>OY992540.1:93126397-93761278 GCA_963921195.1 Pegoplata infirma | reverse complement strand
CGACATATAGCCCAAAATGCTAGGTCTAAAAATGTTACTTCTCGCAAAACAAAATTGTCAAAAAATTCGAAATATTTTATTTAGGCGAAATGTCGAACTTACGACTTCTATGATTTGTGTTTTTGTAATAAAGGTTTTCTGCGTAGACGGCCTTCGTCTTATTTTACAAGAATAGCCTCGTAAAATCACGAGATTTTTTGGTAACTTTACAAGGTTTTTTTTTTAATGTGTACGGTATATGAAGATTCCAGAAGCAGTTTTATTACCCTCTTTCTCTAATAAAGGGAAACTTAAATGTTATATTTGAAGGTTACGATGTATCGGCTTATCGTCCATATCGGGAATTTAGGGGCACTATAAATCAGGACAATGTTCCTGCTGGTTTATTTGTTTACCGAATTTTTCCATTATGTGGCAACACTATGTCCACAACATATGCAATATGGGCATCAAACTTTATAAAAGGGACATATTTTCCTGCCAAAAGTCACTTTTAGCATTTTCCGGCCAAAAGTCACTTTTAGCAATTCGCAAAAAATTTGAATGTCCGTTATGTTGGGCACACTTGCAAGTAGTTCCTCTTAAATTTTTTTAATATTCTGATTACATGTGCTTGAGCTGCATAGCTCCAAAGTCAAAAAAGCTGTTTGAAAATAGGAACATTGTGAAGTTGAACTTTTCAAATTTAAAGACTTTTGGATGTGGAAATATTTATATTTTTCTTTGTGGATTCTAAGATAATACCATAAGCATTTTTGTCATAAAATAGCGAAATAAAAATACTAGAAAATTTGAAGTTATGTCGAGAAGAACATCGGGGCACTTCACATGGACCAAGGAGAATATTTTTGTTGCCCGCCTTCCTTTATATAGCGTGAATATCCGCCATTTTTAAATTTATGTTTTAAGGGACCAACTTACTGGATGGACGTAAACATTTTAATTCTGTTGTGGTCGTCAAACAAGCCCACATACCATCAAAATCGCACTTTCGCCAAACAAATTGAGCAGCGCCGCCATATTTTTTTATCCGCAGGAGCTTAATATTCTACAGCAATTGATTTTGATTCAGCAAACAAACGGAAGCCTTGTTGCAAATTTTTATTCCAATCTTACTATTTATTAAAATATCTGCCGCCATATTAGATTCGCCATTTTGAATTTTGTATTTTTTATTATTAAATTCGGAGTTATTGGCTTAAAAACCTTCTAGATACAAATTTTCGACGCCATATTGGATTCTCCATTTTAAATTTTTGAGCTCATGTTTGAAATCGTTGACCCCCGAAAACTTTAAGATTACAATTTAAAAAATTGTTATTCAAATCTTATAATTTGTTAAAGTTTTCGCCGCCATATTGGATTACCATTTTTAATTTGGTATTTTTAAGCATTGAATAGGATTCAGCGGCTATTAAACCTTCTAGCCCTAAATTTTCTTTTTGATCGCACCACTTTTAAAAAGTTTCGACGCCATATTGGATTCGCCATTTTAAATTTTGTATTTTTGAGCTCAGTTTTTAAATCGTTGACCCCCAAAACTTAGAGAGTCCAATTTTTGGCATGCTACGACAAGTGGAAAGACTTTTTGCCGGAAAATACCTTCTGTGTCCCAGTGAGCAATCGGGATATCAAAGTAGGTATAGTTCCCATGTTAGCTTACAAGGGAAGTCTCCCTAGTGTCAACCGCGGATCTTTATGGAATTGGTTTTATTTTGTAGATCAGAAAAAATAAAGGGACACGTATTTTTTTTTAGCGGCCCAAATTCATATTAAGGGGGTAAAAAGGAGGGGGGAAGACAAGGCAATTTTTCAGTTTTTTGCGTTTATCTCCTATATTATGCAAAGAAACCTAGTCATGCTACATACCAAATGAAAGGTCTTTGGAAAACCTATCTACGTGTGCTAAGAACGTGTCCAAACATGAACAACTTTTCGTCATATTGAATAAAATACCAAAATTTTAGAAGATTTTTGTTAATAAGTCGAAAAATATTAACTTCTTTGGCCCGTTGTTAGCACCACGAGATAGGTATTTTTAATACCTTCAATCTGATACACATGCCTATGTTACTTTTGTTTAAATAGGCGTAAATCGTAAAAAAATGAAAAATGTCAATTTCCCCCCATACAAATCGACCCCCCATAAAAATGAGTTTGGGCCGCTAAAAAAAAATACGTGTCGAATTAATTTTCGTTCTTAACAACATATCCAAATTTCATGAAGATCGGAGGGTGACACCAGGGAGACTTCCCTTGTTAGTTCAAAAAATATTTGGAAAATCGAACAAAAAACTCTCTAACAAAAAAGCACCATGACCTTAAATTATTTTAGTTCAACCATTGTAAGTTGAATTCATAAAGGAAAATTCGGAAAAAGCTAAAAAAATTTAAAAACTTCCTGATAAACCAGAAAATTTAAAAAAATTATGTAGTAGTTGTGGGGTGATTTTAAGAAAACATCCTCCATGATTAATGTTTACAAAATCATTTACGATGACTTTTGATTTTTGCACCTCAGTATATAACTTAATTATACCTACAGTGTAATAATAAAAATCGGAATTGGAGGAAAGCAGATTCAAGTTGACATATTCCATTACAAAACCCTCAAGGCTGTTTTAGTTCACCGCTATTTTTTTTTTTTTTTTTGTACACGCATTTGAAGTTTTTGAACTTTTATTATAATTATAATAATTGCTTTAAAACTGTATAAGTGGCGTATGCTTAGTTTTTATTTGCCTTTAAATAACAATCATACGCAACGGTGCACAGTGGTTTATTTTTAAAAATATGGCTGTTCAGTAAGTAGGTACTGGACCGATTGCAGCGCCGAAAAAATTACATTTTCTAGTTCTATTGCCGGAAAGTTGCTCTTTGACTGATTTTTATACTATGTTATAAGCAGGGACAGGACATTCATGCACCAAAAAACTATGTTTTAGGCGCCTAAAATATGCACTAAAAACTCCTGAAATATGCACTAAAAATCTTTAAATATGCACTAAAAATCATAATGATCAACTTGTTTTTTTTACTTTTATTTAAAAAAAAAATAACATAGCGTTAGAGTTTGGTGTGTCACTGAAAGCTCAGATATAGATATATACAGGTGTATAAAATTTTATTAAAAAATAAAAATGATCTAAAAAAAATTAACAATTGCTTTAATACAAAAAATAAAAAAAAAAAACATAAAAAAAATTTAAAATGGCTAAACATACTAAAAAATAAAAAAAAAGTAAAATTTATACAAAATATGACCTAAAAATATGCATTTATAGTGAAATAATAGCAAAATATGCAAAAATATGCAATTTAAGCAAAATATGCAAAAATATGCACTAACGAATCAATGCCATTTTAAAGCAAATTCTATGATTCGCAAAGATATTTTGTTTATTTTGTTCTATGACCAAGGCAAAAAACATGCATTTGCATGAAAGTCCTCTCCTTGGTTATAAGGTAAAAAAATTAAGGCAAACTTTAGAAACATTCAGTAAATTAAGAAAAATCATTAAAAAAAATTTAGGAAAATTTAAAAAATATAGGAAAAGTTCAGAAAAATTTGTTTCATGAAATCATAAAAAAAGCTATTTAAGTCAGAAAAATTTAGAAAAACATTAAAAATTAAAAATACAAATATTAAAATTTTTTTAAATATCAGAAAAATTTATGGAAACTCACAAAAATTCTAAAAAAAAATTAAAATTCGGAAAAGTAGACCAAAAATATATGTAACTGGCTTTTTTAGATCTGTTTTAGAAATAATAATTTTTGTTGTACATTAAGAATTCTGAAAAAAAAAAAAATAATTGACAACACAGTTATGACATTAGAGATTGCAACAGCTTTCAGAAAAAGCCACCCTTCCGTCATCAGTACTCTTCGGTTTGTCACAATCAAAGTATGTCAGATTAAAATCAAGTTTTTTAACGAACTTTGACTGAGAAAGAAAATGAGAATTACTTTATTTCACATTACACAGATGTTATTGTTTGGCCGAACTAAATCAATTTTTCGTTTTGACAGATTGTGTTTTTTAATGTTGCCAACCCTTGGTAGGGCACCTCTTACTTTTGTGGCGAAATGTCTTAAACCGTGATATATCACATATTAATTTTCAATTAACCCACCCGACATTTGAAGCTCTAGTTCTTATAGTTTTACGTATCCATCAAATTCTCTCACACATTTAGCCCAAACATACATACAAACAAACATATACCACTTATTAACCGACCGCGTGTAATAAATTTAAGTCGTTTTAGTATTTTTCATTTCTAAATAAATGTACGAGTCGAGTCGTATGAATGTAAAAACCAGTAATTTTGACGGCAATTATCTAGCGATAAAAGTCGAAAAGGAGGTTTTTCATTTATACTACGATGTCGACGACACCGCTCAACTCAACTTAGCGTTTATACACGTACAAAACGGGACACAGGAACAAAATAAAGTCACTTAAAGAAAAAGAAAAAAAATATTTCATTCATTAGAGTTTAAGAGTTTCTTTTCTATTTATTTCTGTTCCGATATGATTTTGACCACAAATGCAGCTGTTTTTTGGTTAGCTATTACTACTACGGCAACATAAAATGGTTAAGATTAGTTTTTTTTGTCTGTCGTTGTTGGTTAAAGGGTTTTTAATGGTTAATTTGAAATGTTTTTATTTGAAAATGCGTTTAAACGGTATTCAACATTAAACATTTAACAACTGGCCATGTTTTATATTAAAAAAAAAATACTAAAGAAAATTATAGGTTAGAATTGAACGATTTTACAAAAATACTTTAAGAACATTCGAAGTTGAAACTTAATTAATCATTTTATGTTTTTATGCGCACAATTTTGGGTTTTCAGTATACAAAATTCATAGCCCTAGTGAAAATATAAGCGAACTTGCGCCACGCCAAAGCCGTGTCGGGTAGATAGCCATGGCTCCCCTTCTAGTGTCATACGATGTCAAGGGTATGATGTTGGGCCTTTAACATAAAGTTGATTTATCGTCGTAGCAATCACATTGATGTTCCACGAAGAATGGCGATTTTAATAATCAAACATTTTATTTTGCTCCCCAAAAATTAAAAATACCTGTATTTCGAGATGGCGATTTGATACAATTTTTCTGATGTCATATTTGTGTTTAGGAGGTAAAAAAAATTTAGGAAATGTGTTTTTTTTTTTTTTTTATTTTAACAAAAAATCATAAAAATATTCAAATTTTGTTCAGAGCTATGACTTCTTTTGCAAATATTTCTGGATATAATTAATGGATTTTGGATTTTAACAACAGGTTCTCTTTTTGGAGTGTCTCCTTTACATATCTGCTTTGAACAAAAAAAAATTCGAATACTTATAATTCGGATACTTATAAGGATAAACCCAAAAAAGGACATTTTAAAATTCCTTATAATATCCTGATGGTTTGATCGTATCATGTTTAGATTTCTTGAAAAAGTTGGGTAATGTTATTGGGAATGCGAATGAAAATAAATATGAATAACTTTAACATACACTTTTTCAATATTAAAAGAATTGTCGGTTTTGTGGGCTTGGTCCACTAAAAATGGAAATGCCTATACCTCGACTCTGACTAAGAACAACAAAATTAGAGGATCCATAAGGTCATATTGAAAGAAATTCGATGATAACATGGAAGATACTCGTATAGTCACTAGAGTTTTTCTTTTCCCGGACTTTTTCATTTCCCGGGAAAGCGGGATTCATTTTTAAATTTCCCGGGATCCAGGGAATTCCCGCAATAACTAAAAACCCAAATTTTTTGTCAAAAAAATATATAATAACCTTATGAATGCGGTTACACTATTTATAATGTTTATTTACACCATAAAAATCTTATTTAGTACCTTTAAAACAGAAAAAAATAAGTTTCGAGAAAAAAAGAACAATTTTTGTTACCCAGTTCTTATAAAAAAATGGTCCAAATATATCGAAGTCGTTTAAAAGTATTTTTAAGGGAATATGTTATTTCACATCGCTTTATCTGTTTTAATAATAAAATTCATCATTTACTCTAATTCATCTTGTTTTTAGTTCAATTTTACAATTGGTTCTCAACGCTTTGCCTCTAAAACACAATGAAACTAATTCACAGGAATTTCTCTATTATGTTTCTGAAACTGAAGGTAACTGTTTCAGAGAAATGAAATTATAAGAAAATTTACCCCAAAAATTATTAAAAAAATTAAAAATTCTGGTTTCTAAAAAAACTGTCATCCTTTACACAGATTTTATATCAATTTATCGATTTAAAAAGAATAATGTCCAGAGACATAAATATTTTCTAAAGAAACAAATAATCATACTGCAATTTTTTATAATGCAGTTCTCAGAAAAAAATTTCTTAGCTTCTGAAAAAAAGTATCAGGATCTGATAACACAGCCCAACAACCAAAATCGGAGTGGGATGAAACAAAAAGCAAATGAAAGCATAATAAACCCCTCGACACTTTTTTTTTGGTTTAGCGCTAAATTTTTTTGCACGCATTTGAAGTTGGTGAACTTTTATTATAATTATAATAATAATGGCTTAAAAATTGTATAGGGCGTATGATTAATTTTTGTAATTGCCTTTAAATAACAATCATACGCAACGGTGAACAGTGGATTATTTTTATTAATTTGGCTATTCAGTAAATAGGTACGGGACCGATCACAGCGAATTTCATACCGGTTGTAGCTAACGTAATTTCGAGCTTATGTTTAGACCAGGGGCCAATAGTGTAGGACATGTTTAGTACACAAAAGCTTTAATTGCTTTAAAATGCGTGTAAAAAATAATCTAGCGCTGAATTAAAAAAACCTCTTGATGGCTTTGTTATGTAAAATGTAAACTTTAATTTGCTTTTGGTTTCATTCTATTCCGATTTAAAATTTAGATTTTTTATCACTGTGTAATTATATCCTATCGAAATTTAGATATTGTGAGACTTTTTTCATTTCGTAAGTCACAGATTTCATGACATTTTTTAGTTAGAACGTCTCTCTTTTTGGGCCCTCATGGTCCCTGCGTACGTTTCTGTCATCAATTATCAAGAATTTTAATAAAATCTTTAAAAAATCACATACTAAATAATCAATAGAAGTCGAAAAATCAACAATTTCAAAGAAACTAAAATTCCCGGGAATTCTCGCTCTATTTCCCGGGATTTCGGGATCGAAAATTTACGGGAATTCCCAGGACGGTTTCACTGTCAGATCATCAACACAACTGATTTTACATTCAGACAAACCGTAACACCTAGAAAAGTTTTACAGTAACTATTTGCGGTTATTCAAAAAGTTTTTAGTTAAAGTTATTTTAAACGTTTTATCGTTTGGTTTTCAATGAAAATAAAATATTGAACGATTTTTACAGTTGTTAAAATAATAAACTACAAAAGTTACGGAAAAATATTTTTATCAGTTAAATTATTTGTGACTGATTATGCCGTATAATTTTACAGAAGTACGGTTTTTGTAGTTTGTTATTCAAAAAATTTTATTTTTACTTCACAAAATAAAAAATTGTAAACAGTTAAAATAACTGAAATATCGTTTGTTTTTACGGAATGTATAGTCATTTATTAAAAAATATTAAAAATAACTGAAAAAGTATGTTGTTTCAAATGAAATATAAGTAGTCCGTTTTTTAAAAGGAAAAACAATTGTTTTAAACGTTTTTTCAGTTGAATTTACTTACAAAATATTTTGAGTGCACTCACTCATGAGTTTATATCAAGAAAAAATACTAACTGCATTTCTCATAGAAAATCAATTGCTTTAAAATTTGACCTGCTAATTACCGATAGGTGACCTAGAGGTGGGAGAAGAACAGCTTGATCAAGTGATCTCAAAAGTATGGGATATTTATAGAAGATCTCGGAGTGAGATTAACAGGAATCCAAAAGGCTATCTTTGAGGAAATTCTGTGAAAACATGGAAGACTGTTCTACAGACACATGACTACATAATATTTTAGTGAAATCCTATAAGAATGAGTTGGATATTTCACTGGTAGGTTTTTGTTGTCGAACAGTGTAATTAGTTAGCAATAACTCGAAAACAGGATCAGCTAGGATTTTCGTGTTAACAATTTTTAAAGTTCTAAATGAGGAGGGAAGAAATGCCGTTTCCCGATTTTGTCACCATTTTTACGAAACGTAAACTTTCTTTAAGAGGGGGAGGGTAACGAGAAAGCGTATGCACTTGCTAAGGTGCATTGGTGTATTGGTTCACCTTCACGACCGAGATCTGGGGTTTGGAAAGAACAGATTTTCTGAACTTGTGGGGGAACTACAAGTGTCTACATCACTATCATATTGGAGTATTCTTAATCACACCAAAAGTGACATTAATTTTTCTTACCGGACATTATAAAGTTAATTATCACAAGCAGTATTTAAAATTTTTGTACATACATGTATTGTCGTTGTGTCGACTTTCGATGAAGTAGAAACCACGCAACACATATTGTGCGAAGAAGAAGGGGGCTAGACATGGAATTTCTTAATTCTGAGAAAATAAGGCTGGCTTCTTGAGCCTCTGTGCTAATCCCAGTAAAAACTTGGTAATATGTCCCCATTACCGCCTGCATTCTATGTAATGAGGACTTGTTACCTGCTCTATTACTTCTTGTTAACAAATATTGAGTTACCGATAACCTCATATAGAACCGGTTACTTTTTATAAACAAATAATGAGTTACCGATAACCTCATACAGGACCGGTTACTTCTTGTTAACAAATAATGAGTTACCGATAGCCTCATACAGAACCGGTTACTGGTAAATAAGTACGATATAAAATATTTGATAAGTTGTCCAAATAAATTTTTTTTATTAAAATTAAAAATGCTAATGAAAATTTAGAAAGAACTTGCACATTTAGCTTAAAAAAGATTAACATTTCTATACTTTTTCTAATAAAACTCCGTTAACAGAAATTTTAATTTAGGAATTCTGATTATAATTGGGAACAGGCAAATTAAAGTTTAGAAAATCAAATTGATATTTAAAAACCTGGATCTAGCTGACACTTGATAGTGATTTATGGGCCTTAATTAGTCTTTACATATCTTCTATTGAAGTTTTCTGAATTTTAATTGGCTTTTTCTAATTTGTAATTGTTTTTCTAGAAATTTTGGGGCGTTTTCCAAATTTTAATTTAACTCATTTGTTTGCCTTGTTGTTTAAAGTATGTTTAAACTAGTGTTTCCAATTCGGTTAATCGATTAACCGATTCCTCGATTAATCGCCTCTATTTCGGTTAATGTCGAAACAAATAATTTAAAACGCAAATAATTATTCGACCCGATTAATCGGTTAAAATGGTTCGATTAACCGGTTAATATTATTATCTCTATATTCTACTATAATTTGTTTGAAGCACTTCCTCTTTTTTACAAACACTTTCGAAAAAGTCAAAACTACAGAAAAAAAATATTCAGAAACCAGCAATTAACAGTTTAGAAAAGCAAAATTAAGAATTTAATCATTTAGAACTCAGAAATCCTAATGAAAGTTTTCAAACTCCATATTGAAAATCCTAATTAAGTTCAGAAAATCCCAATTGAAATTCAGAAATCCCAATTGAAATTCAGAAATCCTAATTGAAAATCAGAAATCCAAATCGAAATTCAGAAACGCCCAAATAAAATTTACAAAAGCTCAATCCAAATTCAGAAAAGCTTATTGAAGTTTGATATTCAGAAACTACCAATTTCACAAAATTGAAACTACTGAAATTAAGAAATCTCAATTTAAATTTAGAAAACAAAATTGAAATTTAAAAATTCTAAATGAAATTCAGAAAAGATAATTCAGTTTCTAAAGAGCTAATACAATTCAGAAATCTCAATTGAAATCCCAAATGAAATTTAGAAAAGTGAAATCAAATTACATATATAAATCAAAATTAATATTTAGAAGACACCAATTAAAATTCTAAAAAGCACAATTAAAATTCAAAAATCCCAATATAAATTAAGAAAAGCCTACTGAAATTCTCAAATCTGAATTGATATTCATAGTTTACAAAATCAAAATTTAAAAATTACAATTTAAAGTAAATTGAAATTTTGAAATCCCAATTGAAAAACGGAAATGGCCAATTGAAACTCAGAAATCCCGATTGAAATTTAGAAAATTCCAAATAAAATTTTAAAGAAAAAAATTTTAAATAAAAATTTTAAAAAGTTGATTTTGTTTTTAATTATTTTTTTTTATTGATATGATAAAAATTTTTAATGGATTTCGAAAATGTCCGTGAATTGAGAATAAATGTACTTTTGCGATATTTTACAAATTTTATTAATTAATACTATTTCTTTTGTGATGGGTGCAAAATCAATTAAAATAGTAGGGCCATTCCAGAAAATTTAGCTCAAATTTTAGTCATTTTTGGAAATGGTGTCTCTGATTAATTTGAACCTTGACACATAGATAGCCCTCATAAATATGATATATGTACCATATATCGTTTTTTTACATTTGGTGTATTTAACGAATTATGGCGGGTCAAAGATTGACTTTTTAAGCAAAAGTAAGAAAAATACATCACGTTTAAAGAGCTGTAACTTCTTAACCAATGACCCGATTTTCACAAATTTAGGCTCATGTGAAAGCTGGGGTTCTTCTTTTAGAAAATATTTTTAAAATAACACTGTTTTTTTTACAGAAATGATGCAAAAATGCAAAAACATTTTTTCTTTTCGAATATTTAAAAAAACACATCTTCGATTTTTTTTAAAAAAATTGTGGTGAAAAATAACAATGTTTTGTATAACATATTCAAAATTCAGAGTGGGATCTCCATGGGATCAAAAACTATTCTGTTTTAAGTACGAGGTTCTCATATTTTTCCCTTAGAAAATTTAAATTTCTAATGTTTTGAATGTTTTTAAAAATTTTAATAGTATAATTTTCTTTGAAAATTTAAATTTTTATGTTGAAGAAACATAAAATTTTAATTTTCTAAGGTAAAATTTAAGAACTTCGTACTAAAACCAGAATATTTTTTGATCCCATTGGGATCCCACTCTGAATTTTGGATATGTTGTACAAAACAGTATTGTTTATCACCAAACTTTTTTTTAAAAAAATCGAAGATGTGTTTTTTTAAATATTCGCAAAAAAAAAATGTTTTTGAATTTTTGCAACACTTCTGAAAAAAAACCGTATGTTTTTGAAAATATTTCGTAAAAGAAGAAGAATTAAGCTTTCATATGAGCCATTACTTGTGATAATCGGATTACTAGTTAAAAAGTTAGAGCACGTTAAACGTCATGTATTTTTTTGACTTTTGCTAAAAAAGTCGAACTTTGACCCGATATAATTTGAAAACTACAGCAAATTTTGAAAATCCAAAAATGCAACATATCTCATATAAACGTGGATATCTACGAGCCAAACTCTCAGTGGCGTCCAAAGGCATGTTTCCGAACAGTGGGGCGAAAATTTTTGGAATTGCCCAGTAATTGAAACTCATTCAAATTTTTTGTGTGTGTATAAAGACTGAAAATGAAATTTTACTTAAAATACTTTTATTTTTTCTTACATTACTTTAAAAAAATCGTTTAAAATTAATTTTCCATTGTTTTTGACGATTAATCGATTAATCGCCACTTTTTCCGATTAATCGAGCCGAATAACCGATTAATCAATTTTCGTCAATTTTCGAATAATGCCCTAACCGGTTAACCGGCAGGGTCGAATAATTGGAAACACTAGTTTAAACCTGTTAAAAGGTAAAAAACCATCATAGACAGTATTTCCCTTAAAGACTTACTCACTCTTATATAGACTAAAACTTAAGATGGTGTTTAATGCGGTTTCCATGGGCTGAGCAGCAGTCGCTTCTGTAAATTTGTTATTGGTCCTGCCCTAAGCAGCCAAATGTCCCTTTCTACGATGTTCCAAGATATATTTTCGGTCCTTTTATTATTTGAATTTTACAATCAAACATTTGGAGGGATGGATATCAACGTAAACATTGGTTCCGTTGGCTTTTCTTACATTTAGATTGTAGAAATTTTCTCGCTTGGTTGCTGTTGAAATAACATGAACTTTATCATCCTGACGAAGAGGCATGAAGCGAACATTTTACTTTTGACGCAATTCCTTGCTGAGGGAAGACGGCCAATTTTTATGCGCATATTTTAGATTTTGAAATTCTTAGCCCTAGTAAGCCTGCAGGCGAAGTTGCACCAAGCCAAAGACACGTCGCAGGCCAAGCTGCGATGAGTCCCCGCACTTAAGCTTCCGCATCGCGTCAACATGACTACCAGTTCGCGGAAGTTGTGCAAGAATGTTGCCTGCCAACTGATACCAATGGGTTGTCAAGGGTCAGATAATGGGGCCCGGCAAAAGGCAGGCCACGCAGGAACTATGTTTAAATTAAAAACACACACATACAACCCAGCAAAACTTTGGTAATGGGTAGTGATTATATAACACATTACCAGGTAATGTATATACCTTATTTGTAGCATTATTTTAGGATGTCTTACCAAACATTTGTTCCACAACGTATTATTTTAAAGTGAAAAATAATGCATTACTAATAATTTGCTACGTAATGCATGATTATTGGAAAAAATGTATTTCATATTTATTATTTCTAAACATTAAATCATGGATGACTTATATTTGGTTACATTATGTATTATTTGAAAGTTTGAAATAATGCATTATTTATAATTGAATACATAATGCATTACAATAACATAAAAAATAATTATTTTATAAAAAAATGCATAAGTTTAAACTAGAGATGGGCTCACGACAGAAAATTTCTAACGACACACACTCACGAGCATATTTTATCTACTTACACTCACTTACAATCACGTGATTAAATTTAATACAAAATTACTTTTTCACTACTCGTGACACCTTATATTTCTCGTAACCTATAAAATATCATATATTTTACACCTTACTCGTATTTTTCGTTATAAATTTATGACTTATTTTATACCTTACTGGTATTCTTTGTGATAATGTGGATGCATTACTTTGAGTCTCATCGCCTGTTAAAATCATCAATGCTGCAATGTATAAAATAAGAGATCCTATACCTTATTTGGTAATCTAAGTTTTGCTGGGAATGAACCAATGAAGTCAGATCCCTGAAATTATGGATTATGGCTATTTGTTACGTCCAAATTTTGTTCTGTCATAGTCCCCACCTCCGTTATGTGGGTTAGGACCAAATTCAATTCGGACTTAATCCCCAAACCGAAAATGGGAATAATGTCTGTGGGGGCTATGTCACGGCACCGTAAAAAACACTTTTCAGTTGCTATAAAGTATTAACTTTCCTGACCCGACCTTATATGATCCTTCAGGTAGCAATAGTACGAACGAGTCCACATGGCTCTGTAGGAGAACATCTATTCTTTCAGGTTTCATCTTGGGCCCAGATAAGGTTGGGTGGAGCATTCAATCCGTTGATCCGTTGAATTCGCCTAGGGGAACGAAATCTTTCTCGCTCTTCCGTTGGTAACCAGCTTTATATTTCGGCACATCCCTTCTCGTTGTAGAAAGGTAAATGTTGCATTCATACCTATGGCTGGAAATAGACAGTCTGAAATTTCGCATTCGTATATTCCCATTAGTTTTGCATACTTCCTACTAAAGGCTAAGAAAAGACTACAGGATCTTCACTTTAGATTCACATATTTGGACCAATATCATTTGCATCAATATCAAAAAAGTACGCAGAGGAAGAAAGCCAAACTACTGATTCGGCTTGATATCATCTTATATCAGAGATAGAAAAAGCCCAAATGGATAAGGAAATAGCTTTATTATGACTCTATTGAATTTGGAAATGACAGAATGTATGGATTGTACTAGAGTCACGATAAACGCCGTTAAAGGCTTATTTCATCTTATTTCCACTTCTATGGTGCACGGTGATAGACTACTTGTTGCATATGTTAGATAATAGGGGTTTATCAGGATATCGGATATCTAGACGGTTTATATCATCTTGTATACTTACATCTCAACTATGGCGACGCGAAGGATGAATATCGATTACTTTAACTCTTGCAACTTGAGCGGCCACTCCAATATTCTTCCTTCAATAGTAAAACTTGGATATGCCATCGCACAGTGGGGAAAATAGACTTTTTTTGTCCGATTTTGCCTACGTCGCAATTCTTTATCGATTTTAGTTTTTCTTCTTTTGAATTTTAGCTTATAAAATTCCGCATCGATCTGTCCTGGTGGAGTTTTGAAAAAAATTTCGGATTACTTTTTTTATTTTCCTAAATAAAACCAAAATCGGTTAAGAATTGCGACCTGTAGGCAATATTGGACAAAAAAAGTCAATTTTTCCCCACTGTGCATCGGACAGCTTCGCTTTGGACAAAAATTTGTGATCGTTATACCGAGTATATCAGAATGGGAAGAGGTTAGGTCACCTGTGGAGACTTGAAGCCTGACGAATTAAAATAACCTCAAGATATTTGCGTGAAAAAAATTTCAAACGCGAATATCTCGAAAACGCAACATGCTAGAAAAATTTGGATTGCAGCTTCGGAATCGGGGGTATACTTTTTATAAAATCAAGTCCTATTTTTCAAAAGTAACGCAAGAATGTGCAACAGTGGTCCTCCAAAAGGTCAAAATTGTTGGAATTTAGATTTTTTACTAGAGAATAAATCAAAAACGGTACGTGCTACAAAAATTTGGATGTCAGATTTGGAATCAGGAGAGCAAAATGTATGAGAATGAGCTGGATATTTCTCTGGTAGGTTTTTTATGTCGAACAGTGTAATTATTTAGCAATAACTCGAAACGGGATCAGCTAGGATTTTCGTATTAACGATTTATAAAGTTGTAAATGAGGAGGAAAAAATGCCGTTTTCCGATTTTGTCACCATTTTACAAAACCTAAACTTGCGTATGCAATTGCTAGGGTGCATTGGTGTATTGATTCACCTTAACGACCATAATTTGGGGTTTAAAGGGGACAGACTTTCTGGACTTGTGGGGGAACTTCGGGGGTATATACCACTATCATATTAGAGTATTCTTAATCACACCAAAAGTGACATTAATTTTTCTTACCGGACATTATAAAGTAAATTATCACAAGCAGTATTTATATTTTTGTGCATACATTTATCGTCGTTGTGTCGACTTTCGATGAAGTAGAAACAACGCAGCACATATTGTGCGAATGAGTCACAATTTGTAGGATCATAAGAAGGGGGCTAGACATGGAATTTCTCAATTCTGAGAAAATAAGGCTGGCTTCTCGAGCCTCTGTGCTAATGTTCATTAGATACATTGAACAGAGTTTTATGTAAATTTCTAGTTCTTGGCACAAAACAACAAAAAGTCGAAGTTCCAGCCTTAAGACGATATCCATAATAGCACTAGTGATTTTAAACAAAACAAAAAGATTATCTAATCACAAAATTTTAAAAATGATTCAAAAAATTTCTGGAAAATCTCAAATATTTAATTTCTAAAAATAGGACAATTTTTTCTGGGTGTTCATGATCACAATTTTGAGTTTCACATAATGTTTTCTTTAACACTTACGTTTTTTTTTGTATTCTACGTAATATTTTTTTAGAATTTTTATAGCGGAGACAACCTGCTGTGCTTTTTTTTCTTGTGATTTTTGTTCAAAACAAATTTTGTTCTTTAAACAAAAAGTACACTGTAATGCCATAAGTACTAGAAGATTTTCTAGATTGTATTTAAAAGATATTGAAATTCACATGTTGTACAGTATACAGTACCATACTATATTATATAGTGTTGTATGATCACATCTTCGACAATTTCTTAACACTTTTAACTTGTCCTGAGTTTTTGTATTTTTGTTGTTCTTCTTCTTATTATTATTTCTATAGCATTCAAAAATTTATATATTTTTTTGTGGGCCGGCCATCTGTTAAATATCATTCGCACTTTGGTATTGTACAAAATTTTTTGATGATCATCTTTAAATTTATATTTTTTATTTTTTTGTTTTTGTATACAATTTGTTGTCGATATAAATGTGATTTGTACAAAAAGTACGAGTATGCTGTGAATTTTATATCTAAACAAAAATTATTTTGAAAATCACATTTAATTCTAATGCGATCAACATGAAACCGTAAAGAGTCATTAAAATTTTTTGGGAGAAAAAATAAAAATATTGAAATAGCCATTAAAACCTACCAGGAGAAAGAAAAACTTTTAATTGGTCACGAATGACTATAATATTCGCTATACTTATAATCACCTACACTCTGTGAGATAGGGTACGTACATATATAAGTTTGTTATTCCTTTTGTAACTTACACTCAAAAAAAGTTTGTAAAATGAAAGGAAAGGCTTGATACTTTTATTTTTTTTTTCTCCTATTACGAGAGTTTTTAGTAAAAATTACGAGATTTTTTGGAATTTTACAAACTTTTTACTAATAAAATTTTAAATTTACAACTTTTTTGATGCGATAAAAAGGATCTCTAGTGACTTTACTAGATGTTTCTACTTTCTATTTTACGAGAATTTATATTTAACATATCGAAATTTTTTGTAATTTTACAAGCATTTTACCAAAAAAAAAAGGGCATTTACAAACAAAATTGTAAAATAACAAACAAAATGTAAATTTTGATCGACCAAAACAAAAATTTGTTTGTTAAAAAAAACAAGGAATATTGCTAAAAATTTTTTTTTTTAGTGTATCAAACAGACGTAATAAATAAATTCTCTGTCCAATCATATAAATTCTCTATCCAATCAGCAGAAAAATCTTCTAAAAATACACCCATTTTGAGCCAATTTGAGAGAAATCTGTCAAAACAGCAGAGAAATCTGCTGAGACATTTTCTAGAAAATTTTTGTTTTTCGAAAATTTGTTTTCATGAAAACTTTAACGTCCAAATTCATAAAAAAGATAAGCGTTTAATAAAAGGTTTATTAATCGAATTTCCATACAAAATTTGTTTTATTAACCCCTTATTAGCCTCTTTTAACTTTTATGAATTTGAAGGTAATAGTTTATATACCCTCCACTGACATTTAGTGATAGAGGGTATATATAAGTTTGTCATTCCGTTTGTAACTCATCGAAATATCGTTCAGGGACCCCGTAAACTATATACATCATTGATCAGTGCTCGATTTTAAGACATTTTAACGATGTCCGGCTGTCTGTCCGTCTGTGGAAGTGGTGATCACGGCCAAAGTATTAATCATATACACAGAAAAAAATAAAAAAAAATTTGTGTAAATTTTTAATACTATTGAGTAGAAACTTACTCAATTTTGCACCAGTAAGCGATTAAATAGTATTAAGTAAATTTTTAATAAAAAATTACTAAATGCTTGCTAAAAAATTTTAGTAAATTTTTTTAATGCACATAATAAAAAATTTGATTAAAAATTTTTCGATTTTTTTTAAGTAACTTTTTAATTGTGTCAAGTAAAAATTTACTCAAAATTTATCAATTTATTTTTTTAATAAGTATAAAAAAGTTTCACATTTATTTTAAATGTTTTTTTCAAACTTTATCAAATATATTTATGTCTTAAAGACATAGGAAAATTTAATAAAGATGATTTCAAACTTTCATATAGATACATATACGAAAAACTATAAACTAAATGAGAACTCAAAACACGAAGAGAATAAAAATAAATAAAAAAATTTTTGAATTTTGTATTAAATTAATTATTTACTCTATTTTTTTTTTTTTAATTTTTGAGTAAATTTTTAATTGCGTCAATTAAAAAAATACTCAACTCTTATTTAAAAATTTCAACAAGTGATTACTCAAGTTGTTTTTCTCAATATTTTTTTTTTTTCTGTTTATGACTGAGACTTATCAAATTTACTTGTTGTTGTTCTAAGCAGTTTGGTATTGCATTTTAGCGAAATCCGTTCAGCGCACAGTGGCCGAAATGGCCAATCTAGCGGCGCTTAATTCGGAAATGTAAAATAATAAAGACTAATGCTTATTTGCGATTATAAATATTATAAAGAATTAATTTTTAAACAATATTTATTTATTTTTATGTATTTTGGAAAATTTATGTGAATATTGGGAGGGTTGTTTGTATGAGGCCTAGAAATTAAAATGGTCCGATTTTTGAATCTAAAAAACATTTATCGGTCGAATTTCAAGAGGATATCTTGAATACTATTGTTAAGGGTATTTAAGTAAAACTTGAAGTGGACATTTACATGGGGGCTATGGGTTAACATGGATTGATTTTGTCAAAATTTAATAGGTTTTGTTAGTGCGATAAAACCCAGCAAAAATTGGCATTACTAGTAATGGGTTTTGTAATCCGAAACAGATGTTAATAAGTAGTTACTTATTGAATGAAACACTAATTATTTTAACAAGGGCGTGAGACAAAAATAACTAGTGAAGAGTATGGAGATAAATCAGTAGTTACTGCCTCGGATTACAAATAAGGAGTAAAACCCCATTACCAATAAGAAGTAAAATAATTAGTTAATTAAAACTTTTAAAATTTAACTTGTTTTTACTAAAACTTAAAAATTGCGTAATTTTTATTAAGTTTTTAAGTACTTTTTAAGTTAATTAAATTGTAATGGTTAAAAACTGCAAGTGCAAGGACATATTATTACTAAGAAGTGCTTTTATAACATATTACTGAAAAGTAGTTACTTTTGGGCTGAAAATAATGTTAATGGTAATGGGTACTCATTATAAATAATGTACCTGGTAATGATTACTTTTCACAACTCATTACCATGTTTTTGCTGGGAAGAAACTTAAATTTCAAATTTCAGCCAAATCGATTGAAAATTGGACAGCAGATGGACCCTAAAAAGCCGAACAACTTGCGCGAACTAGCACGCCATACTGAAACGTCACAACAAAAAAAAAAACCCAAAATAATAAACAAAACGGGAATTGGACCGAATACGATCGAATTTCAAAAGTTGCAGTCCATGAAACTATAGTTTATATCACAAAAACTTCTATAGTGAACTAATAATAAACTAGATACACACAGGCCACAAAAAAATTTTTTTTTAGTTAAAACATACCTTTTACTTTCAATTAAAACTTTTTGGCTCAAAATGTATAAACACTTGACTTAAAAGTCTCAAGAAAAACTCACTGACAATGAGTAATTAGGCCCCAAATTCCTTTAACACACTTGCTGCAGAAAAGCTTACAGCTTACAGCTGTGCGAATATTAAAAGAAAAACAAAAGTGAAAACGTTAATTTTCTTCTTCTGTTTTAAATATATTTTATGTTTCGTCAGTTGAATGGAGGACGCTATTTCGCGGTTTTTTTAAATTAGCTTAATTTTAGTGTCCAGTGATAGGTGCACTCAAAAGAAAAACTCTAAACAAAAAATCTGTAAAACGACTTTCAATTTGAATTAGCAACCTTTTAGCAGATTGCTGTGCTGAGAAGGATATTTTTACTAAAATCTCTGTCATTCAGTTTAAGAAAATAAGAGACATTTTACTATGTTTATACTGATTTTGTTTGCTGAATTTCATTATTTTTTCAAGAAATTTTTTTATATAAAAAAAAAGCAGAACATATTGTTCTGCTGAAATCAGCAGATTGTTCTGCTGAAATCAGCAGATTATTCTGCTGAAATCAGCAGATTGTTCTGCTAAAATCAGCAGATTTTTCTGTAAAATTAGATTTCTCTGCTGTCGAAGAACACACATGTTTAATAACTAAAACGCCAGATAAAAGTATAAGCTTCCGTAGCGTAGTGGTTAAGAAGTGTACTTTCAAATCGGAAGGTGGCGAGTACGATGCTGACTGGCGGCGTATGTTTTTTTTTTTTTCTTGTTATATTTATTTTCATCAACTAAAGATTATAATCGCGGATTTTGGTGCTTTTTCGCGGATGTTATAAATAAGTTAAATGTTCGTTCCTTCTGATATGTGATCATGAGTTTGTGATAATTTTCAAATAATTAAGATATGACGTCATAATATAACATTTTTAAAACAAAAATATAAAAAAAATCATTCTTGGGGGAGTTTTAGAAATTGCATTCGGATGACCGAAAAAATTGATTTTTGTTATTTGTACAACATTGCCCATAGCGTGGTTTGATGGACTTTTTTTGTTAAAAAAAAGTTATAACCCTTGTGTTCATAACCAAATTAAAATGATAGGTCAAAGTTCAAAAAAATCGCCGTTTTGGGCATTTTTGGAAACTAATTGCGGACGAACCCGATGGCGACTTAAAAATAACTGGAGGGTAAAGATTATGCATTACTCTTTAAGATGGTCAGTCGCCTTAACCCTTTGGGCACCAATTGTATTTCAATGATGTGTTATTTCCCAGTATAAAAAAAAACGGTTTTGGGGTAAAATACGATTGGTGCTCCAACGATTAAAGCGACTGATCAAATGAGTTAAACATCTTAAAGAACAATGTTTGAGCTATACCCTTGACTTATTTTTAAGTTGTACGAACATCGGGTTCTTTCGCCTTAAGTTGTCAAATACGTCTAAAAGCACGATTTTTTGATTGAAATTCGTTTTAAATTTTTTCTGTGATAGCAATTTCAACAGCCAGATGGACATCACTAGATCAACTTAAGATCGATATTTTATTCTGCAAAAGTGGAAGACATAAAAAACTTAATTCTGTTACCAAAACCAAAAGTTTTTGAAATATTTTAACAAAATATTTCTGTAAAATTTATAAAATTATCTGCTAAAATCTTCAAATCATCGAACGAATCTTTTGAATGCAGTAAAAACTCACAATTTAGTTTTTGATCAGAACACCGGCGATACGCTACATTAATACATTGCTTATCGTCACAATAAACTAACGATAAAAATTTTTGTTATATAACAAGTTATGACTTTATTGGAGTAAACCATGGTTGGCAACCGTAATGATTACTAACGGGATTTAAAATACTCTAAGCTTTTATGGAAAATCTTTAATGAAAACAATCCGAAAATATTTGTAAAACTCAGAATAAAACCTGTCCAATCAGCAGAAAAATGTGCTTAAAATACACCAATTATGAGAAACACAATCAAAAAATCTGCTGTTTTCAGTTGAAAAATCTGTTGATTTTAGCATAAAACTTATTTTAGCAGAAAAATCTGCTGACTTCAGATAAACGATCTTAACATCTAAAATTTATTTTATTTATATAAAAAACTTAAAAAAGATTTTGTGCATATTTTTTTTCTAAAGTGTTAATTTTTTGAGTTATTTAATTTAATTAATTATTTAATTAAATCTTTGAAAACAAAAACTTATTTTTTTTTTTTTTGAAACAGGACACCTTAATACTTCTGCCAAATTAGCAAAATAATCAGCTTATTTTTGTTGTTTCCTAAAACTAAATGACAAAGAATTTATTTAAAATTTCCATTTCAGCGGAAAAATCTGCTAAAAGTTTGTTAATTCAAAGTTAAAATTGTTTTACAGGTTTTTGGACAAATTTTTTCTTCTTAGATTTTTTTTGTAGTTCCAAACTATTTCTGAAATTATACCGTTAAAAGCCCGATATAAAGTAAAAAGGTTTCCGTATGGGTATTTAAAATGGATTTGTAACGGTAACAGCTTTCCAAAGGTAACAGTTTCCAACCATGAAGTAAACACAATCATAAAAATCTCTTATTATAATGCGTTTTTTCTGCAAGTTGTATATTTTTATTTTTCAATTTCATTTTCCCTGGAATACAAGTGTGAACACACTGAGTTATTGATGATGATCAACATAATGTTTGCTAACCTTTAAACCTTGAAAGCGATCATAATGCACGTTTGTGGCCAGAACAAAATAAGGATATTAAAGCAATTTGTCAAATGTGTCAAAATTCGAGCAAGATATTGAATTTTCCATAAAGATTTTTTAACAACGATATGAAGGAGTAAGTGAGGCTATGAATGGATACACTTACAATCATAAAAACATGCATGATGAAGATGGCAATGCTGATGATCATCATCTTCATCGTCAAGATAAGTTGAAAATTGTTGGATATTTTTTTTCAATTCATTTACTTCGATAAAAGTGTTAAGAAGGAAATTCATACTTTTTTTACGTATAGAAGAATAAATGCGGGACAGATATTAAAATATCCCCAGGTATTTGTAAACAGTTGAAACTTTTTTTTTTTTGTTGGTGTTGTTATTTTTTTTCTTTTAAATGCAACGGATATTGAAAAATAAAAACAGCTTGCCACTTTACTTCATATATATACTTGCAATATATATATGTATAAATGTTTTTTGTATCGCAGCGATAATGGTGTTGGCGGCAACAACAGCAACAGCAGCAGCTGGTAAATGGCCTTTAAAAAAATCCGAAACAGATTTAAATGTGGTGATTTTCATTGGCTGTTTTGATAGTTTAAAAGGCGGCATTTTTTATTTAAACATTTTTTTTTTGTTTTAGCTTCACAATATGTTTTTTCACGATTTTTTCCCTTGTTCTGATTCTTTTTTTTTATTATTAAAGCTTTGATCAATGAAAACACCAAAAAAAATAAAAATTAAATTGAAACAAAAAATCATTATTGAACATCATCATCAACATGATCTTTATTATCCCCCGTATAATTTCGATGTTTAAAGATGATCCAGCATTATATGTTGCACAATAGGCGAAAGACATAGCAAACAAATGTTAAATTCGGTTTCCAACTTCTCCCTCGCGATAAAAGTTTACAAATTCATTTCTTACTACACTCACATAACAAACACAGTTGCCACAATCGTAAGTATTTCAACCTCATTTTTAAGGTTGTTCCAACCTTTTATACGGTTGTAACAACTTCATTTCGGTTGGCACAACCGTATTGCGGTTGCCATAACCGTATTAATTGACCAACAGCGAAATCAGAGTTGGTGCTATCGCTTTCGGACCAAAATCGTATAAAAACACGATTTTGGTACGAAAGTGCTAATCGGAATCTGTGGACCAAAATCGAAGATCAGCATTTTTGGACCAAAATCGCGTTTTTATATTTTGTAAATATATTTTAGATATCATACTTAACATTTTCAAACTTTTGTTATCTAAAAAATATAAAAAAAAATATAAAAACACGATTTTGGTCCGAAAATACTGATCAGCATCTTGGACCAATATCGCAGATTAGCACTTTTGAGATCAATTTGGATAAAAAAAAAATAATTTTTATGTTTAAAAATCAGCATCTGTGGACCAAAATTGCGATTTGGATTTTTTGAAATATTTTTCCGAATTTTTGAGCCGGATTTGGTAAAAAAATTCGGACATGAATTTTGGTCGAAATCATGGACGTATTTAACACATGATACAAGTAACAAACATGAGTTTTTAGTATTGTAAATATTTTTGTTTTTGAAGAAAAGTTTTAATTATTTTTTTATTAAAACTCTTGATTTTTTGAGTAAATTTTCGTTTTCAAAAAGTCATTCATATCGAAATTTCTGTAAAATGTCTATTGAAAACACATTATATTGGTTTTATTTAATATAAAGTATGCATCAGGATCATGAAAACAGTTTTCTATAAAAAGTTTCAAACTCTGAGGATCTAAGTTACTTTTTCTATTATTAAAAGACTCAGATTCTGAGATATTATTTCTTTAAAAAATTTTTGAAAGAAAAATGTTCATATTTAATTTTCAATCTAGCACTTTTTTTAAAAAATCGGGTTTGATTTGCATTAAAAGACTGCAGTTTTGAATATTAACAAGTGAGAGTGTTAAATTTGGCTGTGCCGAATCTTTTATACCCTCCAAAATGTAAAAAAAAAAATTGACAGAGGCGTTTCTTTTTTTTTTTGGGGGGGGGGGGGGGGTAGTTGATAGGGTAAGGAAGAGCACCTTCCCAACGCGATAAATATACCAAATGTTTCATTTATTTAACAAAAATTAAAAAAAAAACATGTAAAAACGTGTATTTTTTAGAGGTTGGTTTAGTTCTTCAAGAGGGAACTTTTTTCCCCCTGGTCCGATTTTGCCAATTTCCGAACTTAACCTGCCTAGGACCATAAGACATATTTGTGGCAACTTGAGGTTCCTAGCTCTTTTATTTTGGACTGCATCGTGTTAACTACAGACAGACGGACAGGCCGACAGACATACGGACGGACATCGCTAGAATGTCTTAGAATCGATCACTGATCAATAATATATATACTTTATGGGGTCTCCGACCGATATTTCGATGCGCTACACACGGAATGACAAAGTGAGTATACTGTGAGCATACTGTAGTGAGCATACTGTAGTTGGAGGGTATAAAACACGACCAAGGGCAATATATAAATGGCAAAAAACTAAAAACTTGTAATTTTTTTTATGTGAATAAATAAAGCTAAATTTTCATAAACGAATTTACAAAAGCACCTTAAAAAATTTAAGAGAGAGGTAGAGATCCATTTTATAAAAATCTAGTAACAATAGAGCCGTAAAAAGCGTTAAAGAATTCATTTTTCAAGTCCAAATTTCTCGATAACGGAATGTTCTACAAAAATTTGGATTGCTGATTTGGAATCAGGTCCTTTATTATGGCTCTTCCCAGTAAACCAAATAATACCCTTATGATATCGAGGCAATATCACCTAGTTATCACATATTGTACGAAAACGATAGTGTTTTCGTTTTTAATGTACCTTTCCTTATGATATCGTTTTTCCAAAAAATTATGATATCTTTTCGCTACCCGTAATTCCAATCATTACGATGTAAAATTGACATTTTTAGAATTTATCGAAAACCAATTGTTATTGCAAGCGATAACGATATCGTTTCGACATGAATATGTGATATCGTTTTCGCTATCGAAATTTCCAGGAATGACAATAGAAAAATCGCATAAAATTCAAAATTGTATCATAATTTTAATTTAAGGTAATACCGTAATCGGTATCATATAGGTGATACTATTTTCACTATCACTTAGCGTTATTTGGTTTATTGGGTTACGTGAGAATACGTCTAAAATTGCTCTTTCGAATTTTCGGAAAAATTTTAATCCTTGTTTTTTATAAAAAAATGTCCTCAGATTCTGAGATGTTCTAAATTTTGATGTTTAAAAAATTTCAGAGTCTGATACAGGTATGTTTATACTAAAAAAAGTACTGAGATTTCTAGAAATTTTTTTTATACGGAGGAGGGGGGTAGTCCTAGAATGTTAGGTTATGATTAAAAAAATTTTGGAGTTGGCCCCCCCCCCTTTTCAAATTCCTGGATACGTCGCTGGTCGAAATACGTAATTTTTTCCAACTTTGATTGCTGGTTGCCGATTGATGACCTTGCGAAATTTTTTCATAAATTTTTTCCTAAATCAGCTCTAACATTGCCAGGTATTTGGCAGGTATTTCGACATGAAATTCAAAACCTTTTAATTTAACGGGACGCCCTATTAGATATGTTTTCAAAAAATGTTAGGGGGAAACACTAATGGGGACCGGTCATGTATTTTATCTCTCTATAGCGGTTGCGGGGCGGTTGTGGGGCTTTTTGTAAATTTTTGTAGTTAAAATCGAACAAAAATTGTAAATTTACAAGGAGGTTTCGTAATTTTTCTAGATATTTTTTGCTACCTCCTATTTTACGAAAATTTCTAGTAAAAATTATGAGCTTTTTTGTAATTTTACAAGATTGTTACCAATAAAATTGTAAATTTACTTATTTTTTGGCGCAATAAAACTTACAAAAAATTCTAGTAATTTTACTAGATTTTTTTGTAAAAACCCTTGGAAATTTGTAAAATTTCAAGAAAAACTGTAAAATTACAAAAAAAAAATCTAAAATTCGATCGAAAATTATTTGTTAAAAAACAAGGAAAACTTTCAAATATTGGTAAAATGGGATAACGATACTTTTTCTAGTAATTTGACAATGTTCTTTTTTTTTGAGTGTATAAAAATAGATTTAAAAATATCAAATTGTATAAATTTTTATATATTTTTGGATCCAAATTTATACAATTAAATATTATATGACGTTTTTTTAGAAGTCGGAAGGTCGGCAGGGTACCCGTTTCCCCAAACAAACCCTAAATTTGAAATTTTCATTCTCAGCCCCATAGTGCATCAACGAAATTAAAAAACGTAACGCAAAACTTATTTTTTTTATATATTTTAAGTGTTGCTGTGACTTAGACGACACGCATAAATATATATAATTTTTTTGTTTTTGTATGTCACGTTCACCTGATGTGATTGGTTGTATGCGAACTACGTTTAATGATGAAGACAACGACGACGATGTTGCCTGAAATGAGGATGATCTTTTCCATCATTCCGTATATTTTTTTTTTCTTTTTTTGACAAAGTCTGAAATAAAAAAAATCATAAAACTGGTTATTGTTGCTGGAGTGTATTATAGTCAGTTACGTATGACATGTTGAAAAACAGATTTAAGGGGACAAAAGCTAATTTAATTTTTTTTTATTTACAATGTTGCCATTATCCATGATAAAACATAAAATTCCATTAATATTTTTTTATGAAAGCATATAATACACACACACATCCATACAATAATCACAGATTTTTATAACATTTTAAATCGTGTTTTATAACTGATCATTCAACACTTTGTTGCACAAACTGAAACCGAACACAAGTCCTGAAGAATTTGTTAAAGAGTTTAACTTTTTGCTGTTCATAATTGTTAACAATGTTATGGTATTTATACAGTGACAAAATGACATTTTATGATTAATTATAAACACGATTCATTAACATGCACTGACAGAAAATGGTTGTGACAACCGAATTTGTTGTAATATAAATAATTCGGTTGGGTCTATTGAATTAATCGATTGCACAAAAAAAATAATAATTTGAGGCAAATTTGCACATAACCGTAACCCAAGTAAAAATTAATTTATATTGCAATATTTTTAGCTATTTATGACAGCTACTCTTAATAAAAAACTTTGTAAAATAACAAGGAAATCTTGTTTTTTTTATTTTTTACTGCCTCTTACACTGTGACACAATTGCAGGGTCATTTATTAGGGCCTCAGCCAAACCATAACAGTTTGAAAGAAATTGTGTGTAGTAGCAAAACCCCCAATTGGTTTTGCTCTGTAACGTCTCAAATTTTTTTTATAGCCCACTGAATTTTAAATTTTTTTTTTAAAGGCGTTTGAAAAAAGTCGATAAAAATAATGTAACTGTTCTTTTGAGCTTAAAATAGTATTCGGATGTCTTCAATAGAATTTGATGGGGATTTTTTTTCTAGAATATACTAACCCTCTATTTGCCGTATTTATTGGTCATTTAAGTACATTGTTTTAAGAAATTGCTCAAAAGTATACTAAGACTTGCGTTTAAAGGGTTAAAATGTTCTGGGAATATGTTCAGCATCAAATTTCCCTAGGGGTTACTGAATGCAGAAAGTTCGACTGGTATAAGGAAAATGCAGAAAAAAGATAAATTGTAAAGTGTCATCAATTTTTTATATTTTGCCAGAAACCGTATACAATTGTTACTAACAAATATAGGAAAAAATATAAAAAATTAATGATACTTTACAATTAACCTCTTTTATGTATTTATTTTATACCAATCGAACTTTCTGCCTTCGGAAACCCACAGTGAAATTTGATGCTGAACATATTCGTAGAACATTTTAACCCTTTAAACGCAAGTCTTAGTATACTTTTGAGCTATTTCTTAAAAAAAGTACTTAAATGACCCATTAAAATGGGAGATAAAGGATTAGCGTACTCTAGAAAAAATTTCCCCATAAAATTCAATTGAAGACATCCAAACACTATTTCAAGCTCAAAAGAAGATTAACATCATTTATTTCGACTTTTTTCCCACGCCTTTCAAAAAAACTGAAAAATTCAGTGGGCTATAAAAAAAATTTGAGACATTACAGTGCTAAACCCTTTGGGGTATTTACTAATACACATAAGTACTTTCAAACGATCTTGGTTTGGTTGAGGCCCTAATTGGGCTGTTGCACTGTGCTATTTGATTAAAATTCCTTGTAATTTTACATGCTTTTACCAATATTTTTTGTAAATTGTAAATTGATAATTTTTATGATGAGATAAAACTTACAAGGAGGTTTTGTAACTTTAGTAAATGTTTTGTTACCTCATACTTTACGAGAATTCCTAGTAAAAATTACGAGCTTTTTTGTAATTTTACGAGATTTTTACAAATAAAATTGTAAATTTACAACTTTTTTGACGCGATCAAACTTACAAAGAATTCTCGTGATAATACTAGACATTTTTTTGTAAAACGACATTGGAAAGTTGTACATTTACAAAAAAACTTGTAAAATTACAAAAAAAATTTAAATTTCGATGGACCAAAACATAGTTTTTTTTTTGTTTTAAAGCAAGGAATATTGGAAAAAATGGGATTACGAGACATTTTCTTGTAATTTGACACTGTTTTTTTTAGTGTACCGGCAAAAGAGTCCCGGTACACTAAAAGAGTATGGAGTCATTTGAAGCAACCACTAAAAAGTGCCGCCCTAAGGACCGAAAAAGATGCTCACAATTTCATGTAAATACATGGAAAACACAAGACTGAATGAGTATAACATTCGATCTTTGACGGTCTTTTTCGACCATTACGACCGCACTTTATTGTGGTTGCTTCAAATGCTTCCTTATGGAACAAGGATACTCAAGACATAATTGCCGATCTACAGAAAAATTCCCGTAATCCCATTTTACCAATATTGTCAATCGAAATTTACATTTTTTTTATAATTTTACAATTTTTATGTGTAAATGTACAAAAAAAATGTAAATTTCGATGACCAAAACTAAGTTTTTTGTTAAAAAAACAAGAAATATTGGTAAAATGGGATTACGAGACTTTTCCTTGTAATTTGACACGGTTTTTTTTTTGAGTGTACCGGGAAAAATAGCTGTGAGTAGATCGTCAGTTAGGTCTAGATTATGTTACAATGTAACATTGTTACATATTGAGTAGGGTGGGTCAAATTGTAGGGGGCCGAAAAAATGTAAAGGGGCTCATCCAGATTCTTGTTCTACGGGTCATTTGAAGATATTTTGCCAAAGAAACCATAGCTCTAAAATGATTTTCGAGCCCCCGGATTTTTCAAAATAGGTTTTTTCCCCAAATACTCAAGAATAGAGGTAAAAAAATGCTTTTTCTTCTAGCCAAATGTGTATGTGGGGGTTTTTTGGATCGAGGAATCCATTTTTGACATGTATTTTTATTTTTGAATACCACCACAGGGCGCTTTCGTACATTTTTTAATTTTTATCGTTTTTTTTTTGGGTAAATTTACGAAATTTTTCGAGGAAATTGACGAATATTTGACTTTCAACCCCAAATTTTAAATAGCCAGAGTGTTCAGCGTTAAAAATTATGGGGGGGAGGGGTTATTCATTCACGACCTATATCGAATTTAAGACAAAGAATAAACAAAGCATATTTTACTTTATTTTTTCTTCAAAAATTCAACATAAGAGATAATGAAAGCATATAAAATGTAATTAATAAAAACAAGTAAGAAAGTTATAGTCGGTCAAGACCGACCATATGATACCCTACACCAGTGTTTTCCGGAAAATAGGTCCCAAGTCCAAACATGGACCGATTGGATCTGTCCTTTGTTAGATCTTTATTAAGTAAAGAGAACACACACAGATCAAATTTTAGTGGAATTGGTAAATCTTTTTGTCAATAAACCGATTTAACTGAATACGGACAAAATTTGTGTACGGGGTACTATGTCCAAAAATGATCCAATGATATTCCGATTTGATTAGGTTACTAAAGTACACGTTTAACAACGAAAAATAAATTTTGTTATCAAAAATTTCCATTTTTATGAGTTTTGAGGGAATTATGTGAATATCGGGATGGTGGTTTGTATGGTGACTACCAGCACAACTGACCCGATTCCTTTGAAATTCACAATGGTGATTTGGGCATACAAAGTTTAATTACCTGCTAAATTTTAAAGCGATATCTATTATAATGCGGTTATTAGAGTCATTTAATCCGAATCCAAAGGGGGCGTTTGTATGGGGGCTAGATCTTAACATGGACCGATCTTCTCCAATTTCAATAGGATTCGTCCTTGGGCCAAAAGATGCTAAAGTTCTAAATTTCAAGTCAACTGATTGAAAATTTCGACCTGTATCGTGCTTAAACCGATAGATGGACAGACGGACGGACGGACATCGCTAAATCGACTCAAAAAGTAATTCTGAGTCGAATATTTTGGGTAGTTACAAAGGGTAAAAAATCAATTGAATTCAGTTATTAAGAAACAAAACGAAGAATTTGTCTGTCACTTGAGGAGTAAATGTTTTATATGAAAACATAGCATCCTAAAATATCCTATTTAGTTGGCAGATTGAGACCAGTCAAATCAGAAGACATACCAAAATCAGGAACATCGTGAGAAGGCATATGTTTTAAACTACTTTCGGTACTTATTGATGTTAGTGCGGCTTGTGATGTTGACGGCAATTGATCCATGTTTAAAATAAATATTAATTAATTAATTAAATTATAAATATTAATATAATATTTTCCAGCTAGATTTTGAGGTTTTCTTCCTTCAAAGGCTGGTAAAAATGTGATTTAGGTCTTAGCTGGAAATCTATCAATTTTTTTTAGAAAAGCTGGAATAAGGAACAAAATGTATGGAATATGATTTAACAATTTATAATTCGAGTATGTATTTTGAATATATTCAATACAAAGTCAAAATTCGTCTATTTCCACAACAATATCATATATTTTCGCAAAAAACTGTACGTAAGCGCCCTCTGGCGGCACTCAAAAATAAAAATGAATGTCAAAAATTTATTCCGAGTCCCAAAAAACCCCACATACTCATTTGGCTAGAGGAAATAGCATTTTTTTGCCTCTATTCTCGAATATTTCTAGAAAAAATACCTATTTTGAAAAATCCGGGGGCTCGAAATTCATTTTAGAGCTATGGTTTCTTTGGCAAATTTGCTCAGAATGACCCATAGAATAAGAATCACGATGAACCTTTGGGTCGAAAAAATTTGACCCACCCTAATATTGAGTCATTTGAAGCAACCACAAAAAAGTGCCGTCCTAAGTACCGGAAAAGACCGTCACATTTTCATGGAAAACACAAGACTTAATGAGTTTAACAGCCGATTTTGACGGTCTTTTTCGTTCCTTACGTCGGAACTTTTTTGTGGTTGCTTTAAATGACTCCATATTGAACAAGGATACTCCAGACATAAATGCCAATCTACCCACAGCTTTTTAGCCCGATCGTAAAACAAATTTTAAACTCATTACACTCAAAAAAAAAAAGTGAACTAAAATCTGGGAAAATTAACTCAATTTTGAGAAAAAGAGGGAATGATTTGGCTCCAAAGATTTATTTTCTTGGTTTTAGTTCATAATTTTCCCAAAAATAAGGAAAAAAAAGTTATTTTATTTTAAGCCAATTTTAACTAGAAAATGGGAAAAATTATACTTCACATTTTAGAAATAGATTGGGTCTAGACTCTGGACCCATGGGTTCGGACCCCATTTAACTCGAGACCCCGTTGGGTTCTTTAAGGGTCCCCATAGATTTTGAACCAAAACTTGTGTCCGTTTCGCTCTAACTTGCTTAGTTTTTGAGATACGGTAATAAGGGGCCTGATAGGGTCTTGAGAATCTTAAAAACCGGATAACTCAAAAGCTATTAATCGGAGGGCTTTCGGGTATTTTGCGGAAGTGTTCTACGAGTCAAAAATGCCGTTGCAACTTTTCTCGCGTTGGCAGTATTTACCGAGTTATGTGCATATATAAAATCTCGGAAATTTCAAATTTAAGATCTAAAATTAGGATCTTGAGACCCCGATAGATATGCAGAGCTAGGCTATTCCATATTTTTCTTCGTAGTCTTTCTTTTGAAAATTTCATCCGTTTCGCTCTATCTCGCTTAGTTTTCGAGATATCGCCATTTTGAATTTTTAACTAAATTCTAAGAAGTTATTTACTAAATTCTTAGAAGTCATTAACTAAATTCTAAGAAGTACACTTCCTCAATTCAAAGAACAGAAATACGATGATGTTTTTTTTTAGTAAATTTTAACTAAACTTGAACTAAATTGTTTTTTAAGAAATATGTCTTAAAAATAAAGATATGTTTCTTAGATTTGTGGAAAATTTCTTAGGCAGTAAGAATTTTTTTTCCTAATATTAAAAAATTTCATTTAAAGAAAACTATGAACTAATTATAAGTAAATGAACTAATTTTTTTTTCCTCATAGTTAAGAAAATTTCTCATTTTTTAGTTAAATTTAACTTAATTTTAGGAAAATTCATGATAAATTTTCAAAGACATTTTTTCCTTAATTTTAGTTATGTCTTTTTTTCAGTGTAACATATTTTATTTTCGACCATTGATTGATTCTTAAAAAAGGCTGTTTATAAAAATTCAATAAAAAAAAAATTAAAATTCCGATCTACCCGGGTAGAACGGTCGACCGAAAGTCCGGTTAACCGGGTAGACCGGTCTAACCGGTGAGACCGATGAAAACAAAGTTCGGTCTACCCGGGTAGACCGGCAGAGGTCAAGGAAAGGTTTTCGTTATTAGAAACGTGAGAAAATGGATGCGTAGTTTAATAAAACTCTTTATAACTTTGATAATTGCCCATAGATTTTTATGAAATCTACTTGGTTTTCTTTGTAAAGGTTCAGGTAAGCTTTACCTTTGTTAATTTAAAGGTAAAGCTTTTACCTTTCAAATGGTACCTATTTGAAAATTGAAAGTTATATAGTTTTATAGCTATGTGCGATTTTATATGTAAATTGTTGCCAATTTTTAAAATCCCATATTTCGAAAACCAAAATGTAGACGAAAAAGGTACTAATTATATGAACACTACCCATTTACACTGTCTTTGAGAAATTTTGTTAAAATCTGAGGTAAAAAATCCAAAAATTATAACTTTCTGCGCATTTTGACCTGGAATCCCTCACAATTTTCTTGTTAGATATCAAAGATCAGCAATATCATTGATATTTAAAGATGATACTTCCTACCTCAGTAGCCACATTTTTTCAGGTTATTTGAACTACACATCGCTTCAACAAGGCGCGCATGTGAGTAAATGCATGAATGGATAAAACCCCTATAGGTATACAAAATTGCAAATATATTTTTTCTTTTACTACTCATACACTCTCTAAACACCACTTTCAACATACTAACTGCCATCAAAACCAATATAAACTGCACTTTCAATATCTCTTCGCCTTCTTGGAAGGAGGTATTAAAGCAAACATAAATTGATGACAAGGGTCAATATTTGGGGTCAAGTCTTAAAAGAACGTCATGTGTGCAACTGTATAGTTTTTTTTTTTTTTTGCCTTTTTACTTGCAGTTTAAAATTGAAAATACATATTTTGTTCACTCTTTTCCAACAGATGCGGAAATATTCTTTGGCAATTTTGGTGTTGTAACAAACTAAAAAGAAAAGTATGAACATACATAACTGCCATTAGATTTTGTGGTTTAGTTTAAGTCATTAAATTTATAATTCACTATTCGTTTGATCACTATTTCGTTGCTTCTCTCTTCATAAATATAAGTATAAAATATGTATAATGATGATAATCAACTGTGGAAAGTATCATCAGTTAGATTAGTATCTATCTATTTCTATTTACCACTAATAATTGATTTGTGACCACACACGCCAATTTTCATTATAAGTACTTAATACATGATATGACCCTTGATGGTCTTTTGAGTGTTGAGTTGATGGAATTTTCTTTTTAGTTACTTTTTGTGAGTTTTCCTGTGACTATCCTCTGTAATTATGGTTTATTAAATGTTATTTTTAAAAATTGGTAACGCCTGTCACATTTAGTTTTTTTTTGTTTTTTTTTTGAGTGTGTAAAATAGTTAACAATTAAATATTGTAATGCTTTTGTGTCCAGTTAATTTGTACGAATTAACCATATGGTGGCTAAGGAATTTATTCTAAGTAAGGATTTTGTGTCATCTAAACAATATGTTGTTTTTTTTTTGTTTGGTGAGTGATGTCCTGTTGAATATTGTTGGTAACATATGGTTAGAGAGAACTAGAGTTTTTTTTTTTTTAAGATTAGTAAGGAATATTGACAAAACGTAAAAAATGGCACCATCTATTGGTTGACGAGATTATCTGGAAGTTCTTACAGTACAAAAGGAAACCGGTCTAGAACTAGGATCACGTAAAGCGGAAATTGACTATCGTCGAATTTCAGAGTCTATATAAAAATACATATTATAAAATCAATTTGATTTTATCCCAAAAATGGAGAATCCAAAAATATATTATTATATCTTATTAGATTAAACGGCAAATTTCATCCAATTTGATATTGAAGATCATATTAGATCTGATAAGATTAAAATTATATATTGTTTTATCTAATTAGATTTATCTAATTTTTATAATATCAGATTAGATAATATTTACCGTTCCATTTTTGGGATCTAATTATATAAATTTTTATCTTATAAGATATAATCATATATTTTTGAATCCTCCATTTTTTGGATCAAATGAAAAATGGCGCAGTATTGTTTTTTAGTCAGGTAGATTAGACCAAATCCCGGATCAAATTGTTTAAATTTTTTTATTTTTGATCCAAAGTAAAACAATTAGATATAATTTGATTCAAATTAGTATAATATTGTTACCAGGGTAACCAAAAATATGCTCTAAAAAACACGTTTTATGCGCTTAAAAAATGCCCTTAAAAACAGAAAACATGCTCTAAAAACAATAAAAATATGCTCTTAAAAAAATTATGTCCCCTTTTTTGCGGTGTTTTTTACAATTTGTTAGAAAAATAGACCCAAAAAATGCCGTTATGTGGGGTAGTTAAAGGGTTAATATGTTCTACAAAAATAATTACCTAAATATTTTCTAAATATTTGTATAAAAAGTTGCTGAATATACCCTACACTCAGATCTAAAGAAAACATAGTTTCATATACCGATATGAAGCAAGAACAGGCCAAAGGGAAATCAAATGTCAGAACCCTGTAATTTGGAAAAAGTTTAAAATTGTTGTTCAATGCAATTTTTTTTCTATCTGAGTTTCCAGACATTTCACACTGACAAGAAAACAAAACAAACATTTCAATACACTTATAAAATTTAAAAAAAACATCTAAAAAATTAAAAAACTTTAAAAATAGTGTTGTAGTCAGACCTTTGAAGATTTAATTCCCTAATTCAATTTCTTAAATCTGATTTAAAATAATTGAATTAATTCCCTGTTTCTATAAATCGAAAAGAATTAATTCATTATTTAATTCACTTAATTTCATTGCAAATAATTAATTCTTTGATTTGATTAAATTGAATTAATACATTTTGATTTGAATCAACTGATTCAAATCACTTTGATTTGAATCAACTGATTCAAATCACTTTTGATTTAAATCAACTGATTCAAATCACTTTTGGTTTGAATCAACTTGATTTAAACTTTTTTCACTTAAATCAAACACTAAAAATGCACATTATAAAAATCTTATCATGTCTGATTGCGTTAAAGTCATTGGAATATCGTCAATTTTAAACACACGCCATCTATAAACAACACTCCAAATTGTACAGTTTTATTAAATGTGTACCTTTAGTCTAGAGTTGGGCGCTGGTCACCTGATTTGCTTGATTCACGTGAATCACGCGTGAGTGATTTTCATTTCAATCACGTGATTGTGAGTGAGCGTGATTTGAAAAAAAAAACTGAGTGAGTGATTAGTGAGTGAGTCATTTATTTTTTGCGTGAGATTGCGTGATTAGATTTTTTGATTTGCCCAATTTTTTTTAAATTTTCGTGAAAAATTTTTTTTAAAATTTTTTTTTTTTTTGGTAAGAAAATTTTATTGCGTGAGTGGATTTTGCGTGACTCACGCGTGAGCGTGATTGAATCTGGCGTGAGTCACGCGTGAGTGTGAGTAAGTTTTTTATTACTCACGTGAATAGTGAGTGAGCGTGAGTAAAAAAATATTGCGTGAGTGATTAGTGAGTGATCCGATTATTTTTGCGTGAGTGAGTGTGAGTCTAAATCCACTCACGCGCCTATCTCTACTTTAGTCAATAACGAATTTGGCTCTTCAGCATAAAAATAACTTTAAATTTAACACAAAAACAATTAATGATTAACATTTTTATTATACACATACATTTCCATTATATCGAAAAGTCGTGCATTATCCCACCCTTAATATATATGTGCAAATTAATAAATGTTATATTAAAGCAATGTCTTGTATTTTTGTGATTCCTATGCATGCGGGCATAGGCTAAAAAATGCAGCTTGTGCGCTGCCAATAAAATGTACACTATTAAATTCTGTTGCTTTGACTTTTTGCTTGCTACTACCGCACAAGCATAAATGTTATAGTATGTGTGTGCGTGTGTAAAGTAAATACTTTGATTTAAGAAAAAAATGTTTAAATCAACTGATTCAAAACATTTTTGATTTGAATCAATTGATTTGATTTGAATCAATTGATTTGAATCAAATTGATTTGAATCAATTGATTTGAATCAAATTGATTTGAATCAATTGATTTGAATAAAATTGATTTGAATCAATTGATTTGAATCAAATTGATTTGAATCAAGTGAATTAATTCTTCTTTGATTTGAATCAAGTGAATCAATTCATTATTTAAACAAGGAATTAAACAAAAAATTAGTTAATTCTTTCAACAAATAGTTGAAATTAATTCTTTTGATTCAAATCATCAAGAATTAATTCCTTGATTTATTAATATGAATTAATCTTTTTGCGAATCAAATCAAAAAGTGAATTAATTCTTCAAAGGTCTGGTTGTAGTAAAAAGCAAGTGAGAGTGTTACATTCGGCTGTGTCGAATCTTTTATACCCTCCAAAATGTAAAAAAACTATATTAAAAAAATCCAGGGTCGTCTTTTTTTTTTTTGGTGGGGTGGGGGGTTGGGGGTTAGGGGAAGACGTTGGGGGCACCTTCCCCTGCGATTTTTAACTTCTCTTGGTTTAGTTCTCCAAGGGGGAACTTTTTTCCTTCCCCTGCGATTTTTAACTTCTCTTGGTTCAGTTCTCCAAGGGGGAACTTTTTTCCCCTTGGTCCGATTTTGCTCATTTCCGAACTTAACCTGCCTAGGAATATAAGACATATTCGTGCCAAACTTCGGTAGTCTAGCTCGTTTAGTTTGGACTGTATCGTGTCTTCTACAGACGGACAGACGGACGGAAGGACGGACATCGCTAGAATGTCTTACAATCGATCACTGATCAATAATATATATACTTTATATCCTAGACCGATATATCGATGCGTTACACACGGAATGACAAAGTGAGTATACCCCCATACTGTGGTTGGAGGGTATTAAAATTGAAAATATGCTTTAAAAATTTAAAAAAGTGCTCCAAAAAGTGAAAAAAATGCTCTAAAAATCGAAAAAAATTCCCTAAAAATATGCTCTTATGCTAAAATATGCTCTTACCCAGCAAAAACTTGCATTACCAAGTAATGAAATGTGTAATGGGAAATTCAAAAGTTATAACTACTTCTGATTCGAATTACCTTTCCCATTACATTTACAAGCAAATGTGCCAAATGTAATGATTATCAAACCAATATTAATAACTAATTACATATATACTTATAGGTAATGAAAAAATTATTTTAAAAAAAAATTTAAAAAAATAAACAAGTAAGAAAATTATAGTCGGTCAAGACCGACCATATAATACCCTACACCAGAGTTTCCCGGAAAATGGGTCCCGGAAAAAGGGTCCCTTGGACCGATTATATCTATATTTTGTCAAATCTTTAATAAGTGTAAAAAACCACTCACAAATCAAATTTGAGTGAAATTGGCTTCTATATGTTAACAATAACCGCTTTAACTGAATATCGGGCGAAATTTTCACATGGGGCCTAAGTCCAAAACTGATCCGATGATAATCAGATTTAATAAGGTACGCGTTTAACATACACAAACAAAATTTTAATTAAATATTTTCTATTTTCATGAAATTTGAGAGATTTGTGTGAAAATCGGGAAGGTGGTTTGTATGGGGGCTACAAGAAGAACTGGTCCGATTTCTTTAAAATTCGGAATGGCGATTTGTGAAGACAAAACATGTTTAGATGCCAAATTTCAAGAAGATACCTATTATATTACGGCTATTAGGGTCATTTGAGCCAAACCTAAGGAGGACCTTTGTATGGGGTCTAAGTCTTAATATGGACCGATTTTCTCAAATTTCAATAGGCTTCGTCCTTGGATCAAAAGAGGCTTAAGTTTCAAATTTCAAGTCAATTGATAAAAAATTGCGACCTGTATCGTGTTTACACCGTTTACATGGACAGACAGACGGACGGACGGACGGACGGACATCGCTAAATCGACTCAAAAAGTGATTCTGAGTCGATCGGTATACTAAAAGGTGGGTCTAGGACCAATATTTCGGGTAGTTACAAACATCAGCACAAACTCATTATACCCTGTACCACAGTGTGGTGTAGGGTATAAAAATATTTCATTTTATTTTATTTTTATTCAAAATAATGTACAGTGAGAGTTAAAACACCTCAATTCAACACCAAATTCAAAAGTAGAATTTTTGACCTTACCTCTTTCGAATTTGATAAAACTTGGAATATTGTTGGGCCCCTACAAAAAAAATCATAGTGCCAAAATTTTGGACTTCTGGTACTTTTTCTTCCCGAGATATGGGGTCTTGAAAATTGGCAAAATCGTATATATTTGACAAAAGTGTTCTGAGATAAATAAAGATAACTCGAAAAGTAATTACAATACATGTCTCAATCAGGTCGCAAATAATAGGTAATAAGACAGCCTTTAAAATTGCATTCCCCAAGATTTTTTTTGAAAAAGGTCAAAGGTCATTGGTTTTAACCTTAATTTTTGGAGAGCTATATCTCAAAAAACGATATTTTTAAAATTTTGGAAAAAATATATGTGATTAAGAATCATCTATACTATTTAAGTTTAAATTTTCAGGATGGAGACTTCATTGGAACTTTTTATATTAATAGCTACGTTGTGACAGGAAAGAAAAAGCGGTGTAATTTCCCTTAGAAAAAAAAATTTTTTTTTTGTCTTTGAAATTCTGCTACCAAAGTTCATTTTTCTGAATGTTTTTGAAGTGCTGAGTCCAAATATGACCTTTGAACTGGCCTATCGCTATTACTTTTCAAGATATCTGCACATAAATATGTAAAAATTGCTAAAATGCTATTGCTGTGTTATTTTTGAAAATTTAGGTGCATATATCTTGAAAAGTAATAGCGATAGGCCAGTTCAAAGGTCATATTTGGACTCAACACGTCAAAAACATTCAGAAAAATGAACTTTGGTAGCAGAATTTCAAAGACAAAAAAAAAATATTTTTTTCTAAGGGAAATTACACCGCTTTTTCTTTCCTGTCACAACGTAGCTATTAATATAAAAAGTTCCAATGAAGTCTCCATCCTGAAAATTTAAACTTAAATAGTATAGATGATTCTTAATCACATATATTTTTTCCAAAATTTTAAAAATATCGTTTTTTGAGATATAGCTCTCCAAAAATTAAGGTTAAAACCAATGACCTTTGACCTTTTTCAACAATAATCTTGGGGAATGCCATTTTAAAGGCTATCTTATTACCTATTATTTGCGACCTGACTGATACGTGTATTGAAATTACTTTTCGAGTTATCTTTATTTATCTCAGAACACTTTTGTCAAATATATACGATTTTGCCAATTTTCAAGGCCCCATATCTCGAATACTGGAATGACCAGAAGCCTGAAAAATTGGCAAAATCTCTTTTTTGTTAAAGTAAACATCAGTACTTAATTTCATTAAATTTTGAGGGGGTGCGGTCAACTCCTCGGTTGAATTGGGGTGTTTTAGCTCGTGAGTCAAAAAGTGAAAATCTAGTTCTGAAATTTTTTTATTTTATTATAATGACTTATGTAAGTCATTATTAAAAAGTCCTTATTTTACATTTCAAAATAATGCTAAAGGTAATTTTCTGTCATTACTAAGTAATTAGAATGGTAATGATGTGTCATTACCAAGTTTTTGCTGGTTAAGCCCAAAATATGCAAAAATATGCTCTTAAGGCTAAAATATGCAAAACAAATCGATGCCAGATTACTTAAAATCTTCTGAAACGGATAAATACCTTACCCATTTATCAATACAATGCGCAGGAAAAAACATGATACTGCATATTTTTGGTTTCCCTGATTATTACTAGAGAAGTACAAACACATATTTTTACAAAAAAAATATTTTATAGCGGATTTTTTTCACCAAAAAAATGTTTTCCGCGGAAACATTAACGCGATTTGCGTGAATCACGCATGAGTGACTTTCTGCTCAATTACGTGATTGCGAGTGTGTGTGAGTTGTGAAAAAATTCGTGTGAATTATTCAGGGAATTATTTTTTTTTTTCGTGATTTGGTTTTTTGATTTTACCAAAATTATTCTTTTTTTCTTTTCTTGCAAAAAAAAAAAAATTTTTTGTAAGAAAATTTAATAGCATGAGTAGAGCTTGCGTGACTCTTGAGAGAGCGTGATTGAATCTGTTGTGAGTTACGCGTGAGCGTGAGAAATTTTTGTTTAACACATGTGATTAGTGAGTACACAAAAAATTTCGAGAGTGATTAGTGAGTGATTCAATTATTGTTTGCGTAGTGAGTGTGAGTCAAAATCCACTCACGAGCCCATCTCTAATGTATATCATAATAAATTACATTGGTAATTTTTATCGCGATGAGGAAGGTACCTCAAATTCACCAGCTGAAACTAATTTTCAATTAAAATTTTAATTATTAAAACATTTTTTTAATAAATTTGCAATTAATACACTCAAAAAATTATGTAGGTACATTCCAGTGAATATTCACTTAAAACAAATGAAATTTTATTTAAAAACCATTCCACTGTTTTTTCATTTAAAATAAAAACATATTACAGTCAATTTTAAATGTTAATTTAATGACGTACCAAAACATTAAAAAACTAGTGAGTATTCACTTATTTTGTATTGAAAAACAGTAAAACTATAGAAGAAATTTTTTACTGCCGAAAATGAATGTAACAGAAAATTCGTTTTTAAGACAGTAAATTATTTTTTTTTAAACTACAGAAACAGTAGAAAATAAGAAGTCCTTAATAAAATTAATGATTTTTCTTTTAAAATAACTTTACTGATTACTTTTTAAAATAACCTACAAACAGTTAATGACATAATTTTCTTAGTGTATGCACATTTTCAATATTGGGCCGAATTTAATTAATTTAATTGACTCTACGAATTTTTTAATTGAAATTAAATTTAATTATTTCTGTATAAGGGGTATATAAAAGATTTGCAACACAGCAACTATAAACTTTATTTGAAGACTACACTCAAAATAATAACTCTGTAAAATACTCTGTAAAATGACTGTAATCTCAATTCAACAGATATTTGACAGAGTTTTCTGTCAAAATACAGATTTAAAGACAATACGTGGTATTTTGTTATGACAAAAAAAACAAAGTTTCATCTGTTAAATTACTTTTAACTTTGTAATCTTAATTTTACAGCTAATTAACAGAGTTGTATGCTAAAATAGAGATTTATGCGAAATACTCTGTATTTTTAATAACCAAAAAACTAAGTTTTATCTGTATTTTTACTTCTGTCTATGTAATCTTATTTCATAGTTAAAAACAGAATTATCTGTAAAAACACCAAAATTTTATCTGTATTTTTTTTTTTTTTGAGAAAATGTTAAAAAAGTACCAAAAATTTTATAAAAATTTTACAAAATAACATGTATTTTACTAAACTCTGTAAATTTACAGTTTTTTTCTGTAAAATTTTGGTTGCATCAAATGCATTTTACAAATATATGTAAAATTACAGAGTTTTTCTTTGCTAAATGTTGTTTTATTTAACCAATATTTTACTAGAAACTCTGTAAATTAACAGTTTTTTTGTTAAAATCATTTTAAAAAGTTTTTTTTTTAGTAAAATTACCAAGAAATGTTGCTAGCTGGAAAAGTATGGTGTACTCTGTTAAATTAGCAGAGTTTTTCTGTATTTTAACAGAGTTTTTATTTTGACTGTACAAATCTCAGTGGGTATTTCATAAAATCAAATAATTAAAATATTTTCTCAAACACAATTTCACATAAATAGTAATCGATTTTAAAAAATAAAAATTTCAAAATAAAAAGAAAAATATTATCACATGGTAAATATCATTGAATCTTTTTTTAATCAAATTAATGAGTTCCTTGAAAATTACTAATAAAATCAAAATATTTAACTTTGAAATCTCCAACCGAAAAAAAAAAAATATTAAATAAGAAATCATTTAAAGTGTTTATTCTAAGTAAATACAATAAAATTTAATTATTATTACTATGCTACAATTACTAAACATAGAAACAAACAAAAAATAGTAGTATTTCATGTTTTAAAACAACATTAACACTTGCCAACAATAAATATTTGTTAAAAAAAAAAATCACCAGATTTAGTTTTGGCTTTTTTAGGAACATATGGTTTGTTTATAGAATACACCTAAAATTACTTAAGAAAAATTGTGTATCTATATATATAATTTCCCTATTTGTGTGTTCCTCTTTTTTTGTCTATCCAGAGCTTTTTGAAGCCCACTGATGAGCTACAAAGCTGAAAATTGGCAGACATATAGCTAAGCACATGGGGCAGATCCTAACGTAGCCGGATTTTCGATTTTTTGCCTGTGGGCGGAGAAATAATCGGGATAGTGGGCGTGGCAAAATTCAATTTTTTTACGTTTTTGCTTAATTTTAAGCCCCCAAATGACTTAGGAAGCTGAAAATTTCCTAGAATATAGTTCTAACGATGCCGCATATCCCCAAGTAGTCGGATTTAAAATTTTCTCAATGTGGGCGGAGAATTGAGGGGAAAAGTGTAGTGGCAAAATTTAGATTTTTTTAACATTTTTACTTCTTTTGAAGCCCTCAAATGACTTAGGAAGCTGAAAATTTCCTAGAATATAGTCCTAACGATGGAGCATATCCCCAAGTAGTCGGATTTAAAATTTTCGCAATGTGGGCGGAGAATTGAGGGAAAAGTGGCGTGGCAAAATTGGGATTTTTTTAAATTTTTACTTCTTTTGAAGCCCCCAAATGACTTACGAAGCGGAAAATTGCATAGCATTTAGTTCTAACAATGAAGCATATCCTGAAGTAATCGAATTTGAATTTTTTAGACTGTGGAAGGAGAATTAAGAGAAAAATGGGGCGTGGCCAAATTGTGTATTTTAATATTTAATTTGAAGACCCCCAATTACCTATGAAGATGAAAATTGGCATTTTTGCTTATTTTAAAGTCCTCCTATGACTTAGGAAGCTGAAAATTTCCTAGCATATAGTTCTTTCGATGAAGCATATCCTGAAGTAGTCGAATTTTAAATTTTTGGACTGTGGGCGAAGAATTGAAAGGAAAATGGGGAGTGAAAAAATTGGGAGTTTTAACATTTTAACTTCTTTTGAAGCCCCCAAAGGAAGCGGGAAAATGCACAGAATTGGCATGTATATAGAAGGTTTCATGTGGAAGATCAACACGAGCCTGGATTTTTGATATCCAGTGTATGGGTGGAGAATAAGAAAGGCAAAGGGCGTGGTAAATTTATTTCCATCTATTTTCTGAATATATATTTTATTTTTTTTGGGTTTCTCTTATTTTTTGTGTATCCAGCGCCTTTGGAATCTCATTGATGGACGTAAAAGCTTAAAATTGGCATGTATATAGTAAAACACCAGGGACAGATTCTTACGAAGCCGGATTTTTTGCCTGTGGGCGGCGAATTACGAGAAAAAGTGGACTTGGCAAAAATATTTTTTTTTACGGAAGCTGAATATCCCTAACATGTAGGCCTAATTATGAAGGTTATTCTAAAGTAGTTCGATTTAACATTTTTTGGAATGTAGACGGAGAGTTATTTTTTTTTTTTGACTAACTTTAAAGCTCTAATGACCTACGCAGCCGAAAATTGGCAAGCATATTGTACTGACACTGGAGCATATCCTTTAGTAGTCAGACTAAAAATTTTTGGACTGTGGACGGAGAATTGAGAGGGAAAAGTGGCGTGGATACGAGTATAGTACTAACTATGGAGCTTATCCTAAAGTAGTCAGATTTAAAAATTTTGGAATACAGAGAAAAAACAGTTTAATTGTGCCAGTCGAATTAAGAGTCAACTGCATGGTTTAATTACAACATCTGAAATTTTCGGTTGCGATTACCGAAATTTATTTGGACCAACAGCAGTTAAATTTTCAAAACAAATTTTTGGTTATCGCAACCGAAAATTTTGGTTGTTGTTATTAAACTATGCAGTTGGCTCTAAATTCGGCTGGCACAACTAAACTGTTCTCTCTGTGTAGGGACGGAGAATTAAGAGAAGAAATGGGCGTGGACAAATTTTGTTTTTACATCTTACCTAATTTTGAAGACACCTTATGACCTTGAAAGATAAAAATTGGGATGCAAATGGTACGGACTATGGCAAAGATCAACTCTGACCTGGATATCCAGTGAAAGAGCGGAAATACAAAAAAAATCCGTTATGAATTTTGTTCAGTTTATATATATAATCTGTAACGTAGCCGGATTTTCGGCCTTTAAGTCAGGGGGAGTTGCGAAAGACGGCAAAATTTAGTTTTTAAACATTTAAACTATTTCTGAAACCCCTAATGACTAAGGAAGCTGAAAATTTTAAAGCATAAAGTATTGACAATGGATCATATCCTTATGAAGTCAGATTTAATATTTAAACTGTGTACGGAGAATTATAAGGAAAAATTTAAGTGAAAAAATTGTGTTTTTTAACATTTTAGCTAATTTTACAACCCTTCATGATAAAAAGAAAGATAAAAATTGCCATGTATATAGGAGTGACCATGGGACAGATTCCCACAATGGATTTTTGATATCCGGTTTATGGACGAAGAGACGAAATGGGCGAGCTAAATTTAGTTCTAAAATTTTATCAATAAAACCTTTTATACTCATTAAATTTTTTCCAGTTTGGGAAGTATATTGATGTAACTCAATCTAGCAATATTAAATGTTTAAAGCACAAACATAATTTGTTATAAATTTTGGTAAAATATTAGAACTATTGAGAAAAGTGATTTGGTGTTCCGCCTTGCAGGGACAGGCTATTCGACCTTATGATGGCGCATATCCCCAATTAGTCGGATTTAAAATTTCGCAATGTGGGCGAAGAATTGAGGGGAAAAGTGGCGTGGCAAAATTGGGATTTTTTTTACATTTTTACTTCTTTTGAAGCCTCCAAATGACTTAGGAAGCAGAAAATTGCATAGCATATAGTTCTAACAACGAAGCATATCCTGAAGTAATCGGATTTAGAGAAAAAGGAGAAAAGAGAAAGAAGGGGGCGTGGCAAAATTGTGTTTTTTAATATTTTAACTAATTGGAAGACCCCCAAAGACCTATGAAGATGAAAATTCACATTTTCGCTTATTTTAAAGCCCTCTAATGACTTAGGAGCTGAAATTTCCTAGCATATAGTCCTATCGATGAAGCATATCCTAAAGTAATCGAATTTTAAATTTTTGGACTGTGGGCCGAGAATTGAAAGGAAAATGAGGAGTGACAATATTGGGATTTTTAACATTTTAACTTCTTTTGAAGCCCCCAAAGGAAGCGGAAAATGCATAGCGTATAGTCCTAACGATGTAGTTATCCTGAAGTAATCAGATTTAAAATTTCTCTATTGCGGACGGAGAATTAAAAGATAAAAGAGCGTGGAAAAATTGGGGTTTTTTAATATTTTAACTAATTTGAAGACCCCCAATGACTTAGGAAGAAGCAAATTGGCATGTATATAGTAGGTTTCATACGGAAGACCAACACGAACCTGGATTTTTGATATCCAGTGTATGTGTGGAGAATAAGAAATGCAAATGGGTGTGGTAAATTTATTTCCATCTATTTTCTGTATGTATATATTCTTTATTTTTTTTGTGTGTTTCTCTTATTTTTTGTGCGCCTTTTGAATCTCATTGATGGACTTAAAAGCTTAAATTTGGCATGTATAAAGTAAAACACCAGAGACAGATTCTTACGAAGCCGGAATTTTTGCCTGTGGGCGCTGAATTACGGCAAAAAGGGGACTTGGCAAAATTATTTTTTTTTAACATTTTAGAGTATTTTTAAGCTCCGCCCCAATAAATTAAGCTGAAAATCCCTAACATGTAGTCCTAACTATGAAGCATATTCTAAAGTAGTCCGATTGACCTTGAAAGATGAAAATTGGGATGCATATGGTACGGACTATGGCATGAATTTTGTTCAGTTTATATAATCTGTAACGTAGCCAGATTTTCGGCCTTTAAGACAGGTGGAGTGGCGGAAGACGGCGAAATTTAGTTTTTAAACATTTAAACTATTTCTGAAAATTGTAAAGCATAAAGTATTGACAATGGATCATATCCTTATGAAGTCAGATTTAATATTTAAACTGTGTACGGAGAATTATAAGGAAACATTTAAGTGAAAAAATTGTGTTTTTTAACATTTTATCTAATTTTAAAACCCTTCATGACTACGAAAGATAAAAATTGCCATGTATATAGGAGTGACCATGGGACAGATCTAACGATTAAGGGCGGAGAGACGAAATGGGCGTGCTAAATTTAGTTCTAAATTTCATCAATAAAACCCTTTATAATCATTAAATTTTTTTCCAGTTTGGGAAATATATTGATGTAACTCAATCTAGCAATATTAAATTTTTGAAGCACAAACATAATTTTTTATAAAGTTTGGTAAAAAAATAGAATTATTGAGAAAAGTGAATTGGTGTTCCGCCTGGCAGGGACAGGCTATTCGACTAGTTATAAATAAATTATACCTAGAAATTAGTAATATTAAAATAAAAGTTACACCAGGAAACAGCTTTGTTAGAGAAAGTTGAGTGGTGTATCAGAAAACTGCTCATATAAAATAAAAAAGTTTTGACTGAAAATAAAGTTTTTTTAATGGTAAATCTTTTTTTGATTTTTTACAAGACAAAAAAAAAATGATTTCCACTCAAAAAAAACACTCACTAAAAATATTACACATGTAAGAAATATTAAGAAATTATACCCTTGCCAAAATTCACTCTTTTGTATGTTCACAAAATGGTGCCATTTTTGTAAAAAAAATACAAAATTTTTTTTTGAGTGAAAAATTTTCTTCGAGTGTAATTTTTAAGTTACTAATGCTTTTAAAACCAAACAAGTTTAAAAAGCATGGGTTTAAAATTAAACAGGTTTGAAAAGCATATGTAAGTCACCAATTTTTTTTTTCTGTGTATACATGGGGCATTCCATGTGAAATCGGACACTTTGAAAAACTTTTTTTTTAGATTTTCCCAATTTGTTTACGGTTTTTAGTACCCTTCAAAAACTCCTTCATGGTAAATTTTCAGATTTTTTTGATGACCCGTTCAAAAGATATCGAATTTTTAAAAATTGGTAGTTTGTTCCTTTACTCAAACTTCTTGTTATCATAACTTCTTCAATAATGGTCCAAATTTAATTTTTTTTTTTTTTAATTTTTGTTTTTTTACGTACTTTCTAAAAAAAATCCCAAAAAATGCAATTTTTAAGTTTTAAAATTTAAATCTCATTTTTGAAAATGTTTGTACTCTTCGATTTTTTTGAAATTTTTTTGTGTAAAACTTCTATCAATTCTACAAATTTTTTGCCTAGGAAGATCGTGGGATAACGATTATTACTAATTTTTAAAATTTTTTGAAAAAATTTTATTGTAATTTTTCAATCTTAAAATCATTTCTACTGCTCCAATGGTGCGTCATATAGGGGGGACCTTTATAAGACCGACCCCCATTAACTTCTAAGTCTTAACATTTCTTTGGAACAAACTAATACCCTATCTCCAATTTCTAAGGGGGCTCCCACACAAAACGACATTTTTTAAAATTTGTTCCAACCGCTCTAACTGCCCTAATAGTGCCCTTAGAGCAACAAAATGTATGACCGACCCACAATATTTTTTTAGTCCAAACATTTTCTCTGAACACACCTACCCTCTATCTTTAACTGTTAAGGCGGTCCCCATACAATTTTTTTTTTTTGTAAATTTGTTTTATTTAATCAGCTTCTACCGGTCCAATGGTGCGTCCGAGAGGGGTCATTAGTGAGACGTACCCCCATTTATTTTTACCCTACAACATTTTTTCAAAACATACCTACGCCCTATCTCCACTCCCTAAGTAGGCTCCCATACAAATAACAGTTGGAGCAAATTTTATAAACATGTAATTTTGTATGGGAGCCTACTTAGGGAGTGGATATAAGGCGTAGGTATATTTTGAAAAAATGTTGTAGGGTAAAAATAAATGGGGTCGGTCTCACTAAGGACCCCTCTCGGACGCACCATTGGACCGGTAGAAGCTGATTAAATAAAACAAATTTACAAAAAATAAAAAAAATTGTATGAGCACCATCAGTACAGATATACTATGAGATGAGTAACTTTTTTAAAGCAATAAATTAAAAATACTCTATTATGACAATATCATATATAGAAATATTTTTGGGCCTCGAACTAGAATAAAACTCTAATCGAATATATATACATATATAAAGGCCGAATAAATACGTTTTATTTTTATGTACCTTTTGGTACTAAAAATAAAAAAACAACATTGGAAAATTACAATAAAATTTTTTCAAAAAATTTAAAAAAAATAGTAATAATCGTTATCCCACGATCTTCCTGGGCAAAAAAAATTTGTAGAATAGATAGAAGTTTTACACAAAAAAATTTTAAAAAAATCGAAGAGTACAAACATTTTCAAAAATGAGATTTAAATTTTAAAACTTAAAAATCGCATACCAGAGCGCTTTTAAGAATTTTTTGGGATTTTTTTTAGAAAGTACGTAAAAAAACAAAAATTTTGAAAAAAAATTTGAAATTTGGACCATTATTGAAGAAGTTATGATTAAAAGAAGTTTGAGTAAAGGAACAAACTACCAATTTTTAAAAATTCGATATCTTTTGAACGGGTCATCAAAAAAATCTGAAAATTTACCACGAAGGAGTTTTCGAAGGGTACTAAAAACTGTAAACAAATTGGGAAAATCTAAAAAAAAAGTTTTTCAAAGTGTCCGATTTCACATGGAATGCCCCATATACATTATGCCCAGCAAAAACTTGCATTGCCAAGTAATGAAATGTGTAATGGGAAATTCAAAAGTTATAACTACTTCTGATTCGAATTACCTTTCCCATTACATTTACAAGCAAATGTGCCAAATGTAATGATTACACTGCGGAACACTAAAAAATAAACAAGAGTTACGACCATCATTTCTATATATTTCGGACATGCTGATTCGAATGGCGTACTCCGTTTTTCGATGTATGGTACAGTTTTCTTGCAAAATGTCGTTAAAGATTTTCTGATTTCAAGTCAGTTTTTTAACAAAAAAATTTGCAAAGTTAATGATTTATAAATTTTATGGCATGGAAAACAAAGATATGACTTGTAGCAATATTTCTTATGCAACTTTGGTTTAAAGCTTTTCATCTTAAGCCCTTAAATTCGCGAATTTCTCCATTTTTTAAGGTTTTCGCGAAATTAACAGCCAAATTAGTCTTTGATAAAAAACTTGCTTTAAGTGAATCAAAAAGGCATCGCTAACAATACGAATAGTGGACAAAAAACAGCTATGTTCTATGGACCATTATGATGAAAATCGCGAAAAACCGTTTTTTTGTATATGGCAGCATCACTTTACGAGATGATTTAAGGCTCCATCTTTTAGTATATAATGTGGGAACCTTAAACAACAAACTGACCAAAAATTTGGCCAAAAAAGTTTTCATTTGCAAAAGTTATCTTAACAAAAACTATTATTTTAGTGTTAACCACACAGAAAAAAATATGGGGAAAAACAATTTGAGTAATCACTTGTTTAAATTTAAAAAAAGTTTTGAGTAATTTTTTAATTGACGCAATTAAAAATTTACTCAAAAATTTAAAAACAAATTGAGTAAATAATTTAATAAGAATTTAATAGCTTTTTTAATTTTTTTTTTTGAGTTTTCTTAGTTTTTTTAATTCTCGTTTAGTTTATAGTTTTTTGTATATATACATGAAAGTTTGTAATCATATTTATAAAAATTTTTTATGTCTTTAAGACAAAAATATATTTGGTAAAGTTTGAAAAAACATGTTTTTTTTCTTTGTAAAAAAATATGAAATTTTTTTAAACTTTGTTTTTTTTAGAGTAGAAACAGAATAAGCCCGGCACGACTTTTTCCATACGGTTTGGCAGATTAAACCGGTGGCCGGCGCCGATGTGAAATAAAACTTGTTCTGTTTTTAAAAGGTGGTGCTTCTTGTTCTGTTCCTGCACTTAATAGTGTCAATTAAAAATTTACTCAAATTTTTTTGGCAAACATTTAATAAATTTTTATTAAAAATTTACTCAATACTATTAAATCCTTTACTGGTGGAAAATTGAGTAATTTTTTACTCAATAGTATTAAAAATTTACTCAAATTTTTTTTTTATTTCTTTCTGTGCACACAATAATAATAGTTTTTGTTAAGATAACTTTTGCAAATGAAAACATTTTTGGACAAATTTTGGGTCAGTTCATTGTTTAAGGTTCCCACATTATATACTAAAAGATGAAGCCATAAATCATCTCGTAAAGTGATGCTGCCATATACAAAAAAACGGTTTTTCGCGATTTTCATCATGATAGTCCATATAACATAGATGTTTTTTGTCCACTATTCGTACTGTCATAGATGCCTTTATGATCCACAAAATGCAAGTTTTTTATCCGAGTCCAATTTAGGGGTTTATTTCGCGAAAACTTAAATAAATGAAGAAATCCGCGAATTTAAGGGCTTAAGATGAAAAACTTCAAACCAAATTTACATTAGAAATAATGTTCCAAGTTATATCTTTGTTTTCCATGCCATAAAATTTAAAAATCATTAGCTTTGGAAATTTTTTTGTTAAAAAAGCAGCTGAAAATCAGACAATCTTTAATGACATTTTGCAAGAAAACTGTACCATACATCGAAAAACGGAGTACGCCATTCGATTCAGCATGTCCGAAATATATAGAAATTATGGTCGTACCTCTTGTTTTCTAAAATAATGGTTAGTTTTGTCACGCAGTGTTATCAAACAAGTATTAATAACTAATTACGTATGTACTTATAGGTAATGAAAAAATTATTTAAAAAAAAAAATTTTAAAAATAAAAAAATATTTAATTTTATTATATTTTTATTCAAAATAATGTACAGTGAGTCAAAAACTAAAAATCTAGTTGTGAAATTTTTTTATTTTATTATAATGACTTATGTAAGTCATTATTAATAAGTCCTTATTTTACATTTCAAAATAATGTTAAAGGTAATTTTATGTCATTACTAAGTAATTCGAATGGTAATGATGTGTCATTACCAAGTTTTTGCTGGGTGGGGTCCTAGACCAATATTTCGAGGTGTTACAAACGGAATGACAAATGAGTGGAGGGTATAAAATTTTTTTTACACAAAATTAAATGTTTCTAATCAAAATTGTTAAAATTTTTCTCGTTAGAAACGTTTGCTATAACTTTAAAAGGGCTTTGTGGAGGATTTTCTTGGATTCGGTAAAGACGATTAACTTTTCTACTTGTTTTAACTGGCATTGGAGCCCCAAGGTGATGACCCAAAACTTGTTGCACAGTGTTATTAGTCAGAGATTGATTCTGAGACATTCTTGCGATGTCCTTCTGTCTGTAGAGGCACCTTAAAGTCAAAAATAAAAAAGAGGGGCTCCTCCAGTTTTGCACCAATAAAAGTATGGTACTAGGCTGGTAAAGTTCGGTGATGGGCAAAATCGGGCGAGGGGAAAGAAAGTAACCTCTTTGAGCACTAAACCAACCACGTTAAAACATCATTTTTAACAGGGTTTTTTTATAATTTTGTCAAGCAAATAAAACATTTGAATTTCGGAAGTAGAAATCCTGCACTTATACCCAGGGATCCAAAAAAAAAATTGTGTGTCCATTCTCTTTTGTGGGCGTTTTTTTTTAACATTTTGGAGGGTATAGAAGACTCTTAACAGCCGAATTTAACACATTCATTGTCTTATTTCATTTCACATTTTTCTACCCCATTCCTACACGGGCTAACAATATTCAAAATTATAACCTAACTTTAGGATAACCTTAAGACACCCCACCTGACATTTTAACAAATTCTTAAGAAAACAAATTATTTTAGTTTGGACATTGAAATTAACGGCATCTTTATGAAATTCGAAAAAAAAAAACAATTTTTTATTTTGTTTAAATAACAAAAAAATTTATTTTTTATTATGAGATGAATGATGAGCAAATCAAATAAGCAGAAGTAGTTGAGAAATAGAAACCAAAAATTCCTATAAAAATTAACTGCTGATGATGATCAATGATGGACATAAACATAAAATTGCTGAACACCACATGAGTCCATTGTACTAAAAGAATTTGTTAGAAGAGGAAAAGTATACAAAACAAAACCTCAAACAACACTAAAAACTAATTACAAACACTCGCAACAATTCGGAGGCCATAAGGAAAAAAAATACAACACAAACCAAAAAGTTCAAAAGATCTCAGCGACACTGAAAGGCAGCGGCCAGTAGTTAAGAGTGTTGGGGTCCAAAAAAAATACGCACAATTGTAGCGTCATGATTAAAATCAACAACATCATCGACAAAAGATCATCATTATTATCTTGATCATACGAGCAAATCATATTTTTCATTTCAGTTTAGATAAATACCAAAAAAAAAATAAAAATTGATTTGATTAGTTTTCTTCAAAATAGAATATAATTTTTCAAAAATACTTCTGGTTTGTATTAAGTTTGCTGTTAATGATCAGAAAACAAACAAATCTTAAATAAAAATGGATTTTTTATATGTGCTCTGTCATGCCATAAAAATATTTAAGTTGTTTAAAGTTTTCAACCTGGAAATTTTCGACAATTTTGTAATAAAAAGATAGTTTGTGTTTTGGTTTTTTGTGCAATCACAATTTTAAAAACCCGGGAATGTCAGGTCCCTTGTTTCAACTTCAAATTTTCAACGGCGGTCATTTTAGACCACCAGACAATATGGGTTAATGACGTCCTAGATGGGTTAAATTTCATTGCAGACTTATAGTTGTCCAATGGAATCCCACGAAACCAAAAAACCGTTAATTTTCCCAAAAATGTGATTTATATGAATTTACTAAGCAAAAATATTTATAACACCAGCATTTCCTTGAAATCCGCTAAAATCCCCTCGCGTTTCCCGAAAAGTGGTCCGACGGCTATCCTCTAAATTTTACATTTTTATTCTTCAAGTTGTTCTTAAAGAATGCAGAAAAAATATACATTTAAAATTTTTTTTGAGAACCCCCCAAAATTACATTAAGTTTTTGGTATCAAGCTTGAACGGTTAATGAACCGTGGAATTTCTAGATTTCATATTTAAGTATTTACCATCAATTTCATGCAACAGTGAACAAAACACAAGAACTTGACTATATAGGCTATATTTTATTACCAAAAGTTAGTAAAACCCTGTACTCAGATGGTCCAGTTTGTCGACCAATTCCTTTTTATGGGCCTTCAAAGATTCAGAAAAGCAGTGGGCGCCTTAAAATATTGTGTCATCATTTTTTGCTTAATAGCTTAATCAGAGTTGGTTCAATTGCTTAAGTATATTTGTCAAAAATGTAGCTAATATTCCGTAAAAATTAATATGGGTCGGTCTCACTTTTGACCACTATAGGAGGCACCATGAAAGCGGTAGGAGCTGATTTTATAAAGCAAATGTATAAAAAACAAGTGAGAGTGTTAAATCTTTTATACCCTCCAAAATGTAAAAAAAAATAAAAAAAAAAATTGTCAGGGGCGTTGTTTTTTGGGGGTGGGTGGGGGGTGATGGGGGTCAGTGGCGGACTTTGATAGCACCTTCCCATGGCGATAAATATACCAAATGTTTCATTTATTTAACAAAAATACAAAAAACATGTAAAGTTGATTTTTTTGAAAGGTTGATTCAATTCTTCAAGGGGAACTTTTTTCCCCCTGTCCCGATTTTGTCCATTCATGAACCTAACCTGCCTATGAACATGAGACATATTTGTGCCAAACTTCAGGAGTCTAGCTGTTTTATTTTGGACTGCATTGTGTTATCTACAGACAGATGGACGGACGGACAGACGGACATTCACAGAATGTCTTAGAATCGATCATGGATCAATAATACATATGCTTTATGGGGTCCCCGACCGATATTTCGATGCGTTACAAACGGAATGACATAGTGAGTATACCCCCATACTGTGGTTGGAGGGTATAAAAATTATGGAGACCGCTTTAAAGGTTAGAGATAGATGGTGGGCATTAGCCAGTCCCGAAAATTACCTTTTTTTGGAATTTCGCTTGGTGCCTAAACACGTTTAGATTGTTTTGGCATTTTCATAATTATGAAAAAAATCGAATTGTTATATTGACCCCCATATTCGTGAAAACAATAAATTTTTTCACTAAAAGTGCTCCTATACAGAAATTTGTAACATCAACAAACGTTTGTAAATTTTGATTGTTGAAAAAAGATTTTTGTTTTTTTCAACAAAGAAATTCAACAAACACAAACACAATTTGTTGATCTGACAAAAGTAAAAAATCCTATTTTTTTTTTTCAACAAAGAAATTCAACAAACACAAACACAATTTGATTACTTGACTGAGTTTGTTGAAAACAAAATCGAAGTTTTGTATTATGGGCTAACAGGCTGCCGTTTTTACTTAATGTATGGTTGATGTCATGTTTGGTTGATTTATAATAGATGTTTGTTGATTTAAATTTGACGATTTTATTTTCTGTGTAAGAGTTGTTTAGCTTGACTGTGTATACAATTTTGTCAAACATTGTTAGCGAAAACCGTCCCAGTAAAATATGCTGATAAAAGTGAAAAAACGATATTCCCATTTGTTTTTTAAAATTTAAAATTTTTTAAGTCATACGTCCATGGTCACAGGGAATTATAAATTTTTTTTGGTCGGCCTATTTTGTGGACGTGGATATAAAATCTAAAATTAAAAAATGATAAAATTGTATTAATAAATCTATTAAAATTTCTCGCAAGGGGAAGATGCCCACCAATGGCCTCGACCCTGTACAATTTTTTTTTTGCTGTTTCTAACAGAAATAAATAAATTCGTTTGGTATTTGATATGAACTTTGTTATCCGATTGAAAGGGGCGTTGTTTTTAGTGAATGTATGTTTCCTGAAAATTAGTTTTACTACACCGTGTGACAATTTTACATTTTTTTTTTTGGACCTGAACAAGACCACATACTCGTGAAAGTAGAAGTCGAATATAGTACAACTGCGTTCTTAGTTTTTCATTTCGTGATCTTTTCACCATTTAAGAGGACTTCAAAGTTATAAGGATAAAAAAATTTCTAATTTTTTTTTTAAATATTTTTTAAATATCAAATAAAAAAGAGGGCAATTTCTAAAAATGAAAACATTATTAATTTTTCAGAACCAAAAATTGTAAAATATGTCCTTTGAAAATTTGGGATGTAAAAATTTCTTTTAATATTTCTACCCATTAATTTATGGCAATATGGGTATCAAATCTCAGTTTTCATTTTTTTTGGCTATTTCTCCATTTCAAAGGACTTCAAAAGATATAATTTATATTTAGTTGATACTTGCTTAACAGCCAACTTAGCGTATCGGTCTAAAGTGATCGTACCTAAGAGGCAGTTAATAGCAAAAACATTACAGATCATGGGTTCAATCCCCAGCGGCTGCGATCTGTTAATAATTTTCACGTATAGAATAAAATTGACTATTAACTAAATAAATTTGACATTAAAAGTTTTTCTGATGATTATAAAAACTGGATTATATGAAACTAGTAAAAAACGAACCAGGATGTCTTAAATTTTTAGAAAAATAAATTTTTCTTTCACACCTTTCTCAATTCAAAACATATATAACATGATTAAAAAATTATAATACATAATTATAATTAGAGCCTGAGCTCAAATGTCTTTACAGAAAAACGAAGATATAAAATTTAATTTAAATATTTCTACCGATTAATTTATGTCAATATGGGTATCAAATCAGAGACCCCGATCTCAATTTTTATTTTTTGATATTTTTTTATATATCAATATCAAAGGACAAAGAAATTTCCTAAAAATGTATTTTATTATTTCTACCCATCAAATGAAAGAGGACAACATCTAGAAATAAAAACAAATTTTTGTTTTATTTTTCATGACGCAAAATTGTAAAAAAATTTCGTTTGAAAATTTAATTCTTTTATATCCTTGAAAATTTTCATTTCTTTTTTTTAAAATACGTTATTTCCACATTTCTCTTTGCTTTGGGTTGATATATTTAAAATAAATTTTTAAGAAATTTTTATATCCTTTGAAATCTTTTAAAGGAAGAAAAAAATCAAAACTGGTATCGTCTTCTTTCGTTTGATACGCATATTAACATAAGTTAATGGGTAGAAATATTTAAATAAATAATTAGAAAATTTGTTTATCCTTTGAAAAGGAGAAAATATCAAAAAGGGAAAACTAAAATCGTCCTCTTTCATTTGCTACCCCAGATGGGTTGAAATATTTAAATCCATTTTTTAGAAATTTGTATATCCTTAAAACTTTGAAGTGCTTTGAATAAGAGAAAAGATCAAAAAATGCGAAACTGAGTAAACAGTTTTTCTATATACGTTTTACGTTCAACAATTTTTTTTTAATATTCGCCTAGTAATATGATTTTTTGTTAAGGATTAATAAATAAAACTACTGCAACAAAATTGAAGTATGTGGTAAAGTATATATCACAAAATCTTTTTTAAATTTTAAATTTCAATGTTTAAAAAAACCGTCAGTTTTTGGAATTTAGAAAAACTGTAAATGCAGTTGTGTAAACAAGATCTTGAGCCATCACTGAGCAATGTTTAAGGATTACCCCACTTGATCAGTAAAAGTTACAGTGGGTTAAAATTGAAAAATCGATAAAAATGGCTTGAAATAATCCATAGTTTTTACTTTCTTTCGCTTTTTTTTTTAAGTTCTCCTTATATTTCAATCTTTTCCGGCATAATACAAAGTCAGTACATATAAGAGATTATTTTAATGTTGGTTTGATAGATGCTTCATCGCTTGGTAAGAAGCTATATGACGGTTAAGTTTTGAAACCAAAAATTAAGAGTTTTTAAATTTTCGAGGTTTTTTGATCTGGGATTTCGGCCCCTCTATAAAATAAAAAAAGTTGAACTAGAGTTGGTAGCTTAATGTGCCACGAATAGTTAAGGAGTTTCAGCATATCAAAGTTTGAAAGAAAAACGTAATTTTTTTAAAATATCAGTTTTTCGCGAGGCTCATTCGCGGTTTCATTCGAAATTTGGTGGACTCTTGCGTACACCGAGTTTTTTGTGTGTTTACATAAAACAATCACTGGCGGGTTTATAAAAAATAAATTGCAAAAATTTTATGGCATTTTTGAAAATTGTGCGAAATTTGCTAATCTGTTTCCAATTTTTTTTAGTAGCAGTTAATGCATCATGTTCATTTTAATACACCAAAAGACCTTAACGAGTACAACTGATTTGCTTTTTAACTTTTTAGCCATTCTGAGCGGAAAGCGCGATGATTTTATCTAAACCTGTTTTGATCTGGCACATCCAAGACTTTACACGAAATCGGATGAAATTTTTTTAAATGAAAGCCCACTTGATGTGTCATCATAAAATCGGAGGCGGGTTAAAAAATGTTGATGATTATAGATTTTTTGGACCATATAAATATTCTTGTTATAAAAAAGCATCACCGATTTTTTTTAAACTACTGGTACAATGATACGATTTTCCGTGATTTTTTTCAGTAATACCAACGCGCATTGCCTAAATATGTTACACAAAATTGTGAAACTTTTCTTTTACCGCGAATTAATCGCGATTTTAGGTACTTAGTAGATTTTTTTTAATCGTTTGGTCATTAAAGGGTTAAATTTATATCATAAATTTTAGAAAAAATGGCATGTTTTAATAAGGCATGCAACAAATATGTAGAAAAAAATCTTTAAAATATTTTTAAGATTTTTAAAACCGCTAAATCTTAAAACCGCCATAACTTTTGACCCCCTTGCGCGATTTAATTGATGCGAACGAATTTCTCATTCTTAAATAGCATCTAATATTTATGACCCCCTTGCGCGATTTAATTGATGCGAACGAATTTCTCATTCTTAAATAGCATCTAATATTTATGCCAACTTTCATCGATGTGCCATCAAAACAAAAATCACATCGTTTTTACCTCAAAATTTAAGTCTTAGACGGAACTCCTCATATAAGGTTTCAATATGCATTTTTTTTTTGAGGAAAATATATTGTATATTCTCAAGGATATGAAAGGATAAAATTTTCAAAGGACATGTACAATTTTTTGTCCTGAAAAATGAAAACAGAAAATTATTTTCGTTTCTAAAGATTGTCCTCTTTTATCTGATATCCATATTGACATAAACAGATGGGTAGAAATATTTTAAAAAAATATTAGAAATGTTTATATCCTTAAAACTTTGAAGTCCTTTAAAAAAGAGAAAAGATCACCAAATAAAAAACTGAGAACGCAGTTTTTCTATATTAAGCCTCTAGTTTCTTGTGTATGTAGTCTGGTTTAGGTCCAATTTCGACTGTCGCACGGTGCTATAAATGTTATCCTCCAAACCTTTAAACAAAAAAAAAAATCATTTCACCATTATTTTGCTCCCAGATCTTTGCAATAAAAATTAATTCGACGACTTGACCAAAATTATTTCAAATAACAACAAAGGCACTGCATTAGCTCTTTACCGTCAATAAGTTTCAACACCTTTTAATGTCGTCATTAAACCAAAAAAGATATTAACAAAAAATTGTTCACATTTTTTTCTGTTTCGAAGCTTTTGACACCTACGTAATTAGCATTTTTTTTTTGTTCTAAAGATAAATATATCAAGTCATATTATAAACAAATTAAATTTATGTGTTATTTTCAGGTAACATTTTCACAACTTTTGTTGCTTAAAGTTTGTTTTTAATATATATTTTTTTTTTTCTTTCAAAGACGAAGGCACTTTATATAAACAAATTTTTTTTGAAACACATAGTTAAAACTTTTTTTCTTCGTTATGTTGAAAATTTAGTAAATGTTCAATGAAGACAAATAAAATTTCATGAGGTGATAATAGGGCGACGAAAAACTTTAGCCAATTTTATAGCACTGACTCATAAAAATCGAGGTGATGATTTTTAAATCAATTAAAATCATTAAAAATAATAAAAAGAGGATATTTATTTATTAAATTTAATCATAGATGGGACTAATTAATTAATGGGACCAATTAATTGATGGTTTAATTACCATTTAATTGATGTCAATGGTAATGAATTTTTTTTCATTACCATTGGTTGTATCAATTGTACCAATTAAATTATTTATCAATTTAATTACTAATGAAAATTAAAAAAAAAATAATTACCATTGGTATGGCATCACTTAAAACAAATAATTACCATTAGTAAAAGTCGTCACAATATTGTCAAAATCGTTAATATTTGGAAATATCTGTTGTTTTTTGTTATATGGTGTTTTAGCTTTTCACATTTTATAAACCAAACACACGTTGATTGCCTTTGTATAACACAATATTTGAAATTTTTATTTGCGTTTTGTTTTTTGTCTTTAACATTTTCATATTTTTTTTGAAAAACATACTTTGATGTTTAAATTTTTAACTTTTCAAAGAAACAAAAATATGCAAACCAATGGTTTTGAAACCAATTATAATTGGTGTTTTTCAACAATTGGTGCATTTCATTACCATTAGTAATTATTTTTTCAATTAAAAAATTTTAATTACCATTAAATGGTAATGAAAATTTTTTCATTACCATTGATATCAACCAATGGTAATTAAATTTCAATGGTAATGAAAAATTCCCATCTATGAATTTAATATACTATATTTACAAATCATATACCAATTTAACATAACCGAGAACGGGCAAGAATGACCTTCGTCTCGTTGTAGGGAAACAGATCAAGGCCTCTGTTGGGAATTGAACCCACGACCTACAGACTCATAGGCTAGCACGCTACCAACTAACCTACTGGGGCGCCTATATGAAAAAATAATTTTTAAGGCCCGCTTTTTAACGCCCAGTCGCTTGGGGAAGGTGTGGTCGTAGGGGCGTAACATGACTCATGAGTTATTTTCAAGTCAAATAGAAAACAATTAGTGGGTATCATCTCAACATTTCCTAAAAAACGGACACTCTAACGGGCTTTCATAGAATGTCATAGAATCGATCATGGATATGAATAAGAGGTCCTAGACCGATATTTCGATAAGTACTACACGGAATGAGAAGTGAGTATACCCCCATACTGTGGTTGGGGGATATAAAAAAGTTACATTGAAGTTACGCTGCCTTCCTTGTGTGTATTCCTTAAATTAGAGATGGGCGCGTGAGTGATTTTTGACTCACACTCACTCACGCTCACGACAGGAATTTTTGAATCACGCACACTCACTCACGAGCATATTTTTTCTACTCACACTCACTCACAATCACGTGAGTAAACTTAAAACAACTCACACTCACGTGCACTTACGCAAGCTTCACTCACACTTACGTTGACTCACACAATCTTTCAAAATTTTCAGCAAAATTTTAAGTTCAGCGAAATTTTAATTTTTTTTTGCTTTTTTCGGGACGAAATCTTAAGTGAAGCCAAATTTTAAAATTTTTTTGTGGTTTTTTTTGGTACGAAAGGAAATATAAATATATATAGAAAATAAATCACGCAAACTCACGCAAAAAAATCGACTCACGCACACTCACTTACGCAAAAATCTTACTCACGCACACTCACTCACGCAATTTTTTTCTCCACCCACACTCACTCACAATCACGTGAGTAAAATTAAATTCAGTCACACTCACGCGTGATTCACGTGAATCACGCTCTAATCTGCTCATGTGCCCATCTCTACCTTAAATCCTCATTATTTATATTTATTTATATACAAATCTCAACTAGATTTCTAAAGAAATTCTAAACATCCATAAAATATATCAACCCGAGTAAAAATTTTTGTATGGAGCAATATATGTTCTTATATTATACCAGATCTGTTGATAGATCCGAGATTTGAAAGATCAGCACTGATCCGAAAAATGGATCGCTAAGATTAGATCAGTTTTAACCGGACGGATACAATTTGATCCGAAAAGTGGGTTTATCTAATTAGATCAGTTTTAATCGGTGGGATACAATTTCATCCGAAAAATGGTTGGATCTTATTGGACCAAGACAAAAAAAAAAAGATTTTTTTAGCTGGATAAAAAAAGATAAAATTTCATACGAAAGAAAAAAAAAATATTACAAAAAACTTTAGATAAAATTTTATCCGAAAAAAAAAAAATCTATTTTTAGAACTGTATATAATTTAATCCGAACAATAAAATCTATTTTTAGAACTGATAAAGTTTTATCCAAACAATTTTTTTCAATATTAAGATATAAATATATATAATTAAAATTTATTTAAAAAAAAAAAAAAAAACTTCGAGCGGCGGGGGAATCGAACAGCTACCAACTGTTTTGTAATCGCAATCTCTACCCTCTGACCCAGCGGACGTTGTTAATAAATGACAACTTTAAAAGACTATGTTTTAAAAAAACTTAGAAAATAGTTTATCATATATAATTATATCAAGTTTAACTTATATATAATTAAATCCAGTTTATCTTATCTGGTATATGATTGCATCAAATTATATTCGACTTGAATTTGAACAAAATTTTAAAAAAGACTTAGAAAATTTTTGCTAAAATTTGTGATTTTTTTTTTTTTTTAGTTTATTTGCTGAGCTAATAGGGGGTTTAATACTGAGTTCAACAACATGATTTTCATCTTCCAATGCTCTTAATTTTCCAAGTTATAAAGCTTTAAAGTAAAAACGGTTTTTGGCTTATGAGCTTCACATTTTTCATCGGATCCAAATTTTCTTTCTGCCGTTGTATATTTAATAAAAATACCTTTAAAATGGTATAAAACATGTATAAACTTTTTTACTTACCAACGGCCAAATAATGAGTTTTAAGTTTTTTGCGGAAGTTTTTTCAGACAAAAATAATTTTATCTGAAAATATTGCTAACATAAGTTCGAACCAAATACACTTTTAATTATTGGCAACAAATAAAGCTTTGATTTGAGCTTGATCTGAGGACTTTAGCTCTCTTAAAACCAGAGATATTGTTGGTTAAACATTAAAGTTTTAAAATATTTTTTTCTTCGGATTAAATAATATATAATTATATCAAAATATAATTATTTTTGAAATATTTTTGTTAAAATTCAGGGATTTTATTTTTTTTTAAATTTGAAAAACGAAAACGCATTAAAAAATCATTTAGATTAAAAAAAAATTTAAAAAAAAATAATTTTTTTCTTGACCCGAGTAAAAAAAATTGTATGGTAAAACATGTTATCTTATAAAATTATATATAATTTATTGGATCTGATTTTGCTAAATTTCATCCGAAAATTGGCCGCGCCAAAGTTATCTCATAACATCTTATAACATATGAAGTTACAGTTTAATATTTGATTGTATGTGATTTCATCCGGAAATTGGCCGCGCCAAAGTTATCCCAAATTATCTATTATCATGATTTTGTATTAAATATGATATGATATGATGTAATTTCATCCGGAAATTGGCCGCGCCAAAGTTATCTTAAAATATCCAATATCATGATTTTATATTAAATTGGATATTATATAATGTAATTTCATCCGAAATTTGGCCGCGCCAAAGTTATCTTATAATATCTGATATCTTGATTTTATAAAAAAATTATTGGATACATATTTATCCAAAAAATGTTTCTGTTTTTAGATTTATTTTTAGATATAATAACGTCAACTGAAAATAAATAAAAAAAAAAAAAAAACTTCGAACGGACGGGGATTAGAACCACAAGTCTTCCGTTTTGTAATCGCAATCTCTACCCTCTAGACCAGCGGGCGTTGTTAGCAAATAACAACTTTAAAAGACTTAGTTTTAAATAAATTGATCGTATCTAATTATATCAAATTGATCTAACATATAGTAATATATGATTATATCCAATTAAATATGTTATTCACTTGTACACAATTTTCAAAAAGACTTACAAGGGAAGTATCTCAACCCTTATGAACCGATTTGCCTGAAACTTAAAATATATATTAAGGAGACGATTTTAAGGTTGGGGTGTCTCGGCTTATCGGCCATATCGGTGTTTAAAAATTTCGTTGTTCCCTTATGAAACCATGTGGACCTTCGGGAAAATTTTGATAACTTCCGAACTAACGGGAATATCGTCTAGGGCAAAAATACGGGTCGATTTAAATTTAATAAAGATTATTTCTTATCCATATGGATATCGTAGGTCTATGTCTTCATATAAGTAAGTACCCCCCAAAATTTACACATTTTCCTGAAAAAAATATTTAAAGAAGCCGAATTTTTACAAGGTTATGCCACCATTAAATAGGCATTAAAAAAACCTTTCTTCTCATATGCATACATCATTAGTTTCTTAAAAAGAAATGGCTGAAAAATCCAATTTTTTCGCCATTTTTTGACCCATGTTTTGAACCCCTAAATCCCCGATATGGCCGATAAGCCGAGACACCCCAACCTTAGAATTGTCTCTTTGATATATATTTTAAGTTTCAGGCAAATCGGTTCATAAGGGTTGAGATACTTCCCTTGTTAGAAAATTTTTGTTAAATTTGCAAAAAAAAAAAATTGGAATGACGTACAGCGCTATTAGGGGCTTCCATGGTAAACTTAAACAATAATTTTAATGTAGCGATATGTCTTATTTCCAAGTCATAGGCTTCCAAAGTGAAATAAGACTTTGGCTTATAAGTTTGAAATTTTTCATGGAATCAGGAAATCAGAATTAGATTTGAGATCGGGTTCCAAAAATCATTGATAATTTTATAATTTAAACCAAATATAGCTATTATTAACTATATAAATGCAATATAAATTTTTAAAAATGATTGCAAAAATTCAAAAAGCAAAATTTTTTAAATTGTAAAAAAAACAAATGCAACAAAAAAGTGTTTTCTATTTAAAAAAAAAATAAAAAAATATATTTTTTTCTGGAATCGAACTCGGGTTCCCAAAAATGATAGATAATTTTATAATAAATTAAATATACTTAGTTATATATAACTATATAAAAGCAATATAATTTTTTAAAAATGTTTGCAAAAATTCAAAAAAAGAAAAATTTAAAGTTCTAAAAAAAATAAATGCAATAAAAAAGTGTTTTCTATTTAAAAAAAATAAAAAAAAATATATTTTTTTTCTGGAATCGAACTCGGGTTAGCAAAAATTATAGATAATTTTATAATAAATCAAATATTGTTATATATAACTGTATAAAAGAAAAATATTTTTTTTAAAAATGATTGCAAAAATTCCAAAAATGAAAATTTTTTAGTTCTAAAAAAATTAAACGCCATAAAAATGTGTTTTCTATTAAAAAAAATAAAAAAAAAACTTTTTTTTTCTCGACTGGGCCGGGAATCGAACTCGGGTTCCCAAAAATTATACGTAATCTTATATGATACAATAAAAAGTTTTGTATAACCATATATGTTGACACACAAAAATAAATTTTGAAATACTGGCATATATAATTATATATGGCTAGTTGTTTGGTCAAAAAAATATTTTTTTTATACATGATTATATCAAAATATATATTCCATTACATATGCGACCATTTATAAATATATATTGAGTTTAGACGAAATTTGCTTATATATAGTACCATACAAACACAGATATGTTATCGTTTAAGACACATATAATTATATCTATTGTTTTTGTTGAACATTTTTTTAGTATGGAACCATATATAGTTTTAAATGGTATTATATTAGTCATATATAATTATACATAAATTGATACTGGATTTTTTGTTTAGTACAGTCCTACACATAATTGGATATAAAGTCACGTATAATAATGTATGAAATCGGATTAAGTTTTATGTGCAACGTATGATTACATCTACCATTTATGTTAATATATTATGAACAATATAATTAGATATGATTTTATATGACATCATTTAAAAAAATTGGAAAATTTCAAAGTGAGATATAATTTTATACTTTGACTCATATAGTTGTATATGGTTTTATGAAAACATATAAAATAATATACATTTATATAAATTCCTTTTTACTCGGGGACTTAGTCGGGAATCGAACTCAGGGTCCTCAAGAATTATATATTATCATATATGATGCAATATAGAAAGTTATATTACTATATATAAATAATATTTGTTTCTAAATATTATCATAAAAAATAAATTAATCAATATTTTTAAGTTTAGTAAAAAATTAAAGCTTCTAAAACATATTTTCTTTAAAAAAAAATTAAAAAAAACAACTTTTTTTCTTAGCTCAGCCGGGGATCGAACCCAGGGTCCCTAGGAACCATATATTAACTTATATGATGTAATATATAAAATTATATAACTATAAATAAATAATATTTATTTTTCGATTTTATCATAAAAATTTAATTATTCAATATTTTTAAGTTTAGAAAAAACAAAAAGCTTTAAAAACATATTTTCTTTTTTAAAAAATTAAAAAAAAATAGTTTTTTTCTGGGTTGAGCCGGGAATCGAACTCGGGGTCCCCAAGCATCATATATTATCTTATATGATCTTATATAAAGTTACACACAACTATTTAAGTTATATGCATTTTTTAAACATTTAACTTTTAAAATCCAATATGCATTTTTTTAAGTTTTAAAATACAATGGATTAAACAGATTTTTTTTCTATTTAAAAATTTATAGAATTTATATATATTTTTTTTTTTACTGATTTTAGGTGCTTTGAGAATCATATATAATTATACAAGCTCTCTTGTATACTTAAATAAAAATATATATGATGCAACATTAAAAAAAAATATTGAAATACTGTCATATAAAAGTATGCATAATTATATATAAAATATTGTGAAAGAAAAAAATATTTTTTACCTTATACAATTGTATAACATTTTATATGGCGTTACATGTGCCCCCATTTAAAATTATATATAGAGTTTAAAAAAAAATTGTATTTATATGGTACCTTACAAAACTATATACGGTATCTCATAAGCCATTTATAATTATATCTTTGATAATATTAAAAAAATAAATGTTTGATGCTATGTATAGTTTTATATAACTGTATATAGAGTTATATGTGCGACCATATATAATTATATTTGAAATTTTTTTTTTTTCGTTTTTTAAGATGGAACCATATATAGTTTTAAATGGTTTCTTGTAAGTCATATATAATTTTAAATGGTTTCTTGTAAGTCATATATAATTATATATATAATGATATTGGATTTTTTTTAAATATGCTCGTATACGTTATTTGATATTAAGTCACATATAAATATGTATGCAATCAGATTAAGTTATATGTGTCACATATGATTATGTCTCCCACATGTATTTATATATTAATATGGTTATCATTAAATGTAATTTTATATAACTCCATTTAAAAAATTTGGAAAAACTCAATGCGAGATATAATTATGTACTTTGTTTGATATGAAAACATATTATTTCATATGGCTATATATACATACATCAAATAATGTAAAATTATATGTATTCATTTTTACTCGGGAAGTCAAAAAGTAGAAAATAAAACTTTTTTTTGTCCAGACAAAATGACAATTTATTATGAAAATCTACACATGACAGGTGGCAAAGATACCACAAACTTATGTATAAAATATGGATAAACTTCTAAGTGGATAACAGTCTGAAAAAGGATACACATGTGTGGCGGTTTCATTTATAAATAACTAATTTGTATAGTCTCAGACTTTCAAAAATTAACTTTTTTTCGTTTTGTTAAAAGTTTTAGTGATTTTAAGACAAATAAAAAAAAAGTTTTTGTGTGAATGAATAACATTTTAGCCCTTCATAATTTCATATTAATATATGGGCAAAACAAAAAAAATCATATATAATATTTTTTTTCAGAATATTCCCATAATATTTCTTTTTATGGCAAAAAGTTACAATGAATTCGAAAAATAAAATAACATGGAGAAAAAAAGTCAAAACTAATTTTCAACAGAAAACATCACAATAAATTTACTAATCAACCAGCATAAACACACTCATTCATATATTCAGTGATGGGAATAAAAAAAAAAAATGAGAAGTTAAACAAATTAGTGGCTCCTGAGGAAGTGATTTTAGTTTGTGTAAATACCCTACATTAAGCTAATTTAGAAAATAAGGCATTAAAAAAAATTTTGTGATTGTGATAATCGGGATTTAGCAGCTTTGGGAGACATTTTGCTAGACAGACCTTCAACGGAAACATTTGTCTCCCTCTAGAAAAAAATCCTGTTGAAATTAAATAAAAATTTATGGTTTAAAGATATTTTGTTATTTTTTAACGACAATGATAAATAATATCTGGAGACGCTGCGCGGATTTAGTTATTAAAATTAGAAGATACACTAAAAAAACAAAAAAAAAACTTGTAAAATGACCAGAAAAGTTTGTTATTTATATTTTTTGCTACCGCCTTTTTGACGAGAATTCCCTGTAATTTTACAAGCTTTTAACCAATATTTTTTTAATTTTGCAAGCTTTTTACCAATAAAATTGAAAATTTTTTGAAGCGATAAAACTTGTAAGGAATTCTCGTGGCTTTACTAGATTTTTTGCTACCTCCGATTTTACAAAAATTAATACACTCAAAAAAAAACTGGTAAAACGAATGGTAAAATGCCTTGTAATCCCAATATTTAACAATTTTCCTTGTTTTCTAACAAAAAATCTTGTACTTTGGTAATTTTACAAATTTATTTTCGTTATTGTATTCTACAATTTTGAAAGGTCATTTTACAAAAAAAAAAAATATTTTACCAATTTTTGGCGCATTCAATATTACGAGGAAATCCTCGTAATTTTACGAGAATTTTACCTACCTCCGATTTTACGAGAATTGCCTCAATAAATCACGAGATTTTTTGGTAACTTTACAAGGTTTTCTTTTGAGTGTACTCAATACTATTTAATTGTTTACTGGAGCAAAACTGAGTAATTTTTTACTCAAACTATTAAAAATTTACAAAAAAAAAATGTTAACCTGTGCATTAGACTGGTATTTTTCTGTATAGCAAAAAATTGTTTTCTCCGATTTTCAAAGTCCGGGCATTTTTTTATCCTACTAGGCCTTAAACTTATGTGGTACCAATTTGAGGCCTTGTAAATTAACCCGTGGCGCCCGGCGGTCAAAATTTTGGATTTTGGAAAAATAAAAAAAAAATATAATAAAAAATTGTGTAATAAAATAAAAAATAAATGTATCTTTCGACACATCATATTTGTTAATTTTGATGCGCTGAGCACGAATATCGAAAAAGTTTTAAAATCGGTCGAACGGTTTTTGAGATATCGCTATATGAAATTTGCAAAAATGGCGGTTTTTTCCTACGTTCAAAAAATTTTGTAAAATAAATCTCAAAATTGCATACCATTGACCGCTTTATAAAGCTTGAGACAATCTTTCATTTAAAACAAATTTGAGCCAAATTCGATCATTTAAACCCATGGCGCCCTTCGATCAAAGTTCTGAACTTTTAGAGAATTTTCACCAAAATTTTGGATTTTTGAAAATGAAAAAAATAAAGATAAAATTATCTTGCGATGTATTATTTTTATTGATTTTGGCATGCTGACTACAAATATCAAAAAAGTTCTAAAATCGGTCGAACGGGTTTCGAGATATCGCGATTTAAAATTTGTCAAACAATTGCAAAATTGGCGGTTTTTCCCTCAAGAATTAAAAAAAAAAAATCTCAATAATTCCTTCCCTTGACCCCTTTATAGAGCTTAAGATAAGTTTTTATTTAAGTCCAATTGGAGCAAAATTCGATAATTTTAACCCGTGGCGCACTTTGATCAAAATTTAGTTTTTGGTGAAATGTTTTTTATAAACCCAAAACTTTGATCGATGGGCGCCACTGGTTAAAGTTATCGGATTTGGCTCAAATTAAGTTTAAATGAAAGATTGTTTCAAGCTCTGTGAAAGGGTCTAGGGCAGAGCTTCTCACTAACTTTTGCTTTGCGACCCCTTTTCAACATTTCAAATTTTTCGCAACCCCCCAATATAAAAAAATATTATTTACGTGAACTTTGACCTCAGTTTTTTCAAAAACCTAAAGTAATGGAAAATTTGGAACCAAATTCAGAAGCAACATTGAAAGATTAAGCGAAACCGTGAGGTCAGATCCCAGACGCATACCAAAAATTTCAAGTAAAAACCTTCTAAAAAAAAACACAATTTTTGTGAACTTTGACCTCAATTTTCTCAAAAGTTTGGCAACTAGGTCCAAAACAACGGCATTTTATATCGAAACTTACTGTCTTCATCGATTTTTTATTTCCGAAAATAAAAGAAAACGACCAGTTAAACCTGATCAGAAATGAAGAAATGTTTACCAAGAAGCATCCAATTTGGAGTAATGATTGTTCTTTTTTCAAAGTTATGTATCAATGTTTGGTAGTGATTGAAATTTTATTCGATCACGAATCTAGATCTGTTATTCGGATCCAGATTTGGAATCAGCATTAAAAAGTGAATCGAAAAAAGTGATCAGATCCCAGACGCATCCGAAAATTTCACAAACAAAGCTCTTTAAAATGCACAAGAATACGTTTTTGTGAACTTTGCCTTTAATTTTCTTAAAAACCTAACGTACTAGAAAAATTCGAAACCCAGATTCAGAAACAGCATCGAAAAGTTAATAGAAAACAAACTGTCAGATCCCAGACTCAGTCAAAACACTTCACAAATAAGTATTGGGCACCCTGCGAAATTAACAACTGCACAGTGATTATAGAGGCACCTCAAGTGATGGAAAAATTAGTTTTCTTTAAAAAAAGTATTTGTTTATTTTTAAATCCCAGCAATAAAAAAAAAAGTGTTTTAAATTTACTAAAATTTAAGGTTTTAACAAAGTCTTCCGCGACCCCCTGGGGTCCCCTAGGGGGTCGCGACCCACCGTTTGAGAACCATTGGTGTAGGGAAAGGAATTTTTAGACTTTTTTTAAAAAATTTCTTAAACTTAGGAAAAAAAAAAGCCATTTTTTACAAATTTCAAATGGCGATATCTCGAAAACCGCAACTCAGCGCATCAAAATTAACAAAAATGATGTATTGAAAGATATATTTTTTTTATTTTTTTTTTTAATTTTTCAAAAATCCAAAACTTTGACCGCCGGGCGCCACGGGTTAATTTAATCCGATTGGCCTTAAATTTGTACCACATAAGTTTTAGTCCAAATACAATAAAAATTTGCCCGGACACTTGGGAAAATCGAAAGTTGAAGAAAAAATGCCAGTCTACTGTAGCATATATAAGATTCGGTACATTTGACTATAATACCATTTAATATTTTTGTAGAATAAGTATCGAATGCATATAAAAATGAAAAGTAAAAAACCCCCATTTAAAAAAATCTGAACTTAATATTTTTTAATAAATTTGTTTTGCTGTTGTTGTTATTATTTTTGTGTTAATTTAAAAAAAAAAAAAATATGAAAACTGAAAATCCTTTTTTTGGTTTACGATTATACAGGAGACTCCTCCAAAAAACAAACCAAACAAAAAATCCAGCTTAAATCTCATAATATAAAAAATCGTTCATTATTAAATTTTTCTGTTGTGGTGTCTCCAATGATGGAATACAAATGATAATGATGTGAACGTTGATGGCATTTTTTTTATTTCTTTTAACGAAATTCACTTTTGTTGTTTTGTTTAAAGTTTTTTTTTTTGCTCAGGGACAGAGTGGGTGTTGCCCTTTGTAGGCTATAAAAAGTGGTCAGCATGCAATGCAAGCTTTTATAATGTTGGATTCCAGGCATTATAATGATTCCAATGGTCGTCGTGTAAGAAGACAATAATGTTGTTGGTCGTTGTTTGTGATTTTTTTTTTATTTTGGATTTTGGCGACTTTGAACTACTCTTCTTTACAAAAGGAAAACATGCCATGTTTTAAGATGTAGAAGATGAAAATGGGTGGACACTTTGGTTGCTTCATTATGCTCGCATGTTTTATTAGAGTTTTAGATGAACAGACAAAAAAAAATGAATATAAGTAAATCTTTTAAAGATGATATGAAATCATAAAAAAATCTGATATTTTTAAGACTAATGAATTGCAATAATTTTCGGTTTTGGTCTCCAATCAGCCAGTTTTATTACAATCGTTATATGGATTTTGCGTGTCTTTTGTGGTATTTAATTTTTTTATTGTTTAAGGACTAACTTCAGAGGATATGTAGTAGAGGTAAACACTTTTTTTGATAGTTTGAACTAATTCCTTAAAAAAAAAAAACAGATCAACTACATTTTAAAAATTTTTAGAGTCTCGGAGGGGGTTGCAATTTTGTTAAGGTTTTGTGATGTTTAATCCGAATAGAGCCTTACGCTCTAAATAAAAAAATAGCAGAAAAATCTGCTTAAAAAACAACCGTTTTTAGCCACATGAGAAATCTACTTATTTAAGCAGATTTCAGCAGGTTTGTTAATTTTTTTTATCTTCAAAGTATATGATATGAGCCATTCCACACCAAATTTCCCGCCACAGAAAAACATGTGTCCCGTAAATTTCTGAATAGGTTGTATGAATAGCCCTATATGGAACTAAGAAAATTGCGTTTTTGGTTTTTTAATTTTTCAAAAACTGGGCTTAAAAGGCGTGGTCAAATATTGAAAAAATGGTAAAATTTGTATCGAGTTGCCTTGTTTAAATATTTATAAAATTAAAACGGAGTGCACCACAATCTCAAAAATTTACATTCTTGTATAATTTTGTATGGGCTATCGATTAATTTTTTTTTTAGAAAAATTTCAGAACCTGTTTTGAAGTTTTCCATTTTTTAAAAAAAGTAAATTTATTAAGAATCCGGCACTTTTTTTATTTTTTTTTTTTATAGTTTAGATGTTTGTCTTTCCACATAAAAAAATTCAGACTTGTGTTTTTCGTTTTTTTTTTTTCGAGAAAATCGCATTGGAATATTAAATTTCATAACAATTTTGTAATTTGCTTGTATTTTCTTGTTTTAACATGGCGAATGAGTGTTAAATATTTGCATAAATGTTACTCATACGCTATGTTGAAACAAGAAAACACAAGCAAATTACTAAATTGTTATGAAATTCAAAATTCAAATGCGATTTTCTCGAAAAAAACGAAAAACAAATGTCTGATTTTTTTGTGTAGATAGAAAAACATCTTAACTAAAACAAATGTCAAAAAAATGTGGCCGGATTTTTGATATATTGACTTTTTAAAAAAAGAACAAATTTTAGAGCAGGTTCTGAAAACAAAAATTTAGTCGGTAGCCCATACAAAACTATACAAGAATGTAAATTTTTTAGATTGTGGTGCATTCCGTTTTAATTTGATAAACATTTAAACAAGGCAACTCGATACAAATTTGACCACTTTTCCAATATTTGACCACGACTTCTAAGCCCAGTTTTTGAAAAATTGAAAAAACAAAAACGCAACTTTCTTAGTTCCATATAGGGATATTCATACAACCTATTCAGAACTTTACGGGACACATGATTTTCTGTAGCGGGACATTTGGTGTGGAATACCTTATATGTAAACTTTATTTATCAAAAAACATGCCACAATTTTATTTATTTTTAAATGTTTAAAAAATAGTTAAGGTGTATAAATATAAATATCTGAAATTTTTTAGAGATGTTTTTTGCCCTGTTTTCGAGAAAAAAAAATGTTGAACATTGCACTTTGCTTATAATTTACAATAATGGGGTGTATTACGTATGCGAATGAGTAATATTAACTCTTAAAAAACATTTAAAATAGAGATGTGATCGTGGGTAAGTTTTTCTTTTACCATCGCGCTCTCTCACCAAGGAAACATTTTAGTCAGGCATGATCTTTTATTTTGCTCACGCTCAGTCACACTCAAGTATCGTGGCCGTGACAAAAAAAATTTTACTCACGTGAGCGTACATGAACGTGAGGAAAATGAAAAATTGTGCGTGATTAAAATTTTTACTTCGCGAGCGTGCGTGATCGTCAAAACAAACTCACCCACGAAAACATCTTTATTTCAAATGTTTTTTAAGAGTTAACCCATTTTGATCCTCTGTTCGATTTTTCGAACAGTAGAGAACACCTTTTTCTAAAAAATATTTATGTATGAAAGAGATGGAATTTCGGGTAAATGTGGTTATGAATGTTTAGTCTCATCTTTCTGCAATGAAGAAAAAAAAATATACCCGCTTGACCACCGCAATTTATATGTCCATTAAATACAATGCAAATCAGCTCAGAAATTGTTTCAAGCAAAAACGAAAATTTAGCATTTTTCGATTTTCGGCTTTTAATTTTTTTGACTAATTTAAAATTTTTCCAGATTTAATTTATTATCAAATTCCAATAATTTGAATTATTTTGAAACTATAATTTATTTAATTTAAAATTAAATAAATCAATAAAATAGCAAATAAATCCAAATATTAAAATTGCATAAAAAGTTGAAATGCAGGCTTTTCTGGTAAAACGGCACATTGAAAATTTTTTTTGACACGATTTTTGAGATCAGCGGGTGCTAATTACCTTAAAAAAGTACCTTTTTCCAAAAAAGAAAAATAAAATTGAATCTGGGTCCAAAATGGGTTAATATTACTCATTCGCATACCCCATTATTGTAAATTATAAGCATAGAGCAATGTTTAAAAATTTTTTCTCGAAAACAAGGAAAAAAACATCTCTGAAATTTTTAGAACAGATAAATTACACATTAACTATTTTTTAAACATTTAAAAAAGAAATAATATTGTGGCATGTTTTTTGATAAATAAAGTTTAAGTTTAAATTAAAAAAAAATCAGAACTTCTTTTGAAAATTTTCCAATATTAATTTTTTAAACATAGACCATACAAAAATCTACAAAAAACTTTAATTTTAAAGGCTTCACTGTGTTTCATTAATTTTGCATATTTAAATAAAGGTACCAAGGCAAAAAATTTTGATATTTTCAATATTTGACCATGCCTAGATAGCCCACTTTTTAAAAAAACTGAAATTTTATTTATGTTATTTAATAGTGACCTACGGTCGAATACTTTGCAAAATGACTAGCATAAATAAATTTAAAACAGAAACAAAATTTTTTTAAAAATTATTTTATGATAATATCATAGTTTTAATAATTCCCAGCAAAAACTTGTCAATGACACATCATTACATTCGAATTACTTAGTAATTCTAGAAAATTACCTTTAGCATTATTTTAAAATGTATAAAAATGACTTGCTAATAATGGCTTACCTAAGTAATTATAATAAAATAAAAAAATTTCGGAGCTATATTTTCACATTTTGGCTAACTGAAAATTATTTTGGTTAAAAATTAAATTAAATATTTTTTTATTTTTTAAAAAAAAAATTTCAAAATAATTTTTAGGTTACCTATAAGTATATATGTAACTAGTTATTAATACTATTTTGATAATCATTACAGCTGGCGCTATTGCTTGTATTTGTAATGGGAAAAGTAATTCGAATTTTCATTACTTGGTAATGCAAGTTTTTGCTGGGTTAAAGGAAATAATGACATCGAGCTAAAATAAACCTACTCAAAATGTAAAATTGTAAAGGTCGAATATTTTTCAGTAAAAATTAAAAAAAAAAAAAAACAAGTAGAAAAGTTAAATTCGACTTGGCCGAGTCTATGAATACCCTCCACAATGCCCTTTTTAAGTGATAGTAAATTTTCTAATGTTAAAAAAATAAAATTTTTTTCTTTAAGTAATTTTTGAAAAAAATAATTTACTAAATTTTTTTTGAGTGTAAAGTTTTTTTTTCGAGTGTAAAAGTTTTTTCGAGTGTATTTTTTTTAGTGTAAAAATATTTTTGAGTGACAAAAATACGTTGTAAAATGTTTTTAAACATGTTTAACGGGTTTTCAACACTTGAATTTAAGGTGAAACTAATCTGAAATTCAGGATTTTGCTAATAACTGTTGAACCACTGGACCGATTTGGCTGAAATTTAATACAAGCCAGGGGAACGACAAATATATATGCCAAGCTTCAGCATTCTAAAAATTGCCTTTCGAATGTTAGCGTGTTTTTTATCTCGTAAATTCATGAAAAACCCTTGCCGAAATTCAGTCTTTTGCTTATAACATTGGAACCACTGGGCCGATATTGACCAGGTAAATGTTCAACATATATGTCAACCTTCAGGGACCTCCGTAAAGTCTTTCAAAAGTTAGCGTGTTTTCAACAGACAGACATACAGACGGACAGACAGACGGACGGACAGACATCGCTAGATCGTCTTAAAATCGATCGGGAATCATGAATATATATACTTTATGGGGTCCTAGACCAATATTTCGAGGTGTTACAAACGGAATGACAAACTTATATATACCGTCTATCACTAGAGTGGAAGGTATAAAAAAGTGTGCTTTAGTCGAGGAGTTTTAACGAATATGTTCGTGATTGGCAGGGTAATTTCAGATATGGGTAAAATCGGACCAGGAGAGAAAAAGTTTCCCTTTGAAGAAATGAACCAACCTCAGAAAAACCACAACTTATTACAGTTATTTCTTTGTATTTTTGTTAAACAAATGAAAGATTTCTTTTTGCACTTGGACCCGGGAATTAAAACATATAATTTTTTTTTGGCCCACCCACTTGTTTTAATTAATTAAAATAATGATAAAATTGTATGAATTAAAGTTGGGTAACTATTATTATAATAATAATTACTATAAAACCGTATAAGAGACGTATACTTAATTTTGTAATTGCCTTTAAATAACAATCATACGCAACAATGGTTTATTTTTATACCCTCCAACCACAGTATGGGGGTATACTCACTTTGTCATTCCGTGTGTAACACATCGAAATATCGGTCGGGGACCCTACAAAATATATATAATATTGATCCATGATAGAATCTAAGACATTCTAGCGATGTCCGTCCGTCCGTCCGTCCGTCCGTCCGTCTGTAGAAATAACGATGCAGTCCAAACCAAAAGAGCTAAACCCTTGAAATTGGGCAAGAATATCTCTTATGTTACTGGTAAGGTTAAGTTCGAAGATGGGCAAAATCGGACGAGGGGGAAAAAAGTTCCCCCTTGAAGAACTAAAACGACCCCTGGAAAATACGATATTTTTACGAGTTTTTTTTAATTTTTGCTCTAGAAATGTAACATTTGAATGCCATATTATGTTCATAGACCTGCGCTTGGACCAAGGGGGTTAGAAAATTCGATTTTTTTCATGTATCCCCCCTTTGGGAGCGTGGTTATAGAAATTATTTAAAAATAACGATAAAAATTTATTATTTAAGTGTAAATATCATAAACAAATAATTTGTAAACATATATAGCGAGGGGACAGGTGTCCCCCACCCACTCCGCCGACCCCCCACCAAAAAATAAATGACGCCTCTGGGATTTTTTTTTTTTAATTTTAAACGTGTTGGAGGGTATAAAAGATTCGGCACAGCCGAATTTAACACTCTTACTTGTTAATAATACGGCCATTCAGTAAGTACTGGACCGATTTCAGCGAAATTCATACCGGTTATAGGTAAAGCAATTTCGAGCTAAAGTTTGAACACAGTGGCCCCTAAATTAGGACATCTTTTGTATACAAAAACTTTAAATGCTTTAAAGTCACGAACTTCAAATGCGTGTAAAAAAAATAACGCACTAACCCAAAAAACCTTGAGGGGTTTGTTATGAAAAATGTCAACTTTCATATGCTTTTGGTTTCATCCCATTCCGATTCGGTAAGTTCGATTTTGTGTCACTGTGTAATAAATCAATTTATCAACGTTTATCAAGATGAGAAATGTATCCCCGATCAGGGATGTTAAATGGGGTTTTCGATTGTGTACCAACTTTCAAAAAAAAGTGTACTTTTTGGACCCTCACGGTACCATTTTTTTAAGTAATAAAAACTTAACTAAAACAAATGATAGTGTAAATTCGGTTGTACTAAATCTTATATACCCCCCCCCCCCCAAAAAAAAAATAAAAAAAAATTTTTAGGGGCGTTTATGAACAATTTCTTGAAATCTATTCTGCCGAAAAATGTCTTAAGTATCAATTATCTATAGGAAAAATTCTCAGATTTCTAGAATTTTTCGACAGGAAAAACTTCTCAAGATCTCAGAATTCTTCTAACGATGAAAGGTGTCAAAATCTGCAATTAATTATATCTTCATGAATTGTCTATAAATAACTGACTGATTCTTCTGTGGAAAATTTCGAGACTTTTTGTTTGAAAAAAGAGAGTAAGAATTTTTTTTTTCTCAAGTGTCTAATTCTGATAACTTTTCTTTTTTTGTATCAAATTTTTAGAAAAATTTTATTAGAAAACTACTTTAAACTGTTTTAAAACAACTAAAAAAACTGTCTCATTTATGGTGTAAGTCGGTCTAGCATTAGTACCTTTGTGAGCATTTTTTTTAAGTAAAGAAAAATGCTGGGGTCTTTTACCGATATTTCGATGAATTATAAAGAAATTGGAAATTTTAAAATTGTACTAAATGAGTCGCGGTAGTACCACGGTACTTTTGAAGGTCAAAATGTACCAAAAAAAGTACAATTGTACCAACTTTAACATCCCTGTCCCCGATGTTTCCGAGAGAGAGTGGTTTTCCCTTTTTTAGTATATTGTACTTTCATCACATGTAATCTCAAAAGAGAATGCTTTCATCACAATGTAAAATCTTATAAGTTGTAATAAATATCACAGCTTTCAAGAGGGCTTTAAAATTGTTAATTCTTCAAAGTTGCTTTCAATAAACCCATTGTCTATAAAAACGTTTCTCAGCCAAAAGGCTTATTTTACTGATTATAGAAATCACATTAATTTAATTGAAAAGTCTTGCACCAAGTATATATCGTCACCTAAAATGCAAAAGGCCCTAACTAACAAAAAATTCAAAATCAGTTTTTTGATTGTGATTTGGGCAATCGCCAATGGACGCAACTAAACAAAAAATATTTTAAATTTTTTGATTTATTTGGATTCATATTTATTAAAAGAACGCCCTCACAAAATTTTAGCATAATTCTTTAAAAAAAAAACAACAAAATTTAAAATATCATTTAATACTGTTTTTTGCTTCTGTAAAATTAATAAAATGTTGGTTAGGGCCTTTTGCATTTTATGTGACGTTGGACTATTCTCTGTATAGTCTTAACAAAATCTATAGTATGTTGTCCTTCAAAAATACACTACAATACACTTATTGATTTGTTGCGCACTGTAATTTCAAATTCAATAGTTTTTCATTGCTGCTGCATCAAAATCGATGATTAGATTTTTTTCCATTTATGACAAACGGCTCATTACATTCGGTGTACAAAAAAAAAAATATGTTGAAAGTTGAACAAAACATGTATTGTAGTTTTTTGTAGAGATTTTTTTGGCCTCAAGTTGAAGTTAGATTGAAGCTGCTGATGATGATGTGGGGGACATAAAATTACACAGTACACGCAGCTTAGTACATTGCACCAAACAACTGCAACAATATGTTTTGTTACTGTTGCTGATCCCAAATATACAATAAATATTCAGCAACAACAGCATGTTTACTATGACAGTAAAATACTAGAATACTTTAGAAGAAAGAAAATCACAACATCAGATGCAGCAGCAGCAGGAACTATGCGAAATTTCTGTGAAAATTGCTTTAAAATTGTTTACCGCCATATTTCGAAACATTTCATACATAAGCAGCGACGTATCCAGGAATTTGAAAACGGGGGGGCACAACTTTCAATTTTTTTTAGTCATCGCCGATTTAACTATAACTACACCCCCTATTTAACCCCTATTTACCCCCCCCCCCGTATTTATTGCTTCACGTATGAGTCATAAGTGAGAGCCATAAAAATGTCTGTTTTGACAGATTTTTCTGCTGACTCGACCAAGATTATCCAGACAGAAATTTAGCAAATCGCGTCTGCTAAAATCAGCAGATCCTCATATGGATCAAAATGGGTGTATTTTCGGCAGATTTTAGAGGTTTATGTATTTTTGAGTATAGTTAGAAAACTTTGTTCATTTGTGCAATTTTAACCCAGAAAAAGTGCTAGATTGAAAATTTTAGATTTATATCCAAAAATTGTTGTTAGATATTCCAAATTCACATTCAGTAAAAAGTCTGGTGATCGCGCTGTTTTAGATTTAATCTTGTTCCGTGGTACCATGTGATGATTTTGCTATAAAAAATATTCAAAATTTTAGATTTTTTGGATAGAAAAAGTATCAGCATCTAAAAAGTTTTTATATAAAATTTCTTTCTGAATCTGATATATTTTTGTATAAAAATATTTGAGAATATGAAAATTTTACTATGGAAAATATAGTTTGGAATCTGATAGTTTGTCTATAAAAAAAAAAATACTACGAATTTAAACATTTTCTATAGATAAAATGTTTCAGAATCTAACAATTTTTCAATAAGAAAAAGAAAAATTCCCAAAATATAACAATTTTCCTGACAAAAAAAATGTATTAAAATCTGAAAATGTTTCTAAAAAAATGTTTTCAGAATCTGAGAATCTCCTATAGATATAATATTTCAGAATCTCACAATTTAATCTTAGAATCTTGTAGTTTTACATTTTTTTAGACACTTTTTTAGACATTTTTTTTTTATTATCCTCATGCATAATTTTTATTGGATAAAGGCCCAGGCACTTGAGCGCTACTGTAGCGGTGCTGTAGCGTGACGGGCTGTTGTATCGTTTTAAAGTACGGCCACTACACCACCGTCACGTATTCGTTTAAGTACCTATTTCCATTTATTTTAATACAAGCTAACGTATCAGCTGACACGTCTCCGAACCGTATTCGCTCAAGTAATTATGCCTTAAAACCATTTTATGTGTTTCTTAAACCTATTTTACAGATATTTCGATATAAATGGCTTTTTAGAACTGAAATTAGATTACGCTCTTGAGCTTTAAAAAAAAAAACTAAAATCTTTTCTTTAAAAACCAAATTTTGTTGATTCTTGTGTTTTTTTTTGTACAATGCGTTGCAGTGTATTAATTTTTAAAAATTTTCAAATCGAAAAGGGGGGGGCACGTGCCCCCTGTGCCCACCCCCTGTATACGTCCATGTACATAAGTATATTCACTTGTAATATACAATGTTGGTAGGCCAATTCATAATGGTGCAAAAATATAAAATAATATTTTACAATAAATTGACTCCATAATAGTTCATTTGTTTTCTTACAATTTAGTTCAATTTTACAAAAACTGGGGAAAATGGATGAAAATTCATGATGGGAGCAAATAGATATAATACATATTTAGACTAATAGCTGACTGCAGCTAGAGACTTTAATGTTGGGATTAAGATTCCACTACCGACTCAAGCATCCGCTAAGGCGATGTACTTGGCATCACTGTTGGTGTGTGTCAAAATTTATTAAGGCAAACAAGAAAAACAGGGGTCTACTGCGTAACTCAAATCGAAACGAAAATCGATTCGAACAGAATTTTCATTTCTAAAATAATGTAACAAAAAATATTTTTATTCAAGAAAAATTATTTGGAACTTGTAAGCGCTTCTCCAGACAATGTAAAAAGAGAAAAATATAAAAATTTACATACACGGTTGTGTTGTTTTTAAAGGGTTAAAAATTTCCGAATTCGAACGTTTTCTTTCGATTCGAATTACGCAGTAGACCCCCAGGGTTTATGTCTGTGATATAACAAGAAAAAAAGGGTTGTGTCTATGCAATTTCATTAAAAATTTAAACTTGGCTTCACTTTTTATCGAACCTAAAAATTAGCGTCGATAATTATACACGCTAAAAATAAGCGTGGATAATTTAAAATTTGTACGGGTAAGCGTATATACGCAAAAACAGGGCTAACGTTACAAGAAACTTAAATGATCAGATCCTCAACGGTGCCTTTTTGGAAATTCCGATTGAAGTGGGTTAAAAATTGGTACTTCCTTTTTTACTTTCTTCCTTTGTCACAAAAATTTCAAACTTTCTCCAAAATTATGGGGCTCCGACGTGTGATTCTGATAGAATAAAGAATACGTGTGTCGGCGATAAAGTTTCCCAGATTTGGCCTGTATTTACAGCATATCTGTATACAGAACTATGTTTTCTTTAGATCTGAGGTGTAGGGTGTGTTCAATAACTTTGTAGAAAATATTAGGGCAAATATTTTTGTGGAACATAGTAACCCTCTAACTACACCTCATAACGGTATTTTTGGCTCTATTCCAGTGTTGCCAATAGTACACTCAAAAAAATAAACTGGTAAAACGCCTGGTAAAATGCCTTGTAATCCCGTTCTACCAATATTTAACAATTTTCCTTGTTTTTTAACAAAAAATCTTGTACTTTGCTCAAACGAGAACTACAATTTTATTGGTAATTTTACAATTTTATTTTCGTAATTGTATTCTACCATTTTGAAAGGTTATTTTACAAAAAAAAACTGTAATTTTACAACAAAGTTTTTATTACGAGGATTCGAGTTGAATTACAAAAAAAACTGTTATTTTACAAAAATTTTGTTATACGAGGATTTATATTGTTGTATTTTTTTTTTAATTGAAAAATATTAAAAAAAAAGTAGACAATATTTCGAAAAATTTATTACAAGGATTCTAGGTTATTTACAAAAATAAACAGTTATTTTACAAAAATGATTTTATTTCGAGGATTTATGTTGTTTAACAATTTTTTTTTTGTAAACTTACCATTTTGGTTTGTAAATTTACCATTTTTTTAAACATAATTACCATTTTTTCTTGTAAGTTTACCATTTTTTTTTTTATTTTTCCGGTTTTAAACCAATATTTTTACCAATAAAATTGGTTATTTTACCAAATTTTGGCGCATTCAAAATTACGAGGAAATCCTCGTAATTTTACGAGAATTTTACCTACGTCATATTTTACGAGAATAGCCTTGTAAAATCACGAGATTTTTTGGTAACTTTACAAGGTTTTTTTTTTGAGTGTAGGGGGAAATCCCTACAAATAGTTGTTTTTATAAAAAACGATAGCGTATGGAAAAAGGGACAGATTTTCTTTTTTGATCAAAATGTAGGTATTTTGAATGATTTAGGTAGTTTTTAAAAAAGAAATTATATTTTTAAATATTAAACGTTTTGACAAACAAAAATATTACCAAAAATTTTGTTTTTAAAATTGGCAACATTATTTAAGACCTGTAAGTTGTTCACCAGTGAAAAAATGTGTCAAAATATAAATTTGTAGCGAAAATTTGAGTGTCACATGTTTGGTTATGTTTTGATCTTCAGCTGTTTTTAAATACAAAAAAAAAAATAACTTGAATTTAGCTTTTTCTGTATATTTATCTGAAATAATAAATGTTTACATGCTGTGTCAATAACTTTATATTCTGTTCTGAACAGAATACCTCATTAGAGAAATTTTTACGTTTTTGTAAAGCCAGTTTAAATTTGATGTTTTTTGACAGAGTTTGACAGATTTTCATATCAAAACCGCACAATTTACTTTCCTTAAGTAGTTGAGGTTTATTATATATTATTATTTGAAAATTATTCTATGTTAATTAGAAAAGGAAAAATGTCCTCGAGCTAGAATAACCCTACTCACAATCTAATATTTAAATGTTCGAATAAAACAACTTTTATTTTTTAATAAAACTTATTCAGAATTTGAACAAAATTTGTAGTATTAACTTCGTTTTAATTTAAAACAAATATAATTGACTTATCAAAAACTCGCTTAGGGCGGATTAGTCAATGAAAAGTTAGCTGCTAACTGCCGATTTAACGGAGCCTTATGTCAAAATTTGTATGAAAAAGTTAAATTTAACGAAGAGCTATTTTAAAACGGAGCATTGAGTAATCCAGCCTTAGTATTTTCACTTTTATTTAAAATTAAATGTAAAAAAGTGAATAAAATTTTGTTTTGTTTTAAAAATGTTAGCTGCTAAAACGTAGGGATAAATGTAGGGATTTTTTTTTGAAAAATGTAGGGAGAAAAGGAATTTTTTTTAATATGTATAGGTTTTTTTCTTCTAAAAAAATGGCAACACTGCTCTATTCTAACAAAACGTAAAACACCACCACGAAAAAGGCTGAAGTGCGGGGATAAAATGTTCTTGATGTGTTCTGCCTTGTATATATATTGTTAATATTTATAGCGAACATTTTTCTAAAACATTTCATCCCCGCCCTCCCCCTCTTTAGGGATGTTTTATATTAAGATTTGTTAAAAATTTTGATTTGGAAATTCCGTTCCTAAAGGTGGTTAAAAAGTGTACTTTTGGTACTTTTTATATTCTCTGAAAAATTGATCCTAGAAACCTGAAATCTAGAATCATCCAGAGCAAAAAACATTTTGAAAAAAGTATATTTTGAAAATTCCGATTCTAAGGGGACAAAAAAGGGTAAACTTGTAAATAGGAAATAATAGTCCAAGAAACTTGGAATTTGGAATGTGGATAGTTCAGTAAAAACCTTCTGGAAAAAGTCCTTTTTGGAAATTCCGTTCCTAAGTTTTATATATTACAATAAAAATTGTTTTACTCGACCTTGAAAATATTATATTTTGAGTAGGTTTATTCTAGCTCGAGGTCATTATTTTCTTTACTAATTAAAGCTATAATATTCTCATACAATAATTTTCAAGAAAATTTTTTGTCTGTGTTAAAATTACTTATGTATGTAATTTTTGCACGACTTTCAATTAGTCGACAGTTTTTTCAGAATTTTTTAGATTCCATTGTATATATATATTTGCTAAACACTCTTAATAAATTTAAAACCGAAAAATAATTTTCTCGAAAATTATTCTATGAGAATATCATTGTTTTAATTAATAAAGGAAATATTAACCTCGAGCTAGAATAAATCTACTCAAAATATAATATTTTAATGGTGGAATCAAACAAAATATTTATCTGACTGAGAATTAATGACCTTTCTAATCAGTTAAAACCCAATACAACGTTATTTCGAGACAAAATTGTAATCCACCATTAACCGTCACTTTTCCGAAAATTATATTGGGAGATGAGCTTACTCAAGTTCCTTTTCAACTTAACCACTTGTATGCTTACACGTATAATACACAGCAGCATCTCATGGGTGTAGTGATGTCGCAGATGAAGAATAAATTGTTGATACTGTTGTTGTTAGTTGTAGTTTACAAAAATTTTAGCCTTTATTCTGTCGTTCTGTCGTACGTTTTTATTTTTATTTTTTTTTCTGTTTTCTTGCCTCGAGGCCTATAATTAAGATAGTCAGTCTCCGTGAAACCAATTTTCTGTCCTTTAAATAAAAACGCTTGCAGCTTCAGTAGTACAATATGAGATACTTTGAGTAGTCATCGTGGTAGTTGTTGTGATGTTGGTGGTGGTGGCGTTGGTGAGTGAATCACTTCTTAATTTTAAAACTTTTTTTCTGCCTTCTTTTTGTAGGTTGTTATTGTGATTTTAACCATAACGCTTTTAAAGCCAAGCGAAAGAATATGAAGATCATCTCGTAGTTTTATATACATACATTTGTGCTACACATGTCCTTCTGTATCAACCAAACACGTCTCATGAAAATCTACAGAACGTGTGTGATTACTGCAATTCACCAAGTGATTTTATTTCGATTGGCGGCAGCAGCAGTTGTGGCGGTGGTGGTGGTTAAGTTGTCGTCTAAAATAGCAGACACAGAGAAGATGATCCTTTCAAAGATTTTTCTGAAATAATTTTTATTTTTTTTTTCTGTCCCACAATGAAAGGGTCTCATTTGTCTGTATTTGATTGTATCCCTCTTATATGTTGTTTCATTATGGGGTTTTTGTTTGTTGAAGATGAACACAGCGAAACAAAAAAATAATCATTCTCTTTGATTCGTCTGAACTGTGTGACACATGGGAGGTACCAATTTTAATGGAATTTCTTTTAGATCGGAGGGTCATTTATTTTATATAAGATTCGTGTGTTGTGATTTTTTTTTTTATATTTATAGTGTCGTATGTTGTTTTTAAAAGGTTTAATGATATCGCAAGTTTTTTTTTTTTATTTTAGTATTTTTGTATTTTATGAGAACGGAAACTAATATTTAAAGGTAATTACTTTAAGGTTGATGGTTCTTGTTCTTCTCTGAAATGCAGAGATTGAATTTTTTTATTTAGAGTTCATTTTGGAATGCATACGAATTCTAAGGATATGAAAAAGGGATTATTTTAAGAGGAATAATTCGAATAGACTTCGTAGGTCCGGCAGAAAGAAATTCCGACATTCCAATAATGAAGCATTCAGTACAACAGATCATGATACTTTAGTTTTTCTTCTGATTTTTTTCAAGGCGATCAAAGTTTTTGATTTCTAAAACTTAAAAACAAAAAATTAAAAATATATTTTATGCGACTCATCATAAATAGTTGTTAAATAGTCTTGACAATATCTTGACGAGATCGAAACACTTGTCGGCTAAGTCGTGCAAAAAATTACTTAGATAAATAAATTTGAAACAGAAAAATAACTTTCTTGAAAGTTATTCTATGAGAATATCATGGTGAAATTAGTAAAAAAAAAATTACCTCAATCCAGAATAAATCTACTTAAAGCATAATTATTATTTTGATGCGCTTAGGTTAGGTTGGATGGGCGTTCGCCAATTTGGCCAATTCTCTCGGAGGCCATAAGTCCCATTGTGATTCCCTTTAAGTTGATTCCCTACTCCCCTCTGATATACAAAAATTCTTCCTCTCAAACCACCCCGATTCTTAAAGATATTCCGCTAGAGATGTCAGTGGGACACTGTTTAGGCAATCCAGGTCATAAAAAAATCGTTGTCAAAAATACTTAGAACGACTTTTCATCAGTCCCGGACATTCGCACAACAAGTGCTTCATTGACTCCTCCTCCTCCACTTCCCCACAACTTCTACAAAAGTCCCTATCAGAAATTCTCATACGAACGGCCATTCGGCCGATTATACAGTGTCCGTCAGTACTCCTATTAATAGGCTAATCGTCCGTTTGCCAAAGGTAAGAAGACTTTTTGTTCTCTTAGGATCTAGTAGTGGTAGAGTTGCCAATTATTCGACTTTTAACTGTGTTTAAATTAAATCTAAAAAATTATTCGATTAATCGATGAGAATAACGAATAAAAAAGTGTCTATAAAAAATATTTTTATTAAGTTTATAGTTTTTTAAGTTGAGGGAATTCGAATTTTCCCTCTTCACATAAATGTTTACAAATTCATTTATTACGATATTTACGCTTTAAAAACACACTTATATCATTATTTTGTATTATATTCTATAACCACTCCCTTAAAAGTGGGCGGGCTGAAAAATATAATTTCCTAATCATCTTGGTCCAAATGTAGGTCAATGAACTTCATATGGCATAAAAATATTTCATGTGTTGATCAAATATGAGTAGAAAAAAAAAATTTAAAAAAATATTATTTTCTGGTGGTGTTTAAAGGGGAACATTTTTCCCCTCGTCCGATTTTGTCTCGGAACTTCAACAGCCTATGACCAGAACACATAAACGTGCTTAACTTCAGGAATATAGCTCTTTTATTTTGTATCGTGCCCTTTAAAAAAGGACGGACATCGTCCTTTTTTATGGGGGTTCTAGACCGATATTTCGATATTGTAGTTGGAGGGTATATAAAAATAATTGTTCGATTAATTGACACAAATTAATCGATTTATTCGTTATTCGAAAATCGTCATTTTTAAATTAATCGAACAAGAGTTTGGTTTTGTTTGATCGATTAATCGAATTATTCTTAATCGGTTGACAACTCTAGGCAGTGGCCACATGGTTCGAGATATCCTGCAGGTGATATCCACCTATCCTTCATTCTATTTTCCGATATCCTATCAATTTCGTTTATAAACTCCACTATAGGAATCGAGATATTAGGTTCGACACGTTCCCCCACCGACTCAGAGCCATTTCATGCACATTCGTCAGCTAATTCGTTACCATCGACTCCACTATGTCCAAGGACCCAGATTAGCTTAACTGTGTGCTGACTGATTCGATGAAGGGATTGTATACAATTACTAACAATTCTCGATTTTACAGTATTTGGTTCTAAGGCTTTCAGAGCTGCAAGACTATCCCCATAAATGTTAATGGCGCAAGGACTTAGGTATAATAATAATCATAATAATCGCCCGTAAAAATTGAGATTGCATTCCCCGTCATAACAGAGTTATCCGCCCAGTCTTTCCTAGTTGGTATTTGTTCGTATACAGTGAGATATAGTCGGTTTTCTGTTATAATTCCGACCCGCCCACCGTGCTTAATATGGTCGAGTGTCCCCAAGAGCATTGCTTAAGCATTTGCGACTCTCTTAGCCTGAGAGCCGATTTCACCGCTGTGCTCTTGATGTAGATATCTACGGGCTGAAGGTTTAATATCACTTCCATGCCGTCCTGGGGTGCTGGTCTAATAGCGCTTAACACGAATTAAAAAAAAAAATTAAATTGGTCGAATGGTTTTAAAAATATCGCTATTTGACATTTGTAAAAAAACATCTGAAAGTTTCCGTCCTTTGACCCTTTCATAGAGCATGAAACAGTCTTTTATTTAAACTTAAGTCATATCCAATCTTTTTAAACTGTGGCGCCTTTCGATTAAAGTTTTGGATTTTCAGAAAATTTTCAATAATATTTTGGATTTTTGAAAAGTCAAAAAATAAATTATCTTGCATTTATTTTTATTATTTTTTGGCAAGTTAAATATGAATATTAAAAAATTTCTGAAATCGGTCGAGCGGTTTTCGCGATATTAACATTTAAAATTTTTCAAAAAATGGTGGTTTTTTATTGGGACAATGTGCGTGTTCAGCAGAGAAACCTGCTACTCAACAGTTGACATGTAGCATTTTTTGATTAGTTGACTCTACACTCAAAAAAAAAAAACTTGTAAAGTTACCAATAAATCTCGTGATTTTACGAGGATATCCTCGTAAAATATGACGTAGGTAAAATTCTCGTAAAATTACGAGGATTTCCTCGTAATTTTGAATGCACCAAAAATTGGTAAAATAACCAATTGTATTGGTAAAAATATTGTTTTAAAACCGGAAAAATACAAAAAAAAAATGGTAAACTTACAAGAAAAAATGGTAAATATGTTTAAAAAAATGGTAAATTTACAAACCAAAATGGTAAATTTACAAAAAAAAGCATTTTTTGTAAAATAACTATTTTTTTGTAAATTAACTACTCCTCCTTAAATTAATCCTCGTAATAAATTTTTCAAAATTTTGTCAACTTTTTTTAAAATATTTTTCAATAAAAAAAAAATTCAAAAAAATATGTAAGTATTTTTGTTAAACAACATAAATCGTCGAATAACATAATTTTTGTAAAATAAAGTTTTTTTTGTAATTCAACTAGAATCCTCGTAATAAAAACTTTGTTGTAAAATTACAGTTTTTTTTGTAAATTAACCTTTCAAAATGGTAGAATACAATTACGATAATAAACTTGTAAAATTACCAATAAAACTGTAGTTCCCGTTTGAGCAAAGTACTAGATTTTTTGTTAAAAAACAAGGAAAATTGTTAAATATTGGTAGAACGGGATTACAAGGCATTTTACCAGGCGTTTTACCAGTTTATTTTTTTGAGTGTACTGAACGCATTTTTTTATGAATGTTTTAAATATTGGAATAAATGATTGTTTTTTTATATTTTCACTTATTTTTTCCGTGGAAAATACTTTTTTTATGATTTTTTTGTTTATTTCCTTGAATAACGTAAAAAAATAAATAATTTCAATAAAACAGCTTATTTATCAGTTTGTGATCAAATAAATCATAATTTTTTAACGCTACCAGTGATGACAAGCGCTCATTCAACATGTTGACTGAAATGTCAAAAATTAAACCGTACAGCAGAATGTTGAGGATCAGCTGAGTAGCACCTTTCTCTGCTGAGCGTACACAATATATATGTATAATTAGTAAAGAAAAACTATCTCGAGCCAGAATAAATCTACTCAAAGCTTAATTATTATTTTGATGCGCTAAACACGAATTAAAAAAAATAAAATTTTTCGAACGGTTTTAGGGATATCACTATTTGAAATCTGCAAAAAAAAATCTAAAAGTTTCTTTCCTTTGACCCTTTCATAGAGCTTCGGACAGTCTTTCATTTTAAACTTACGTTGAGCCATATCAAATCATATTTACCTGTGGCGCTTTTCAATCAAAGTTTGTGATTTTCCACAATATTTTGGATTTTGGAAAAGTGAAAAAATAAATTTTCTTGCAATACATTATTGTTGTTATTTTTTAGCAAGTTTTAGCAATATTAAAACATTTCTGAAATCGGACAAGCGATTTTTGCGACATTTCCATTTTAAATTTTTCAAAAAATTTCTAAAAATGTTGGTTTTTTACAACCTTCAAGAAATTAAAAAAAAAAACTCTTTTTTCCACTTTTTTCTAGAGCTTGAGACAAACTTTCATGTAAACTTAATTTTAGTCAAATCAGAACATTTTAACCCATGGCGCATTCGAGCCAAATTTTGAGTTTTTGTTGAACATTTTTTAAAAAATGTTGTTCAAATTAATTTGTCTCATGCCTAATAAAAGGGTCAACGGAAAGAAATTTTATGATTTTTTTTAAAACTTTATTTACTAAAATTTTTTAGGTGTGCTTACATTTTCGTTCATAACTTTTGAACCGCTGAACCGATATTACTCAAATCCAATACCAAACTTCTCAGGAGAACTTCCAATAAATAAGTATGTTAAGTTTCAGTCATCTCCGTGTAATATTTTGGCCGTGATCACCATTTCCACAGACAGACATCGATAGAATGTCTTAAAATCGATCGGGGATCATGAAAATATATAATTTATGGGGTCCCAGATCGATATTTCGATGAGTTACAAACGGAATGACAAACTCATATATGCCCTCTATCACTAGAGTGAAGGGTATACAAATGTCTCAGAATCGATTCGAATGAAAGTATTTGCATTCGGAAATTGTTTAACCTATTTAAAAAGGAGTTTGCTTTGAAAACGTTATATTTTTGATTGCTTTAAGAATGAAAAAATGAACTTCTATATGCCAAAAGATTTTCTGACGAATAAAATTTATTTTTGGTACTAAAATTGCGTTCGAAAAATTTCTCTTTTCGAATCGAATTACACAATTACCCCCTGAGACTTTTCCTATGCCATCAAACTCTTTATATGCAAATTTATTTTTTATTTCAAAATGCATGAATTTACAACATTTTGTAATAAGAGGTCCTGATTTACTACAAGTTAATGCAAGATGAACATAACATGTAAAACGATTATGTTCAGATTTTTCTCGTCTCTTGAAAAACTTTCCTCCACAATTTTAAAATGCTAGATGGCAAAAATATTGTATTTGTTTTAGTTGCAATATAATTTATGCACGAATTGTTATAACAACTACAATATAATTAAGGAAATACTTAAATATACACACAAAACTTAAACACTAGATAATAAATGTTACGCATATGCTGTCTTGCACACAATGGGCCAGATTCACAAAAAAAAAAATAACAATTAAATGATGTTCTTGCATTGAAAAGCGCAGAATTTACCCGGGATATTAACGACTGTCAAATTTATTTTTGACTTCGTCGTGCTTTCCATAGACGGAGGGAAGGACATCGTTATAATGATCTAGAATCGATAAAGGATTCATTATATCGTAACTTAAAATGCAAAAGGCCCTAACTAACATTTTATTAATTGTACAGGAGAAGCAAAAAACATTATTAAATGATATTTTAAATTTATCAATATCTTTGTTGTTTTTTGATGAATTTGACTGAAAATCGTTCATTCTTTTAATATATATAAACCAAAATATATCAAAAATATTAAAAAAGTTTTTTGTTTAGTTATGTCTATTGGCGATTGCCCAAATCACATGTTTTTTTAAATTTTTATTATGCAGCCCTTATTTTTTGTGGAGACGTGTATGTTGATAAAGTAATCAAGAACCAATCAAAAAACTGATTTTGAATTTTTTGTTATTTAGGGCCTTTTGCATTTTAGGTGACGATACACTGGTCAGTATAGGTCAAGGACTCACTTGACCTATACTGACTTTAATACTGTGAAAGTCAGTATGGGTCAAGTATTTTTTAAAATCATTGTTAATAACAAATTGAAATTCTCATATCGCATCCCTGAAATGTATATATTTGAAAAAGAACATTTCAAAATGAATCTGTTTCATATGGTGTTACATTTTATTTGGCCCATAGTGTTTTGTATCTAAATACTCTTGGAAGGAATTAATATTTAACACGGACAAGCCACAAAAAGTTGAACGTATTAAACATAAACTAATATTGACATGTGGCTGTGATTTTAAATGTTGCTAGAACTGTATTCTATACAGATACTTCTTACTATGGAACATTGGTTATTTAGCGCGAAATAATCTCGTTAAAACAATTGAAGCGCATTTTGGTGTTTAAGGCTGATTCCTACAAATGGTGAAGTAAGTATGTGTGTATGTTTGGTTTGCATGAGGCATGCAACATAAACTTTTAGTGATACATTTAAGATTAGGGAACACATTCGTACATTTATTTATACACATCAGCAGCAATATTATCGACATCTTCATTATTGTTATCATCATTAAACTTTTCTATACGACTTCTAGGAATATTTTATTCAATTCAACGAAATGAAAATAGTGTAAAACAAAAAACTGTAAATGAAAACACCAGCATAATTTTTTATTTTATGTCCAAGTGTTAATGTAACATAATGTTAAAAAGGGAAATTTGAAGTGTTTTTGTTGATGCAACATAATAAAATCATAAAAAAATTACAGGAAAAGATATTCCGGAAAAAGAAACATTGAGCACAGATGGACAAAATTTTAAAATAAAAAAAAAACTAAATGAAACACAAAAATTCTGAAAATTCTAAAAATTAAAACATTAAAATCCCTTAAAACATTAAAAATTTTAATAGATTTTCTTAATTTAATGAACCTGTTACAATAAACAAAAATTTATTTTTAATTTTTATCAAAAAAAAGTCGTACATTACAAAATTATTTTTTTATATTTCTTACACAGAAAAAAAAATTGCCAATAAAGGAAATTCATAGTATATATGAACAAATACATACAAATTATGAACTTTTTCATTAAATTTTTGAATTTTTTCATAGTATTTATGAAATTTTTTTAAATATTTCTTAAATTCCACATATTATGATTTATTCATAAATACTATGTGAAAGTTCAAAAGTATTATAAAAAAGTTAATAATTTTTATTATATTTTATATATTGTTGGACTTTATATTTTATAACTGAAGTTTTGTATTTATTTCGGTTTGAGTCCATATTAATTATTTCTGAGAAATGATTATTTTTGTTGTACAATGAGAAAATCTAAAAAAATTAATTGACAACACAGGCTAAGTGGAGATGTCGACAGCTTTCGAAAGAAGCCACCCTTCCTTCGTCAGCACTCTTCCATTGCCACTATGTGTGTGAGATTAAAATTAGCTATTTAAACGTCCATTAAGGCGAAAAATATGACGAGAATTATATTACATTCCATCACCCACATGTTACGTTTAGCACGAACTTAATCAATCTATTTTTAACTTTTTCTATTACAGTTGTAATTTCTTACACTGTAGTAGATTTTATCAGAGTTGCAACCCTTAGTGGGACTTTTCAAGTCTTGAAAGTGACAATCGAAGAGTGCTGACGAAGGAAGTGTTGCTTCTTTCGAAAGCTGTCGACATCTCCACTTAGCCTGTGTTGTCAATTAATTTTTTTAGATTTTCTCATTGTACAACAAAAATAATAATTTCTCAGAAATAATTAATATGGACTCAAACCGAAATAAATACAAAACTTCAGTTATAAAATATAAAGTCCAACAATATATAAAACATAATAAAAATTATTAACTTTTTTATAATACTTTTGAACTTTCACATAGTATTTATGAATAAATCATAATATGTGGAATTTAAGAAAAATTTAAAAAATTTTCATAAATACTATGAAATAGTTCAAAAATTTAATGAAAAAGTTCATAATTTGTATGTATTTGTTCATATATACTATGAATTTCCTTTATTGGCAATTTTTTTTTCCGAAAGCTGTCGACATCTCCACTTAGCCTGTGTTGTCAATTAAGTTTTTCAGATTTTCTCATTGTACAACAAAAATAATTATTTCTCAGAAATAATTAATATGGACTCAAACCGAAATAAATAAAAAACTTCAGTTATAAAGTTAATACTTTTTATGAATTTTTTTAATAAATACTATGAATTTCGTTCTTTGGAAATTTTTTTTTTGTGTGTAGGCATGAGTCAAAGTTCAATTGAATTTTAAATGTTATTTAAAAATAAATTTTAAAAATCTATCGCTACACGTGCGTTTCTTTAAAAGTCAATGAGTTTTTCAACAAAACAGTCTCCCCTTTTAAATATTTTTTTTTTTTTTCGTTTCCAAGATAATCGTGGCACCAATTTGATCTTAATTCATTTGTCATTATTGACTTAATTTTTTTTTTATAAAATTGAGTTTAACAATTATAATTATTTCGAAATTGTTCTTTAATATATTTTAAGTGGTTTAATCTGATAAAGTCAATTTGCTCAAGTGACGCATGATTTTATTGTATTCTTTAAGAATAAAGTTTTAATTTTTTGTTTTGTATAAAAATAGCAAACCGAATTAAATTGGTTTATTAAATTCTTTAATTTACTTACTATTGTTTGTTAATTAGAATTGAGGCAAAGATTTAATTAAGAAAATTGTTTGTGGTTTTTCGCAAAAAAAAAAAAATCGGTAGAAATAAGTTGTTTTTAAAGATGAAACCGATGGCAAATTTTAAATATTTATTTCCGAATTTTGCTTAAAAGAGTGTCATGTTTTATTTTTATATGGGTATAGTGTTTCTGAAGTAGGGGACTAAAGTGCAGAAAATAAGTCCAAAGGATTCAAAAACATAAGAACAAATTTAAACAAATGATCTAATAACAAATAAACTTTTATGCAATTCACTAAAATCTTTAAGGCTAAAGACAAATTAACCACAAATCTTGACAACAATGGTAAAATAAAAGAAATGAAAATTTTATTAAAATTTTTCAAAGAGGAATAATGAAAACATGTGTATTCATTCATATGGCTGAACACTAGAGTGGCACGTATAATGATTTTTTTTTTCGAATTTTGTCCATCGCCGGGCAATTGTGGTTTGTTTTGGTTTAAAAACTCGGTGTGTTTTAATTTTTAGCCAAATCGGACCAAATTAACCCGTGGTTTTGGGGGATTTAAGTTTTGCACCAAAAAAAAAACGTTTTCCCAAACAAACCAAAAAATTTTTTTGTCGATTTTTTAATTTTTATTTTAATTATTATTTTACTTGATTAGCTTATTACCGACTAAAAATTTAATTTTTGTGTGATAAACCCTTCCGCTTTAAAATTGACTTCGAAAAAAAAACAAATTTAGGGCCGTTGGGTACTACTCTATTTTTTTTTAGTTTGGACTTGAAAGGATTTTAGCTGATTGTGAGATGTGGTTTTAATGATAAATATCCACAAAAAAATATTATTCCCATTTATGACATCTTTAGCGTATTCTGAAATGAATAAAAAAAAAAACAGCAAAAAATGCGTTTTATACCCATTTTTCAAATTTTATGTATTATTAAATAAATATGTGAGAAAAAATTTTGAGTAATCACTTGTTTAAATTTAAAAAAAAAAAATTGAGTAATTTTTTAATTGAAGCAATTAAAAATTTACTCAAAATTTTTTTTTTTTAAATTGTAAGTAAATAATTTAATAAAAATTTAATATTTTTGTTATTCTCTTAGTTTTTAGAATTCTCATTTAGTTTATAGTTTTTTGTATAAAATAGTTTGAAATCATCTTTTTGGTATTTTTCTATGTCTTTAAGACATAAATATATTTGGTCAAAGTTTAAAAAAAACTTTTTTTTTAAAAAAAAAATTAAAACTTTTTTAAACATTTCATAAAATAAATTGATAAATATTGAGTAAATTTTTACTTGACACAATTAAAAACTTAATTAAAAACAAGTAAAAAAGTTAAATTCGGCCTTGCCGAATGTAGTGATACCCTCCACAATTTCAAAAAGATTATTGCAAACAACTTTATTTAAAAGGAAATTACTTTTGAAAAAAAAAAATTGAAAAAAAATTTCCGCGAAAAAAAATTTTGGTAAAAAAAAAAAATCCGCGATTTTTTTCTTTTTTTGTCAAAAAATATGTTCGTAATTATTCAAATACCATTTGGTGTTCAATTATGTTCACATATGTCAACCAGAAGCCGAATTAAAGCATTTTGTATTTTTAGGTTATGTTGAATGTACTGAAATTTTTGAGGTGTGCTTACATTTTCGTTCATAACTTTTGAACCGCTGATCCAATATCGCTCAAATGCAATACCAAACTTCTCGGGAGAACTTCCAATATATATGTTAAGTTTCAGTCATCTCTGTGCAATATTTTGTCCGCGAGAGCATTTTCCACAGACAGACAGACAGACAGACAGACAGACAGACAGACAGACAGACAGACAGACGGACAGACGGACAGACGGACAGACGGACACTAAGTGGAGGGTATAAAAAACGACAAATTTTTAAGTTTTTTAAATACATTTAGTAAATTTTTATTAAATGTTTACTCAATATAAATATATTTGGTAAAAGTATGATTTTTTTTTTTTTAAATTAAAAACTTTTAAAACTTTAATAAAAATAAATTGATAAATTTTGAGATAATTTTTATTTGACCCGGCAATCGACGAAATTCGTTAAATGTGTAAATAAGTGCATTTTTGATGTTTTTTAATTTATATTAGTACACGATAAAGATGTCACAGATAGGAATAATATTTTTTTGTGGATATGTATCATTGAAAGCAACATCTCAGCTAAAATCCTTTGAAATCAAAGCTAAAAAAAAAAAATTTTAAAAATTTTTGGTTAGGACTCCAACGGGCCTAATTTTTTTTTCGAAGTCAATTATAAAGAAAAGTGTTTTTCCCACCAAAATTAAATTTTTAGTCGTTAATAAAAGTAAATAAAATAAAAACAAGTAAGAAAATTATAGTCGATCAAGACCGACCATATAATACCCTACACCAGAGTTTCCCGGAAAATGGGTCCCAAGTTCAAACATGGACTGATTAGATCTCTATTTTGTCAAATCTTTAATAAGTGTAAAAAGCACTCACCAATCAAATTTGAATCTTTTTCTTGACAATAAAACGCTTCAACTGAATATCGGGCGAAATTTTCACATGGGACCTAAGTTCAAAAATGGTCCGATGATAATCAGATTTGATAAGCTTATTAAAGTACGCGTTTAACATACACAAACAGAATTTTAAGTAAATATTTTCTATTTTCATGAAATTTGAGAGATTTATGTAAAAATCGGGAAGGTAGTGTGTATGGGGGCTACAAGAAGAACTGGTCCGATTTCTTTAAAATACCTATTAAAACGCGGCTATAGAGTCATTTGAGCCAAAACTAAAGAGGACCTTTGAATGGGGTCTAGGTCTAAATATGGACCTATTTTTTCCAATTTCAATAGGCTTTGTCGTTGGGCCAAAAGAGGCTTAAGTTTCAAATTTTAAGTCAATTGACTAAAAATTGCTACCTGTATCGTGTTTACACCGTTTACATGGACAGACGGACGGACGAATGGACGGACAGACCGACGGACAGACGGACATCGCTAAATCGACTCAAAAAGTGATTCTAAGTCGATCGGTATACTTAAAAGTGGGTCTAGGACGAATATTTCGGGTAGTTACAAACATCAGCACAAACTTATTATACCCTGTACCACAGTGTGGTGTAGGGTATAAGGAGGGGGAAAAAATTAAAAAATCTAAAATTTGTTTTTTTGGTTTTTATGGGAACATTTTTTTTTTTTGGGCAAAAATAAAACCACCCAAACGGGTTAATTTTGTCCGATTTGGCTAAAAATTTAAAAATAGAGTTATACAAATGACCGCCAAACAAAATTTCACATTGACGCTATAATTTATTAATGTTTTTCTTACCCCCTAAACAAAATCAGTTATGGTACGTTCGTGTCCGTCTTGAGTGTCTGGTCATTTGGTCTGGTTTTAAACTAAATCAAGAGCAGTTGTTGCTGGTTATTGCTGCTGCTGTTGATGTATTATTTTTTGGCCTTTAGTATTGTCGTATTTATTTCTTCAATGAGTTATTTTTTTTTTTAGATCTTTAAGAAGTTTAACTCTTATTTGTAAGGTGGAACATTTTTGTACCATTAATCAAAAATTATGGGGGATTTTATACCCTCTACTTACAAGGAAGCTCTTTTACAGCACTCAAAAAATTATGTCATTAACTGTTTGTAGTTTATTTAAAAAGTTTTCCGTTTAGTCGTTTTTAAAAGAAAAACATTTGTTTGATGTTCAGTTTTTATTAATGACTACTTCAGTCCTTTGTTTCAAATATAACACACTAAAAAATATAGACTTTCATTTGCATTTAATTTTTAAAGTCATTTATTTTTGTTCTGTAAGTAAAAACTACTGATTATTCTTTTGATTTTTAATGATTTGTATAAGTAATTTTTTTTTAAATTGTTGGTATTTTTTAATGAAATATCATTAGTTTTTACCTACACAAGTCAGTTATTTTTTTGTAAAAAAAAATTAAAAAATTATTTATAGAAATATAAAAACATGTTTGTATCAAGTGACTTTGGCACGATGGGTAGAGTGTCTGGCCAGAATGTAGTTGATTGCGGGATCGATTCCACAAAAATTTTATTAAAAATTTAAAAAAAAATATTTCAATAAAAAATTGTAAAAAATTACCTACGAAATCATTAATTTTTATTGTTTTCGTAGGTTATTTTTTTTAAATTTGTTGGTAAAAATAACAGAACTATCATTAATTTTTAATGTTTTCGTTGGTTATTTTTTTCGAATTTGTTGGTAAAAAAGAGTGAAAAAACGTAATTTTTTAATGTTTAATGTCATTTATTTTAGAAAATTTTGCCAACAGTAAAAAATAAATGTTGATGTTTGTTAAAACAAATGAATAATTACTGGGATGGTTTTCAATTGTTTATTCACTGGTTTTAAGTGTGTTTTTCTTTTGTTTTTGCCTACAAAATATTTTGAGTGAGGGCACCCACCAATTCCCCTGGCAAGAAAGGAGGAAAATAAGAGTTACCTGTTTTTCTTAGCTGCCCAATCTCACTTTTAGCCGGTCAAAGGGAAGTGGAAAAAATGGGATTTTTTTTGAGGATTTTTCACATTTTTTCAAAAGAAACTATATGAATATTTTATACTGATCGAAAGGTTTGTTGAAGGCCTCTACAATGGTGTATAGGTCGTGTTCGAATCTGGCTTCGTTAAGTCCTTATCTTATAAAAAGGTAAACACGTTAGGGTAGTTTATATGGAGAGGTATATATACCTCCATATTTGTGAATACAATTAACGTTTTCACTGAAAGTGCTCCTATACGGAAATTTGTGATATCAACTTACATTCGTAAATATTGATTGTTGAAAAAAAATTTAAAAAAAATTGATAAACGAGTTTGTAATAGTTCTCTAAAATTATTATTTGTATTGACAAACGTACAAAATCTTAAATTTTTTTTTTTCAATAAAGAAATTCAACAAACACCAACACAATTTGTTGATCTGACAAACGTAAACAATTTTTTTTATACCCTCCACTCTAGTGATAGAGGGTATATATAAGTTTGTCATTCCGTTTGTAACACATCGAAATATTGGTCTAGGACCCCATAAAGTATATATATTCATGATCCTTGATCGATTTTAAGTCGATCTAGCGATGTCCGTCCGTCCGTCCGTCCGTCCGTCCGTCCGTCCGTCTGTCTGTCTGTCTGTCTGTCTGTCCGTTGAAAACACGCTAACTTTTGAAAGACTTTACGGAGGCTCCTGAAGTTTGACATATATGTTCTCCATTTACGGGGTCAGATTGGTATTGTAATCCAGCGAAATCGGTCAAGTAGTTCAAAAGTTATGAGCAAAAGAGTAAATTTCGGCAAGGGTATTTTTCGAATTTACAAGATTAAAACCACTATAACTTTCGAAAGACAATTCTGAGGGTGCTGAAGCTTAGCATATATATTTGTCGTTCCCCAAGGCTATTTGGTTTTGAATTTCAGCAAAATCGGTTCAGGGGCTCAAAAGTTATAAGCAAAGCACTGAATTTTAGATTTGTTTCACCTTAAACTGTTGAAAACCCGTTAAACAAGTTTTAAAAGCATGGTGAAATACCAGTTTTTTGAAACTTGTTGTTGTTTGTTGTCTTGTCGTGGGGTGCAGTTTAGTTGTTAGACAAGTAAATATTTGTTATTGTAACTGTATGTAATGGAATTTTTGGAAAAAAAATCAAATAAAGTAAAATAAAAAGTGGGAAATATGTGAAATATTTTTTTTTGTATTGCATATAGGTTAGACTGGGTCGAAATCCTACAAAGTCTAAGGATCGATTGTCCTTAGTGCGGGAAAGTGGTAATGGGGTAATATAAGCATTTTATGGAAGACAACTTTTTAATCGATCAAAAACTCTATTAGCGCATCGGTGGTCAAAATTGAGATTTTGGTCAAAATGGCCAAATTTTCAAAAAAAATTTAAAAATATAAATTTCATTTTCTTGCTTAATAAATTTTTTTTTTATTGCATTTGATACTAATAACTTATGTATTAAATATTGGAATTTTATGCCATCATTAACATATTTTTATTTAAGATACAAAAAAATCATATTTTTGACGCGGTTCTAAAAACCACTTTTTTTTTATTTAATTTTTATTTTTTATTAAAATTGCAAAATATATCGATTTTATTACTCAATGTTATTGACCACATCATAAAGACTAAAGATTTAAATTTTTGCGAAAATCCGTTCGGTAGTTTTTTGTGGGGAGCGGTTTCAATTGAGCGGATTTCAAGGAAATCGTATTTTTTGCCATTTTTTTGAGTTTTTATTTTTTATAAACTACATTATTGTACAAATTGACCAATATTATGCTCTATCTTGTTCCATTTGATCATGGTAACTTCGTTTTGAAACGATAGATTTATAGGACATCTTTAACCCTAATCGGTCAGCGGCCAAAAGTGTGCCGTACTGAGTTTTTTTAGGTTTTAACTACTGTTTAATGAAATTAATGGTTGCAAAATCATGTTTGTGTTGAATATTGTGTTGTATAATCTTTTATTTAATCATATTGACTTAATTTTGAAACATACATATTTTTGGACATCTTTAACCCTTATGTGCATGCAACCAAAAATGTCCCCTACCAAAATTTTCATGTTTTTCACAAATAAAAAAAAACACACATTTTTGTATTCAAAATAGTCATAAATAATTAATTGAATAATTTTGATATTGCCAAAAGCGTTAACCCTTCTGAAATAAAGGTCAATAGTGGCCCACTAACAGATATTTAAGCCGAAATGATAACATTGAATTAGGATTACGTGCGGACTAATTTTGTTTTAATAAAACTAAAATTTTTTGATATTATATCACACGCAACCATTCATTTCATATATTTATTAATGTCAAAAAAGCCATAAAACAAATAATCTCTAAATCAAACTTAAGACTACACTGAAAGAATTTTGTTCATTACGACTATGAAAACGTACATTGATTCTATGAAAAAAATCATTAGAAGTGAGCCAATGATGCCCTTCATAGAAACTATGAAACAAATTCATAGAAACTAGATACCTATGAAAAAGTTCATAGGCTATGGGAAAAAAATTTTATTGTTCAATTCTATTTTTTTTTTTTTATTTTATTATTTAATTTGTATTTACTTTATTATTTTATTTTTATTTATTTACAATATTCTATTTTTAAAAATTTATTTATTTTTAACTGATCCCCACCGAGATTCGAACACAATACCAGTTGTTCGTGAAGCTAGGTCTCTAACCACTGAGCCAAAGTAAATAAACAAGTTATAACACTTAAAGTCAATTTTGTTTGATGTGCTGCTTTAAAATATTATGCTCTGCCACAATGCTCTTCCAAAATCTGTGTGTATGTTTGTAGAAAACAAAATGTTTGTTTATTTGCAAAAAAAAAAATAACGAACATTACAAAACTAAGTGTTAGTCGGCGAGGTTTTCCTCCTTTGGTGGCGCTGATAGCTAAGGCGTCGATTATAAATTTCCCAGCCGGTAGGTCTTGGGTTCGAACCCCGCCTGGGCAGCAATATTTTTTTTTTTTTACTTTCTTTATGTTTTTTTTATATTTTTTTAATATATTTATTCAAATTATTTAATTATTGTAACATTATTTTAATTTTAAAAAAATTATTAATGACATTTTTTTTCTATGAATTTTTTCTTACAAAATCTATGAATAAAATTCTATGAAATATTTCAAAATACTAATGAATATTCATTAAGCCAATGAATTGTTTCATAGATTCTATGAATTTGGTTTTATGAAATATGTTCATAGATATTATGAACAATAATTCTTTCAGTGTATACACAAAAAAAAAATTTGTCAAATTACAAGGAAAAGTCTCGTAATCCCATTTTACCAATATTTGACAGTTTTCCTTGTTTTTTAACATTCTTTAACATTCTTTTTTGTAATATTACATTTTTTTTTGTAATTTTACAAATCCAAGATAATTTTACAAAAAAAATCTACTAAATTCACGAGAATTCCTTGTAATTTTAAGTTCGCCAAAAAACTGTTAATTTACAAAATTATTGAAAAAAGCTTGTAAAATTACTAGGAATTCTCGTAAAATAGGAGGTAGCAAAAAATCTAGTAAAATTACGAAACAAAAAATCTTGTAAAATTACTAGGAATTTTTGTCAAAAAAAAGTTACACGTTTTTCTTGTTATTTTACAATTTTTTTTTGAGTGTAGACTAAATGCCCATTCGTTTTCACACTTAGCTTTACCCCCGATCAACGACGAGGATGTGGTTATAAATGACCCCATTTTGAGGTGTTTAAGTTTTTTTTTTTTTGTTTTTTTTTTATATTTTTTTGTGTTTTTATATATTTTTTAATGTACAGTAGGGTTATGACTCATTTTTGACAAAATTTTTACCTATCACCACGTGATAGACCATGCAAAATTAATACTAAAAATCGTATTTGCGGGTCATTTTTGAAAAAAAAAAACCTTCCACACCAAACGCAATTTCTAAAAAGTCACAGATATTTTTTGTTTTAAGTCCTATTTTTAAAAAATAAGGTAATTTTAACCCTTCTAATGAATGAATTATATAAAAAAAGATATTGTAAACAATTACGAATAAAAATAATGCCACTCGGACTTTTACTTTTGGAGCTACATGCTGCCAAAATTGACGTTAAAAATAGTTAACTTTATGCAGTTAAGGGTTAAACCGCCAAATTTGAATTTTGAAGGAGTCAAAAAAGTCCCTCCATAAAGCATTCGTCATTTTGACCCTAAATAGCTTTTCCTACGCATCGTTTGGGTCTCAAATTTTCTTAGTTTCAATTAAATTAAGAAAATATAGACCAAATTTCATCTCGTTTGGTGCGGGAAATTTTTTGAAAATGCAATTCTTAATATTTTTTTATGGCTTTTTTGGCTAGGGCAGGTAAATTTTGATATTTGCAAAAAAAATGCAAAAAGTCATAACCGTAATGTACAGGCTTATGCCTTAATCTTTAATTTTAAATTGCGATTTTCACTCAAGTGAGGTTAAATTAGAGAGAGACAATAAAGTGGATCTTATATAACCATCTCTGTTTTAAAAAAAAAAAAAAAAAAAAAAAAGCAAAACATTTCTCAAAATGGGGTCATTATTTCACCACTTCCTCGTCGTTGATCGGGGGTAAATCTAAGTGTGAAAATGAACACTTAGTCTAGTCTTCAAATTTTAAGGATAATTTGTTTTATGGCTTTTTTTGACATTAAGAAATATATGAAATGAATGATTGCGTGTGATATAATATCAAAAAAAATTAGTTTTATTAAAACAAAATTAATCCGCACATAATCCTAATTCTTAAAAATCTGTTAGTGGGCCACTATTGACCTTTATTTCAGAAGGGTTAACGCTTTCGGCAATATCAAAATTATTCAATTAATTATTTATGACTATTTTGAATACAAAAATGTGTGTTTTTTTTTATTTGTGAAAAACATGAAAATTTTGGTAGGGGACATTTTTGGTTGCATGCACATAAGGGTTAAAGTTGTCCAAAAATATGTATGTTTCAAAATTAAGTCAATATGATTAAATAAAAGATTATACAACACAATATTCAACACAAACATGATTTTGCAACCATTAATTTCATTAAACAGTAGTTAAAACCTAAAAAAACTCAGTACGGGACACTTTTGGCCGCTGACCGATTAGGGTTAAAGATGTCCTATAAATCTATCGTTTCAAAACGAAGTTACCATGATCAAATGGAACAAGATAGAGCATAATATTGGTCAATTTGTACAATAATGTAGTTTATAAAAAATAAAAACTCAAAAAAATGGCAAAAAATACGATTTCCTTGAAATCCGCTCAATTGAAACCGCTCCCCACAAAAAACTACCGAACGGATTTTCGCAAAAATTTAAATCTTTAGTCTTTATGATGTTTTCAATAACATTGAGTAATAAAATCGATATATTTTGCAATTTTAATAAAAAATAAAAATTAAATAAAAAAAAGAGGTTTTTAGAACCGCGTCAAAAATATGATTTTTTTTGTATCTTAAATAAAAATATGTTAATGATGGCATAAAATTCCAATATTTAATACATAAGTTATTAGTATCAAATGCAATAAAAAAAAATTTTTATTAAGCAAGAAAATGAAATTTATATTTTTAAAATTTTTTTGAAATCTCAATTTTGACCAAAATCTCAATTTTGACCACCGATGCGCTAATAGAGTTTTTGATCGATTAAAAAGTTGTCTTCCATAAAATGCTTATATTACCCCATTACCACTTTCCCGCACTAAGGAAAATCGATCCTTAGACTTTGTAGGATTTCGACCCAGTCTAATATAGGTATAAAACAACAAAATATTTTACAAAGTAATTTTGTTACTCAAAGAAATTGTACACTAAAAAAAATATTTACACTAAAAAAATGTTACACTCAAAAAAAAAATGTATACATAATTTTTTTTTTTAATGAAATGTCACACTCAAAAAAATGCTGACAGTCAAAAAAATTTTACACTCAAAAAAATTTGATTGATTAAAAAAAAGTTTTACTCAATATAATATATGTATTTCTAATAAAAAATTTGTGATGCAATTTTTTGAAATTTTTTTAGAAAATTACTATTAGATGACATTGTGGAGGGTATTCATAGATTCGACGAAGTCGAACTTAATTTTTCTACTTGTTTTTTTTTTCAACAAAGAAATTCAACAAACACAAAAGCTATTTGTTGACATGATTAAATAATTATGAAATAAAATTACTTGACTAAGTTTGTTGAAAACAAAATCGAAGTTTTGTATTATAGACTAACAGGCGGCCGATTTTATTAAATGTTTGGTTGATATCATATTAGGTTGATTTACAATTGCTGTTTGTTGATTTAAATTTGACGATTTTATTTTCTGTGTACGTACGACTGCCAAAATCATATATAATAATCTCTATTAAAATTAAGCTGACCCGCATTTTTGCGTTTGATGAAATTCTTGGTAGTTCCGATTTTATTCGGATTTTCCCGAAAGACCTAATTTTTTCATTTGTTGGCAACCCTTTTTTAAATTTAAGATTGGTAAACTAAAAAAACAGGAACTCTTATTTTTCTTTCCTCATTCCCATATGAATGTTTCAACGAACAATCGGTGGGTGCCCTCTAAAAGACCTTCCTTGTTAGTGTAGTTATCGATGTAGCGATACATTCTAGCTTCAAATGCAGCTAAGGGTTAATATATATTTGTATGATATTTTGGAATGTGTTTTTTTTTTTTGTTTTGGTTTTTAAGGGGCGCTTCTTTCCGTTTTTCATAAATTTAAATTATTAATTTTTTGTTGTTATTCTTATGTAGATGATGATTATTGGATTCTGTATTCAATACAAACAATTATGAATGGATGATGTTTTGTTGGAGGCTGATGATAATGGTACCACAATCACCCAGCCAACCATCCAACCAACATTATCATCATCAATTTATAGTTTTTCTACACATTAGACTATGGCGACGATGATGATTGTGTCGTTTTTTTCTTCTTCTAAAACTCTTGTATGTTTTATTCTGTTTTTTTGGCTTAAACTTATTATTCATATTTTTTTAAATAAGAAAGCAATTTAGGGGATTTATTAACGTTTTTTTTTTGTATTTTTGTCGATTGTATATTATTTTGATTTCAGCTGGACAAAAAGCGGCCTAAGATCAAAAAAAAAAAAAACTTGAACGGAAATTGGAAAATTATAATCGAAATTTTGGTGTTTTTTTTTTTTTTGTTAATTTCTAAAATATCACAAAAGACGTTTTTTTTTAAATATTTTTTTTATTCATCCATAATGAGTGCGTTTTATAATTATTTTTTTGATTGTATAGTTTCGTTTCATTTTAGGTTTCTTTGCAGGAAGCACCTATTTATTTTCAAATACTGAAGTTTTTTTTGTTTTCTTTCTCTGTATTTTAGGTCATTATATAATTTGCATTTCAAATTTTTTTGGTTTTTTTTTTGCGTTAATTTCTATGTTATTATAATTTTTTTGTCTTGTATAATTACTTATGTATAACAAATTATCAAAATCGATATGTTATGGTTTAGAAAAATAAATGTATTTAGATGTCTGTATTTCTTATTGAAAGTGTAACAAAAAAGATTTTATATCCGGCACGCACAATTTTTAAAAAGTTTTTAATAGGCCAACAAATCAAGGTGTATAAAATTTAACTTTAAAGACTGTCAGAAAATTTTAACAAAAAAATTTAAAAAAAAGATGGTAAATACAAACTTTCAATGACAAATGTTATAATGGAATTAACTTGATTTCGGGATTCATGTGTACAACAATTTTTTTTGTACAGATGACAAAATTTTTTTTCTTCTAATGTTGAACTTATGTGGTACAAATTTAATACCAATCGAATTAAATTACCCCGTGGCGCCCGGCGCACAGTGGGTTCGATGGTACCCAAAATGGCGATTAATTCAGATAAGCAGTTTTAGAATATTATATTTTTTTATTGATGAACTAATATAAACACGTAAAAATACACATTTTGGAACAAAAAAAATTTTTTTTTTAACCTGTTAGGCGGTTTTTTGTTTTTCGGAAAAAAGGGTTATAGTTCACTATTTTTGCTGTAACTTTGGAATGAAAAGCGATAAATTAATAAAAAAAAATGGAAATTAAAGTGTACATAATGTGCTATCAAAGTAATTAAAGAAAGAATGCATAATATGTATTTATATTATTATAAATTTTATTTAAAATTCAATTTTTGTTTTTCACAAAATCTCATAAATGTACAAATTTATATGAAAAATGTGATTTAAGGCAATATTATAGTTTTTTATTAACGAATTATCATAAATACATAAAAACACAACATTTTAGAAAAAAAAAAATTTAACAAAAATTTTTTTTTTTTAATCTTTTAGTCGTTTTTTTGTTTTTGGAAAAAAACACGAAACCCTTGAACATGTAATAAAGCTACGAAAAACAAATGGAGGGGACTTTTTTTTGGCGTAGGGGTGAGGGTTTACCGGGAGACTATGAGGGACACCTTCCCCTCGCGATAAACGTTGCCACCAAAATAGATCTCAGTTTTTGCACCTAATTAATAAAAATGTATCATTATTTAAATTATTTCTTCTATACACGCCCCCAAAAAGGGGCGGATCGAAAAAATTCGCTTTCCTGATCCACCTTGGTTCAAATTTAGGTCGATGAACTTCATATGGCATTAAAATGTTTCATTTATTGAACAAATATACAAATAAAACTTGAAAAAAAAAACATTTTTTTGGGGTAGTTTTAGTTCTTCAAGGGAGAACTTTTTCCCCGCTAGTCCGATTTTGCTCGTTCAAGAACTTAACCAGCCTATGACCATTATACATATTTGTGCCAAACTTCAGGATTCTAGCTCTTGTTTTATGTACTTTATGGTGTGCTCAACAACAGGCGGACGGACGGACACACGGTTAGTCACAGAATGTTTTAGAATCGATCAGTGATCAATTATATACACTTTATGGGGTACTAGACCCATATTACGATATGTTACATACGGAATGACAAAGTGAGTGTAAGCCCATACTGTAGTTGAAGGGTATAAACACACATATAATGGTCTTGTTTAATATATGATACCCAGACTTTTTACACAAAAACGGGAATAAAAAAAAGGGCCGGGCATTGTCCGTACTTTTTTTTCTTTTAAATAAAAGCTGATATCCTATACTTTTTTAAAATCCTCAAAACTGTATCCAACTATTACTAACTTAATATGTGTGGCCCATTAAATGTGGAAAATATCCCAATTTCAGACCTTTTTTAAAAAAATTATTAAAAATGTTAAGACTAAATTTTTATAAACAAAAAAAAAATTTACAATTTAGGTTAATACCTCGTGTTCAAGGTTCCATTACAAAAAATTTTCTTTTAAAAGATTTAATACTACTAATAATTGCTTGAATTGTAAAAAATTTAATTTTTTTACTTTTATCAAAGACTGCAATAATTTGCTAACTTTGACAGCTCACCGAAAAAAAAGTAAACAGCTAATTGATTGATTTTGATACTTTTACCCCATACCAAATTTTATAACAAAAACTTCATTTATAAATTTCAATTAATCGCCACTTTGTTACTATTTGAACCCAATGTGCGGCGATCAAAATTTTAGATTTTTAAAAATATTTGCGTTTTAACAAATTTATTAGTTTTCATAAGACGAACAATACAAACGAACGAAAATTTTGCATGTGTTTTGGTTTTTTTCTACAAAAATTAAATGCATGTTAAATTTTCGTTCGTGCGTATTAGGGTGCGGCGATTCGTATGGAAGGAAAAAAATCTTAATGGGCGATTCGCATTTCTGATTCTTGGGATTGTACTGAGCAAAAAAGTCTACTAGACCATACGTCTACGGTGAAAATCGAGCTTCCAATCTTTGACTTGCAGTTTTTTCTCAGACTTTATTTTTTTGGAAAATTTGCAAATTTTCTTGGGCTTATATTTCGTAAACTATTTGAAATTTTGACTTATTTTGAAAAGTAAAGTTGTAGCTATTGTGTCGGGCTACAATTTCTCTGAACATATGACTTATTGTTAGAAAAAACTTCGATTTCATGGTCGAAAAAGTCGAAAATGTAGAAAATTCACCACTTTTTGTCACGTTTTTTTTTTTGGATATTTTGGCCTATAACAGCCAAACCATTGAGATTTTCGATCCAATACTAAGACAAAAATTGTAGCCAAGACAATAGTTAAGAACTCTCTAGTACAAATTTTTGCACTTTCACAAGGCCAAAACTGCCTGAAGGAGCGTTCCAATGCTTTTACGATGTAATAGAGAGTTTTTTACTATTGTCTTGGCTACAATTTTTGTCTTGGTATTGGATCGAAAATCTCAATAGTTTGGCTTTTATACACTCAAAATAATTACTCTGTTAAAAACTCTGTAAAATGACTGTAATCTCAATTCGACAGATATTTGACAAAGCTATCTGTCGAAATACAGATTTTAAGAATAAACTTTGTATTTTCTTGTAACCGAATAACAAAATTTTATCTGTAATTTTACTTTTTACTTTGTAATCTCTATTTATAATAATAAATAAGTTTTTTTGTTAAAATACAGATTTTATAAAAATACTTGTGTTTTTTTCTCGTAACCAAAATACAAAATTTCAACTATAATTTTACTTATTGCTCTGTAATAATAAAACCTGGCACATTTTACGAGGATGTCGTGTAAAATTGCAGGTACTCGTAAAAAAACTTTCACAAAAGTAAAAAAAAAATAAATTTACAATTTGGAAGCATTAAAGCGGGCAAATTTACTCGATGGCATTTTCCAATTGTCAACCCTACTTGCACATTAAGGAAAGATAAATTGATCAGAAATCAAATAGTAAAAAAAATAGTCAAATTCTGGCCGCTTTTATAAAAATTTTACAGATAATTCTGAAAATTTAATGTTTTTTTTATCGAAATCATTTTACAGAGTTTTCTTCGTAAAATAACAAAAAATCTTGCTGGTTGGAAATCTATGGTATTTTCTGCTGGCTCAGCAGAGTATCTCTGTATTTTAACAGAGTGATTATTTTGAGTGTAGGACAAAATATCAAAAAAAAAAAAAAAAAAGTGACAAAAAGTGGTGAATTTTCTATAGGTCCGTTTGATTACTTTTTTTGTAGTAAATGTAGTAAAAGGGAAACATTTTAAAATTTTACTCATTGAGAGAAAAAACCAAAAAAGTAAAAAAACGAAAAGAAGTAAAAATAGTAAATATATTTTTAACATTCAAATTTTTTAAAATATTATTTTATTATGATAACTGCACACATTTGAACAAACAAATTTTAGAATCTCTACTTTTCTGCAGAAAAATCCTCAGAATCTGAAAAATTTTTTCTATGGAAATTTGAGAATCTAGAGGATAAGTTTAAAAGCAAAATCCTAACACTTAAAGATTTTTCTCAATGAAAAATACTCAAAAGCTGAGGAACTTTTCTTGTAAAAATACACATATGTTAGAATCTGAACACTCAGCATCAGAGCACACAGTTTTTATAACAGAAAACCCCTCAGAGCCTGAAGAATTTTTCTATATAAAACTTTTTTTTACTTAAAAAATTTTCGCTATAAAAAATCCCAGAATCTTTGAACATTTGAACACAAAAGCTCAGAATTTTTCTTACCATCTTGAGATTGTTTTACAGAAAATCATTGAGAAAAATATTAAAGAATCTCCTAAAACTTATTTCAAAGATCCTGAAAATGCATGGACTATTTTTTTCAAGTTTTCGCTATGAAAAATTCCTTTAAATTTGTGGGTTTCTATTTAGAAATGGACAGATTTAAATTTTTAGTATTTTTCTAATTTACTGCTATGCAACTGCATTAATAGAAGCTGCTCTTTGGGAAAGATACATCGAACGAAAATATATCTGACTAACAATAAGATAATTTTTGTGGGAAAATAATCCAATTTCCTGACAAGAATCCATGCTTAAAAGTTGATGTTAATCAGATTTTGCATTTATTTTCAAACGTCCTTTTAATGCATATGTATGTATTTCACAGCATAAGTTGTTTTTATTAATTTTTTTATCTTTATTATCATTACGCGATACAATTTCCATAAATTCCATATTTTTTTATTTTTTATAGTAAATTTTTTGTTTGTAAATAAAAATATAAATTTGTCAATAATTTTTTTTGACATAACTTTTTTATTTACGCAATGAAATTTTTCTGGTAAATTGTAGTAAAATTTAAATTGATTACTACATTTACTATTTTTGTGTGTACTCGAACGGTTTTTGAGCAAAAGTAGTAAATTGAGTAAAAAATAGTAAATTGTAGTAGGTAAACGAATGGAGCTTATATTTTCGACTTTTTGACCATGAAAACGAAGTTTTTTCTAAAGGCCTAGGCACTTGTGCGCTACTGTGCTGTAGCGTGACGGGCTGTTGTATTTTTCAAGCACTTACTGATTCCGTTTCAACGTGTCATATTAATTTACAAATTTTATTTTAAAAAGTGGTTATTTGTGATTTTTTTTAATTTATATTTACAGAAAAACATTTTTCAAATTCTGATTAATTTTTATTAAAAAATAAAAAATTTTTTATTCGACCTTAACAATATTATATTTTGAGGATGTTTATTCTGGCTCGAGGTCATTGTTTTCTTTACTAATTAAAACCATGATATTCTCATAGCATAATTTTCAAGAAAATTATTTTTTTGTTTTAAATTTATTTATGTTGGTTATTGACAATCGTTGCTTTACTAGTATAGTACACAAATGAAAAATATATAGCTACACAAATGAAAAAATTTCAACACATTATAAAAAATAAAATCAGCTGACATGTAAAACGTACGGAAAATCAAAACTGTTTAGGTTCGGCCGCTACAGCACCGTCACGTATTCGTTTAAGAACCTATTTCCATTTATTTTAATACAAGCTAACGTATCAGCTGACACGTCTCCGAACCGTTTTCGCTCAAGTTATTATGCCTTAAGTCATATGTTCAGAGAAATTGTAGCCCGAGACAAAAGATACAACTTTAATACAACAAACACAATTTGTTGATCTGACACAATTTGTTGATCTGACAAAAGTATCTTAATTTTTTTTTTTTCAACAAAGAAATTCAAATTTGTTGATCTGACAAATGAAATTTTTTTTCAACAAAGAAATTCAACAAACACAAACACTATTTATTGACATGATAAAAGAATTTTGGACCAACAGCCGGCCGTTTTTACTAAATGTTTGGTTGGTATCACCATATAGACATAGTAATCCATTGACCGTTTTGTAGATCTGGCATCACCAAAGATAATTGGAAAATTCTGGCAATGCCAAACTAAAGTTCAAACGCAAAGCAAAGAGAGACAAAAAACAATCTGCATTCTCACTGTAAAACTGGTATCTTCCATCTCGCTCACATTTCGATTTGTGATAAAATATCGTAAACAATACAATATGGTTTTTGTTTACTACTTTTTCAAACGCCATTTGTTGGACTACTCTATGACTCTGGGTATCAAGTTTGGTTGATTTACAATTGATGTTTGTTAATTTAAATTTGACGATTTTATTTTCTGTGTATGTTATACATTTTTGAAAAATGTGTTTAAAAATAGCTTACATTAATGCTATGTTATTTGTTTAATCCCCTCTTAAAATCAGAAAAATTCTCAAACTCTGAGATTCCTTAAAAACTTTTTTTTTTAGAAAAACCCTCAGATTCTGAACCTTAATAACAAAATTCTTAGGTTTAGGGAAATTTTTCCTATAGAAAAAATTCTAAAATTATGAAAAATGTTCCTATAGAAAAAATATTTTCTTAAATTCAAAGTATACTTATAATTAAGTGGCAGTTAATTGACCACATCTTGACCAACAACAAAATACGTTAAATTCATAAATATTTAACAAACAAAACTGTATTTTTTTTAAACATAAAACTCTAAATTATGGTTATAGCGTGCAATTAAAAAATTTTATTGCAATTACTGTACGGTGAACATTTCTTCGTTAAAATCTCTTACAATGTCTTAACGGTTTATAAATTGTTTGAATATAAATTAAGTTAAAAAATTAAATCTATGACTTACATTAGTTTCGCTTGGTGACTATATTAAATCTGTAAAAAAAGCAAAAAAAGAAAAGTTAAACAAAAAAATTTATGCAAGAATATTTTTAAAAAATTAAAGAAAATTCGAAACACGAGCCTCTAACAGATTATTAGACATGTGCCAGGTGCCAGCCAGCGCCATAATGATCAGCCAAGCTAAACAAGTGTCGAGTACGCATTTCTAATTACATAGACAAAAAACCATAAAAATAACTACTTCTAGTATGAGTGAACAAAGTGAATATGAAAATTATAAAGCTTAAGCTTTAGTTTAAAGCAGTGTTGGCTACCGTTACCCTTTCAATACCGTTACCGATTAAAAACCCTTTAATTTTGACTACCGTTACCGTTACCAATACCGAAATAAAAATATTTAAATACCGTTACCGATAAAAAACCATTACCTTTATTCGGATTTTTACCGGTATTATATCGGTTTTATTTCGGTTGTCGTACAATACGGATAAAAACAAAGTAAAATATTTTTAATCTGCTATTCGCATTGTTATATGGACAAAAAACAATTAGGAAATCGGCCCAACCAATGTCACATTCGCAATTAACTAAACCTTGAAAAAGAATATGTGAAAATCGGTCCAACCAATGATCACATTCTCAATTCAAGAAAAGTGAGTGCCGCGTAATGTAAACATTTTTTAGTAGGATGATGAAAGAAGAGACAAACCTGAATTGTATTTTAAAAATAACAGAATTTTTTTTGTACTTTTACTGACTCTGGTTGCTCACTTCAAAATATTTTTTTGTTCAAAACTTATTATTTTGTAATTTTACAAACACTTTTTGATGTCAATTTTTTTATAATTTTTCTCTAATTTAAATTAAAAAATTTTTAATTTTATTGAAAAACAAACGGCATAACAAAAAAAATAATTGCCGCTTTAAAAAAATTGAAAATTTTCTTTCTGTAAAATTATTGCGTTGCTAATTTGTTTTGCTCTGCGGATGAACCCGATGTGATAGCGACTTCAAAATAAGTCAAGGGTAAATCTTAAACATTGCTCTTAAGGATGCTGAACTCATTTGGACAGTCGCCTTAACACTTAGGGCACCAACTGTCAATCAATGATGTCTTAGTTCCAAAACCATTTTTCTGCTTCAAATCATATGTATGAAAAAAAATCTTTTATGCGAATGGAACGTCACCTTATGGACATGATTGCAATTATTTTTTTGGTCACAAATCCGGTTTCCAATCTTATCCATTACATCAGGTTTTTGAGAAATTTTAGATACAAAAAACCGCGTCTTCGGAATTTTTTGACAACTCATAGCAGATGAACTCAATGTGCTGACGACTTAAAAATAAGTCAACGGTAAATCATAAACATTGCTCATTAAAATGTTTAACTCATTTGATCAATCGCTTTAACCGTTGGAGCACTATTTTTTTTTAATACTGGGTAATAAGACGTCATTTAAAGACAATTGGTGTCCAAAGGGTTAACGCGACTGACCAAATGAGTTCTGAATCTTAAAGAGCTTCAGCCTCGATTTTTTTTGAAGCCGCCATCACATCGGGTTCATCCGCTATGACTTTCCAAAAATGTCCACAAACGGCATTTTTTTTTAACTTTGACCTCAAATTCCTAAAAAAAACCTAAAGTGATGGAAAAGTTTGGAGAATGGATTTTTGACCAGCAAAACTATTGTTATTAAGTGTATAAGGTCGCGTCCCAGTCGCATTTTCGATGTTTAGTACACTCAAAAAATTATGTAGGTAAATTCCAGTGAATATTCACTTAAAACAAATGAAATTTTATTTAAAAACCATTCCAGTGTTTTTTCTTTTAAAATAAAAACACAATACAGTCAATTTTAAATGTTAATTTAATGACTAACCAAAACATTAAAAAACTAGTGAATATTCAGTTATTTTGTATTGAAAAACAGTAAAACTATAGAAGAAATTTTTTACTGCCGAAATTAAATGTAACAGAAAATTCGTTTTTAATACAGTAAATTATTTTTTTTAACTACAGAAACAGTAGAAAATAAGAAGTCCATAATAAAATTAATGATTTTTCTTTTAAAATAACTTTACTGATTACTTTTTAAAATAACCTACAAACAGTTAATGACATAATTTTCTTAGTGTAGTGTAATTAATAGTTAGTATAGTTAAAAATGCACTTAATTTAACAGTTTTTTTTTTAATTTTATTAAATACATTTTTGAGTTTTTACGTGTTTTTAACAAATTTGTGACTTTTTAACACTTTGGGTAAATTTTTTCATAATACCGGTACGTACCGGTATCGATGTTACGGTAACGGTTTATCGTTACCCAAATAATCGAAAATACCGTTACCTTTACCGTTACCGATATAAAAAATATGTAATACCAATACCGTTACCGATACCGTTATTCGTTTCGGTTGCCAACCCTGGTTTAAAGAAATGAATTCTAATAAATTTCTTTAGAATAGAAAAAACTATAAAAAAAATTGAAAGAAAACTAAATCATAATGTTTTAAAGTTTAACTGACCAGCCAACAGATATAATCAAAACAATAACAATGACGACTTAAAGTTATTAACACTTGAATAAAAATTGTAAGAAGACCGAGAAACAATAGTCAACCATAGAAAATTTTGGTCAATCGGACATACATTCATGATACCCTACATGGATTTTATTTGGAATAAGCTACATTTTACAAAAAATCATCGTAGAAAAAAATATTTTAGAATATAAGAAATTGTCTTAAATAAATTAAAAGGTCCTACAATCTTAATGATTCTAGGATCTATGTGAGCATTTACTGTGTCCTTGTAACTGTCCTTTGAAACTGGATACGGGATTATATTAAATCAAGTAAAAACGTCAAACAATTTTTATAAATATTGTATTAACCCTTTGACGACCATACATTTTCTGCCATACATTTTCTGTTCATGCTCGTGATCTGTGACCTAATAATAGTTAAAAAATTGGACCCCCAACCCATCTCCTCCCCCTTATTTTTCTTGGTGAAAAAATTTGCCCTTTGACGATTCCGCAGTTCTGGCCGAAGCTATTTGCTACTTGCTGTGATTTTTAAGATCTGCAACTCAATAATATTTACCCTACAAGAATTTGGACCTCTAAACCCCTTCGTGTCCCCGATTTTTCCCTACAAGTAAAGATCCTTTTGTTCCTAATACATAGAAAATTATTTTACAAATTTTGAGGGCTTACAGTGAGTGAGTGGATCAAATTAGAGACTTACTGTAAACTAGACTTTTGTTGTCCAAACAATTCTCTACAATCTATATTTAATTACATTTACCCTATCTTAAACTTGAACGAAAATAACCGCCAAAAACGCTTTGGCAAGTATATTTGTCTGTAGTCGTTAAAGGGTTAAACAAAAAAAAAAATTTCAAAGTTTTTTCTTTTTTTTTCACCAAAAAAAAAAAATGTTTTAAATATGTTATTTGTTTTACAATCTTTTTTCACCTATTCAAGGCCGGACAAGGATTGTAGGTCTGCATATAGGATGTAACTTAAGAGCTATAAGGAGATGATCAGAGTTGCCAAATGTATTTCTTGGAAAATGCTCTGTGAAATCATTGACGATTCTAAGGCAACCATGTTGCTCAATGTTTTGTCTTCTTCTCCTTACACTCTGAGATACCTGAAGGATCTCCTTCTTAACACGCATTTTCCAGGTAATTCCTTGACGCCGTTTCAAGCTGTGAAATGCTCTGACAACCAAGCATCTGATACTGATAATAAATTAATCTGGGCGATTCTAAGCCTTAGGCCCTATAAGTCCCCTGGACCTGATGGTATTAATTATGCTGAGATGCAGCAATGTCAGACTTTATTACCCCGTGGTTATAACTGGTCGTATTTTTCTTTGGTATCACTTCATATTTATTTCTATGGAGTGATACCAGATTCGTTTTAATCCCGACGGCTGGGCGAAACTCTCACACAGTTCCGAAGAATTTCAGACCAATTTTTCTATCATCATTTTTGTTAACGACAATATAACGAATAATAGACTCTTATTTGCATAGAGTGATAGACCCGAGGTTGCTTTCGACTAGGCAACATGCATACATCAAGGGTAGATCAACGGAAATAGCTTTTCAGTAGTTCGTTGGTGCTATGGTGGCCTTTCTTAAAATGGAGGTGGCCTTTATAATATCATCCCAGACTCAATAATTGTAGCATTGTCTGATCTTGGAGTGATGAGCCTTTTTGAGTGCGGAGCCTCAATAAATTTTTACACACATCGATCGAAGCTACACAAACAAGTGGGCCACGGAGTCTATTCGAAGGAGCTTGGGTTGAGGCTGGCTTTAAGATTGCCAAATCATTGCAGTGTTTGCCAGGCAGAAATGCTGGCAATATTGGAAGTGGCTGACTGGTTAAGTTGCAATGTGTTGACTACCGCAGTCAGCATCTATTTGGGCTAGAGATACGTGCGTGACACGAATTTTTCGTGATGCACTTGATCGTGAGTGAAATTTCTTTTTACTCACGTGATCGTGAGTGCGCATGATTAGAAAAAACAGTTTCGTGCGTGAGTGAGTAATTTTAGTTTCGTGAGTGTGCGTGATTGTTTTGTGCTGTTTGAAACAGGTAAAAAAAATCGTCATTATATTGAATTTTAGCGTGAGCGTGCGTGAGCGTGCGTGAACGTGAGTAGAAAAATAATTTCGTCCGTCAGCAATATTTTTATTTCGTGAACGTGAGCGTGCGTGAGTCAAAATTTACTCACGCGCCCATTTCTAAATCAGACAGTCAAACCGTTAAAAGAGTCGGTCAAAAGGAGATGATCCATCATCTTGACATTCGATTCATATGGGGCTCAGACACATTCCAGGGAAGTGCAAGGCCGATAAGTTTGCAAGACAAGGAACCACCTTACAAGTTTAAACGGAAATGGAATGTGTTGGTATGCCTTTAGAGCAGTGGTCGGCAGAAAGAGGGAACATTTTTACATTATCTACAACAAATATTTGCATTTTTAATGCTCTCAGTTGTGAGTTTCGTTGACATTCGTGTTGTCTAAATGCAAATAGTCAATTTCATTATGCACCTGGGTGCAATGGGTGCCGACCACTGCTTTAGAGACCTGCAAGCAACAGATTTGGCCTTCTCTTAATCAGAAGCTCACAAGTGAGCTCATATCGCTTCCAAGAGGAGAAATTTCGTCGATGATTGCTGTAATTACCGGATATTGACTTTTAGGAAATCAAGCTGAGCGGTTAAATGTTCCGTCAAATGACTTTTGCCGAAGTTGCATGCATGGGGCCCGTTGATCAAAACGGATTTTAGAAAATTAGAAAATAAAAACATTTGTCTTTCGATACATAAAAATATTTGTCTTTCGATACATAATTTGATGCGCTGAACAAAAACTTTTAAAATTGGTCAAGCGGTTTTTGGCCGCTTTTTTTTTTTTAATTTGCAAGATATGACGTTTTTTCCACATTCAAGACATTTAAAAGAACAAAAAAGTATTTTCCTTGATATTTTTATAGTGCTTTCATTGTAAGTTAAGTTGATCCAAATCTGAAAATTTTAACACGTGTCGTTTTGGTATTTCCAACCAAAATTTTGATTTTTCAAAACAAACAAGTAAAAAATTAAATTCGACCTTGCCGAATGTATTGGTACCCTAAATATTGTAAAAAAGTTTACTACTATTTGCCAAAAAAAAATAAAAAAGTCCTCGAAAAAACATTTTTGGTGAAAAAAAGGCGATTTTTTTTTTTTTTTTTGTAAAAAAATATGTTTGTACTTGTTAAAATACCATTCGGTGATCAATTCTGTTCATATGTGTCAACCAGCAGCCGAATTAAAGCATTTTGTATTTTTGGGTTATGTTGAATGTACCAGGGTCATTATTAATGAAATCAATCATGAATATTTTTGACCCCCTCCGATATTGATGAAATTTGGTTATATAAAAATATAAAAAACTAACAAATGCAAATTTTTAGCCCTCTAAGTCAACAGGGGCCGAAAATACGTAGGGTAAAAATTTCCCCCGAAATCTCTCAGTCGCGACACTTTACACCGTATAAACTTAATATCGTTGGTTCTATTATAGCTAGAAAGCCCATTTTTGGTTTGTTTTGAAGCTCATAATATGCTCTACTAGACCTACCATAACCAAAAAATTTTCGAAAAAAAATAAGGGTTACCTCCCTTATTTTAAGGTCGTGATAAAGGGAGGAGAAAATGGGAAGGATGGTATCGCCCGATTTTTTTTTTACTTGACAATCTTTTAGAGAAAGTGATAAAGAATATATTCTAAAATTTTCAAGTTGGAACAGCAACGGGATCACTCAAAATCAAAATTTTTCACAATTTCCCCTAAAATCTCCAAATCGCAACACTCTTGAACCTTAAAAATTTAATACCATAAGTGCTATTGTAGCTACAGAGCCCATTTTTGTTTGTTTTAAAGCTCTACAATACCTACCTTAACCAAAAAATTTTAGAAAAAAAGGAAGGGTTCCCCCCTTATTTAAAGGTCGTGGCAAAGGGTGGAGGAAATGGGGGAAAGTATACCCCGATTTTATTTTTACTTGGTATTCTCAAAGTGCAAGTCCTAGTGAACATATCCTAAAATTTTTATGTTGGGACAACAATCAGATCGACCAAAATCAAAATTTTTCACAATTTCCCCCAAAACCTCCAAATCGCGACACTCTTGCACATTACAAATTTAATATCGTGGACTGTATTGTAGCTACAGAGCCCTTTTCTGGTTTGTTTTAAAGCTCTTAATATGCCCTACAATATTACTATCACAAAAAAAATTAAAAAAATTAGGGGTGCCTCTTGTATTAAAAGATCGTGGCAAGGGGTGGGTGAAATCGGGGGATAGTATCCCCCAATTTTTTTCACCTTGTTTTTTTTTTTTTAAAGAGTAAGTTCAAGAGAGCAAATCCTGAAATTTTTATCTTGGGACTCCAATGGGAGGCGCAAGAATGTGGCCATTTGTTTATTTTGGGGGAAAATTTGAAAAATTTTGATTTTGGTCGATTCCATTGTTGTCCCAACATAAAAATTGTAGACTAGGTTCATTAGGACTTGCACTTTGAGAATACCAAGTAAAAAAAAAATCGGGGTATATTTTCCCCCCCATTTCCTCCACCCTTTGCCACGACCTTCAAATAAGGGGGGCACCAATTCCTTTTTTTGGAAAATGTTTTGGTTTTGGTATGTCTTGAAGAGCGTATTATAAGTTTTAAAACAAAAAAATGGGCTCTGTAGCTACAAAAGCACTTATGATATTAAATTTTTAAGGTTAAAGAGTGTTGCGATTTGGAGATTTTGGGGAAAATAGTTAAAAATTTTGATTTTGAGCGATCCCATTGTTGTCCCAACTTAAAAATTTTAGAATATATTCTTTAGGACTTTCTCTATAAGATTGTCAAGTAAAAAAAAAATCGGGGGATACCATCCTCCCCATTTTCTCCTCCGTATATCACGATCTTAAAATAAGGGAGGTAACCCTTATTTTTTTTCGAAAATTTTTTGGTTATGGTAGGTCTTGTAGAGCATATTATGAGCTTCAAAACAAACCAAAAATGGGCTTTCTAGCTATAATAGAACCAACGATATTAAGTTTTTACAGTGCAAAGTGTCGCGACTGGGAGATTTTGGGGGAAATTTTGACCCTCCGTGTTTTCGCCCACTGTTTACTTAGAGGGCTGAAAATAAGTGTGCGTCAGTTTATCACTTAGTGTTACAACTAAACTAAATTTCATCAAAATCGGAGGGGGTCACGAAAATTTTTAGCTATTTTTGATTGATTTCACTAAGACTGACCAACGTTTTTGAGGTGTCCTTACATTTTCTTTTATAACTTTTAAACTGCTGAACCAATTTCGCTCAAATACAATATCAAACAGCTTAGGGCAACAACAAGTAAGTATGCTAAGTCTTAGCCACATCTGTTTAATATTTTGGCCGTGATCACCATTTCCACTGACGGACAGACAGACGGACATCGCTAGAATGTCTTAAAATCGATCACTGATCAATAAAATATATACATTATGAGATCTTAGACCGATATTTCGATGAGTTACAAATGGAATGGCAAACTTATAAAATATATAAGTATATTATAACCTCCATGACTAAGTGGAGGGTATCAAAAGATTTATATATTCTTTTCGTTATTTTCATTAATTTTGAAATGCTGAATACAAATATAAAAAAATGTTTTGAATAGTTGCCAAAAAAATTCCAAAAATTTAAGTTTTTTCTAACGTTCAAGCAATTATTGCAAAAAATTTCAAATGTTTTTTCCTTCACACTTTCATAGAGCTCGAGACAATCTTTCATTTAAACTTTATCTGAGAAATTATAGTTGACTATCGTCGATTTTTGGAGCCTTATTGCTCCTAAACTAAACAAAATGTTTCCAAATTTTTTAATGTTTCAGGATAAGACATCAGCTTTTGACAATATAATAAATAAAATCTTTAAAATTTCCCTTTAAAACCATATGTATTTTGATGTCGTTTATGCATCGTTAATCGTTTTCGTTTTTCATGATTAGCCCCCAGATCATTCCAAACCGTGGAGCACTTTGAGCAAAATATGGAATATGGTTTTCTTAATTATTTAAAATTGATTTTAAATCCTTATCCACTTTTCTCTTTATTTGTTACAAACATATCAAAAAGCTAAAAATATTTTTTTTTATAAATATATAGGGTATTCAATAACCTCATCATCATTATTACGGTAATTCATTTTATATGTTTTTTTTTAGTAGTGGTCACTTTCTTAGTGGTTTGTATGTCCCTATTATTTTCTTATTTTGTAAAAGACCAATTTGAAATCACTTAAGCTTGACTTTATAAAAAGAAAACCATAATATTAAAACATACGAGTAATAATAATTTATAATAAAAATCCTAATGTTCCTACTTTTCTATTTTTTTGTGTTCATCTTTATAATCAGCAACAAACAACAATTGTAACATATGAGATTTAGTATGTTCAGCTGTAGTGTAACAACATTTAACACAAAAACCTTTAATAAAGTTCCTCAGAATTTACAATAATGGTACGTGTTTATATTTTAAATAGCGGTTTTTCTTTTTTATTTTTGAGTAGATCCACTCCTCATTATTATTATCATCATCAACGTAATGAAAAAAGGGTAACCATAAGTATGTACGAGTATCTAACTAACTAGTCATTGCACATTATATATTAACAATTATATGGTTGTTTTTTTATAAATATTTTTTTTTTTATTTTAGGAGTACATTATAAAAGTTTAATTGTGGTTACATGTACTTACAGCATACACTCAAAATAAAAACTCTGTTCAAAAAAATAGTAAAAGAAGCTTCAAAATAGAAGTAACTTTTGAATCACACTCACGACAGGAATTTTCCAAACATGCACACTCACTCACGAGCATATTTTTTCTATTCACCCTCAATCACATCCAACGTGCACTCACACAAGCTTCACTTACACACGCTTCACTCACACAAGCTTCACACACACACAAGTTTCACTCGCACTAACGAAACTTTTATTAATGGGAAAAAAATTTAGAAAACTACCAACAATTTTAGAAACATTTGAGAGTGTTAAATTCGGGTTTGCCGAATCAATTATAATATCAAAAATAAAAAAATAAAAAACCAAGGGCTGTTTTTGTGGTGGGAGAGTCAGCGGGAGACGTTAAGGACAGCTTTCACCTCTTCATAAATGGTTACTAATTAAATATTTACGATACTTACGCTTTAAAAAGGCACTTTTATCACCACGCCCTTAAAAGTGGCGGGCCGAACAAAAGCATTTCCTAAAACCCAGGTCCGATTTTTCCAATCTCCTAACTTAGCCTGCCTATGGCCATAAGTCATAGTCGAGGAGGAAAGGACTCATGAAGTGAAAAAAAACTCGCAAACCTACGCAAAAAAAAAATGAATCACGCACACTTACTCACGCGATTTTTTTCACTCACAATCACGTGAGTAAGATTGAGTTTCAGTCACACTAACTCGTGATCACGTATGAATCTTGGGACGCACTAATCTGATAACACAAATCTGATCACACTAATCTGATCATGTGCCTGTCTCTACTGGAAACCCCAAGAGAGCTGAAACTTGTTTTAAAATAAAAAAATTTGCCTAAAGGTCTTATGATACTTGCTAGTTTTTGTATTTTTCATATTTTGGAGAACAGTGCAAATATATTTTCATAGGAAAACTGACCAAGTGTAAAGAGTATGACAATATCATGAAAAAACTTCAAACGTCAATAATTTTGCAGTGACTGTCAAAAAAAAATATAAAAATTTTCAACTTGAAATTGACATTTCCAGAATAAAATGTTAACAGTGTTGCCAATTTTTTTAGTTTTTGCTCGAATGAAGCGGTTTTACATTTGTTTTGAGCATTTTTTAGCTATTTTGGGCGAGTTATTTTGAAAATAAAAGTTGGCAATATTGTTTTTTTTTTGTTTTGTTTTTATTTTATTGTATTTCTTGTTCTTTCTCACATTTGTTGTTTCATTCGATCAATCCTAAAAAAATCCAATACAGAAACTAGCAAGTATCATACCACCTTAAACAAAAAATTTCTCATAATCTGAGTATTTTTTTTTACAAAAAATGACTCAGAATCGGACAAAAGAATTACTCTAAACGAATTTAAGACATTTTTCTTACGGAAAATGTCGGAGGATCTCAGAATTTGTCTATACAAATCTGAGAAATTTTTTGTATAGAAAAATTCACTATACGCAAAATGTCTTAGAATTTGTGAATTTTTCAATATGAAAAATTTTTAATAATACACTCAAAAAAAAAAAAAAAACTGTAATGTTAGCAAAAAAAACTTGTAAACCTACAAGAAAATTTGCTGATTTTGAAGACACAATTTTTTCGCAGTCGGCAAAAAAAATCACACCTGACATACTGCTGACTCTCCCTTTATAAAATTGCTGACATCTTCATACAATTTTTCAAAATGTCAGCTGTTGTTTAAACGAATTGTTAGTGGCCACCGATACTGGTGGACACTGCTGACCAGCTGCTGACATGTCATTGATGACATTTTGAAAAATTGTATGAAGATGTCAGCGATTTCATAAAGGGAGAGTCAGCAGTTTGTCAGGTGTGATTTTATTTTGCCAACTGTGTTGGTAAAGTTAGCAAAAATGTTTTGCCAAAAATCAGTAAACTGAAATTTTTTTTTTCAACTTAGTTCAGACACATTTGAGGACCCCATTGGGATCGGACCCAATGGCCTAGACCTAGTTAGGTTCCTTAGAAATTGTCATAGTTTTTGATCCAAAATTTGTGTCCGTTTCGCTCTACCTTGCTTAGTTTTTGAGATTTGTGATTTTAGGGGACCACCGGGGTTTTGAGAATTACAAAACTCGATAACTTCAAAAATGTTACTCGGAGAGCTTTTGATTATTTTGCGGTCTTATTCTACGTGTTGAGAGCTACAAAAATGCTTTTGGACTTTTTGTTGTGTTGGCAATATTTACCGAGATATGAGCATTTTAAAATTTTCGGGAATGCTAAATTTTTTGGATCCAAAGTTCGGACCCATATGGGTCCACACATGTGAAGAGGACCGCCGAGAACCAAAAATGGCCTCCATTTTTCTCTATCTGGCTTAGCTTCCGAGATAGCGCCATTTTAAGTTTTTTGAAAATTAAAAAAAAATTACCATTTATTTTTGCTAATATTAGCAAAAAATCTTGTAAAAATGTTGTCAACTCAATTTCAAATCTTAGCAAAAGAAATTAGTTCAAAGTTTGTTTAAAATTGCTAATGTGCTAAATAAAGTTTACAAGAATTTTTTGCTAACATGCTAATCTTAACTAAAAATTTGCTAAAAGTTAGCTAACTAGCATTAGCAAAAAAAAAATTAGTAAATCTACTAACGTATTTTTTTGAGTGTATGAGAATATTTCAATACGAAAAATGTCTCAGAGAATCTCAGAATTTTTCAATACAAAAAATGTCTCAGAGTCTGAAATTGTTTTTTAAACGAAAAGTGTCTTAAAAACTGAGAACTTTTTCTATACGAGAAATGGCTTGGTATCTGATATTTTTCTGTACAAAAAAATCTGATATTTTTCTGTACAACAAATTTTTCTAATAATCTGAGAGTTTTTAAAAAATATCTCAAAATTTTTTCTATGTGAATTATGTTTTAAATCGTGAGTATAGTAAAAACTTTTCTATTGTTAAAATGTTTTGAAATTTAAAATTTTTTTTGTCAAAAACTGTAAAAGTAAACAAATTTCCTGCATTTTAAGGAGGTTTTCTTTCCAAAAATATCTCAAAATCTTTGTAGTAATATTGCACCTTATAATAGTAGAATCTTCTATTGCAAAAATGTTTTTAGAAGTTTTCTGCATAAATATGATTTATAATCCAAAAACTTTGAAATAGTATATGGACAATTCAAAAGGTGTCCCTTTTAAACACGCGTAAAGTTTATTTGAGTACACTCAAAAAAATTCTTGTAAAATTACAAGAAAAACTTTTTTTTTGTTTGCTACCTCCTATTTGACAAAAATTCCTAGTAATTTTACAATTTTTTTACTAATAATTTTGTAATTTTACAAGGTTTTTACCACTAATATTGTAAATTTACAAATTTACCAATATGATTGTAAATTTACAAATATTTTGACACGATAAAATTAACAAGGAGGTTTCGAAATTTTACTAGATTTTTTGCTACCTCCTATTTTACGAGAATTCTCGTAATTTTACAAACTTTTTACCAATAATTTTATAATTTCACAAGTTTTTTACCAATAAAATTGTAAATTTACAGTTTTTTTTGGGGGAATTAAAATTACAAGGAATTCTCGTGAATGTACTAGTTTTTTTTTGTAAAATTATATTGGAAATTTGTAAAACTACAAAAAAATTGTAAAATTGCAAAACAAATTTAAATTTTTGTTTGTTAAAAAACAAGGAAAACTGTCAAATAATAGTAAAATGGGATTACGAGACTTTTCCTAGTAATTTGACAATATTTTTTTTTGTGTGTATTTTTTAAGAAAAGTTGCATAAATTTTAAAATTTTTTTATAAAATATTTTTTTATTAAAAATTGTTATAAATGTAGGCTAAAAACATTGAGGCGTAAAAACGAAATAAAAAAATGGGCCTCCCGCCTAAAATAAATTCCTGCGTGCCTGATTGGCAACAAAAAAAAAAAACAATTCCACTTAAAATAGGTTTGTGCGGGTTTTCTATATGAATTAAAGATCTTACGAAAGTTAGATCAAATCGGTCCATGTTTGGACTTGGGACCCATTTTCCAGAAAACACTAGTGTAGGGTAATCATATGGTCGGTCTTGACCGACAATAATTTCCGTACTTGTTTTTGTTCTAAAAGTGCTTTAATAATTTTTCTGTCTGGAAATCTATGATTTTCTGCTGATTTAGCAACAATTTTATTTTGAGTGTAGAGAAGTCATAGATAAATTTGTGTAACCATCATATTGGACTCGTAGCTCTGTTTTGATCGTCCTCAGTGAACACGCGCATAAAATTGCACTTTAATTAAGACTACTCATTCGTATGTACTTACTACCATTTTTAGTTTTCCTTAAGTTAAAAAAAAAAGAAACTGCTTTAGTTGTGGGTTTGTTAAACCGCTTAGATTTTTGTAATATAATTGGTAATAATAATGATTTATAACGGACATTCGACACAATATCTGTAAAAATTACTGACAATCAGACTTTAAGTTGAAATTCCTTTAAGAAAGTGATTGGCACCCATATCACTCAGGAACGTAGCATTCATGCTTAAATACATTAATATGCTTTCTTTCTGCAAACCACTGCACTATAGGAAATTTTACCCATTTTTTTTGGCCAAAAGTCAAAATTAAAATTTTTTCAAACATTATTTTTTTTTACATTAATATAAAAAAAAACTTAACAAAGTAAACAATTCTTTCCCAATTTTTATACAGAATTGATGTACTGACACTTTATCGGTAGTTTTTCTTGCAATTTCTTAATCAGTTATAAAATAACGATTGAGTGCAGTGAATTTTGTGATAGCTTCTAACAAAAGTTTTTATATTAAGAATTTATAGTTGTTAAAAACTAAAAAATGGAAAATAATGTCGAAGGTGAGTACTTTAATGATAAATAGTGAAATGTTAGTGAACTCATCTATTAGATCGATTTAATTGGAAAATTTGAAGTGACCTTAAGATGAACTTATTGAAGTATGAATTGGAATTTTATTTTGACTTTAAAAAAAATGATAGCATATGTTAGCTATAAAACCATAAAAGTTCTCTAGGACAATCAATTATCTTCCGAATTTATTAAATTTCAAGGTCGGATATGTGCAAACTTTTTTTAAAAACGCATTTTTCCAGGTGACTACTGAGTGCCAAATTCGGAGTTATTTAATACATGGCGAGAGAAACAAAACAAAGGTGGATAAGGAGCCGCTATTTCTGGCCATTTCTTTTCATACATTGCTGAGAGTGATTGTTTCGAAAACTTTAAACAATATATAAAGGAGGAATTAAGAATATTTTGTTCAAATATGAATATGAAAAGGATTAAAAGTTGTTGGAGTTTGAAAGTTTTTGAAAGATAGCATGCTGTTTGGCTTAAAGACAATACTTGGCTAAGAAAACTTGAAATGCAGCCTGCCTTCACTAAATCGAAACCTGGGCGACCGCAATTAACTTTTTTGTCAAAATCTGCGAGAACAAAAATACGAGTTACAGCAGAAATCTCTAAAGATCTAAATAGGGAAGTTGAGCGCCTAGCTCTTGCTTCAACTACGGCTGCCCGTAGTGGCATTTTGAAATGTTGACGACGAACTCAAAACTAATTTTTGAATAAAATCCTTATTAAAAAGTACCTTTTTTTGACACTTCTTAAAATTGTTAAATAAATTTCTACTGTTATCTTCGAAAGTTAGTGTACACTCAAAAAAAAATAGTAAACACAGTTTAGAAAACAAGATAATCTAACAAGGATCTAAAAAATCTTAGATGCGGAAACTTACAACCCGGGAACCCTGTTTGGAACTAATTATTAGTTAATTTTTTAGGTAACTTTACTAATTTTTTTTTTTGAGTGTATGAAAAACTTTAAGAGTCACTCCCTCCCTCTAAAGAGTCTTCCAAAAGTCAAATAAAAAAAAAATCATTCAAATCGGTCCAGTCGTTTGGCTGTAAATAATTTTGGCCAAAAAAAGGGTAAAATTTCCAATAGTGCACTGGCTTAGAACCGGTAAATAAGAGCTCACCCAAACGCACTTTTATATCTTACAAATGTTTTTGACATCTTTTCAATTCATTTTCCAATGTATTATTGGTTAAAAATCGACAGCCAATAAGATCGTCCCTTACTAACACACAAAACGAAATTATGTCAACACATTGTCACATTAATTGTCAACCAACCACAAATGACAACTTGACAATAAAAGAGACAAGCACAACAAAAAAATATAAAAAACCAAAAACATTAAACCATGAAATGTGCGTTTCACTACTCGAATACACTGGGAATACACATATAGAAAACAAGTAAGAAATTTGTAGTTGAGCCAGGTCGGCTTCATATTACCCTGCACCTGTGTTTTCTGGAAAATGGGTACCAAGTGCAAACTTGGATCTGATTGGTTCTATCTCTTTTTAGAACATAAATTAGTGTTAAAACATATACAAACGAAATATAAGTGAAATAGGCTCCCTTTTGTTGCCAATAAACCGATTTAACTGAATATCGAGAGAAACTTTAATTTGAGGACTAAGTCTAGAAATGGTCCAATTACATTCAGATTTGATGAGGTTACCAAAGTACACGTTAAACTGCTACACGCAAAATTTTAACAAAAGATTTCCGATTTTCATGGGTTTTGAGAGATTTATGTGAATATCGTGAGAGTGATTTATATGAGAAGGATACAAAGGTCCGATTCTATTTAAATTGGGAATGATGATTTGTGACTACGATATACGTCTACCTGACAAATTTCGTAAGAATATCTAAAACGATTATTAAATTCATTTCAGCCAAATTTAAAGAGTACGTTTTCATTGTTGCGATTGTTTCCATAGCGCGATCCTGAAGATGATAACAATACCACAAATTCAGGAATGTGCTCCCTCTAGGAGCCTTTTTGTGTGCCACTTTACCACTATGATACCATCCAGGGAGTCTCGGATGAGGGCTCTATAAATTTTTACAAGTATAGATCGAGGACTCACGCACAAAGGGGCTTTGTAGTCTATTTGGAAGAGCTTGAGTTTAGCCTGGCTCGAAAACTATCTGAGCATAGCAGAGTTTACCAGACAGAGATGCTGGCAATAATAGAAGTGGCTGACTGGTTGAGTAGCAATGCATTGTCTACAACTGCAGTCAACATCTATTCTGACAGTCAAGCCGCGGTCAAGTCCCTGGAGTCAATATTTCTGAAAACAAGATCTGCCGCACGTCTTTAAATGAGATGGTCAAGCCTTTTGATGTAGGACTCATATGGGTCCTAGGGCACAGATACATTTCAGGGAATTGCAAAACCGATGAGCTTGCAAGACTGGAAACTAACTTACAGGTTCCAACAGAATTCGTATGTGATGGTATGCCTATAGAACCTTGAAAGTAAAATTTACTGCTTTGTTCCGCGACGAAAATTAATCAGAGATGGGCAAATGGACAGACGTGTGAGACGACAGGTTTGGCCTTCTTCTAATTAGAAGCGTACAAATGAGCTGATATCGCTTCCAAGATGAGAGATTTTGACGGTGGTTGCTGTAATTACCGCACACTGTCTTATGGGGAAGCACGCAGAGCGGTTAAATGTGCCATCAAATGACCTTGGTCGAAGTTGCATGGATAAGGAGTTGGAAACTATCGAACACTTCGTCCGCTATTGCCCGGCACTTTCTGGTCAGAGACTTGCTTCGCTGGGATCTAGGGAGCTGCATGATCTTTCTGATTTGTCGGATGTGAAAATTTAATATCTTAGGAGTTTCATAAGAAGCTCAAATTGGTTTAACTGCAGGGACTAGTAGGAGAACCTATTACAGTTCCGTGGTATCACAACGGACCTTAGAGTATATGTGTGCTGACGTAAAACGTCAGCAGCCACTTACAACCTAACCTATGATATGGATGCATTTTTCCCGATATACCTGGTCCTTGGACAAAAATAAGCTTAAATTTTAAATGTTAGACAAATTGATTAAAAATTTCGACCTGTATCGTGCACAGAATGTTTGCAACCGTCTCAAAAAGTGATTCTGAGTATACTTGAAGGTGTGTCTAGGACTAATATTTCGGGTAGTTACAAACATCATCACAAAATCATTATGCCCTGTACCACAGAGTGGTGTAGGGTATGATAAAAGATAATGAAATTTGTGCATGTAGAGTATACAATCAATAGGAGGAACAATAATGAAATTTATAAACATGAACCTAAGTATGATATTTGAAGAACAATAAACAGGAACCAAGCCATCATTTTCAGAGTATTAGGAGAATTGCACAAAAAACGACAATAACAACAATATCGTCAATTGTTTGTCATCTCAAACAACAAAGAAACGTAACGAATATTTTTTTGGGATGAGGAAAAAAATAGAAAGATGAAATTTCATATGAGAATGACAATAGGATAGATGAGTATGAAACATCCCTCAAGGATTAAAAACAAAAATTGTATAAAGATATTGACAAATATTATGTGAATGTGTTTATGAGGGGTAGTTTTGGTTGATGTTGTCATATGGTCTTTTACCTGTATATAATATGGCATAACATGTTATAGTTCAATGTAGATAATGATGGGCTCATAAACAAGAACATACAAGGACATACAATTACACTGTGCTACAAAAGTAAAAAAAACTGAAGTTTTAATATGAAAATTCCGGTTAGTTAGAGTCCATAGAATACGGAAATAGTGATAGTTTTTCTCGATAACTTAGTTTAGTACTTTTCTTATTAGCAAATGTGCTGAAAAAAAAAAAAATTTGTGAAAAAAATTGAGAAGTAAAATTTTTGATAGAAAAAATGCTTTTAATAAATTAAATTCCGATAAAACAAAGTTTTTGCTGAAAAAAAAAATTTTTTGATAAAAAAAAAAGTGATGAAAAAAAAAAATTTTTTTTTTGATCAAAAGTTTTTGGTAAAAAAAAATGTAGATAAAAAAGAAAATGTTGGTAAAAAAATAAATTTTTTGTGAAAAAAATTTTTTTTTGATAAAACAATGTTGATGAAAAAAAAAAAAAGTTTAAAACAAAATTTTGATAAAAACAAAATAATGAAAAAACGAAATTTTAATGAAAAAAAAAAAAAAAAAAATTGCTGAAAAAATTGGATAAAATAAAATTTTTCTTCTTCAAAAATTTTTATGTTTTCTTCACCAGGGGGTGAATTGTTATCCAAATTACAAATCAAAGTTTTCATGAAAAAAAAAATTTGTGATAAAAAAAATTTTGTAGATGAAAAAAAGTTTTTGATGAAAAGAAATTTTAGAAGAAAAATAATTATAAAAAAAAAAATTCGGTAAGAAAATAAAATTTTTGCGGAAAAAAAAAATTCAAAAAACAATTTTGATGAAAAAAAATTGACAAAAAAGAGAATATATGAAAAAAGTTGAAAACAATTTTGTTACAATTCACCACCTGGCTAATAAAACCCAGGTGAATAAACCCCAAGTGGTGAATTGTTATCCAAGTTACAAAGCCAAGTTACGAACCAATTTGGTTTTAGTGAAATGAAAACAGTAATTCTTTTTTTTTTTGTTTTTTTATACCCTCCACTCTAGTGAGAGAGGATATATATATATAAGTTTGTCATTCCGTTTGTAATATTGGTCTAAGACCCCATAAAGTATATGGGGCATTCCATGTGAAATCGGACACTTTGAAAAACTTTTTTTTTAGATTTTCCCAATTTGTTTACAGTTTTCAGTACCCTTCGAAAACTCCTTCGTGGTAAATTTTCAGATTTTTTTGATGACCCGTTCAAAAGATATCGAATTTTGAAAAATTGGTAGTTTGTTCCTTTACTCAAACTTCTTTTAATCATAACTTCTTCAATAATGGTCCAAATTTCAAATTTTTTTTTCAAAATTTTTGTTTTTTTACGTACTTTTAAAAAAAAATCCCAAAAAATTCTTAAAAGCTTTCTAGTATGCGATTTTTAAGTTTTAAAATTTAAATCTCATTTTTGAAAATGTTTGTACTCTTCGATTTTTTGAAATTTTTTTGTGTAAAACTTCTATCAATTCTACAAATTTTTTGCCCAGGAGGATCGTGGGATAACGATTATTACTATTTTTTAAAATTTTTTTAAAAAATTTTATTGTAATTTTCCAATCTTAAAATCATTTCTACTGCTCCAATGGTGCGTCATAGAGGGGTCCTTTATAAGACCGACCCCCATTAATTTTTACGTCTTAACATTTCTTTGGAACAAACTAATACCCTATCTCCAATTTCAAAGGGGGCTCCCACACAAAACGACATTTTTAAAAATTTGTTCCAACCGCTCTAACTCCCCTAATTGTGCCCTTGGAGCAACAAAATGTATGACCGAACCACAATATTTTTTTAGTCCAAACATTTTCTCTGAACACACCTACCCTTTATCTTTAACTTGTAAGGCGGTCCCCATACAATTTTTTTTATTTTTTGTAAATTTGTTTTATTTAATCAGCTTCTACCGGTCCAATGGTGCATCCGAGAGGGGTCATTAGTGAGACCGACCCCCATTTATTTTTACCCTGCAATATTTTTTCAAAACATACCTACGCCCTATCTCCACTCCCTAAGTAGTAGGGTATTCAATTAATCGAGGTTCTTGTTTAATCGGTTAATCGAGCAAATAATTAATCGGGGTTGAGATTTAATCGGTTAATAATCGGTTAAATTTGAATTATTCGATTAACCGAATAATATTAATTTAAAATTTAAATTGAATATAAAGCCATGAATTGTATGTACTTTTAAAAATCTTATTATAAACAATTAAGAAATCTATATCTGCTATGCAAAAGCTTCAAATACCCCCAACAATATCAGTCCAAGTAAAGAATTTTTGTATGGCATCCTAAAAAATTACCCAATCCAAAATGACACCAATGCGAAAAACATCACTTATAATTAAATGTTAAATTTGGCCCCAATTAAATGTAAAAAATTTTTTGGTGCTAAAATTACAATAATTTCATCGGTCAATATCTCCGTGATTAAAAAAGATATCAAAAGGATTCCAAAAGTATGTTTTTTCAGACGTGCTTATTGATTTTCACATCTAAAAATAGTTCGCGGTTTTAAAGGGTCCCGAACATTGCGAAAATCTGAGTTTATTCACACTCTAATTAAAATGATTTCAGTTTCCTACTATAAATTGGGTAAATTTACACAAATTGAGTAATTCTACTTAAAATTATTGAAAATTTACACAATTTATAGTAGTAAATTATTTGAACTTGTATAAATTTACCAATTTATAGTTGAAAACTGGACTCACTTTTTTAGAGTGCAGTATTGTAAATCGAAATCCTAAACATCTCAAGATGAGATAGATCTGTTATAAGGCTAGATTCAGATTACGCGCATGAAAAACTATTAGAAAAATCAATTGTGCTAGAAATGTATAACAAATTGTTATTTTTTTTTAAGCCGAAATAAATTGTTAGGGCCTCGATAAAATATTTTCTTGACGACAATTTAATAAAAGAGAGTTTGATAAATTTTTTTATACCTAGTCTTCTTTAAGCAGAACCGTAATTTGCAGAATATTAAACAGCAAAAATAAACAAAAGTACAAAAAAAAAGAAATTTCGGTTAATCGGTTAATCGACACAAATTAATCGGTTTATTTGTTATTTTAAAATTGGCAATTTTAAATTATTCGAACAGTTAATCGACCAAAATTAATCGGTTAACCGATTAGGATTTTTTTTTAAAAAGTACGTAAAAAAACAAAAATTTTGAAAAAAAACAATTTGAAATTTGGACCATTATTGAAGAAGTTATGATTAAAAGAAGTTTGAGTAAAGGAGCAAACTACCAATTTTTCAAAATTCGATATCTTTTGAACGGGTCATCAAAAAAATCTGAAAATTTACCACGAAGGAGTTTTCTAAGGGTACTAAAAACTGTTAACAAATTAGGAAAATCTAAAAAAAAAAAAATTCAAAGTGTCCGATTTGACATGGAATGCCCCATACATATTCATGATGCTCGATCGATTTTAAGACGATCTAGTGATGTCCGTCCGTCCGTCTGTCTGTTGAAAACTTTTGAAAGACTTTACGGATGCTCCTGAAGTTTGGCATATTAAGCATTTACCTGGTCAGGTTGATATTGCAATCCAGCGAAATCGGTCCAATGGTTCAAAAGTTATGAGCAAAAGACTGAATTTCGGCAAGGGTTTTTCGCGAATTTACGAGATAAAAAGCACGCTAACTTTTGAAAGGCAATTTTGAAGATGCTGAAGCTTGGCATTTTTATTTGTCGTTCCGATTTTTGTTTTGAGTTTCCATACACATTATGTTCAACATATCCTTTTACTTTTCGATCACAGTGTATTATACATAACAAGGACCTCATCATGTAACAAACATTGATGAAATGCTCAGTAAGTAAACAATAACCGCAAACGGCCCAAACAATGCATTGAAATATTTGTTATGTACATAAACAAGCATAATCATGATTATGAGATGATAATATTATGTACTTCTACTTCTATTGTACTATTTGTATACCGATGTTATTAAAACATGATATTTATACACACAAAATGATATTTTCACAATTGTACATGGATGACATGAAGAAGGATGAGGATAATGGTGTATATGATTGTGTTGAGTACATACTTAACATTTCCGTAGAGTCCTTTATTAACAAAAAAAAAAAAATAATAAACTCATGCTTGGATGACACTTAAAACCAAATGTTGTAACGTTTTTTTGTTTTGCCATTGTCTGATATTCTAAAAACATAATGGCGTTTTGATAATTCGGAGTGAAAAAATATTATTTAAAAAAATCCTTGCCAAGATACAGATGTTTTTCTTTTTACAATAAAATATATTTCAGTTTAACCTTTGCCAAAGTCATATAAACTGATGTTTTAACAGGGTTACCACTGATCAATTTAACTAAATTAATTAGGGAACTTTTACGATCAAGTACAGTTGACAACTAAAAAATCAAAGAACATCAACTGCACTCAAAATAAAAACTCTGTCCAATCAGCTGAAAAATCTGCTGAAAATACACCCATTTTGAGCCATATGAGAAATCTCCTGATTTTAGCAGACGCGGTTTGCTAAATTTCTGTAGTGAAAACCTGGGTTAAATCAGCAGATAAATCAGTCAAGACAGCAGAAAAATTTGCTGATTTCAGCAGAAAAATCTGCTGATTCTAGCAGAAAAAACTGCTGATTTCAGCAGAACAATCTGTTAATTTCGGCGGAAAAAATGGTTGATTTAAGCAGAAAAATTTTAAATTATACTTAGATTGAAACAAATAATATGTTTTCTGTAAAAATATCTTTTTTCAAAAATATTGAAAAAATATATTTACGTTGGTATATTTAAAAACTTTATAAAATTCTAATGTGAACGAACAAAAACAAGCGTCATGTCGTGACAGGCACACATAAATGAATAGAACGCAAAAATAACACAACACTCACACTTAGAAAAAAAATAATAAAACAAATTTAAAAACTACAAAAATCGACAGACATGTCATAACAAGCACACACACATGAAGCAAATGAAAACAAACGTAAATACCATAGAAAAAAATAGAAGTGTAACAGAGTCGTATTTCGCTTGAATAAGTATTAGTGACAGCACATTATGTAACTCTTGACGTTTAATAAAAACAATGCAACATAAAGGAGAACAACAACAAAGCAAAAAACAAAAGAGAAAAAAAAAGTTTTTAAACTATCAATAGTGCGTATTTTCTTTAAAAAAACGTTGAATAAAGCAAAATAAATAATAAATTCAATTAAATGAAAGACAAATTCCATTTTTTATAAACAAAGAATCTAATTTGATATTAAATACGTGTGAGATGAGGAAGAACAAGCATTTTGCCACCATATTGGAAAATACATCAAATACAACACTGCGTACCTTCTAATCTTTTCTATGGTAAATACACACTTATAATAAAAAAAAATTAAACTTGTCATTCCAAGGGTGGTTTTGAATTTTGTATTGTTGCGTTTGCGTGCATAAACTGAACCCTGCTCTTCTTTAAAAGCAGCAACAAACTGGCAAGCCGACAAAATTATATTTGTGTAACATATTTAGTGACGCATTTAAGCGGGAGCTATTTACATTTGATTTATATTTTTGCGAGGCCGACATTTAAAAAATACTTAAAAAAATAACAAAAATATCTGTTAAATTAGCAAAATAATCTGCTGAAAATCTGCAAAAAAACTTTTTAAAACATAGCAAACAGGATCAGTAACTGTTCTGTAAAATTTCGGTTGTTTTCAGAAATTGAATGGCAGAGAATTCTGCTAAAATATTCAGTTCAGCAGAAAAATCTGCTAAAAATTTTTAATTCTAAATTGAAAGTCATTTTACAGAGGTTTTCTTTTGAGTGTGGAGTTAACAAAATTAAATTTAAATTCAGAAAAACACAAATTCAAAAAAAAGTTGTATAAAAAAATTCAGTTAAAAACTTAATTGAAATTCAGAAAAGCTCACGAGAAATTCATAAAAGCCAAATTGAAATTCGGAAAGTTTTCAATATGAGTTTCTGGAAGTTATTCACACATAAAATTCCAAAAAGCTCAATGGAACTTCTTTTAGGTTATTCTATTCTGAATTTTAGTTGGACTCTTCTGGATGTCAATTGAGCTTTCCACTGGCACTTTCTTTATTTCATTTGGGGGTTTCTAATTTTAAATAAGATTTTAGTTGTGATCATCTTCAATTTGCTGAATTTAATTTTTGCTTTTCTGAATTTCAAAAGAATTTCTTTGAGTTTAAGAAATATTTTTAAATACAACTAAACTTTTTTCAACAGCGTTCTAAACAGTGAATTTTTCAAAACTTGGCAACCCTGTTACTATCAATTGCATTTAAGGATTAAAATTGCGTTTTGTTTTTTTTTTCATAATCATCATCTATGAAAAAGGGGCATATACATTTATTTAAAAACACCCTTATTATTTTTTTTAATTTTGATGTAAATTTTTTTTTTAGAAAAATTTTTAATAAAAATATCAAATAATTATATATCATTAGATAACTGCAAGCTGCATGTCATATTTTTAGTTTATGTGTCAATCACTGTGATATTAAAGACAGCATCCAAAGCAAAATCTAAGATGAAAAAACTAGTAAATAATATGGGTATTATATTCTAATGACAAAGCATCTAACAAATACGTTAAAAACACACGTTTTTCATATAAAGCTGCTATTGGAAATTTTTCCTCCAGACAAATTTTCTTTATATTGCATCTGTTTTTTGTCTAAGTCTCTTATTATAAAATTTAAACTATAGAATACGCGTTTATTGTTTTTTTATTTAACCCTCCTTTCAGTAGTTGAGGTGGATACATAAAAGTTTGTCATTTTGCTTACTACACCTCGACATATCGGTCGAGGATCACATATGGTATATGTGTGCATAAAAAACATTGATTTTAAGAAGATCAAGCGATATCCGTCTGTTGGTATCACGTTAACTTCCGACAGACATGTTGGAGATTACTAATATTCATCATATATATTTGTAATAATCTTAGTTTTGTTGGAATTGCATTTTAGCGAAATCGGTACAGCGATTAAAAAGTTATGAGGGAAAAATCAAGAATGGCACGAAAATCTAAGAAATTAAATTAGTGTTTTTTTTAATAAGTTGTAAGCAACAAAAATATTTGTCATAGTATTTTTGTTACTCAAAAAAAATTTTTTTAAAGTAGAAAAAATACAACATTCACTTTGTACTCAAAATAATTTGAAAAGTGTAGTGAAGTGTATCAATACATTCGTTCAAGTCGATTTTAAATTTTAACGTGTTTTATTACTTTCTTTTGCGTAGCGTCGTCAATGCCTCTTGGCAGTGATTTGTCACTAGTTTTTAAAATACATTTAACGCTATAATTTATGGCAATTTTTCAATATTACCCGTAATGATGGCCTGTAATTAACATCATCAGCATTCATGTCGTGTTGTCTTTTTTGTACATAAATAATAATTTATTGATTATGTGGTGGCAAATACGAGTACATACAACACAAAAAAATATAAAAAAAAAACTAAGCATTGAATGGATAAAAAATTTAATTAAAACCGGACTTAGCTTTTAAATAAAGAATTATTTATGTTAAAAACACATGAGTACAGACATAAATACAGGTATTGCGTTAAATTTGTTACTGCATAAATAAATATAGTGATCAGAAATATTTTTATATTTAAAAAAAAAAAAAAAGTTTCATGAGGTTTGGTCGAATTTATCAATGCCCTGTGCAAAAAAAATCTTCAAAATCGGTTCAGTATTTTTTGTTGTACAACTGCAGTCGATTTTGTCTATCAAAGGAATACAAACAAATAAGGAAAAGAAAAAAGGAAAATTCAGAAAAAATCTGAAAAATTAAGAAAATTTAAAGCACGAATAAGATGGTTAAATCCGTCGTTGTCGAATCTTTTATACCCTCCAAACTCTAAAATAAAAATATGTATAGGGGTGTTTAGAGGGGATATTTTCCCACATTGATATACATTTTCACAAATTCTTGTATTGTAATATTTACGCTTAAATAATACAATTTTATAATATTTTTTTTATAACCATGGCTCCAAAATGGACGGGATTAAAAAAAATAAAGCTCCTAATCCTATTACTTGCAAGTCCGTGAACTTTATATTATATAAAAATGTTTCGATTGCTGAACAAATATAAAAAAAACATGTATTTTTCATTACAGCAATGAAGTCTTGAACATACTGGAGGAAATTTCACTTTTGTTGTAATAAAATTTCATAAAATTTGTTTCATTGGATTTCATAATTTCATTAAAATTATTCATAAAACTTTAAAAAACGTTCCACGAAATGCAGAATATTTCAAAATAGTCGTTACAGTAGCAAAAGAACTAAGTACCTCAGTTTTAAACAATTAATTTATTGCAAACATAATCGTAAAAGACGGTCACATGCATTTAACACGATAACAACAACAAAATGACTACTTATAAAACAGTTTTACAACAAAAACAGTAAATTATTGATGGGAAAATGCAAAAAAAAATTATTAAGGAGACTATTACAGGGTGTCTCACTAATTTTTATCAAGGCTCTTTTAAGAAAAAAATATATAATGTCAATTTTTATTTTTTTAATTCTTTTTTTTCATATTAACAAAAGAGTTAATTGTTTTTTTTTTTTTTTTATAACGTTTATTAATTCATAATATTGTACAAACTTAAACTATAATAAACACTAGTTAACAATATTAATTTTTACACATTTATACAAAGTCCCAAAAACGAGCTCTCGAGTATTATTAGTATGGCTTAGATTTAGATTTTCAAAAAAAATATTTAGATTTTGTACTTCAAATGAAGAAGATATATATTTTATATAATATTAGATTGTAATGAAAAAAATTGTTTAAAAACATTACATTTATATGGCAACTGTTAAAAACTATGGTCGAAAAGTAAAAAAAGGAAGAAAAAAATATAATAGATTATTCATTTAGCCACCAAAATTTTTTGGTTTTCGAACACTGTAAACTACAAAAATCTCTATTAGAAATACTTGTGTCGTGACGTAAATTATAATTATTTGTTTCATTGCAATTTACTGCTTTAATATTGGCCCGTCTAAAATTATGATAAAAGACTGGTATGCCATTTTGGTTTTGTATAACCCCTATTTTATCGAGAAAAGAGTTAATTGTATTGAGAAGAAAATTACTAAAATTTAATTTGACTTCAATACAATGTTATTGTTACTTACTAAAACAGAATTTTAATTCTTTATCGATTTAGCGATGTCCGTCTGTCTGTCTATCCGTCCGTCAGTCAGCCTGTCTGTAGAAAACACATAAACTTTCGAAAGTCTGGCAGCTGAAGCTTGAAATAAATATTTGGTCAAGTTGATATTATATTTAAGCGAATTCAGTTGTTAACAAGTTATGAGCAAGGCCTTGAGTTATAAAGCTTAACACACTTTGAAAGGCATTGGTAAGCCACATTTTATAGAGCATTTTAGTCTCTAACAAGTAGAAAAGTTAAATTCGACTTTGCCGAATCTATGAATACTCCCCACAATGCCTTTTTTAAAGGATAGTACATTTTTTAACGTGAAAACATTTACAATTTTGATTAGAAATATTTTATTTTGAGTAAAAACATTTTTTTTTTTCATTTAAAAAAAAAAAAAATTACTAATTTTTTTTTTTTTTAGTGTAAAACTTTTTTCGAGTGTAATGTTTTTTTTACTGTAAACATATTTCTGAGTGAATGCACGTACGTATGTACACAAAATATTGTCATTTTTGTATAAAAAAAAATTTTTTGAGTGTAAAATTTTTTTTGAGTTTAAAATTTTTTTCGAGTGTAATTTTTAAGTTTAAACAAAACAAGATTAAAAAGCATTGCTGTAAAGCTAAACAAGTGTGAAAAGCATTGTAAAGTTACCACCAATGCTTTTCAAACTTGTTTAACACGTGGCATTTAAAATGAAAATCTGAAATTCAGGGTTTTGCTTATAACTTTTGAACCACTAGACCGATTGATCTGAAATTCAATTCCAAAATGACCAGGGGAACGGCAAAGATACGAACGGCAAGTTTCAGTAGTGTCATTATTCTCTATCGAAAGTTATCATGTTTTTTATCTCGTAAGTTCGCGAATAACCCTTGCCAAAATTTACTCTTTTGCTCATAACTTTTGAACCACTGCACTATAGGAAATTTTACCCTTTTTTTTGGCCAAAACTATTTACAGCCAAACGGCTGGACCGATTTGAATGATTTTTTGGATTTGACTTTTGGAAGACCCTTAAGAGGGAGGGAGTGACTCATAAAGTTTTTCATACACTCAAAAAAAAGCTTTAGTAATTTTTACCTAAAAAATTTACCAACAATTAGTTCAAAACAGGGTTTCCGGGGTTATATGTTTTCGCATCTAAGATTTTTTAGATCTTTTATAGATTATCTGGTTTTCTTAACTGTTTTTTTACTATTTTTTTGAGTGTACACTAACTTTCGAAGATAAAAGTAGAAATTTATTTTAATAATTTTAAGAAGTGTCAGGGCTACTTTTTAATAAGGATTTTATTAAAAAAATTGATTTTTGAGTTCCAAGTCGTTAACTACATTTCAAAATGCCACTACGAGCAGCTGCATATGAAGCAAGAGCTAGGGGCTCAACTTCCCTATTTAGATCTTTAGAGATTTCTGTTGTAATTCGTCTTTTTGTTCTCGCAGATTTTGACAATAAAGTTAATTGCGGTCGCCCAGGTTTCGATTTAGTGGGGGCAGGCTGCGTTTTACATTTTCTTATCCAAGTATTGCCTTTAAGCCAAACAGCATGCTGTTTTTCAAAAACTTCCACTCCTAAAACTTTTTTAAGCCTTTTCATATTTATATTTGAACAAAATATTCTTGATTGCTCCTGTATATATTTTTTAAAGTTTTCGAAACGATCACTTTCATCTATGTATGAAAAGAAATGTGCACAAATAGCGGCTCTTTCGTCATATTCGTTGTGTTTATGTCGCTATATATTGAATAAATCTGAATTTTGCGCACAGTAGTCACCTGGAAAAATGCGTTTTTAAAAAAAAGTTTGCAAATATCCGACCTTGAAATTTGATAAATTTGGAATGTCCTAGAGAACTTATATGGTTTTGTAGCTAACATATGCTATCATTTTTTTGTAAGTCTAAATAATATTCCAATTCATAATTCCATAAGTTCAAGTTAAGGTCACTTCAATTTTTCCAATTTAATCGATCTACTAGATAAGTTCACTAACATTTTACTATATATCATTAAAGTACTCACTTTCGACATTATTTTCCATTTTTTAGTTTTTAAAAATTATTAATTTTTATTATGAAAACTTTTATTAGAAACTATCACAAAATTTACTGCACTCAATCGTTATTTGACAACTTATTTAGAAATTTCAAGAAAAACAGCCGATAAAGTAACAGTAAATGAATTCTGTCCAAAAATTTAAAAAGAGATGTTTACTTTGTTGTATTTTGTTTATATTAAATCTTAAAAAAAATAAGATTTGCAAAAATTTTAATTTTGACTTTTGGCCAAAAAATGGGTAAAATTTCCTATAGTGCACTGGACCGATTTGGCTGGATTGCAATACCAACCTGACCAGGTAAATAACCAACATATATGCCAAACTTCAGCAACCTCTGTAAATCTGTACATATAGATGGACGGACGGACATCGCTAGATCGATTTAAAATCGATCGAGGATCATGAATATATGTACTTTATGGAGTCATAGACCAATATTTTGAGGTGTTACAAACGGAATGACAAACTTATATATACCCTCTATCACTAGAGTGCATGGTATAAAAAAATTTACATGGAAGTTTAGGGGGGATATTTTCCAACATTGATATACATTTTCACAAATTCTTTTACTATAATATTTACGATTAAATAAAACAATTTAATCATAATTTTTTATAATCAAGGCTCCAATATGGACTGGCTTGAAAAAGGAAGGTTCCTAGTTCTATTACTTAGTCGGAGTGCAGGTACCTGAACTTTATATTGTATGAAAATTTTTCGATTGTTGAGCAAATATCACAAAAAAAAACATGTAAAGAAATTGTTTTTTCTCAACACATATTCGTGCCAAAAATATTGGCTAAAAATTTTCAATTAAATCTATTGATCAACAAAATTTAAATGAGTCAATAAATGTTTTGATTAAAATTTTTGTTATTTTTTTAACTGTCGAATTACAAATGTTCAACTTACCAGATTTTTTTTCACTTTAATTTATTTGCATACATAAATTAAAAAATATACAAAATAATCGGGATTTACTTTTTTTTATTGTTGGCAACATATTGGAATGCAAAATAGATGATTTTTTTCTTGATAATTTAGTTATAAGTTTACATTTTAATTCACTTATTTAATCAATCAATATGTTGATTGACTATAAATAAAAAATTGATCAAAATCGAAAAAAAAATTTATTGGAAAAATTTTCAATCAATCACCTACAATCTGATGATTGGTATAACAATTTTTTTAATTGGAGGAATTTCAATTAAAAAATTGATTGATTGATTGACTTTTTTGTTTATTGACATTTTTTGATTTTGATTTGGAATCGATCCGTCATCAATTCAATGTGTTTCAAACGAAATCGCAAAGTGAAAATATCAAAAATGAGAATGAAATTTTATATTTGGGACTCCCAGCAAAAACTACACGGTTCATATTACAAATTAATAAAATTTATGAAATATTTTTCATTAGAGCAATGAAGTCTTTCACATGCTGGAGATGATTTTACACATATTGTAAAAAAATTTCAAACAAATTAGTTTCATTGGATTTCATAATTTCATTAAAATTGTTCATAAAACTTTAAAAAACGCTCCACAAAATTCTAATCAAAATAGTTGTTACAGTAGCAAAATAATAAAACTAATAACGAACTAAGTACCTCAGTTTTAAACAATTAATTTATTGCAAACATAATCGTAAAAGACGGTCACATGCATTTAACACGATAACAACAACAAAATGACTACTTATAAAACTGTTTTACAACAAAAACAGTAAATTATTGATGGGAAAATGCAAAAAAAATTGTTAAGGAGACTATGGCAGGGTGTCTCATTAATTTTTATCAAGGCTCTTTAAGAATAAAAAATACAATGTCAATTTTTATTTTTTTAATTCTTTTTTTTTTTTTATAGGGTAATTCCAAAAATTTTCGCCCCACTGTTCGGAAACATGCCTTTGGACGCCACTGAGAATTTGGCTCATATATATCCACGTTTATATGAGATATGTTGCATTTTTGGATTTTCAAAATTTGCTGTAGTTTTCAAATTATCGCGGGTCAAAGTTCGACTTTTTTAGCAAAAGTCAGAAAAATACATGACGTTTAATGTGCTCTAACTTTTTAACTAGTAATCCGATTATCACAAGGAATGGCTCATATGAAAGCTTAATTCTTCTTCTTTTAGGAAATATTTTCAAAAGCATACGTTTTTTTTTCAGAAGTGTTGCAAAAATTCAGAAACATTTTTTTTTTGCGAATATTTAAAAAAACACATCTTCGATTTTTTTAAAAAAATGTTTGGTGATAAACATTACTGTTTTGTACAACATATCCAAAATTCAGAGTGGGATCCCAATGGGATCAAAAAATATTCTGGTTTTAGTACGAAGTTTTTAAATTTTACCTTAGAAAATTAAAATTTTATGTTTCTTCAATATAAAAATTTAAATTTTCAAAAAAACTTATACTATTAAAATTTTGAAAAACATTCAAAACATTAGAAATTTAAATTTTCTAAGGGAAAAATATGAGAACATCGTACTTAAAACAGAATATTTTTTGATCCCATGGAGATCCCACTCTGAATTTTGAATATGTTATACAAAACATTGTTATTTTTCACCAGAATTTTTTTAAAAAAAATCGAAGATGTGTTTTTTTAAATATTCGAAAAGAAAAAATGTTTTTGCATTTTAACATCATTTCTGTAAAAAAATCCTGTGTTATTTTAAAAATATTTTCTAAAAGAAGAACCCCAGCTTTCACATGAGCCTAAATTTGTGAAAATCGGATCATTGGTTAAGAAGTTACAGCTCTTTAAACGTGATGTATTTTTCTTACTTTTGCTTAAAAAATCAATCTTTGACCCGCCATAATTCGTTAAATACACCAAATGTAAAAAAACGATATATGGTACATATATCATATTTATAAGGGCTATCTATGTGTCAATGTTCAAATTAGAGATGGGATCGTGAGTGACTTTTCAATCACGATCACGCACGCTCACGAAAAAAAAATTGTAATCACGCACGATCACGCACGAACAGTTTTTTTCTGCTCACGCTCACGCACGCTCACGTGAGTAGAAAAAAATTTAATCACGCTCACGACGTAATCACGATCACGAAATACTCACGAATTAAAATATGCAAAAGAAATATATGTCATATTTTTTTATGCATTACCCAGTTGGGAAAGTCCTTGAACCATCCGTGGTGACGGCTCGCTGACACACCTGACATACCTATAAACCATGACATCTCTATAAACCGAGTTGAGGACAGTTTCATAAAAAATTTCAAAATTTCCTCAATCATAATCAGCAGTTGTCAGGGGGTGCTGACATTCCCATGATATTTCCCCTAAGTCGTCTTTGTGGAAATGTCCGATATTTCCATACTTCCATCCAATTTTCTTTATAAATTATCTTTATCATATTAAGAAATAACTTTTCGACTTTCCCATGCTTTTCTCAGAAATTGAAAGGTTCCCAGATTCAGGGTCGTCTTAAAGTATGGCGCTGGGCACTCAAGAATGGGCACAAAGAATTTGGGGCCCCGCTGGAAAGTAAAAAGTCGCACGACAAAAAAAAAATCACATTCTTGTGGTACAAATTAAATTCATGTTATTACCTCTTTTAAGAAAAATAAACTAAAAAAAAAATATTTTGGGTAGGGATTAGGGTGTTCAGTCGATTAATTCTTGTTCGATTAATCGAACAATTTTAGACGAATAATTGTTCGATTAATTTAAAATTGCTACTTTCGATTAAAGGATTAATCGAAGAATTTATGTCGATTAATCGAATAATAATAATATATGGGTTTTCTGGAAATATGTATAATTTTTAAAAAGTTTTAAGTCCAATAAACAAACCAAATGTATGTTACCGTTGGAATTACAATAAGAAACATTCATGTTTACTTGAGTGGTAATTATTTCAAATTTGTTTTCGGATTTTCGCTGCTGAAGCTATGATTTGTTAAACGCCCTAAATAAGTACCTGATACAATTTTGGGCCAAATCGGTTAACTGCATGACCGCGCTAAAATCGGTCAAATTTTCGAGTTTTAAGCAAAAACGCACTAAATTATAAAAAAAATAAAATTACAAATTTAAGATTTTCCCAAATGTAGTCAGATAATAAATATAATTTTTTTGTGATATCGGTTATCCATATAAATTTGTCAATTAAATTGTTGAAAAATGTGTAAAAATCTCCAAAATGTTTTTTTTTTTTTAATTTTCTTAAACAAATTAGCAGAATTTTATAATTTTGTTTTCTTGTTGTTAATAAAATGTTAAAATACTTGTAAATACCGTTGTTTATTTACTCAAGTACCAATTTTTTCTGAATTTGTAACTAATCGATTAATCGAACAATTTTAAAATTTGATTCGTTTAATCGAATAATTTAAAAATGGCAAATATCGATTAATCGTTTAATCGAACAATTAAAAAACCCGATTAATTGAACACCCTAGTAGGGATATTTTAGCTTGAGTTAATTTTTCTTTACTTATTAAAACCATGATATTCGTGAAAAGAATTTGGTTGTAATAAGACGTTTTCTATCTCAGAATCTGAGACATATCCTGTACGAAAAATGTCTCAGAATCTGAGAATATTTTAATACGAAAAATGTCTCGGAATCTGAGAGTTTTCAATACGAAAAATGTCGCATAATCTGAGACTTTCTCTTTTAGAAAAACTTCTCTGAACTTTAGACTTTTAAAATCTCAGAATCTGAAACTTTTTGTGTAGGAAAAATATTTCACATTCTGAAACTTTTTATGTAGCAAATATTTCAATGGATTTGAGACTTTTGATATATTACAAATTTCTGCTATAGAAAAAGTCTCAGTGTATACAAAAAATCTGTTAGATTCTAAGACTTTTTCTGTAAGAAAATAACACACAGAAAACAAATTTGCCATTTTCCAACTGAAAGTCAGTTGCTGCAATAAAAATTCAGTTGAAACACTTAAATATAGGTTGTCAGAATTGAATATCGGTAGTCACAACTGAATATGGTTAATATAACTGCCTTTTAATTGTAACAACTATAAAATTCGGTTGTCACAGCCGAATCTAGTAGCAGCAACCGAATTATGAGTTGAGGCAACTAAAAAATTCAGTTGCAAATTTATTTTTCTGTGTGAAGAAATTTTCTTTTAAAAGAAATTAACCGTATAACCGAATTTATTGGCATTTCAGGCGCCTTAATTCGGGGGCCCTGGGCACGTGCCTAGTGTGCCCTAATGGTTAAAACGGTACTGCCCAGATGTAAAAGTTCAGTTTGATATACTGCTATTGTGAAGACATTTCCTTATAGATGTCTTAGAGAATTTTTTCACACTCTTAAAACAAACATTCATTGATGACAATGTTAGTACATGTCCTCAAGAACTACACTATTATGTGTCAGAATCTGAAGACATTTCCTCATGGAAAAACTTATTAAATTTATATTTTTTTTTTTAAATCAAGAAAACATTACCGAACAAAAAAAATCTGGGAAACAATTAAAATCACGAAAAATTCACGCAAGAACTTTGCTCACGCACGATCACGCACGAACTTTTTTGTGTGACTCACGCTCACGCACGCTCACGTGAGTAGGAAAACAAATTACTCACGAATCACGTGATTCATGCGTGATTCACGTGATTCACGTTAATCACGTGATTGGTGCCCATCTCTAGTTCAAATTAATCTGAGACACCATTTCCGAAAATGACTAAAATTTGAGCTAAATTTTCTGGAATGGCCCTATATTAACAAAAGAGTTAATTGTATTGAGAAGAAAAATTACTAAAATTTAATTTGACTTCAATACAATGTTATTGTTTTTTACTATAACAGAATTATAATTCTTTATCGATCTAGCGATGTCCGTCTGTCTGTCTATCAGTCCGTCAGTCAGCCTGTCTTTCGAGGCTTGAAATAAATATTTGGTCAAGTTGATATTATATTTTAGCGAAATCAATTCAGTTGTTAACATGTTATAAGCAGGTCCTTGAATTTTAAGGCTTAACACACTTTTAAAGGCAGGGGTAAGCCTCAAAAATATTTTACAGATCATTTTAGTCTCTAAAAATAAAATATTAAGGAAGGAGCATTCAATGCTGCGTTATAAAACAACTCTTCTAAATTTAACTCTTTTATACAAATTTTGACATACATAAGGCTCCAGTAAATCGATAGTTAGCAGCTAACTGAAACTTGAGCAATCCGCCCTTATAGTCAGAACTGTTAAACATTTTTTTTACTTTTAAAAATTACTATTATTTAAAAAAGGGCTTTGTGGTTGTAATTGAATTCGAACAAGTCGAATATGACATTTCTAATTATTTTTAACTGTTTCTGAAATATTTTACTTCTTAAGAAAATGTAGCAAGAACAGAAAAAAATTTACCTGAAATTCTTATTTTTCGAGAAAACTAATTCTTTATAAGAAAAAAGTTGACCGGACGGAAATGGAATTAAGACCTAAAAATTTATGGTCATAGTCCCCATATTAGTTGTAGCGACTACGTCCATTTCCAAAACGGTCACAATCTCAATTGGGATTAAGTCCCTTCCCTTTTGGGCTGAAACTGTTTCGGTCATAACCCCCATTCAAATCATGTGGACTAACAAGGAGAGTCTCCCTGGTGTCGCCCTTCGATCTTCATGAAATTTGGATATGATGTTCGGAACTAGTGTTGTAAAAGTATTGAGTATTTGAGTAGCGAGTACTCAATACTGCCCATTTTTTCAAGTACTCAATACTCAAAAGTAAATACTCAATACTTTCAGGGTTGTATTTTTCATTGAAAATTCATAATTTAACCAATAAAATACAACTGTGTGTTTGAAAAAAAAATATATTTTTTTTTTTTTGAAAAATAATTTTTAAATTAAATAAAAATAATCTTAATTTCATAGTGAATGCCTTTTCATGCAAATATAAATAAAACTTTTAAGAAAAACTAATTAAATTATATTTTAGAAGGCTTTATTTTTAAATTTTTGAATCGAGTAGTATTGAGTAATCAAAAGTAACCACAATTTACAACACTATTCAGAACGAAAAAAAAATCGACACGTATTTTTTTAGCGGTTTAAACTCATTTTTAGGGGTGTCGATTTGTGTGGGGGGAAATTACCTTTTTCAGTTTTTTACAATTTACGCCTATTTACTCAAATGTAATAAAGGCATATTTGGTATCAGATTAAAGGTATTTAAAATACCTATCTTGTGATGCTAACAAAAAAGTTAATATTTTTTGACTTATTATCAAAAATGTCAAAAAATTTTGGTATTTTGCTCAATATGACGAAAATTTGTACGTGTTTTGACACGTCCTTTGCACAAGATAGGTTTTCCAAATACCTCTCATTTGGTATGCAACATGGCTAGGTTTATTTGCATAGTATTGGAGATAAACGCAAATGAGTCAATTATTGTTTTGATCAACATATTTGTTATTTTCTTTAACTATCAAATTAAAAATTTTCAACATATCAGATTTTTTTTTCGCTTCAATTTATTTGAATACATTAATTCAAAAATATACTTTATACTAGGGTTTTACTTTTTTTATTGTCGCAACATATTGGAAAGCAAAAAATATGAATTTCTTCATAATTTTTCCATACGCTTGAAATTCATTTGTTAAATCAATTATTATTTTAATTGACTTTAAATAAAAAATTGATCAAATTTTTTATCAAAATCGAAAAAATGATTAATTGAAATAAAAATCAATTAATCACCTACAATTTGATGATTGATATAACATTCTTCGTTATCGGAGGAGTTTCAATTAAAAAATTAATTGAATCCGCGTTTTTGTTGATTGACTTTCGTTTTCAATTCTTTCTGTGTAAGTCTGCGCTTATGTCCATTTTATATTGGGATTACGTCGAAATTTTGTTCCGTCATAGTCCCCACTACCGTTATGGGGAGGATTATGACCGTAATTAATTTTAATCATAATCCCTAGAACGGAAATGGATATTATGTCGGCGAGGATTACTTCATATCACCACGAAAAACGTTTTAAATTGCATTGTTCATAAATTTGTATTTATTTTAAAACAAACCATCCCATTGGGGTTCGCGAACCACCATTTGAGAAGCGTTTCACTATAATGATGAGAAATAAAGGGATTTACATATAAATGACGCAACTTTTAATTGATTACAATGAAAAACAATAACTCTTCATATTATAAATGCAGCAGCTAAAGCAACAACATTTAAGTAGAAAACAAACAACAATGCTGACGTTCAGTGAGACAACATTACGATAGTTGTTGTCGTTGACTTACAATTAGACGAGGTGTAATGGTTGAGAAGAGTTTATGTCTGTCTATGGTTTTTTTCTGGTATGCCATGAAATTATCAACGTAAGTTAAATAATAATTACATACTTTTTTAACATTTGCAAATCATAAAGCAGCCATATTTTTTTATTTTACGCGCATTTACTACTTATTCAGAGAATAAGAAGCTTTATTTAAACAATTTGCAGTCTACAATTAATGGCAAAAGAAAAAAACCTTTGCATGTCAACTTTGTATTCTATACAGAACCAAATGCGTTTGCTATGTAAAAAAAATTCTACTTATGATCAGAAAAAAAATAAAAAAAAAAAACTCCCAGCTGCGGTAATTGTCTATTAGAGATTCACAGCGGAACATGTCATAAAAAAACTTTTGATACCAGAAAAAGGGGATAGTTTTTTTTTGTGACGCCATTTGCATTAAGTGGCGGATAAAAAACGTATACACTGCAAAAGTAGCGAATGTTTATGAAACGCATGAGAATCTTTATATTACAAAAACGAAAACTTACTACTTTTGTTTATACCATTATTGTACTACTTACAAGATCTTGCCATGCCAACTTTATATGCGTTTGAACACACGTAATTATCGCTAAAGGAAAAAAATAAGAAATATTACAATACTAACATCATTTGCGACGACAATCAACATGTGTAAGATGCATGCAACATATTTGCAAAACATTATACATTGAATATATTATGTTAGAAGGTAGGGAAAACCTTTAGGTCAGGTGCCACAAGAATTCTAATTTTAACAAAATTTGTAAAAGAAAGTCCAAAAATGTCTAATACAGATTGGGTTAGATTTAGAATCCATGTTTCAAGCTCTAACAATTTCTTGATTAGTTTCACGAACTAAAGTGGTCTGACGTATATTCGTCAGAGTTTTAATTCGTAAAAAACTTCAGCCGACAAAGGCTGCAAAACACAGCTGGGAATGTTCAACCTTCAGCCTTGAAGATATTCAATCCCGTTACGTTCATATTGATATAATAGTGGAAACTGCACTTGTCAAGGCAACACACCCGTAGCAGGTTCTCGTGGGGTTTATTGAGAAATATAAATCGCTAATATGGTTAAATTTCCTGAAATAAGGAAGTCATTAATATCACTTTAGTTTTCTTTCTATGCAAGAAAAGTAAATTACATTAAGATCATTGTAAGGAACATTGTGGACTGAATATACTCCAGGCAGAATACGCTCTACAATTTTTACACGGAATGAGTAGAAGCCTTACGATCGGATTCTGACAAGGATCATAGAAGTAAATAGGATGTCCAGAACTTCAAGTTCCTGATAATCACGTTGCTCAGCCTGCTCAGTCTGCTCAGCTTGCTCAGCTTGCTCTCCCAAAACAGGGGTCTTGTGGACTGTCCACAGGGGCCTTGTGGACTGTCCACAAGACCCCTGAACATTAACCATTAAAGCGTTCAAAACAAAGAAATCGAAATTTGGCAAACATTTTGAAAATTTTCGATTTAAATTTTAAAAAAATGAGGAATATTAAGAAAAATTCCAAAAAAATTATTGAAAATACTAAGAAGAACCAAAAATGAATATTTATGGGGAAAAAAAATAAAAAAGAATGAAAATTTTTTAAATTTTCAAAAATAAGAAAATAAATATTCATTTTTGGTTCTTCCTAGTATTTTCAATAATTTTTTTGGAATTTTTCTTAATATTCCTCATTTTTTCAAAATTTAAATCGAAAATTTTTTAAAATGTTTGCCAAATTTCGATTTCTTTGTTTTGAACGCTTTAATGGTTAATGTTCATGGGTCTTGTGGACAGTCCACAAGGCCCCTGTGGACAGTCCACAAGACCCCTGTTTTGGGATAGCAAGCTGAGCAGACTGAGCAGGCTGAGCAACGTGATTATCAGGAACTTGAAGTTCTGGACATCCTTCTATGATCCTTGATTCTGAGCCTAGTTGTTTTTGGAGTCTTCTGTGATGTGTTTGTCTTGCTGCAAAGCGCAGGCTTTATAGCCACTGTATCCCTGGGATCATTTAAGTCAAACTGTTATGCCAAACAGCTGAAGCATCTTATTAGAGACATGCGGTACCTTGATGCAAATGAGTTTTAAGAAACACTCATGCAATAGTCTTATACAGCACGTTGGAATATAACCAGACAAAGTGACCTACGGAGACATATGCAAATTGTAAAACTTTTCATAAATGACCCAGATTTATGGACAAAATATAACTTCGGACCCAGCATCCAATGCACTTAAACTAATGTCTTAGAAGAAGGACACAAGTTATTCGAATATACACAATGTCTAGCATTCAGACTACACTAAAAGCTCTCATGGCTTCCAATGACTCATTCGTACTGGTAATGAACTCTGTTGAGTCCCATAACGAACAAGGGCGACATAACGATCTAACTCTGGTGCGTATTGTGGGTCACGAGGAGAAAACGGGAAATAAATTTGCCGAGCATGTTGTCCGACCGAAACCATTCTTTGCTTTCGGAACATGTTGGGAAAAAATATTGGTTTGGTCTATGTTTATTAAGCACCGGAGCCAACGGAGGACCTAACATTTTGGCAGCCCAATACTGGTAGAATTGAAATGTTTACCTGGAAAAGATATTAGTAGGATAAACTTGTTCCTTCGGGATTCCGACAGATTCAGTTTGAATCCCAGTGAGGCCACTTAAGCATTCTTTCTTATATCTTCCTCTCCCCTCCTTATTTTTTCTTTCTCATATTTTAGAGATTTCCTTAGGTGGCTGCATGCTTACCTAACCCAATCCACAATCCTTTTAGGTCTCACTGTTAAATAAATTTTAGTGAAGTTTTCAAAAGATCCAAGCGAGTAAATTGCTGTACTGCAGAGATCTGGACAGAGTTTTACAAACAGTGGCCTTTCAGTTACTCGATGTTGCTGACCTGTCATTATCTGAAGTTTCTCACTAGAAAATTGCTACAGCTTGATGCAGAAGGAGTTTTCAGAAACACTGATATGTATAAGTACGTCTTATACAGAACATTAGAATGCAATTAGTCCGCGACTTTCATTATTGCCAGCAGTGGTCTGGTATTCTTTATTAAGATTTCTTGGCCTATCACAGTGACTTACGGAGTCATATAAAAATTGCGAAACTTTTCATAGATGATCAATGGACAAAATAATTCCGAAACAACTAATAATTGCTCACTTTAAAACGAAAATCCTGCGGTAAAATTTTACCTGGAACCCTGAACATAAATCAATGATATGGAATACGGACGAGTCCAAGCAAACTAGCATGGATACAGATCAGGTAGCTTCAGACCCTGCATCCAATGCACTTAAACTAATATTTTAGAGGAAGGACAAAAGGTTTACGTATATACACAACTTCTGGCATCTATCGGAGATACTAACATTTTGGCAGCCCGATACTGGCGGAGAAGACATGTTTATCTTTTAAAGATATAAGTAGGATAAAGTTGTTCATTCGAACTCCAATAGTACAATGCTATGCCCCAACGGAGAATAGCGAAGTGCAAATGAAAGAGGAATTTTATAGTCTCCTAGATGGAGTTCTGAATGAAGTATCAGCAAGCGATATAGTTGTGTTAATGGGTGACTTCAATGCTCAAATTGGAAGCGACAACACTGGTTACGAGCAAGTAATGGGAAAGCAAGCGCTTGGTCGACAAACTGAAAATGGTGAATTTCTTTTGGAAACATGCGTAAACCATGATCTTAAGATAGGTGGCTCAGTGTTTCCTCATAAATACAATCACAAAATTTCATGGGAATCTCCGGCAGATAATGCACGTACACAAATCGACCACATATGTGTGTCCCGTAAATGGTTTTATATTGTACATGACGTGAGAAACAAGAGAGTAGCAACAATAGGCAACGACCACTATCTTATTATCGCCGAACTTTACTTAAAGTTTCATGCCAAGCGTAGAAATAGTACAAGGCATAAGGTATTTGATGTGTGTAAATTGAAATCTGAAGCATATTCCACTCAATTTTCAACGAAACTCGATAATATCTATTTAAATATACAGCCAGAAGAGTCATGCACTGAAATTTGGAAGCGACTTAAAGATTAAATAATCGAAATATGTAAAAGTACAATCGGATACAAAAAAGAATCTAGAAAAGAATGGTTAACGGAAGAAACTTGGAAACTAATAGAGGATAGGAGAATAGAAAAAGAAAGAATGCTTGCTGAAAACAACATTGTTAAGAAAAAGGAACTAAACCTAAATTGTAGAAAACTAACCAAGAAAATCAAGAAAGGTGTCAAGAAGGATAAAGTAAAGTTTTTGGAAGAGTCAAGCCAGGCTGCCCAACTGGCTGCTAACAGAGGTGATACAAAAAATCTTTTTAAAATTATTAAAAACTTATCGGGAATAACCAGTAATAATTCCGGTCCTATTGAAGATTCAAACGGAGTATTAGTAACCGATAAACAGTCGCAATTGAGAATATGGAAAGAGCATTTTGAAAAAACGTTGTTTTTTTATTTTTAGTACCAAAAGGTACATAAAAATAAAATGTATTTATTCGGCCTTTATATATGTATATATATTCGATTAGAGTTTTATTCTAGTTCGAGGCCCAAAAATATTTCTATTTATGATATTGTCATAATAGAGTATTTTTAATTTATTGCTTTAAAAAAGTTACTATCTCATAGTATGTCTGTACTGATCAGTTTCATCCCCACTAAAGGAATCTTCAGCAGACTTTAGAGAATCATCGTTGGTCAATCAAACATCAAACCAGACATAATATTTGATATATTTCCCAAGTTATATGAGAAGTACTATTATGAAGGTCCGAAATCTGTTTTCCAACAAAAATAACTCTTTTAAAGCAAAAATTGTATATATTAAATCACCGTCGGTAACTATTAATATATGTGTTGCTGTTATTTTACAATAACAACAGTGCCTAACCAAACAATAGTGTTGGTAGGATAAGTCGTACTAAACTTTGTATTAAATGTTGTTTTTTTATTTTTAGTACCAAAAGGTACATAAAAATAAAATGTATTTATTCGGCCTTTATATATGTATATATATTCGATTAGAGTACATCGAATCCTTTAGTGGGGATGAAACTGATCAGTACAGACATACTATGAGATAGTAACTTTTTTTAAAGCAATAAATTAAAAATACTCTATTATGACAATATCATAAATTGAAATATTTTTGGGCCTCGAACTAGAATAAAACTCTAATCGAATATATATTTTGAAAAAACTTTGAACGCCCAACTTCCTCTAGAAGATGCAGTATTAGAGACTGATTATGCAACCATACCCACACCTATAATTAGTGACCCACCTAGCCGCTTAGAAATAAAATATGCCATCTCATCACTAAAATGTGGAAAAGCACCAGGAAATGATGGCATACCACCCGAATGTTTTAAAGTAACTTTTAGAACGTGTATGGAGAACAGAAGATATACCACCTGATTGGAAGGAAGCAATAATAATTAAAGTTCCTAAAAAAGATAACAGGAAAAAATGTGACAACTGGCGAGGCATTTCTTTACTGCCAACAATCACAAAGATATTCAATGAAATTATATTAAATCGAATAGCTCCCACTTTGAATTCACTGGTTAGTGATAACCAGGCTGGTTTTAGGCCCAACTTGTCGTGCATCGACCACATAAACACAATGAGAATAATTCTCGAACAGACAACAGAATATAACGCCCATCTTTATGCGGTATTCATTGATTTCGAGAAAGCTTTTGATGCTATTAATAGGCAAGTTATATGGAAGACCCTTTCAGAAAGAGGAACTCCCCACAAGATTATAAACTTAATTCGGAAATCTTACGATGGCGCAGTAAGTAGGGTGGTTCATGATGGCCTAATAAGTGAAGCATTCCAGACACATAGCGGAGTGAAGCAAGGTTGTTCCTTGTCACCACTTCTGTTTATTACCGCGTTAGATTCTGTTCTTAAGGATTCAAACTCACAAGCTATTGGTTTGAACTGGAGACTCGCTCAGACCTTAGGCGAGTTAGCCTATGCCGGCGACGTTGTGCTGCTTACGAATACACACACAGATATGCAGCTTAAACTGCACACTTTAGCAAATCTAGCTCACAGAATTGGTCTTAATGTAAATATTGGCAAGACAAAGGTACTGCGTGTTGGCACTACTAATACAACACCACTGTTTATAAATAACTCTATGCTTGAAGAAGTCAACGAATTTGAATATGGGCAATTCCATCATGTCGAACGTGACCGTTGCACACATTAAAGTTGGAAAAAAAGTCAAAATAAAAAGATTTTTTTTCTTGACAAAAGGGCAAACTTATAGCTCTTAACTAGCTCTATAATTGTTGCTCAGGTTGATTTTGAAAATTGTTTCAAGCTTTCGAGATAATCGCAAAAAAGACAACCATTCGCACGGGACAAAAAACAGAAGTCGTTTTCGCGACTATCAATCAAAACTCTGATTTCAGCGAAACCTGAGGCAATATCGCAATGCGACTAATTTTGAAATGTTGGCTTATAATGTCTCTTAAAAGTTGTTAAATTTTACCTCAAAATTACTTCTACTTTTTTTTTAATTTAACTTTAATCACTGTCGCACGGGACATGTCGCACGGGACCGTTTTTTCCATAATCATATTTATGTTTTTTTTTTGTTGTTCTTTTTTAACAAATTATAAATAAATAAGCTTAGAAAACTTGGCACATATATTTTTCGTTCCCCTGGTCTGGTTCGTATTGAATTTCAGCCAAATCGGTTCAGTGGTTCAAAAGTTATAAGCAAAACCGAGAATTTCAGATTAGTTTCACCTTAAATTCATGTGTTGAAAACCTGTTTAAGTAACAGGTTTTTAAAACATTGGTAATTCACAAAACTATTTTACAACGTAATTTTGTCACTCACAAATTTTGTCACAAAAAAGTACACTCGAAAAAGTTTTACACTCAAAAAAAATTTTACACTCAAAAAAAAATTTAGTAAATTATTTTTTTTTTCAATAATTACTTAAAAAAAAATTTTTACATAACATTAAATATTTCTAATCCAAAATGTTATTTACTTTCACTTAAAAAGGGCATTGTGGAGGGTATTCATAGATTAACTTAAACTTTTCAACTTGTTTAATTTATTGCCTTGTAATTTCATTTCATCTTCCTTCAACTTTTCTTTCTGCCGTTTGCATCTCTCTTTATTTTTTTCGCCGTTTATACTCATCTATATTTAAATAATTAAAAAAAATGTATTAAAATAATTAAATCATTTATATAAGAAAAAAATATTTTTTCGAAATTTTAAAATCCACACTTACCATGTCGCACATGACCAACTTTATATAAGAACCAAGATCACAGATTTTATTATTTTTTAATTTTTTTTTTTTTATTTTAATTGTAATAAAAATCTGTGTTTATTCTCAATATTTGATGAACTTTCGTCATGTCCACTTGACGCACTAATTACAAATGTTGTTTTTCAATGTCGCACGGGACATCGAAATATGTGATAAAGCATATCAAAAACTAACCGTTATTTTTTGAATTGCATAGTTTGTTATGCATTTTTTTTAGCTCTTTGTATCTCCAGAAAGATTTTTTAAAAGCAAAAGTCAATAGTTATTGCTTCTCTTTAAGAACTTTTAACAAAACAAAAGGTGCAATAGAAATGTCCCAATGAGAAAAAATTGGCTTGCTCGACTTTACATTCGAATATCTCAAAATGGGTTATGAATAAATGTAAAATTTGTTCACGTTAGTTAAATTTGATTGTTTTCCTATGAAAATATGTTAAAACAAATTCGTTTCAAGAACTTTTGGTTTTTTGGTCTTGGTAGACCTTTCGGTGGAAGTGCCCATATCTCGGTTGCATACTGACAAAAGATGGTGGCGCAATGAATGATGTCAAAAACCGCATTCGGAAAGCTAGGTCAGCATTCGGAATGTTAACCATGTTTGGAATGCTAACAATATTCTACTTCCAACAAAGATAAACATTTTTAATTCGTGTGTCAAGTCAGTACTTCTTTATGGTTGTGAAACCTGGCAAATAACCGATAGTTTAATAACTCCCTTACAAACTTTTATAAACAGATGTCTACGGAGAATTCTTAGAATTTGGTGGCCAAGAGTAATTTCAAACAGAGAACTGTGGTTGCAAACACAACAGACAGACATCTATAACGAAATAAAAAGGCGTAAATATGGCTGGATTGGCCACACTTTGCGTAAACAACAAAGCACAATTGCGCATGCTGTCCTTGAGTGGAATCCGCAAGGTGTCCGTAGAAGAGGTAGGCCAAAAAATACCTGGCGCAGAACGGTTATACGAGAGACGTCCAAATCTTTTAGCGAATTGCGAGCTCTAGCAAGAAATAGAGATTCCTGGAGAAGTTATGTGAATAGACTAAGTTCCTAAATGTATATATATATGTATATTTTAGAATATGTCCAATAAATAAATAATAAATTCGAACTCCAAAAGATTCAGATCCGCATTGAGGATACTTGTGCATTATTTCCTATATTTTCCTCTCCCCATCTTATCTTTTGCTTTCTCATATTCTATAGAGACCTCTTGGGTATCACCATTAAATCAATCAAGAACTCTTATACAGCTATTGAAATGTTATATTTTGACATTTGAGGTGTCAGAAGGAATCATGCCACTGTATGGATCCAGGTGAGTAGCTTTTTTTGCTGCAAAGCGCAGGACAGAGTCACACTATTACTTGAATGTCGCTGGCAAAACTGCTGAAACATCTCATTAGAGACTTGCTACAGTTTTATGCAGATAAAGTTTTCAGAAATACTGATTTGGTGGTTTCAGTGGTTGTGTATTCTGTATTGAAATGGCTTAGTCCATCAAAGTGACCTACCGGGACAAGCTGATTTATAGATTTATATGATCGATTAAGGTATTTATAACTTACATTGAAACGAAAATCCTGTGGTCAAATTTACCTGAAACCCAGAATATAATTCCATGATATGGAACACGGACGAGTCGAATCAAACTATCAAGGATACAGGTCAGGTAATTTCGGACCCAACTTCTAGCGCGCCTATGCTAAAGGCCTATGTTTCACACTGTCCTTATCTAATCAAGATTAACGAATCTTACTAACAAAGGTTAATACATGCTGTTAAACGGTCTTAGCTGCAACATTGTTTCTACGATTTAGGGGAGATCATCACAAACCTTAGAGTCTCAAATCTTAGCGAAATTCGATTTACATAATCACTTCTTAAAAAAATGTCAATCCAAGTGCCATAGGTTCGAGTTTTCTGCATTTCTTTTGGTATGTGTCTTGAATCTTTTGATATAACAAGTGTAATTTTTCAAAAGCCAAAATTGAATTGAGCTGTGTCTGTCTGTCTACGGTTGCATTGCGTTGAGTGGTTCGTATCGTAAATTTAAGCCACCTCTAAAAGCACAATTAAATTGCGAAAAAAAATACAACAACAACCAAAAACATTAAGTACAAAGTATGCACTCACATTATTATCATCGTCATCATTATTATCAACATCATGTGATGGGTTTATGAGTGGTTCCCTTTACACAATAACTGCGACTAAATTCAATGTTACGTTGAGTGAGAGATTTTTTTTTTTTTTGCTGTTGCCCGCATCATTATAGTTGTTGTAGGTTGTTGATTTTGTCGCTTTGCGTGTCAAATGTTGTCATTTGCATAACAATGCTGGAGACCTTTTTTGTTTTGTTTTTTGCGCGAATGTTATATTGCGGTTTTTGTTGTTGCTGTTGTTGGCGGGGTTGAATTTTATTTTACACTTAAAGCTAGAGACTTCGGACATTTTTCTTGCTACTACTTATTTACTTGTCTCCTCAATTTTTATACACTTGAAAGTTCAATATCACACAAAAATACTACCTAAACTATGTTTAAGATGTAATTCAAATTCCTACATATACTTACCAAAGTTTTTTGACGTGCAGTAAAGTCGACAACAAACTCTTCAAATAAAGTACAACACTCCGGGGAACCTATCTACTGATGTGGTTCTTACTTTGAACCAACACTCAGGGGATGCCCCTACTAATGCAGTGCATTATGTAGATGTTAGGAAAATAGGTTACGAGGAGGAGAAAAGAGGGAGTAGAGTTTGTGGACATTTGACTTGAATTTATCTAAATTGAAACAGACTGGAAAAACTTCTTCGGAAAGTTTATTCCACACACGGCTAGTTCGACTGATAAACGAACCTTCTCTTTAATGCGATGTGTGATCAACTGGACAATAGTCAACAAACGGTTGTGATCTACGACACAACCAAGTCGTGCGATCAAAAACTCGGGCACTCAGTAGAACATGGTTATATCGATAGAACAGAGTCACACAACCAACATTACAACGATGCTCCAATGAGTTAATAGAGCTGGATACCCTACTGTCATTGAGAAGCATAAACGTCGTCCTTTGCACATGGTCCAAGAGCTTAAAAAGCCCCTGCCTGTCTGGGAGTTGTATTTCCTCTTCGGTCGGATATAGGTAAAAATAGTTAACTGATCGAATAGGCTGAAGTATTTCTTACAGCTGTTTAAAAAACCGAGACATTTTAATGCTTCTTTTAACACCAGAAAAACGTCATTATTCCAAAACTCTGAACACATTGAATTTTCATGCCTAAAATATCAATAGTGTCCATTTCCTCGATATCTATACCATATGTATAGACAACGATGTTGGCTCGACAGTCCTGTGGGTCAACACACTACATGGGATCTTACGTGCATTGAACCTGACCCTATCCACAAGACCCCACTAGGAGATTGTCAACAGTTTCTGATTATGTGGCATGCATAATAAGTTTTCTTCCGTCAATATCAAAAAGGTTTGGCCTACGGTCAAAGGAAAATAAATGCCAAATGTTGCTGTCATCTGCAAAAGAATAGATAGGATGTTGAGCAGCACTGCAGTGGAGCAGCACCTTTTTACTGCATGAGCTCAATAAAATATCTTGGGCATAGTATGGGATACCCTCTCGAGTTGGGGCAGTGGTTGATTGCTTTGATGCAAGAACAATTTTTTTTGCAAAAAGGCCAGCTAACAGGTTAGCTTTATCAGTGAGTTCAGTGAGCACTTGGTCGTCTTTTAAAAGCGTCGGGAAAAGAGCATTTTCCCTGACTCTTTTAACAAACGACCAAAAGATTTTACTGCCCGGAGAAGCCGACAGAACTTTAGCACGAAGACGATGTTCGTACAGAAGTTTTTCGCGAGCACTTTTCACACTCAGATCTCGCCTCTTTGTGTAGCAGATGCCACGACAATTCACCTGCCTGGGCAATTTTCCAGGATCCTCATTACATAATGGAAAACGACGTCAAACCATCCTTCCTGCATTGGGACTTCTTTCAGGAATCCGAATTTATTATTTATAGCTCCTAATTTCTTGAAATAACCAACTTTCTTAAAAACCCGCGAAATATGTCTTCGATTTTTAATTTGGAAACTCAAACACCTCTATGCAATCTCATACATAATCATCCAATGACATTCTAAATTCCATCTTTTAGTATTGTTTGCTTCCTTAACTCAGTTTTCAAGTCAGTGCTAAGTCGCCCTTCTACATTTTATTGTTACATTGATGACATTGTCAGTATTTAACAAACTTGTTGCAGTTATTTAGATTTCTTCAATTTGTAAAGAGAGGGCATACAAACAATATCAATTTGCGTTTAATGAATAATTTATGTTTACATCGGCTTTTTACTTGTCTGCTCCCCCCAACCACATTGTGCGGTCATATTCGTGTTAATTTTTTTTTTTTCTATAAATTTTATTCAGAGACGCATTTGTTGTTTTGTTGCAAATCCACAGGTAACTACTTTTAATTAACTTAACAAAATTATATTCAAAAATTGTTTTTCCATTGTTTCCTTAGGTTTATTTAATATTCAAGTTCATTCATTTGTTTTTAGCTTTCAGACTTTTTTTCTAGTAAGTATAAATAGAGTGTATTTTTGAATATTTAATATGCTTTTGGATATCGTGCGACAATGTTTTGTATTGTTGATGGAAATGTATTTTTTTTCACGGTGACATTACCTAAGGTTAAGTTTTTTTTTTAGTTCAAGGTTAACAGAATGAACATCACAGTTTATATGTGACTATAGGGAGTGGTCATATATTATGGTATATTCTAGAAGCAGTTTATCCTAGGGTTGGTTCTGTTAGCATTATCTTAAAAATTTGTGATTTCCTAGAGGGATTGGTAAATCGTCTTCTCAACAGGCTCAGTGTAGTTTTTAATGAACCCACAGTGATCCGTAAATCATGCAAGTGGAACTCATTTGGTTGAGAGAACTTATTCATTCACATACAGATTTCAATTTAATGCTCTCCCATCCAAAGTTTTTGAGAGCATCAAGAATTATTATAAAAATCTATTGTTTGATGTATCCATATTTCTTTTACATTCTTTGCCGCATGAATTTCGTGAATCTCGACCTAAAGCATCCACTACGTTCATCCGGAAATCTCAAAGAACACCGACTATCAAGTTCCTCAGTGAAAATTCCTCTTCTCTGTCTGCATCTTTGAACCGATTTTACACAAGATCTTAGTTTTCTCTATAGCAGATTCAAGGATCCTGCCCTTCCTCAATGATATTCCGAAATCATAGTTTATACCAAAGCCCATTAACAGTAACGATCACAAAGACAATTATCGAAAGTTCTCTTATTTCTCAGGGAAACTTCCTCTTATCTGTCTGCATCTTCGCACCGATTAAAAACAAGGATATCTCAGTTTTGTCTATAACAGACTCACAGAACCTCTCCTCCCTAAATGAACACATGGCTTATACCAAAACCGTAACGATTACAAATAAAATGTCCAAAAGTACTCTCGTCATACTTAAACCATAACCATGAACAGTTTGACAAGACACTGCAGAATTAAACATATCTCCCGATTAAAAAGCGTCCAGTTGACACAGCCACCACCACAGCAAAACCATAATATGCTTTTAATCGAACGCGTTAGTTTCAAAGTGTTTCGAAAACCTTTGAACAAAGGTTATAGATTAGGTTTGAAGTTTTCAAACAAAACTCCATTCAAGTTTCTTGGAGGCTCAATCAAAAAAAGATTTAATGGGATTCGATATATGTATGTAACGGATTTTAGAGCATCTACTTACTTTTATCATGACAATTTCCATCACTCTGGGCGGTAGCAGGAGACTGATGCTCAAATGTGTTAATTGATGCAGCATTACATTACAAAATTGGAGGTTTAGCCCTTACGGCCTGTACTGCGACCCTTTTGGGTATAATGTGGCAGAATATTTAACTAATAAGAACCACACCACGGTCACAGTTGCAACCTCTCTACTGAACAATACTTCTAGGCCGGAATTCTAGTGTGACCGCACACTGCTCTCCTAATACAATAAATGGTATCATGCAGAACAAAATGTCTTCTTCATCTTTAATGATTCACATAGAAGTGTTTTGAATATTAAATGTTTTATACGAGTTCATGTCAAAGCCTAATTCCGATAAATTTTGATCTTGTAGACAGAAGAATTTAGCCGACGACAAAAGAAATAGGATAACAAAAGATTTCACTTTTTTGTAAACAGATCACTCTCGGTCTTGATTGAACAATTCCAAAGGCCACTTTCACTAGTATTTTAGGATATCGCATTATTGGCATATGCGACTTTGTTTCATCCGTGTTAAGTCAAGTTTTATCCCTATTAAGTCCGCTTAAATGGATGCTTACTCTTCACATCGTAGATACATAGACTCTGAGGTTCGTTGTGTCACAACAGGACGATAATTGGATGACCTTAATAGTGTCAGCATTTAAACCAATTTGAGTTCCATATCAAACTCCTAAGGTATTGTAATAATGCATTTCATCGTTAAGACGCGCCGGTCCATGGTAGATAGTGTCTCGTTTTCAGGAACTTTGACTCCAGAAACTTTTCTTGACTTTAATAATTGGCTAAGCTGTCCTTGATAAGTTGATAAGATGATCTACCGACAGCAGTTTTGGAACAATGGAGAATTAACGGTTATGCTTTAAATCAACCCAGGTATTAACCGATCAGTTCCAGCCCAGCAGCTATAATTTCTCAAAACAATTTATCTTATATGACTGCTACTTCAATCTCTGGCTCGAGAAATTTGGTCGAATTGGCATTGAGGCCAAGATTAGGTTAGGGAGGCAGCGGTCGATTTACACCTCGCATAGACCTCTTGGTCCATAGTGGTAGGTTAGGTTAGCTTAAGTTGTAAGTGGCTGCAGACGTATTACTTCAGCACACATAGACTCTAAGGCCCATTGTGATTAGAGTTTTTCACGGGAATTCCCGGGAATTCCCGTAAATTTTCGATCCCGAAATCCCGGGAAATAGAGCGGGAATTCCCGGGAATTTTAGTTTCTTTGAAATTGTTGATTTTCGACTTCTATTGATTATTTAGTAAGTGATTTTTTAGAGATTTTATTAAAATTCTTGATAATTGATGACAGAAACGTACGCAGGGACCATTAGGGCCCAAAAAGGGAGACATTCTAACTAAAAAATTTCATGAAATCTGAGACTTACGAAATGAAAAAAGTCTCACAATATCAAAATTTCGATAGAATATAATTACACAGTGAATCGAAATTTCCGAATCGGATTAGAATGAAACCAAATACAAATTAAAGTTTACATTTTACATAACAAAGCCATCAAGACGTTTTTTTAATTCAGCGCTAGATTATTTTTTACACGCATTTTAAAGCAATTAAAGCTTTTGTGTACTAAACCTGTCCTACAATAGGGGCCCCTGGTCTAAACATAAGCTCGAAATTATGTTAGCTACAACCGGTATGAATTTCGCCGCAATCGCACCCGTACCTATTTACTAGAGTTGTCAGTCGATTAAGAATAATTCGATTAATCGATCAAACAAAACCCAACTCTTGTTCGAATAATTCAAAAATTACGATTTTCGAATAACGAATAAATCGATTAATTAATGTCGATTAATCGAACAATTTTTTTTTTAATTAAAAAATTAAATAAATGATTAGAATTTGATTTATTCTCATAAATTTTGAAAGATTTAATACAAAATGTAGGAAAGTTAAAATATATTGTAGCCATAGCCCTGGATAGCACATCCATTATAGAATTAGAGGGAGTTATCAAGTTTTTAATAAATAATTTAGAAAAAATTAATAATTCTTTTGCATCAGACTTACTAAAACGTATTAAAATAAGAATTAAATACGTTAATATTTTTTCTAAATTCTGGAAATTTTCCGAGCAATGAAAGTTTCTTAAAATATTCTTCAAAAAGCAAAACAAAAGAATATGCAAATGAATTATACTCCAGATTATTTTATGTTGAAAGTAATCACAATAATTCAAATAAAAGTATTGAAATAGAGGAAGTTATTAGTAATGAAAATAATAATCTTTTATGCAAGTTAAATAATTCAATTCAAAGTATTAAAAATTCTGAAAATAAATTGGACTTCAGCGATATATCAGACGATATGGTATATTTGGAAAAATCTGAAAAAAAAGAACAGAAAAAATAGATAAACATTTTTATGCTCTTCTTACTATATCACCTACTTCAACAATTAGCGAAAGAGTGTTTTCAAAATCTAATTTAATAAAAACAAAAACCAAAAATCGTTTGAAAGCAAAAAAATTGAGCCAACTTTTATTTTTAAAAGATTATTTCTTAAGAACAACTTAAATTGTCTTATTTGACAAAAATTAAAATCATTTATGATATATTATGTCTGAATACTTCAAATAATAATTTGTATTTGAATTATTTCTCAACAAGTATTAAAATCGACATCCATTAATTAAAAGTGATCTCAGTTATTCAATTTTTAAGTTTTTTTAACTTTTAACTATTTTATTTTTAAGTTTTGTATGCATTTTTTTCGTTAATAAAAATTTTAACTTTCTTATTTTAAGATTTTTTATAAGAATTGTTTATTTTTTTGTTAATAAAAATATTTTTTAAAATAATTTTTTTTATTCGTTATTCTCTTCGATTAATCGAATAAATTTTAATCTTTAATCGTTTGATCGAACGAGGAAAAACAATTATTTGAATTATTCGAACAAAGTTGAAAGTCGAATAATTGACAACTCTACTATTTACTGAATAGCCAAATTAATAAAAATAATCCACTGTTCACCGTTGCGTATGATTGTTATTTAAAGGCAATTACAAAATTAATCATACGCCGTATACAATTTTTAAGCAATTATTATTATAATTATAATAAAAGTTCACCAACTTCAAATGCGTGTAAAAAAATCTGGCGCTAAACCAAAAAAAGTGTCGAGAGTTTTATTATGCTTTCATTTGCTTTTTGTTGGGCTGTGTTATCAGATCCTGATACTTTTTTTCATAAGCTAAGAAATTTTTTTTCTGAGAACTGCATTATAAAAATTTGGAGTATGATTAATTGTTTCTTTAGAAAATATTTATGTCTCTGGACATGATTCTTTTTAAATCGATAAATTGATATAAAATCTGTGTAAAGGATGACAGTTTTTTGAGAAACCAGGATTTTTTAATTTTTTTAATAATTTTTGGGGTAAATTTTCTTATAATTTCATTTCTCTGAAACAGTTGCATTCAGTTTCAGAAACATAATAGAGAAATTCCTGTGAATCAGTTTCATTGTGTTTTAGAGGCAAAGCGTTGAAAACCAATTGTAAAAATGAACTGAAATGAATTAGAATAAATGATGAATTTTTATTATTAAAACAGATAAAGCGATGTGAGATAACATATTCCCTTAAAAATACTTTTAAATGATTTCGATATATTTGGACCGTTTTTTTTTATAAAAACTGGGTAACAAAAATTGTTCTTTTTTTCTCGAAACTTATTTTTTTCTGTTTTAAAGGTACTAAATAAGATTCTTATGGTGTTAATAAACATTATAAATAGTGTAATCGCATTCATAAGGTTTTTATATATTTTTTTTTGACAAAAAATTTGGGTTTTAAGTTATTGCGGGAATTCCCGGGATCCCGGGAAATTTAAAAATGAATCCCGCTTTCCCGGGAAATGAAAAAGTCCGGGAAAAGAAAAACTCTAATTGTGATACAACGAGCCTGTAATAGGTTCCCCTACTAGTCCCTGTCGTTAAACCAATTTGAGCCTCTTATAAAAATCCTAAGATATTCAATTTTGACGTTCGAGAAATCGGACGCAACTCCATTTGACGACACATTTAACCACTCTGAGTGGTTCCCTTTAAGACAGTGTCCGGTTATTACAGCAACTACAGTAAAAATCTCTTCCTTAGGATTCGACGTCAGCTTATTTGTGCGCATCTGATTAAGAGAAGGCAAAATCTTGTTTTCTTGTCTTGCACGTCCATCCATTTTTCCATCTCCGATTAGTCTCAGTCGCGAAAAAAATCCTTATATTTTGCTTGCATGCTTACCATACCAAAACATCCCAATTCTTTTGGAAATTGTAAGGTAGTTCTCTATTCATCAGCTTTACATTTTCCTGAAATGTTTCTGTGCTCTAGGACCCATATGAGTCGCATGTCAAACTGAACTTGTAAGGAAATTCCCTATTCATCAGCTTGGCATTTCCCTGGAATGTTTTTGTGCTCAAGGACCCATTTGAGTCGCATGTCAAACTGTTTAGCCATCTCATTTAAGAGCTGATCTTGTTTTCAGAAACATTGACAGTAACATTCCAGGGACTTAAACGCGGCTTGACTGTCAGAATAGATGTTGACTGCGGTTGAAAACAAGATATTGCAACTCAACCAACTTCCTTTTTGCCAGCATCTCTGCCTGGTAAACACTGAAATGATCTGTCAATCTTCGAGCCAGGCTCAACCCAGGCTCTTCGAATAGACTTCAAAAAACACTTGTTCGTGTTGCTTCAATATATTTGTTTATTGAGGCTCCACAACCCGGAATGCCACTCATACAAGACTCCCTGGATGGTATCATAGTGGTAAAGTGGATCTTCAAAAGGCTCATAGAGGGAGCACGTAGTACGTGTAGTAAGAAGAGCACCAGTGATAAACATCGAAGCCATTATCTAAACCATTGGTAATGGCACAGTTCCCCTTTGTCTCTAAAGCAGGCCACCAGACAAGCAGAATTGGACGTTGCTGTATAAATCCAGTGAACGACTTTAGGAATAAGATCCCACCGCTTTCCAATGGGCCTCTTACAGGAATAGAATGCAATCGTTGCTTCTCCCACCCGCTCCTTAATATTACGCCTGAAGTGCAGCATCCTATCTGTAAATACTTCAAGATACTGGGCTCTATCTTAGAAGGCGATTGCAGGCCTATCCAGAGAAATACGATTAAAAGCAGGAACCTTATTATTCCTTGTAAGCAAGACAAGCTTTCCTTTACTTGGATTAACTCCACGACCATAGGCACTTACCCATTTAGACAGATCTTTTAGGGAACCCTGAAGAATGTCACTCAATGTTGACAGGTGCTTTCCCTTTATAGCTATCGCGACATCTACAGCATTGGCGACAACGTGACAACCACGTGCTTCTAGAGAAAGCTACATTGAATTCATTCCCAGGTTCCAAAGAAGCGGCAAAAGAACACCTCCCTGTGGTGTGCCCCAATTGACAAACCGAAATATGACAGACGCTCCCAATTCAGACATTATACGTCTATTGGCAAAGATATTTTCCATCATTAAAACGATGCCACTCTTCATTCCCAGACCTGACAATTCCACAATAATTGAGTCCGTAATGACATTATTAAACAGTTTCTTGACCTTATATGTATGCATATTGCCCAGTCTAAAGCAACAACGGGTCAAGTACTCTACGCAAATATGAGTCTATCATTCGGTTCATTGTTTTTAACAAAAAAGAAGACAGACTAAATGTTTTGAAATCCATCGGAATTTTTCCAAGCTTTCGAGATAAAAACGACTCTGGTATCCCTTTATTTTAAAGGAATATACGACCAGTTTATGCTGTAACCCTACAGCTGCCTAAATCTTCAGACATAGCTTTCCCCTTAATTATTATTTTCCTATTTTCTCCAGAAAACTTAAAAGCAGATGTCTCCCATGTGAACGGGAGAAAAAAAGCTATCATTAAACATTGTTGTTTTCCTAACACTTTTTGCACTCAAGACGCGTCATTTTCATTTTAGAGGTTAATACATAGAATAATAATATTACACTTGTTTTAAACGGGAATAAAAATCCAAAGAATAAGAATAATCCCATCTGGAAATTATGAACTTTTATATTGCAAGAAATCTTACATTAACAGCAACCTGCTAGTTAAAGCTCTAAAACATCTACTGATCTTTGTCTTTGTTATGGGTTGCAGCACTGGCTTGAATTTCATACAGACAGAATATATTGTGGTGGTAAGAAAGCGCGTGAATGTAAACATCCATACATCGGTTTAGAAATAGAAAATGAAAAATCTGCAGAAAAAACAGCAACACCAACAGAAACAAAAGTAGGAAAAGAAGAAAAAGAAAAAAATAATGCTAAATTGTGTAGCCAAACTATAACGATTTCTTGACTATGTGGCGTGTCACTTGTGGTCGTGAGAATTAGATTTAATTGATTTCCACACGCTACACAAATGCGACCTATCGATGATGATCAATGTTTGTTATATGGATGGATGGATTGGATTGGATTTATAGAAGACATGAACAAAAAAAAAGAAAAGAAAACGAAGAAAATGCATTTGTACAATTACTGAAGAAGAGGAACAAGATGATGTTACTCTGATCATAATGTTGCTGATGATGGACACACAACATTACAATACATGTGATTTTATGATCAGTAGTTGTTGTTTTTGTACTCTATGTGTAAATAACAAAAAGTGCGTATGAAATTGTTACAATCGAGACGAGTATGGAACAAAAAGCTAAGCAAAATTATAATTGAATTGAAGTTTTTATTTACAAAACACAAACAACTTTGAAAACGTACAAGTTAATAATAACAGTAGAATCATGTTTTGTAGGGAATGGACAGGATTATAAAATGTTGTGATTATCAGATGATTTAAAAGTGCATATTTGCACTTTAAAAGCACCATTTTGTGCTAGAGATAGTTCGCAGATGCTACAGGCTGACAAAATTTGAAAAAAGTCGAAACCACGGGACTAGAGTATACCTTCCTAAGGGTTTGAGATCAACGAAAACTGCTCTTCATGAGCTCGTTGGAACCAACAAGAGATCGCTTTTGGTAAAAGAGATTTTGCCAATTTTTTAGGCTTCTGGTCATTCCAGTATTCAAGATATGCTGTCTTGAAAATTAACAAAATCGTATATATTTGACAAAAGTATTCTGACATAAATAAAGATATCTCGAAAAGTAATAATAATACAGGTCTCATTCAGGTTTTAAATAATAGGTAATGAGACAACTTTTGAAATGGTGTTCCCCAAGATTTTTTTTGAAAAAGGTCAAAGGTCATTGGTTTTTACCATAATTTTTGGCGAGCTATATCTCAAAAAACGGTATTTTTAAATTTTTCGAAAAAATACATGTTGTTAAGAATCACCTATACTACTTAAGTTTAAATTTTCAGGGTGGAGACTTTATTGGAACTTTTAATATTAATAGAAACATTGTGACAGGAAAGAAAAAGCGGTGTAATTTCCATAAGAAAAAAAAAATTTTTTTTTGTCTTTGAACTTGCTGTAGCAAGATTCATTTTTCTGAATGTTTTTGACGTGCTGACTCCAAATATGACCTTTAAACTGGCCTATCGCTATTACTTTTCAAGATATGGGTCCAATTATATTCCGATTTGATTAGGTTACAAAAGTACACGTTTAACACCTAAAAATACAATTTTTATCAAATATTTCAATTTTTATTAATTTTGAGGGAATTATGTGTATATCGGGAGAGAGGTTTGTATGGGGACTACCAGAAGGAATGACCAGATTCCTTTGAAATTTGGAATGATGATTCGTGCATACATAACACAGCTCAACAAGAAAATGCGTATTGGATTCTGGTTAGTGATTTGGATAAAGTTTCTTGCGCTGAATCCAAATCCGGAGCTTAAATTTGTCTACCACGTCAGGATTTTGAGTAATTCGAGGTTAAAGTGCCGAAAAAGGGCATTTTTGACCCATTTTAAAAGCTTATAAAATAATATCCTGACATGCGAATGATTTGGTATCAAGCTCATTCAAAAGTTTGTAATTTTCTCTTAAATTTAAGATGATATGTTCTAAAAATTTAATTTTTTAAAATGGTAAAAAAATCATTAACAAAAAACCTTCCATTTTTTAAATATTTAGTTTATTTACACAGTGTTTTTTAAAAAATTTCCATACAAATTCATACGGTAATTTTAGATTTAACGCACTTGTTGCTATTAATTTTTTTACCATTTTAGAAAATTAAATTCCAAGAAAATTTGATCTTGTCTAAATTGAATGAGCTTGATACCAAGTCATTTGCATGTCAGAATCTTATTTTATAGGCCTTCAAAAATGGTCAAAATGGGCTTTTTTTGACCCTTTAACCGCGATTTTCTCAAAATTGTGACGTGATAGAAAAATTTTAGTGACGGTTTTGGAATCGGGGCACCAAAACCTATCAACTGTTTTGGTTTCATCCAAAACGCAGCGACAAACCTTAGATTTGTAGAGCGGTGTAATTATTACCTGCTTAATTTCAAAGCGATATCTATTATAATACGGTTTTTAAAGTCATTTAAGCCGAATCCAAAGGGGGCGTTTGTATGGGGGCTAGGTCTTAACATGGACCGATTTTCTCTAATTTCGTCCTTGGGCCAAAAGATGCTTAAGTTTTAAATTTCAAGTCAATTGATTGAAAATTGCGACCTGTATCGTGCTTAAACCGATAGATGGAAGGATGGACATCACTAAATCGACTTGAAAAGTAATTCTGAGTCGATCGGTATGCTTGAAGGTAGGTCTAGGACCAATATTTCGGGTAGTTACAAACATCAGCACAAACTCATTATACCCTGTACTACAGAGTGGTGTAGGGTATAATTAGATCCCTTTTTAAAAGGAGCTTTGTTTTTTCATGATCAAATTTCCGTTAAGATAAATTTTTTATACCCTACACCACTCTGTGGTACAGTATACCGATTGACTCAGAATTACTTTTTGAATCGATTTAGCGATGTCCGTCCGTCCGTCCGTCTGTCCCTCTATCGGTTTTGCACAAATCACCATACCAAATTTCAAAGGAATCGGGTCAGTCTTTCTGGTAGTCCACATACAAGCCACCTTCGCGATATTCACATAAGTAATTCCCTTAAAATTCATAAAAATGGAAATAGTTGATAAAAAATTTATTTTTAGGTGTTAAACGTGTACTTTAGTAACCTAATCAAATCGGAATATTATTGGACCATTTTTGGACTTAGTCCCTCATATAAAAATTTCGACCGATATTCAGTTAAATTGGTCTATTGACAAAAAAATAAACCAATTCCACTAAAATTTGTGTGTTTTCTACACTAAATAAAGATCTAACAAAAGACAGATACAATCGGCGTACGGACATAGCGCCCAATGTCTTATCGCCCAAATCCGTAAATGTCATATCGCCCAAGCTGCGACATATAGCCAAAAATGATAAGTCTAAAAATTTTATTTCTCCCAAAACAAAATTGTCATAAAATCCAAAATATTTTTTTTGGGCGAAATGTCGAAATTACGACTTCTACATAGATTTGTTTTTTTGTAATAAAAGGTTTTCTGTGTAGCCGGCCTTCGGCCGGGCTTTGGGATTATATACCCCATGCATTAAACCCACCCTATCTGCAAACCAAAGCTATTTTGGTTATCAGGCCTTTTTGATGCATATCAAATTTTGATAGTGTAAAGGCCTGCTACCCTAGAAAACTTTACTTTACGGAGAGGGTGGGTTTAATGCATGGATTTTGTATTCCCCAAGCCCGGCCGAAGGCCGGCTACGCATTAAAACTTTAAAATATTGTGTTAAAAAAAATATATTGGTGAGTTTTTTGATTATTTTTTTGGGTGCTATAACATTTTATAAATTCAACATTTTGATATTAGGGTAATATGACATTTTTGATAATTTATATTAATTTAAAGAAAATTGTTAAAATGCCAAAAAATAATGGCCATATCGTCCAAAAAATTTTGCAACAACAACTAACACACAGTTTTTTTGGGTGGAATGACTTTTTTAAATTGGGCGATATGCACTTGGGCGCTATTTCCGTACGCCGATACAATCGGCCCATGTTTGGACTTGGGACCCATTTTTCGGAAAACACTGGTGTAGGGTATCATATGGTCGGTCTTGACCGACTATAACTTTCTTACTTGTTTTAATTTGTTTTAAAAGAAACTTTTGCATTTTCTATGTAGGCAAAAGTCTCAGATTCTGACACATTTGTCATATCAAAAAGTCGAAATCTAAAATATCAGATTTTGAGACATTTTTTATAAAGAAATGTTTTTTTTTATAGGAAAAATGTCTCAGAATCTGAAAGTTTTTTTAACGAACAATGTTTGAGAATCTGAGACTTTTTCTCTTTCGAAAAATGTCCCAGATTCTGAGAATTTTTTTTTTAATGAAAAATGTCTAACAATAAGAATCTGAGACTTTTTCTTTTAGAAAAATTTACGGATTCTAGAACTTTCTTCCACAGAAAATGGCTCAGATTCTTAAACCTTTTTCTTTAGAAAAAGTACTTACTCTAAGGCATTTTTGGGATATTTTTCATATAAAAAAGGCATCCGTTTCTTAGACTTGTTTCGTATAAGAAAAGTTTTAAATTCTGATAAAAGGGTCTCTGAACTTTTTCAATTGAAAAAGTCTGTGACCTTTTTCCTATCGAAAAAGTCTTACACTCAAAAAAATACATTAGTAGATTTACTAATTTTTTTTTGCTAGTGCTAGTCAGCCAACTTTTAGCAAATTTTTAGTTGAAATTAGCATGTTAGCAAAAATATCTTGTAAACTTCATTTAGAGCATTAGCAATTTTAAACAAAATTTCAACTAATTTTTTTTGCTAAATTTAAAATTGAGCTGACCAAATTTTTACAAGCTTTTTTTGCTAATAGTAGCAAAAATAAATGGTATTTTTTTTTTTATTTTCAGAAAAATTAAAATGGCGCTATCTCGGAAACTAAGCCAGATAGAGTAAAATGGAGGCCATTTTTGGTTCTCGGGCTCTCTCTCCATAGTATCGCCGGTCCTCTCACATGTGTGGACCCTAATGGGTCCTAACTTAGGATCCAAAAAAGTTAGCATTCCCGAAAATTGTAAAATGCTCATATCTCGGTAAATATTGCCGACACAACAAAAAGTCCAAAAGCATTTTTGTAGCTCTCAATACGTAGAACAATAGAAAAAGCTTAGAATAGAAAAAGCGTAGAAAAAGCTCTCCGAGTAATATTTTTGAAATTATCGAGTTTTATAATTCTCAAGACCCCGGTGGTCCCCTAAAATCACGTATCTCAAAAACTAAGCTAGGTAGAGCGAAAAGGACAAAATTTTGGATCAAAAACTATGACGTTTTTTAAGGAACCCAACTAGGTCTAGGCCCATCGGGGTCTGGACCTTTCGGGTCCGAACCCAATGGGGTCCTCAAATGTGTATGAACTAAGTAAAAATAAAAAAAATTTCAGTTAACTAATTTTTGGCAAAACATTTTTGCTAACTTTATAAAAAAAATTGTGGGTTCAAAATCAACAAATTTTCTTGTAGGTTTACAAGCTTTTTTTTGCTAACACTACAGAATGTTTTCGATTCTGAGGCCTTTTTCTTATATGGGTGAAATAAAAAAATGTCAGTGTTTTTGAGCCAAAATTGTACAAACAAAAAATTTTTGTTTTGGTGAATTTTTTTATTAAAATTGATATGTTGCATCACTACTAATATAACTACAAAAAAATCTCTTCTACAAATTGTTTCAAACAAATTTTATCGTCAATTTTATGATTTTTTTGGTGACGGAGTTTACATTTACCGTAGAAAAATACATTAAATTTTTTGAATTTTTTTTTTAAACTTTTTATTGTAATTTAAAAAACTTATTTATATAATTACTAACAATTTTTGTAATTATGTTTTTTTCTTGTTTTTGTTATTAAAGATTTTACAATTATTTTTTTTTAACAGGATTTTTCTAAGAAAATGTAAAATAAATTTATTATTATATCTGTTAAAATGAGTTTTTTTATTTTTTGAATGACTAGTGGTAATATTTGCATCGGTTTTAACAACTACATACAGTTTTTTATTTATTATATTATTTATCTGCAAAAAAAAAACAAGTTGACGGAGTTTACAGAGACGGAGTTTACATTTCGTCACTTTTGGCCCTTTTTTTCAAAAACTATTTGTCAGATATTGGTTTCCGAAAAAAAATCATTAGATGTCAACTAGATACGTCAAAATATGACGATATTTCAGATACACGCTAAGGCTGCGTTTTTGACATATCGCTTTATCTTAGTTTAACCGGGAGTTTTATTAAACTTTATAAAAATAAAACCAAGTTTAACCAAGTATTCTGTTTTTCAGTTCAAGTTTAGCAAATGTCGATTAACGCGGTATTGCCATACCAAATGCAACATTTCCAATTAGAATAGTTGCCATCATCGCACATTTTTTCGAATAAAATACCACAACATGGCAATGCTAACCAGTATACTTGAAAATCAGAGGTGTTTTTTTGACATTTTTGTACCTTAGTTTAACTCTCCATCATTGGTGAGTTAAACTTAAAATAAACCACATCTCAAAAACAGAATTTGTGGTTTTAACTCAGTTTAAACCTAAAACCAATAAATTGTACAACTCAAAAACTCAGCCTAAGTAGTTTTGTTGTAAACGTGGAGACGAAGTTTACAGCATTTTACGATTTTTCATTTATGGTTTAGCTTTTCATACCGGGAAATTAATATGCAATGAAAAAACTTGAAACCAATGATGCACAATGATACATTATAGCCTCGCGCTTAATAAATGGGGCAATAATATATTATTTTTCTATACACCATTTTGGTGAGAGTAAGGTGGTGGCTCTAGATATTTCCAAAGCATTCGATCGTGTATGGCACGCTGCGCTTGTGTCTAAGCTAATTGCTTTTGGTGTGGGTAATGATTTTTCTCGTTTTATTTCGAGCTTTCTCAGCGACCGTACTATACGTGTTGTCATAGATGGGGTCTCTTCAAGAGAATTTCAACTTAATTCAGGCGTACCCCAAGGCTCTGTTCTCTCTCCTTCTCTATTTCTTATCTTCTTAAACGACCGTCTAAGTCAAACTTCTAATCCTATCTACTCTTTTGCAGATGACAGCAACATTTGTCATTCATTTTCCTTTAGACACAGGCCAAGCCTTTCGGAGGTTGGGTTAATGAGACAGAAAATGAATGACACTCTCAACCAAGATCTTTCTGCTATCTCAGAGTGGGGTCGAGTGAATAGGGTGGACTTTAATGCACGCAAAACCCAGTGTTGTGTGTTGACCCACAGACCGGCTGTGGAATTAGCACCGTCATCTGTATCAATGGGTGGTATAGATATTATGGAATCGGAAACTCTTGATGTTCTGGGCATGAAAATACAGTGTGATTTCCGATGGAATAAGCATATTTTTCAATTGTCGAAAGAAGCATTCAAGTGTCTTGGCTTTCTGAAAAGGTGTAAGAACTACTTTACCTCATCCGATCTCCGCACTATCTATACCACCTACATTCGACCGAAAATGGAATACAACTCCCATATATGGGCAGGAGCTTCAGTGTCTATTCTGAATCTTCTGGACCGTGTGCAAAGGAGGGTGGTGAAGCTTATTAATGACAATAACGTATCTAACTCTATTGATTCATTAGAGCATCGTCGGAATGTGGGTTGTGTGACACTGTTCTATCGATATTACCATGGGAAATGTTCTGCTGAGATAAGCGAACTCATACCCCGAGCCCGTGTTTTTGTTCGTAACACTCGCTTATTAAATAGAGCTCATCCGTTTGTAATCGACAGTCCAGTCTTTCGCACAACGCATTACAGAGAGAATTCGTTTCTCAGTCGATCTATTCGTATGTGGAATAATCTCCCCGCAGAAGTCTTTCCTAACGCATTTAATCTAGAAAGGTTCAGGTCAAATATTCATAAACACTACTCCCTCTTTCCTCCCTCTCATACCTATTTTTCCTGATATCAACACAATGCACTGCATTCGTAGGGGGCATCCCCTGAGTGTTGGTTTAATATAAAAAGAAACAAGTAAGAAAATTATAGTCGGTCAAGAACAACCATATAATACCCTACACCAGAGTTTCCCGGACCATGGGTCCCAAGTTCAAACATAGACTGATTAGATCTATATTTTGTCAAATCTTTAATAAGTGTAAAAAGCAATCACTAATCAAATTTGAGTGGAATAGGCTTCTTTTTGTTGACAATAAATCGCTTCAACTGAATATCGGGCGAAATTTCCACATGGGACCTAAGTCCAAAATGGTCCGATGATAATTAGATTTGATAAGGTTATTAAAGTACGCGTTTAACATACACAAACAGAATTTTAATTAAATATTTTCTATTTTCGTGAAAATTGAGAGATTTATGTGAAAATCGGGAAGGTGGTTTGTATGGGGGCTACTAGAAGAACTGGTTCGATTTCTTTAAAATTCGGAATGGTGATTTGTGTGTATAAAACATTAATTCCTGCCAAATTTTGAAAAGATACCTATTAAAATGCGACTATTAGAGTCATTTGAGCCTAAACTAAAGAGGACCTTTGTATGGGGGCTAGGTCTAAATATGGACCGATTTTTTCCAATTTCAATAGGCTTCGTCACCCATATATAAAAAGGTCTAAGATTCTGACACTTTTTCCTAAATAGAAAAAGTCTCAGATTCTGAGATCTTTTTCCTATAAAAAAAAACTATAAATTCTGAGACCTAGAAAAAGTCTCAGACTCTAAGACTTTTTACCTATAGAACAAGTCTCAAATTCTGAGATTCTGAGATCTAATATTCAAAGACCTATTTTATATCGAAAAAGTCTCAGATTCTGAAATCTTCTTGAAACAGAAAAACTTTCAACTTCTGGGATTTTTTTTTCAATAGAAAAAGTTTCCGACTTTGAGACTTTTGCCTTTCCAAAAATGTCTCAGATTCTATGAATTATAAAATAAGTCCGAAATTCAGAGGATCTGAGACCTGTTTCCTATAGAAAAAGCCTCAGATTCGTAGTCTCAGATTGCGACCTTTTTCCTGTAAGCAAGTCTCAAATTCTTTTCTTCTATAGAAAAAGTTTCTGAGCATGGGACATTTTTCCTATAGAAAAGTCTCCGATTCTGCCACATTTTTCCTTAAAAAAAAAGCCTCAGATTTTGAGACATTTTTTCTATACAAAAAGTTTCCTATTTAAAGTCTCAGATTCGGAGACATTTTTCCTAAAGAAAAAGTCTCAGATTGTGATACATTTTTCCTATAGGAAAAGTCTAAGTCATTTGATATACCGAAATTGTTACGTTCACAACAATTTTTTCCAAAGAAAATTTTTTTCATCAGAAAAAGTTTCTAAGTTTGGGACATTTTTTCTATAGAAAAAACGTCAGATTCTGAGATATTTTTCCTATAAATAAAGTCTCAGATTCTGAGACATTTTTTCTATAGAAAATGTTTTCTATAGATAGTCTCAGATTCGGAGGTATTTTTCTACAGAAAAAGTCTCAGATTATGATACATTTTTCCTATAGGAAAAGTCTAAGACATTTTATATACCGAACTTTTCACGTTCCTAACAATTTTTCTCAAAGAATTTTTTTTTTCATCATAGGAACTTCTAGATTGACAGATATTTTTTCCTTTAAATATTTTCAGATTTGCCCTAAAATTTCTTTCGATTTTTCCTTTAAAAGTCTTCAGATTTTTATTATGAAAAATTTTCGGGTTTCAACATTTTTTCCGTTGGAAAATTTTTAAGAAAGTTTTATGGTTCCTTCTTTTTCTTTCCTTTTTCTTTGTTTTGTTTTTTTTTTCTTTCTTTTCCTTTTTTTTCTTTTTTAAATTTGAGGGATATTTCTCCTTTCCCCCCTTGTACCCGCGCATGCAGAGATGGACCAAAGGTTAAATCTTAATTTTAAAGGTAATTTATAGGACATTTAGATGACTTGTCAGATTTAATAAATAAAAGAGTTTTAACGCCTCAAATATGGCGAAAAACTTTTTTGTTTAAATGCAAGCTAAGATACCTAGAAAACCTGATGTGATAGGCGAATTCTGAGATCAGATTCAGATTCAGCGCAACTCAAACCCTTATATAGTTAAAAATTTGTTTCCCTGTGTAATCTCTATCTTATTGAAGAGCTTTTTAAGGAATCACTAATTGTGCTTTAAATTGTAAGCTTTTGTAGTGTAGAAATTTAACTAAAGCTTAAACCAAGTCTATTATATCATTAACACAATTTGTGCACACATAAAAACAAAAACATTATTAAAGTTTATGTTTATTTGTGTTTGAGTTTGTATTCGAACGTCTATTGATTCTCATTGAGTTTAAGAAATTAAATGTATAAACAAATTTTGGTTTAACAAAATCTACAATAAATAGTCATTTTGATCAACTTACTTATAAAAGTCGAATATTATTATTAAAAAAAATATTTTTAATTCCGATATCTGTAACTCTACTGTAATATCAAAAATAAAATAATTTGAATAATGAGTGATTTGAATTTGTTTGCAAGCAAGTATGATTGATTTGTAACGCATGTTAAATAACGTACGAACAACAAGTATCGGAGTACAAACAGGAAATTAAATGAGATAAATATTCACACATTTCTTTTCTTTTCATTTTATCCAAAACCAGACATAGAAAAAAATACACTGTGAATGAATCAATAATCTTGGTACGTACCATGGGTGCATGATATTCGTTCACACACTCAAGACACAATTCCACAGCCTGCTTTCAATACGAACGTGCCAAAAAAAAAATAAAGTTTATGTACAATATTATGTAATAATATATCTTGTTGGAAAACATATTCTTTTAACCAAAAAAAAAATTATATGGTAGTTCTGTATGTAGACTGGAGATTTATTAAAAATATGCCAACTGCCAATGTTGAGTAATCGATTTCTTTTGTTTGTATTAACTTTGAATTACAGTGTCCTTTTAAAATTTGTTGCCTCTGTAAGGCAGTTGCAATGCTATTTTGGACTTCGATGTGAAAGACAGATCCAACAGTCTTTGCAGCGTTGTGGAATATACAATGCCACCACCCATTGAAACAATTTTGTGGAAACAAAATAGACGGTTTCAGAACTTTTACATCATTTTCAGATGCAATTCGGTGAAGTCAATTAAAATTCGACAATTCTATTTCAAATTTAAAGGTACCATTTTTAAAGGGTTGAAATTTGAAGATTCCCATTAAAAATTTTTAAAACCCGGTTAACCGGTTTTAATACAATTGGCAATTTCGAATTTATTAATATCCTCCACAGTGTAAAAAATTTTTGAAAAAAAAAAAAATTAGCTTTTGAGGATGTTTATTCTGGCTCGAGGTCATTCTTTTCTTTACTAATTAAAACCATGATATTCTCATAGCATAATTTTCAAGAAAAATTATTTTTTTGTTTTAAATTTATTTATGTTGGTCATTTTTGGTTATTGACAATCGTTGCCTTATTAGTATGGTACAATTTCTTCGTCTTTCTAATTCTCATTTTGAATAGAGGCAAATATGTATTAATATTCTAGTTTGTGCACAAACGATTTGTCATTAGACTCGTTTGCTACTTTGTAGTAAATCGTTTCTATTTTTGCTAAATAATCTTGACAATGGAATCTTGACAAATTCCGAAACACGTGTCGATTAAGTCTTGCAAAAATGACCAACATAAATAAATTTAAAACAAAAACATAATTTTTCTTGAAAATTATGCTATGAGAATATCATGGTTTTAATTAGTAAAGAAAAGAATGACATCGAGCCAGAATAAACATCATCAAAATATAATATTTTAAAGGTCGAATAAAACAATTTTTATTTTTTAATAAAAATTAATCAGAATTTGAAAAAAAATTAGCAATAAAATTAAAAAAAAAAAAAAATTTGACACAATTAAAAAGGTTTTTAAAATCCCTGGAAAAAATTTTTGGGTAAAATTTTTTTTTTAATTTTTTTTTTTGTTTAAATATCATTTGGTATCCAATTCTGTTGTCATATGTCCACCACATAACCTTTAAACATTTGTGTTTTTAGGTTATGTGAAATATATCAAAATTTTCGAGGTGTCCTTTTTTTCATAACTCGAAGCAACAATAAGTAAATTTGTTAAATGAAACAGAGTTTATTCCAGTTCGAGGTCATTTGACGTTCCCCATTATGAATTAACATAGCACTTAACATAACTAATTATTAGGGCTTCCCGTCAAATTTAAATTTTTGAATTTTATGTCGTAATACCTGCCTTACGATGGCCAGTTAGAGCTGATCGTGCAAAAATTTATAAAAAAAAAGAAAATGACTTATTTCAACCAAAATCCGGCTAAAAATTCAGAAATTTGGAGCACTTCATTAAAAAAGTAATTCCTTCCTTTTTCGATAGATACTATTAAGTGCATTTATTCTGATTCTTGCAATTATTTAATGCAATTAATCATTATTTAAACACATTTTTAATATATACGCCCACAAAAGGGGGCGGGTCAAAATTTTTTGTTATTTTTTTATCCGCTGGGTCAACAGGCAGTGGTTTGAGCTTCCTCTGACATCAAAATGTTGGATTTGCTTAACAAAAATACAAAAAACCCTGCAAAAAAATGCCGTATTTCTGAGGTTGGTTTAGTTCTTCAAGGGGAAACTTTTTTCCCCCTGGTCCGAATTTTGCCAATTTCCGAACTTATGCAGCCTATGACCACAAGACATATTCGTGTAAAACTTCGGAAGTCTAGCTCTATTATTTTGGAGCGTATCGTGTCCTCTACTGGCGGACAGACGGACGGACAGACAGACGGACGGACGGACAGACAGACGGATGGACAGACATCGGTAGAATGTCTTAGAATTAACACTGATCAATAATATATTTACTTTTTGGGGACCTAGACCGATATTTCGATGTGTTACACACGGAATGACAAAGTACTGTGGTTGGAGGGTACACAAATTATTTTCATGTCTAAAAATCAGCATCTGTGGACCAAATTCGCGGTGAATTTTGGTCGAAATTAGTGCCCCTCCATTTCCCGGTTCACGGTATGACCTTGCGAAAGTTTTTTACGCTCTCACAGAAAAAATATGGAGGAAACAAATTTGAGTAATCGCTTGTTTAAATTTAAAAACAAAAATTGAGTAATTTTTTAATTGACGCAATTAAAAATTTACTCAAAAATTATAAGAACAATTTAAGTAAATAATTTAATAAAAATTTAATAGTTTTTTTATTTTTTTTAACTCTCATAGTTTTTTGAATTCTCGTTTAGTTTATAGTTTTTTGTGTGGCTGAAAATTTGAATGAAAGTTTCATTTAATACGTACTAAAACAAGTCCAAAAAAAATTAACTGAAGGGTGTCGGGTCTAAACGTGAGTGATTTGGCCTGGAATGCCCCATATATATTTTTTTGATGTAATATCAAAAACCGCTTTACTCAAGAATTCCATCGAAAAAATGTTCACGGATATTTTTTTTTTGTCAATTTTAAAGTGTTTTTTGTAGATATTTTCAATATTTTCCTTATATTTAAGTTATGTTCTCGCAATAAAAACCAGATGAAAGTTTAAAAAAAAAAATTGCAACAAATTTTACACATATTATTTTCCCATCATTTTATTGCGCGCAATAAACAGCAAATTATAAAAATACGTTTTTTGCTTAAAAACTGATTTTTTAAATTTGATTAAAAATATTTATTTATCTATCTATCTATTTACACAGAAAATAATATTGAGAAATACAATTTGAGTAATCACTTGTTTAAATTTTTAAAACAATTTTGAGTAATTTTTTAATTAACGCTAATTAAAATTTACTCAAAAATTGAAAATAAAAATTGAGTAAATAATTTAATACTTTTTCTTATTTTTTTTTTCTTGGTGTTTTGAATTCTCACTTAGTTTATAGTTTTTTGTGTATGTATATGAAAGTTTGAAATCATCTTTATAAAATTTTCCTTTGTCTTGAAGACATAAGTATATTTGGTAAAGTTTGAAAAAGCTATTTTTTTGAAAAAAAAAAATCTAAAATTTTTCAAACTTTTTACAAAAATAATTTTTTTATTAAAAGTTTATTCAATACTACACTCATAGAAATCCTACAGTATTCCTTACTAAAAAATTGGTAGTTATTACTAATTGTTAGTATTAAAGGGCCCTACAACGCGTTAGTCAATTTTTACTAACGCAGTTATAAAAAAACGGTAAACAAATTTAAAAGCGAAAACCTGTCCAAAATCGATTTTGAAAAATTTTTTAACAAAAAAAATTGTTTCAAAATTATATAATTATTGAGCTTGATAGCTGGCAATGATGTATTTCGGAAATTAAAAAAAAAAATATACATTTATTTTTTTTCAACGAAAATTTGCTATGTGCGTTTGAAAAAAAAAATATTCAAAAATGTAAATTTTACCATATTAGGTGTCAAAAATAATTTAAAAAATTTTTTAAAATTACTAACAAAAATTATTAAAAAATCGGTAAAAAATCAGTATTCAGTAAAGTTCAAAGTATTCCAATTTCAAAAAAATAACTAAATTTATGCTGTAAAGCTAAATTTATACTGTAAATTACTAAAAAAGTAGTATAGTTAAAGTTATAACACTTTTACTGTATTTTTTACTGTAGGATTATTTTGAGTGTATTAAATCGTTTACTGGTGCAAAATTGAGTAATTTTTTACTCAATAGTATCAAAAATTTACTCAAAAATTTTTTTTTATTTTTTTCTGTGATCTTAAAAGCATGAACCTTTACAAACATAACAATTAGGGTTTCGTAAAAATCTATGGGCAAACACCAAAGTTATAAAGAATTTTTATAAAACTACGCATTAAATTTCTCTTGTATTATTTTAATTTATTTTTTTCGTATTTTAAATACAATATAATTAATATAATTAGTCATAACTTCGGTGATAACCCATATATTTTTATCAAACCGACTGTGTTATCTTTGTTTAAGTTCAGGTTTACAAGATAAACCATAAAAATTCATTTGTTACGATTTCTTTTTTTGCCGACCATCCAAAATTTTCATTTTCTTACTCATTGAACTTTATATAACATTGCACCCCTCTAGAGGCGAAAAGAAAGATTTTCCTTTTCAGAATTTTTTAAAAATTCAGCTGGATTAATTCAATTTTATATTTAAAATCTACATTGTTGTTGATAATCTCGTCTCAACGACCTTGCTATTAAAAATTCAACTCTAAAAACGACTACCAACAATAAAATCCAGCATATAAATTTAACTCCTCTTGGCTGCTATTAAGAAAAAATTGCAGTTATTTATCTTATTTTCCATTAAAATATGAGCAAAAAACGAGATTAAAGAATAAAAACAACTGTTAGAAATGGAAAATAATATAAACTTGATACAAAACACAACAACACACAGGATCATCTTACCAAAAACAAAAATATGATGTAATTTTTTTCAAACTTTTTTTTTTAATTTAAGATTATATATTATGATCTGTTTTTGGACTGTTTACAAAAAAAAACAAGTAAGAAAATTATAGTCGGTCAAGACCGACCATATAATACCCTACACCAGAGTTTCCCGGAAAATGGGTCCCAAGTTCAAACATGGACTGATTAGATCTATATTTTGTCAAATCTTTAATAAGTGTAAAAAGCACTCACTAATAAAATTTAAGTGGAATAGGCTTCTTTTTGTTGACAATAAATCGCTTCAACTGAATATCGGGGGAAATTTCCACATGGGACCTAAGTCCAAAAATGGTCCGATGATAATCAGATTTGATAAGGTTATTAAAGAACGCGTTTAACATACACAAACAGAATTTTAATTAAATATTTTCTATTTTCATGAAATTTGAGAGATTTATGTGAAAATCGGGAAGGTGGTTTGTATGGGGGCTACAAGAAGAACTAGTCCGATTTCTTTAAAATTCGGAATGTAGATTTGTGTGGATAAAACATGATTACCTGGCAAATTTCGAAAAGATACCTATTAAAATGCGGCTATTAGAGTCATTTGAGCCAAAACTAAAGAGGACCTTTGTATGGGGGCTAGGTCTAAATATGGACCGATTTTTTCCAATTTCAATAGGCTTCGTCCTTGGGCCAAAAGAGGCTTAAGTTTCAAATTTCAAGTCAATTGATTAAGAATTGCGACCTGTATCGTGTTTACACCGTTTACATGGACAGACAGACGGACGGACGGACGGACGGACGGACATCGCTAAATCGACTCAAAAAGTGATTCTAAGTCGATCGGTATACTTAAAAGTGGGTCTAGGACCAATATTTCGGGTAGTTACAAACATCAGCACAAACTCATTATACCCTGTACCACAGTGTGGTGTAGGGTATAAATATAAAAAAACTTGTCCTCTTACCACATATGAGCAACACATTGCTGCAGCAATTGTTGCAGCCGTTTCTAAATTTTAAAGATGAAAAAAAAAAAACAAAAAATGCATGCACCTGTGGAGAAAACTCTCAACTGTTGTTACCACCACTTTAGTTTTTTTTTTTGGGATGCCAGACTCTCACAACATGAACTAAATCAGCAAAAAAAAAACTGCATGTACCATATTTTCTTTATAAGAGGCATTCAACACCAAATGTCCATCAAAAAAACATGTGTTACATGAATTTCTGAATGGGTTGCATTGATAGCCCTATATGGAACTAAGAAAATTGGGTTTTCAAGTTTTCAAAACCTAAGGCGTGGTTTACTATGGTCAAATTTGTTTCGAGTTGCCTCGATTTAATATTTATGAAAATAAAATGAAACCACAATCCCAAATATTTACGTTTTTATATATTTTTTATGTGTTATTGATTAATTTTTTTTTTTTTAATTTTAGAGCCCGTTTTGAAATTTTTTGTTTTGTAAAAATTAAATTTTTTAAAAAACCGGCCACTTATTTTTCCTTTTTTGTCAACATTAGATGTTTGTCACAAAACTGTTCAGAAGCGCGCTTTTAGTTTTTTTATGAGAAAATCACATTTGAATATTAAATTTCATAATTATTTTGTAATTTTCTTCTATTTGCTTGTTTCAACATTTATAACTTATATGCCATGTTGGAACAAGAAAAATGTAAGAACATTACAAAATTTTTATGAAATTTAATATTCCAACATGTTAAAAAAATGTTGCATGGGCGTTTTATAGGAAGTTTTTTTGGTTGGGAGGGGTTGTCGGGGACACCTTCGCTCCCACTGTAAATGTTTACAAAGTATTTTTTTTATGATATTAAAGCTTAAATAATATATTGTTATCGTTATTTTTACTTATTTTCTATAACCACGCCCCCAAAAGGGAGGCGGCCTTAAAAATCGAGTTTCCTAATCCCCTTGGTTCAATTGCAGGGGTATGAACATAATATGGCATAAAATACATTTTTTGAGCAAAAATAAAAAAAATCTTAAAAAAAATGTGTTTTTCAGGGGTTGTTTAGTTTTTCAAGGGGAAACTATTTCCCCTTGCCCATCTTCGAACAAAACCTTACCAGTAACATAAGACATATTCTCGACACATAAACTTCAGTGTACAGTGTTGCCACTAAACGAATATAAAACAAGTAAGAAAATTATAGTCGGTCAATACCGAACATATAATACCCTACACCAGAGTTTCGCGGAAAATGGGTCCTAAGTCCAAACATGGACCGATTGGTACTATCTTTCGTCAAATCTTTAAGAAGTGTAGACAACAATCACAAACCAAATTTTAATGAAATAGGCTTTTATTTGTTGCCAATAATCCGATTTAAGTGAATATCGGGCGAAATTTTTATATGGGACCTAAGTCCAAAAATGGTGTGATTATATTCAGATTTGATTGGGTTATTAAAGTACGTGTTAAACACAAACAAACAAAATTGTAATAAAATATTTTCTGTTTTCATGAAATTTTAGCGATTTATGTGAATATCGGGAGGGTGGTTTGTATGGGGGCTACAAGAAGAACTGGTCCGATTTCTTAAAAATTTGGAAATACAAAATGCCTACCAAATTTCGAAAGGATACCAATTAAATCATTTGACTCATATTTTAAGGGGACGTTTGTATAGCAGCTAGGTCGGAACATGGACCGATTTTTTTCCAATATCAATAGAGTTCGTTGTGGGTCAAAATAAGCATAAGTTTCAAATTTCAGACAAATCAGCTAACAATTGCGACTTGTACATGGACGGACGGACATCGCCCAATCGACTCAAAAAGTGATTCTGAGTCGATCGGTATACTTGAAGGTGGGTCTTGGATCAATAGTTCGGGAAGATACAAACATCAGCACAAACTTATTATACCCTGTATAATTACATGGATGCAGTCTAATTTACACATGAAACCTAAAATAACACACGTAATTTGTTATTCCAACACAACATTTGTTTTCTAGCATTAATGTGGAAAAAATGGGTTCTATAAAACGTACCAAAATAATATTTTTTTTTTATAAAAAATATATACCAGGATTTTTTTTAATAAAAAGACCAAAATAGTCCTTTTTTAAAAAAAGGACCAAAAAATACTTTTTTATAAGTTACAAAATTATATTTTTTTATAAAAAATAACAAATAATACTTTTTTATATGCCTTTTGGTACTTATTAAAAAAAGGTGTAATAAAAACTAACACAAAAATAATCTAGTGCCTCAAAATTGCTTAATTTTTTAAAAATTTTTTTCACTATTTTTGGACAATAGCTGCCTGTGGAAGATTTAGTAAAGTAATCTTCAGACAAAAAAATTATTTGTATTTCTATCACGTGTAGTTGTTGTTGGCAGATGGTAGGGTGAAGCATAGCTAAAAGGACACACTTTTTCACCAGCCTTATTGCTCGACGGAGGGGAGTTATTTGGTAAAAAAGCACTATTTTGAAAAAAATACTATTTTAATTTTTTTTTTTTGTAAAGAAGTACTTTTAATAAAAAAGAAGAAGTTTAGTACTTTTAGTAGTTTGGACTTCCTTTATAAAAAAGTACTTTAAAAAAATACCTGTTTACTATATTAAAAAAATGCACTTTTGGTGCTTTTTACACAAATATACTATTTCGGTACTTTTAAAAAAATACTATTTTGATTTTTTTTTATAAAAAAAATACCATTATGTTGGTTAGATTAAATTTTTTTTATTTTTTTCGTTTACTATTTGATTTTATTCAAACAAAGTACCAAAAGTACTCTTTGTAAAAATTATACAAAAGTACTATTTAATAAAAAAAGCACTAATATTACCTTTTGATAAAAACAACCAATAAACTATTTTCTTATAAAAAGTACCAAAATAGTACAATTTTAAAAGGGACTTTTATTTAAACAATTTTCTTTAATTTAAAAAAAAATGTTTTGCAAATATCCGGACACTCAAATTTACACATAAATTACACACGGAAGCAATTACACATAGGCTACACATGCAGCTGAAAATTACACATGAAATGTGTAATTACACCTGAAGTGGCAACACTGGGGGTGTAGCTCTTTTAGTTTGGACTGCATCGAGGTTTCTACAGACGGACGGACATCGTGAGAATGAATTAGATTCTATCATGCATCAATAATTTATGGGGTCCCAGACCGATATTTCGATGCGTTACACACACTAAGTGAGCATACCCCCATACTGTCGTTGGAGGGTATAAGAAAAAGTGGCCAGATTTTTGATAATTTCCTTTTTTAAAAAATAAGAAATTTCAGAACGGAAATAAAAAATTTTAGTCAATAGATTATAAAAAAATATATAAGAATGTAAATTTTTGGGATTATGGGGCATTCCGTTTTAATTTGATAATTTTTTTATCAAGGCAACTCGACACAAATTTTACCATTTTTTTTTAATATTTAGCCACGCCTCCTAAGCCCAGGTTTTGAAAATTTTAAAAACCAAAAACGCAATTTTCTTAGTTTCATTTGGTGTGGACTGCCTCATATATATTTATTTTAAACTTACGTATGTTGCACTGTTGTTATCGCGCTTGTTAATTAACGAATTAACCAAAAAAGCAAAAAAAAAAAATACAAAGTCAAAGCCAAAGCGATGCAACCGTCCACAAAAACCAAAAAAAAATTCTTTGTGGAAGTTGCACAAAACTGTTTAGGATGGATGCTGCACAGATGGTTAATAAATTTGCTAACGTTGTTAAAGAAGAAGATTGTTGCATTATGATTCGTTTGACTTAAAAAAAATATATGTGTGTGGTAAATTTGTGAACAATTCTTGTGGAGCAACAAAAACACATTATTATTTGCCACAATTAAAATTAAAAAAAAAAAATTAAAACTATGATTACTGCTGTTCAGAACTGCTCTGTGTAGTGATTTTACATCATAAAATGTCACGCAATTTTCTGCCGCATATACCCGCAGTGTTAAGCACAGAGACACTTTATTTAATCCATCCGTTCTTTGTTAGAGTGTCTTCTTAAAAGTGCCCTACAGCATAGTATGGTAGAGTATACAAATAGTTTGATACTACAAAAAAATTGTGCTGAATAATGTTGTTAATTGTGGTTACTTCGGTCTACATATTTTTGTCACATTAACAATATAAATTGTTGATACAATTAAAAACGTTGTTGAACTAAAAATTAGTTGCTAATAATTTGTTTAGTTACTATTAATTTTTCTATATTTTTTCTGTGTAGGAGCACATAATACCCAAAAGCCCTTCGAGAAATCGTTTTTGAATGGTTTTTAAGATCCTCAATATCCTACTACATCTTAGCAAACCCAATAATGTACTCATATTTCGCATCAGTTTTTGTAAAAAGACCAATATCGATAAGAATATATCTAAATTTTAATCACCCGGGGAAAAACAAATTTTTAAAAAAGAAATTACGTTTAAATGTTGTGTACACAGAAAATAATATCGTATATTTTATTTTAATTAAAATTTATATTGTTTTTTAATTTAATTAATAGTAAATAATTAAGCTCGAGGTCTTTGTTTTATTTAAAAATCTTCTATATTTCATTCCTCCAATATTTCGTTATTAATTTAATAACGTCATCAGGGACAGTCTAACATGTAAAAATCAAAATATAAATAAAAACATCAAAGCACAGAAACAAGAAAGTTATATTTTAATTTTTACATGTTAGACTGTCCCTGAGGATGTTATTTAATTAATAACGAAATATTGGAGGAACGAAATATAGAAGATTTTTAAATAAAAGAGAGACCTCGAGCTTGATTATTTACTATTAATTATATTAATAAAAAGGTCGAATAACAACAAACATATTTATTATTGAATTTAGTATAAATTAAATTTGTAATTAAAATAATTAATTATTTAATAAAATTTTTAACTTTTTTTTAATTAACATTTTAACTTTTTTTTAATTAACATTTGTTTATCTCTTGCATTGTTTTACTAACAAAAAAAAATACAGAAGTATAAACAGTTTGTTGGAAGTCTTTTATTTCTCATATGGATTTTTGAATTCTTATTTTGTTTATAGTTTTATGTATATGGGGCATTCCATGTCAAATCGGACACTTTGAAAAAATTTTTTTTTTAGATTTTCCCAATTTGTTTAAAGTTTTTAGTACCCTTCGAAAACTCCTTTGTGGTAAATTTTCATATTTTTTTGACGACCCGTTCAAAAGATATCAAATTTTTAAAATTTGTAGTTTGCTCCTTTACTCAAACTTCTTTTACTCATCCCAATTAGAAATGTCGTTAAGACATCTCAAAGACTTCCTTATGACAATGTCAGTGTACCTGCTGACTGAAAAATCTCTGACCATACAAAAAACCTCATGACACCTCCTGACTTTTTCAAGTATTTTGTCAAAATTCCTCGCCGACAAGTAAGCAGGTAGTCAATAGTGCTGACTACATTTTGACATGTACATAGTTCGTCAGAGATCGTTAAAAAATTAAAAAAATATTAATCACGTCTTTTAATTTACACTACTTTACTATTTTTATCTGTCCATTTCTTAAATTTAATTTTTTAAAACTTACTTTTTTATATGCCTCACTTGGTCCGCGAACTCAGAACCTTCTGTTCACTGGTCTAGCACCTTACCCCTTTAGCCAAACTTTGATACTAAATGTGTTTATTTAAAACAAATTTAAATTAATTTATTATTTGAATTGTCCTGTTATATATATTTCGTCGACTGAATTGAAAAATGCTACAATATAAATTTTTCTTCCTCAAATATAACATTTTTTTTAAATATTAATTGGAATTTGGCTTCATCCTATTAAACAAGATTTTGTTAGAGTTATTTAAGCGTATCTTTGTTGTTTTTAATATTATTTATACAAAACACAAAAAATCATTTGCAAAAAAAATGTTGCTGGAGCCCTTTACAATTAAGGTGACGATATATTCAATTTATTTTGTTTTTGACAAATTTGAAAATATTATGATTTCAAAATATATTTTATTACAAACAATTTAAAGTTGTGGTTGGCCTAGTTGTCTAGCAGGTTCGACAGCTTACGTGTTGTAGATTTTTGGCCTTGGTTCAATCCCCGGTCGCGTATTTTTTTTAAATTTTTTTTTTATTGTTTTAAGACCAATTCAATTTTATTTTTTCAATTACAAAGTAAATTAAAAGAGTTTTAAAGGATTAAACAAAATTACATCGATTTTACATCACAAAAAATTTTTAGTGATCGGATTTGCTATATAATTGTCAGCATTAAAGACATGATTTTTCTAAATTGATAAGACAACTTATATGACAAGTCAGTACATTTATAGAAGTTGGGGAGCTCAGACAAAAATTATGACATGTCATTAAATTGTCTTTAGTAAAATGTATTCACTTGCTGACTTCTACCTGATGAATCATTACTGACATTGTCTTAAAGACAAAATTTTTAATTGGGATAACTTCTTCAATAATGGTCCAAATTTCAATTTTTTTTTCAAAATTTTTGTTTTTTTGCGTACTTTCTAAAAAAAAATCCCAAAAAATTCTTAAAAGCGTTCTAGTATGCGATTTTTAAGTTTTTAAATTTAAATCTCATTTTTGAAAATGTTTGTACTCTCCGATTTTTTTGAAATTTTTTTGTGTAAAACTTCTATCGATTCTACAAATTTTTTGCCCAGGAGAATCGTGGGATAACGATTATTACTATTTTTTTTAATTTTTTGAAAAAATTTTATTGTAATTTTCCAATCTTAAAATCAGTTCTACTGCTCCAATGGTGCGTCATAGAGGGGTCATTTTTAAGACCGACCCCCATTAATTTTTACGTCTTTACATTTCTTTGGAACAAACTAATACCCTATCTCCAATTTCTAAGGGGGCTCCCACACAAAATGACATTTTTTAGAATTTGCTCCAACCGCTCTAACTGCCCTAATAGTGGCCTTAGAGCAACAAAATGTATGACCGGCCGACAATAATTTTTTAGTCCAAACATTTTCTCTGAACACACCTACCCTCTATCTTTAACTGTTAAGGGGGTCCCATTCATTTTTTTTTTTTTTGTAAATTTGTTTTATTTAATCAGCTTCTACCGGTTCAATGGTACGTCCGAGAGGGGTCATTAGTGAGACCGACCCCCATTTATTTTTACCCTAAAACATTTTTTTAAAACATACCTACGCCCTATCTCCGCTCCCTAAGTAGGCTTCCATACAAATAACAGTTGGAGCAAATTTTATAAAAATTTAATTTTGTATGGGAGCCTTCTTAGGGAGTGGAGATAGGGCGTAGGTATATTTTAAAAAAATTTTTTTGTAGGGTAAAAATAAATAGGGGTCGGTCTCACAAATGAACCCTCTCGGACGCACCATTGGACCGGTAGAAGCTGATTAAATAAAACTAATTTACAAAAAATAAAAAAAATTGTATGGGGACCGCCTTAACAATTAGAGATAGAGGGTAGGTGTATTCAGAGAAAATGTTTTAACTAAAAAAATATTGTGGGTCGGTCATACATTCTGTTGCTCTAAGGGCACTATTAGGGCAGTTAGAGCAGTCGGAGCAAATTTTGAAAAATGTCGTTTTGTGTGGGCGCCCCCTTAGAAATTGGAGATAGGGTATTAGTTTGTTCCAAAGAAATGTTAAGACGTAAAAATTAATGGGGGTCGGTCTTATAAATGACCCCTCTATGACGCACCATTGGAGCAGTAGAAATGATTTTAAGATTGAAAAATTACAATAAATTTTTTTCAAAAAATTTTAAAAAATAGTAATAACTGTTTTCCCACGATCCCCCTGGGCAAAAAACTTGTAGAATCGATAGGAGTTTTACACAAAAAAATTTCAAAAAAATCGAAGAGTACAAACATTTTCAAAAATGAGATTTAAATTTAAAAACTTAAAAATCGCATACTAGAGCGCTTTTAAGAATTTTTTGGGATTTTTTCTTTTAAAAGTACGCAAAAAAACAAAATTTTTGAAAAAAAATTTAAATTTGGACCATTATTGAAGAAGTTATGAGTAAAAGAAGTTTGAGTAAAGGAACAAACTACCAATTTTTAAAAATCCGATATCTTTTGAACGGGTCATCAAAAAAATCTGAAAATTTGCCACGAAGGGGTTTTCGAAGGGTACTTAAAACTGTAAATAAATTGGGAAAATCTAAAAAAAAAAATTTTCAAAGTGTCCGATTTCACATGGAATGTATATAAAAGCTTTATACCAACTTTATAAAATTGGCTCACTGACTATGTTTTTACGGCATAAATATGTATGGTAAAGTTTAAAAAATATTTTTTTTAAACCTTTTAATTTAAAAATTTTTTTTTAATTATTTATTTTTAAATTATTTTTTTTTTTAATTTATACAATTAAAATTTTAATTTGTTTTAATTTTTTTTAATTAAATTTTTAACTTATATTATTAAAATTTTAATTATTTTTTTTTTTTAATTTTAACTAAATTTTTTAATTTATTGTATTAAGTTTTTAATTAACTAATTATCCATTTATTTGTAATTAACGACATACAAATATTTTTAATTTATATGCGCATTTTAGAGATTGGTCCGTATTAAATTATTTTTTTAATTTAATCTACGAATTTTTTAATTAATTTTTTTTTTCTGTGTAAAGGTGGGTTATTTTAAAGTCGACCATTCTGTACTTAAGTTTCCTTCCATATTTAAGCCCAGTTATATTTGTTGATTAGTAAGTTGCAACATTGCATGTTTTGTCCTGCTGAGATTTTTGTCACTTGATACATTGCACCCAAGTATTGCAAGTGTAGTGCTGAGAATAATAAAATTTAATTAACGTATAATATTGTTAGGTCATGGGGTGATTTTGTTAAAGTTCTAAGTTATTTTACTTTTCTTTTAATAAACTGTTGTGATATTATTTTGATTTTGCCTTTGTGTGACTTTATTAAACATGCAATATTTAGAAAAATTTAAATTTTCTAAAAAAAAAATTCATGGGCGCACAAATTTACAAATCACAATCAACAATTATTTCAAGTAACGTCATCTTTAGTTATTTATATTTACATTTTATGTAGATATTTGAAAAAATGATACACCTTGATGTCTGGTCTGGATCGTAGTAAAACAAAATACACATGTTAAACAAACTTTAACAAAAATCGAATCGAAATCAAACAAATGAGAGTTTGCCACAAAAAAAAAAGAATGAAATAATTCAACACAATTTCGATTACATCTGTTATGGCACCAAACAAAAAAAAATAAGTGTAGTATCCAAACATAGGCTTAAATAAAATATAACCTGTCAAATACACTCGAGAATATAAAGATGGTTAATTAAACTTTTTAATGTAGCCATTTAAAACAAAACAGCAAAAATATAAAAAATGTTCCAACTTTTTGGGTTAATCGAAATTTTATGAGGAAAGTATTTGTAGAATATTGTAACCTTTTAAATAGACATTTTTTTAGACTTCTATGTTTAAATTTAAAAATGACCAAAATGACCCCTGTAAATAACAGTTAAAGGGTTAATATGTTCTAGAAAAAGAAGCATCATACCATTTCATTGCAGACATCCAAGCATATTTTTTTATTTTAATGTACTTTTTTTGACGTTTTCCAAACGACTGTAATAAAAAATAAAAAACTTCAGCGGGTCATAAAAAAGGAATCCGAACTAACTTTACAAAACCCTTTGGTGATTTAGTTGGTCTACTTTCACACAAAACAAAATATATGACTAACATTTTTTCTTGAGTGTAATCAACTAGTGCATTATTGTTACAATACAAACGTCCACAAGTAAAACGTATCAAAAACCCCCAATAACAGCAACAAAATGTGAATAAAATAAATATCAGCATATACGCAATCGTATAAATACAATTTATAAAAAATAAAAAAATATAAAAAAAATACACAAAGATTAAGTACGCGCGATAAATTTTTGTATAAATCTTAACAATAAGTCGCCCGAGGACAATTTTGGGCACACAATACACCACTTTGTCCAAAAACAACATTGCAACAACACAACAACAGAGTGGAGCAGAGTCCACAACAACAACATAAAAAAATAAAATCATAAAGCTATTTTGAATATCAAAGTAATTTTAAGTAAATAAGAGGGATCTTTTTACCACTTTGCCATTTTTTAACTGTTTGGATAATTTCTTTAAGTTTGATTTTTTAGAAGTACCCTACCATCTGCAATTTATAAACAAATGAATTGAGTTACTGACTGAATGATTCATAATCGTGATAGACCACAAAGCTATAGAATTTAAATTTAGGTTCGCCTCGTGAAAAACATATCCTCTGAAGCTGGGTTTATAAAAATATTAATTTAAGCGGTCAACAAGTGTACTTTGGTACTTTTTTTTATCAAAGTACTCTTAAAAAGTACATTTTATAAATTCCAATTTTAATGGAATAAAAAGAGTAAAAAATAAAATTTGGAATGGTGGATGCTCTAGCGGAAAGAAATTCTGAAAAAGTGCTTTTTTTGGAAATTCGGATTTTAAGGGCCCAGAAGGGTACACTCAAAAAATATTTTGAAGGCAAAAACAAATGAAAAACACACTTAAAACCAGTGAATAAACAATTAAAAACCATCCCAGTAATTATTCATTTGTTTTAACAAACATCAACATTTATTTTTTACTGTTGACAAAATTTTCTATAATAAAAAACATTAAAAAATTACGGTTTTTTTATTCTTTTTTACCAACAAATTCGAAAAAGATAACATACGAAAACATCAAAAATTAATGATAGTTCTGTTATTTTTACCAACAAATTCCAAAAAAAATAACCTACGAAAACATTAAAAATTAATGATTTCGAAGGTAATTTTTTTCAATTTTCTATTGAAATATTTTTTTAAAAATTTTTAATAAAATTTTGGGGAATTGATCCCGAAATCAACTACATTCTGGCCAGACACTCTACCCATCGTGCCAAAGTCACTTGATACAAACATGTTTTTATATTTCTATAAATAATTTTTTGATTTTTTTTTTTTTTGCTACAAAAAAATAACCTACTTGAGTAGGTCAAAACTAATGATATTGTTGGAGCGTAATAGTGGAGTTTTTTGGCCAGATGGTTTTCTCCACGATTATGGTTTTTTTTTACTTACAATTATTTTTTTTATCCCTTTTTTTACATCATTTATTTTTTTACTTATTTTTTTTACTTACTTTTTTGCTTTATTTTTTAATAATAACACTGTTATTAATTGTTTTATAAAGTTTTATTTATTGAATTTATTAATTACATGTCATAAATGAATTAAATTGACTTAATGTAAATATAAATATAAATTACCTTTGGCAACCCCTTTTATAAAGATTTGCTTATATTGTTAAAAATAACGGTTGTTCCTGAAAAGAAAGAAAGAAAAAAGAAGAGAAAATTATTAAATAAATACTTACTTGCATATATACAAACCAAACAACAAGACGCGTTCTTTTTTTATTTTTCAAATACTCCCACCATTTTTCAAATTTTATAAAATAAAAATTTATAATTTATTTAAATTTTTATTTTCCCTTAAAAATTATTAAGGGTCAACATTTTGGCGCCCGAGCAGGGACTGTATTTGAAAAAGTTTTTATAAATTTTGATAAATTAATTCAAAATTTTTATTAATTTTATAAAATTTTATAAAATTATATATTTTTTTTTGCTAAATTATTGCAATAAAAACTCATCTTGTTGGGTGTATAAAAAAGTGTAGTTGTGCGCGATTTAATCGTTCGAATTTAAAAACAAAAAAATCGCAAAGTGTCGGTTGTGGTTCCTGATTGCTGTTTTGGAAGTTAATTTGCTGCATCCATGCCTAGCTGCCGTAATTGTCGTTGCCGTAGTTGCCGTTCACATAACCAGGGGAGTACCAGAACCGAGGTAAAAGCGTAAAATTTTATTTGTGTAACTTAAACCTTAATCTGTAAATTATTCAGATTAAAGAATTCTGTAAATTATTCAGAATTTATTTACCGCCCAATTGCGTGCATTTACACAAATAAATTTACGCTTCATTTTGCATTTAAAATATATTTATATTAAAAGTGAACATAACGCCTTAGTGAAATAATTTCGCGAGTGTTTTTTATTTTATAAATTAATTAAAATAATTGTCTTTTCCCAATAAATAAGGGTGGAAAAGACAAAAGCACACACACACACACACGTCATATAGTTTATACATTGTGATCGCGTACCGAATAATAATTATCCGTTCGTATTGTATTTTTCCGCACCGTCGGTAACAATTAATTTAATTAGATTTTATTTATTTATACACTCGCGCTTTTTTCGGCTAATTTTGTTAATTTTTTTTGTTAAAAAATTAATTTATAATTTTCTTTTAGTTTTCTTTTGTTATTATTCGTAAATTTCACATTTATTTTTGTTGTTGTCAATTATTGATCACATCTGTGTTTCATTCCGGTTTGTTCCTATTGTCAATTTATAGAGTTACCAGACATTTAGTGCTGCCAGATATATTGAGTAGCATTGCCAGCTCAAACCAACACTGGGATAGTTCACAGTTCATTGCAAATAGTTCATTGGAAATTTTGAAAATTATCCCTTTGTTGTGAAAGAAAATTATAAATATTAATAATATAAAGTGTTTTAAAGTAATTTTCTTTAATTATTTGATGAAAATATTATATTTTCAATACAAAAGCTGGAAAAAAGGTTGACATTTTTATATATTAAAAGGAAGTTGGAAATTGAAACGAAAAGTGACAACTTTATATAATAATTTAGTGAAGTTTTATAACAAACGTAAAAACTAATAAGAATTTAGTGCGAAATTATTGCCAATTTTGGAAATTAAATTAAAACTTTGTGCCGGCAAGATAATTTTTATAAATTATTTTGGAAAAACGAGCGCGGTGCTTTTTGTTTTTTATACATTAAAGCCAAAAATCAATTGGTATCGTGATATTTTAGAAACTTTTTGTAATTTTTCTAAAATTTAACTGTGTTTGTTTGATATTATTTGCCAAAAACTGTTTTTTCATTAATTTATTTATTTTTTATTAGCGTGTTGGTGATTTCTTTCTTTTTTAGAGTAGAAATCGTTTGTAATAAACCAATTCCAAAAACAATTTTTGTGAATATTGCAGATTTTTAAGTTTTATTGCTGAATTTCGGTCAGATTTCAAATTTTACTCATTTTTAGTGGCCACTTTACATTGTCACATTTTAAAATCTGCTAAAATAAATTATTGTTTTTGAGCGCAGTGTATTTTTTCGCAATTTATTGCAATTTATACACAATTTACTGAATTTTATTGATAAATTCATTAACAACATCGGAAAAAACTTTGGTTTTTGAGAAATTTGGAATATTTTTCCATTTTTTATTATAACTTTTTGTGCTTAATATACACTCGTTATTTTTTCGATATGGCTGGTGGTAAAAAACACCAAACTCCACCTGTATCAGATGCTTTGGAGAAATTGATACAGCGTAAAGCCAAAGTGGTTGAAAATATAGCTAGAATTAAAAAATCTATTATAGATAAAACAATTTCGTTCAACCCCTTTGAGATCGATTGTCGATTGGATATTTTAAAAGACCATATCACTCAAGCTATGGAATATCAGTCTGAGATTGATAATTTAGATCCTTCAAATGATGATAGATCCGAGCTTGAAGATTTATGTGTGACTACGAAGTCTCTTTTATTGAGTCTTCAGGCCAAGAATAGAAGAACCAGTTTGCCTGAAACTTCTTTTATGATGCAATCACATCATTCTCGGCTACCACATATGCGGCTCCCTAAATTCAGCGGAAAATATTCCGAATATAAGAATTTTATGAGCCTGTTTGAAAATTTAATTCATAATGATCCGAATTTGGCAGATATTGAAAAATTCAATCATTTGATATCATGCTTATCCGACGAAGCTTTAGGAACCGTTAAAGCCTTTCAGATTTCTGAGGAAAATGACCCCAAAGCCTTGGCGAGTTTAAAGAAGGTTTACGATAATGATTTTCTGATTTTTTCTAAAAATATTTCTAAACTTTTTGATCTCCCTGAGATCAGTAAACCTTCGGCGTCAGCTTTGCGAGGCATGATTGATACGGTTTCCGCCATTTATGATTCATTGCTTTCTATTGGCGATGATAAAAAGATTTGTAATGGCATGTTGATATATTTAGTGATGTCGAAAGTTGATCCGGTCACTAAATCCAAGTGGGATGAACAGCTTGATTACGACAAGCTCCCATTGTGGTCAGACTGTGAGGCGATGTTGAATAAACGTTTTCAGCATATTTCTGCTGACGAATCTACGGGTGCTAAACCCAAAATAGTAAAACAGAAACCTGTTTTTCCGCCTAAAAATAATTCGAAAACATCACTTTCAGTCACAAAAGTTAAACAATCTGCTGAAAAATGTCTTTTCTGTAAATCTACAGAGCATAAGATTTTTAATTGCCCTTCTTTTGCCGCAGTGCCTGTTTCGCAACGTTTTGATTTTATTAAGGGCGTGCCTGCGTGTATAAACTGTCTTAAAAAAGGACATACCGTAGCAAGATGTAATGCTCATAAATGCAGAGTTTGCAATGGGGCACACAACCAGCTTTTACATCGCTACAGTTCTGGGGTTCAAGGTGCAGCTAGTGTTGAAAATGCCTCTGTGAATTTAAATACAGAGAGGCCCTCATGTTCTCAATCATCGGTGAATTGCTCATCGGCTGATGTGAATGTCATACTTGCCACAGCTGTGGTTAAAGTTAGAACTTCTTCTGGGCAATATGTTTATGCCAGGGCTTTGTTAGATTCGGGTTCTCAATCTAATTTGATTACCGAAGATCTTGCACAGAAACTCAGATTAAAACGAGAAGGAGGCAGATTAGATATGAATGCAGTTGGAGAATTGCCATATAGTTCTAAATCTCATGTCGAAGTATCTGTCATGTCGAGAATTAATTCTACTCAATTCTCAGCGGATTATTGGGTATTAAAATCAATAACAAAATGCCAACCCGATCGTAGAATTTCTATGAAAGATTGGGATGTTCCAAAAAATATTGAACTGGCTGATCCATCCTTTGATAAACCTCAAAGAGTTGATTTGTTAATCGGTGGTGAATTCTTTTTTGACCTTTTAAGTGTTGGACAAATTAAAACTGGTCCAACTACCCCGACACTCCATAAAACATCTCTTGGGTGGATTGTGTGTGGAAAACATAATCGTTCTGTGGGTTCTAGGTCAACAATATGCCATGTTAGTAACGTTATTGAAAATGAGGAAACTGTAGATTCACTTGTCCGACAATTATGGAAATTGGAGGAAATTTCGAACGAATCTACAGTTATCTTTAGCGAGGAGCAACAAAAATGTGAGGATCATTTTAAAAATTCGGTACGACGATTATCGTCAGGACGTTTTGAGGTCTCGTTGCCTTTCAAATCGGATCCTAATCTTTTGGGATCATCATATGATACGGCCAAACGGCGTTTTCTTGCGCTTGAGCGTAAAATCTCCCACGACGGAAATTTTGGAGAAATGTATCACGATTTTATGAAAGAGTATGTTGACTTAGGTCACATGTCTATTATGGACAATAATATACCGGATTTTCCACATTATTTTATTCCGCATCAGTGCGTTTTGCGTCCTCTGAGCACAACTACTAAACTTCGTGTGGTTTTTGATGCTTCAAGTCGAACTTCTTCACGAACATCTCTAAATGATTTGTTGATGGTTGGACCGACCGTACAAGAAGAATTATATTCGACTTTGATCCGTTTTCGATTTCACAAGTTTGTAATCACTGCGGATATTGAAAAAATGTATCGCCAAGTTTTGGTTAGTGAAAAAGATCGCAATTTTCAATTAGTACTTTGGAGACAAAATTCATCTGATCCGCTACAGATTTATAGATTAAACACCGTTACGTACGGTACATCATCAGCACCTTTTTTAGCGATCAGATGTCTAATTTATCTCAGCGATCTATATAGAGATGTTTTGCCAATTGGGGCAAATATTATCCGCAGTGATTTCTACGTCGACGATTTGCTAACAGGCGCCGATAGTTATGAGGATCTAGTAACTATTCGAGACCAAGTAACTGAAATTTTGTGTTCAGCTGGTTTCAATTTAACCAAATGGTTTTCAAATCACCCCGATTTAAATTTTTCAAACAATGCGGAAAAATTGTTACAAAAAGATTCCGATTCAGCAAAAGCTTTGGGCATACATTGGATTCCGAAGAATGACTCATTTACGTTTCATTTGGAAGATAATTTTCATGATCTTAAAGCAACAAAACGAAACATTCTGTCTGTTTCATCTTGGTTGTTTGATCCTCTCGGACTTTTATGCCCAATTATAACTAAATCCAAAATGTTATTGCAAGAACTTTGGATTCAAAAACTCGACTGGGATGAATCAATACCCTTGCGACTGAATACTGCATGGGAAAATTTCAAGGGGAATTTGTCGAAAATTGATTCTATACAAATCCCAAGATTCGTCCACACAACTTCAACAGCAAAGATTCAGATTCATGGATTTGCTGATGCTTCAATTCGTGCATATGGTTGCTGCATATATATTAGGAGTAGAGACTCAAATGGAGTCTTTTGTCGGCTACTTACAGCCAAATCTAAAGTCGCTCCCCTCAAGACTAAATCTCTTCCGAGACTTGAGTTATGTGCAGCACACCTTTTGACAAAATTGTGGAATCGAATTGAGAAAATGATAAGCTTTGAAATCGAGAGTGTAAATTTCTGGACCGATTCAGAAATCACTTTACATTGGATTAAAACCCATCCTTCTACACTCGCAACTTTTGTTTCTAACCGAGTTGCCGAAATACAGGAATGGTCAGACCGCGCTTTGTGGCGCCATGTGCCTACAAAACAAAATCCGGCTGACATTGTTTCGAGAGGATGCGATGTAGATGAGATAAAGGACTCAATTTGGTTTGAGGGTCCTTCTTTTCTACTCCAGGATGCTTCAAAATGGCCTGTTAATAAACATTTTGAATTAACCGAATGCCAAAAGTCGTTGGAAATACGAAAATCCAATGTCCTCCTATCAGTAGAGAATTCTAAGGAATTTAATACATCTCCGGAATCTTCTGAAAAGATTTCTCCGGAAGAAGCAATAGGAAATATATTTTTGAAGTTGATTGAAAATCATTCTTCATATGATAAAATTTTAAGAATCATTTGCTTTGTACTAAGATTCATTGACTGTGGTAGAAAATGCAAAATATCCAAGTCAAATCACCCTACTGCAAAGGAGATGAAATGGGCCTTTTATAGGCTTGTGGAAATAATCCAGAGAGAAAAATTCTCTGAGGAGATTAAAAAATTGCAAAAATCTCTTGTGTTGCCGTCAAACATTCAAAGGCTAACACCATTTATCCACAATTTTACAGAGGAAAATCGAAATTTTTCACTAATGAGGGTAGGTGGGAGGTTGCTTAATGCACCATTACCGTACGATACGAAATTCCCACTTTTATTGCCAAAGAAATCTCTCTTTGTGACCCGCTATTTACGTGACTTGCACTTTAAGAATTGTCATGCTGGGGCAAAGGCGTTAATATCCCTTTCACGGGAAAATATTTGGATAATTAATGCCAGGGATGAGTGCAGTAAAATAGTGCGGAATTGTGTTCACTGTTTCCGCTATAAACCCAAATTAATGACTCAAATAATGGGTAATTTACCAACCGATCGGTTGAGAGCCTTACGGCCATTTTTAATAGTTGGCGTAGACTTTTGCGGTCCCGTGAATGTTTCTTTGCGAATTCGCGGCAGACCCCCAATTAAAATGTATATTGCGGTTTATATTTGTTTCACGTCGAAGGCAGTTCACTTAGAACTAGTATCTGATTTATCCACTGACGCCTTTATTCTATCTTTTAAAAGGTTCGCGGCCAGGAGAGGACTCCCCAGCAAGGTGTACTGCGACAACGCCACCAACTTCGTCGGCGCAGACAGGGTGCTGAAAGCGCAATACGAGGCGTTCGTGAAGGACAGAGGAGAGGTGGAGTCGTACGGAGTATCGTCCAGGGTAGACTTCACCTTTATACCGCCCAGGGCTCCTCACTTCGGAGGTCTGTGGGAAGCCGCCGTGAAGCAAGCGAAGTTCCTGCTTCTGCGAACCGTGGGCAACGCGTCGCTGACGCAAGAGGAGATGATGACAATGCTCGCAGAAGTAGAGGCGGTGCTCAACAGTCGCCCAATCGCACCGCTGTCTCCAGACCCGAACGACGGGCAGGCGCTAACTCCAGCGCACCTGCTAATAGGAGAGGGTCTGCGTTCGCTGCCGCCAGAATCCGCAGAAGGAACCAACGGCAACAAGGGGACGTTCTTGAGGCGATGGCGGATGCTCTGCGAACTCAAGCAGAAGTTCTGGCGGGCCTGGTCCAAAGAGTACGTCCTGGGGCTGCAGGACAAGGGCAAGTGGCACAAAGAAGAGCCCAACGTGAAAATCGGCCAAGTAGTGGTGGTCCACGAGGACAATCTCCCGCCCCGAGAGTGGTTGACCGGGATAGTCGTCGCCGCAACCGCGGGTCCAGACGGCAAGGTCAGAGTAGCGGAGGTAAAGACCAAAAACGGAATCTTTAAACGGCCTATTGCAAAACTAGCCCCACTACCATTTGATTGAAGACCTGCGATCGTTCAATGGGGCCGGAATGTTGGAGCGTAATAGTGGAGTTTTTTGGCCAGATGGTTTTCTCCACGATTATGGTTTTTTTTTACTTACAATTATTTTTTTTATCCCTTTTTTTACATCATTTATTTTTTTACTTATTTTTTTTACTTACTTTTTTGCTTTATTTTTTAATAATAACACTGTTATTAATTGTTTTATAAAGTTTTATTTATTGAATTTATTAATTACATGTCATAAATGAATTAAATTGACTTAATGTAAATATAAATATAAATTACCTTTGGCAACCCCTTTTATAAAGATTTGCTTATATTGTTAAAAATAACGGTTGTTCCTGAAAAGAAAGAAAGAAAAAAGAAGAGAAAATTATTAAATAAATACTTACTTGCATATATACAAACCAAACAACAAGACGCGTTCTTTTTTTTATTTTTCAAATACTCCCACCATTTTTCAAATTTTATAAAATAAAAATTTATAATTTATTTAAATTTTTATTTTCCCTTAAAAATTATTAAGGGTCAACATTTTGTGGCGCCCAACGTGTAAGTAAAAAAAAACCATAATCGTGGAGAAAACCATCTGGCCAAAAAACTCCACTATTACGCTCCAACAGATATCTCATTAAAAATACCAACAATCTGAAAAAAAAATTACTTACACAGATCATTAAAAATTTAAAGAATAATCAGTAGTTTTTACTTACAGAACAAAAATAAATGACTTTAAAAATTAAATGGTAATGAAAGTCTTTATTTTTTAGTGTGTTATTTTTGAAACAAAGGACAGAAGTAGTCATTAATAAAAACTGAACATCAAACAAATGTTTTTTCTTTTAAAAACGACTAAACGTAAAACTTTTTAAATAAACTACAAACAGATAATCACATAATTTTTTGAGTTTAAATAATATACTTTCGAATTTTTTCTATCTCTTGAAAAATATTCATAGAAACCTCAAATTTGGAATGCATGTTGAAGGCAATTTTTTTCCATTTCAAATCTTATGTATCATCACGCAAAATAATTTTTTTTTAATTTCGGCGATTGCCGGGCAAATAATGATACTTTTGGTCTAAAAACTCTATATTTAAATTTTTTGCAATGGTCAATTTTGAGCCATGCTGCTGGGAGATATCTTGGTTCTGAAAAGTTTTTGGTTTTTATTTTTTTAGACGAAATGTTTATCCGTGTAAATTTTTTTTCAAATTCCTATTTTTTTTGTCATTTTAACGAATATAACTATTTACTTGTTTATACTTTTCTTGGGGTTTAGAAAATTTCGTTTCTTTTTTTGGCCCGCCCCCTTTTGTGGACGTGAATATTAATAAAAATGTGTGTTACTAACAGGGTTGGCAACCGAAACGAATAACGGTATCGGTATTGGTATTACATATTTTTTATATCGGTAACGGCAAAGGTAACGGTATTTTCGATTATTATAAAGTGTTAAAAAGTCACAAATTTGTTTAAAACAAGTAAAAAATCAAAAATGTATTTAATAAAATTAAAAAAACTGTTAAATTAAGTGCATTTTTAACTATACTAACTATTAATTACACTACTAAACATCGAAAATGCGACTGGGACGCGACCTTATACACTTAATAACAATAGTTTTGCTGGTTTCTGAGAAATTAGAGGTCAAAGTTAAAAAAAAATTGCCGTTTGGGGCATTTTTGGAAAGTCATAGCGGATGAACCCGATGGGATGGCGGCTTCAAAAAAAAAATCGAGGGTGAAGCTCTTTAAGATTCAGAATTCATTTGGTCAGTCGCCTTAACCCTTTGGGCACCAATTGTCTTTCAATGACGTCGGGGAAAATACCTTACAATTAGTGCTCCAACGGTTAAAGCGATTGATCAAATGAGTTAAACATCTTAATGAGCAATGTTTACGATTTACCGTTGACTTATTTTTAAGTCGTCAGCACATCGAGTTCATGCGCTATGTGTTGTCAAATAATTCCGAAGACGCGATTTTTTGTATCTAAAATTTCTCAAAAACGTGATGTAATGGAATCTTATCCACCGGATTTGTGGCCAAAAAAATAATTGCAATCATGTGCATAAGGTGACGTTCCATTCGTATAAAAGTTTTTTTTTCGTATGATTTGAAGCAGAAAAAATGGTTTTTGGAACTAAGACATCATTGATTGACAGTTGGTGCCCTAAGTGTTAAGGCGACTGTCCAAATGAGTTCAGCATCCTTATGAGCAATGTTTATTATTTACCCTTGACTTATTTTGAAGTCGCTATCACATCGGGTTCATCCGCTATGAGCTATCAAAAATGTCAGGGGGAAAACAGAGCAAAAACAAATTAGCAACGCAAAAATTTTACAGAAAGAAAATTTTCGATTTTTTTAAAGCGACAATTATTTTTTTATTATGCTGTTTGTTTTTCAATAAAATTAAACTTTTTTTTAATAAAATTTTTAAATTTTTTTCAAGAAATTTTTCTTTAAAACGTGACAACTAAATATTTATGTAAAATTATCAAAATAATCATCAGATTTTCTATCATTTGAATATTTTTTAGTTTTAATCGTTTAAATTAGACAAAAATTAAACAAAAATTGACATAAAAAAATGTTTGTAAAATTACAAAATAATAAGTTTTGAACAAAAAATATTTTGAAGTTAGCAACCAGAGTCAGTAAAAGTACAAACAAAATTCTGTTATTTTTAAAACAACTCCGCCAACAACACTTCAGCGATTTGATACAATTCAGGATTATCTCTTCTTTCATCTTCCTACTAAAAAATATTTACATTACGTGGCACTCACTTTTCTTAAATTGAGAATGTGATAATTGGTTGGACCGATTTTCACATATTCTTTGTCAAGATTTAGTTAATTGCGAATGTGACATTGGTTGGGCCGATTTCCTAATTATTTTTTGTCCATATAACAATGCATATTAGGGATATAACAATTTGGGTTTTTTTGCAAATATCAAAAAGGACCTATCATATTTAGAAAGTACATGAAAAATCAAGAAGAAATGTGTGTTCTTTTTTTCGCGAATGTTAAAAAAGGTTCGGCACGGATCGCGATGAAGTTTTCGCTAATATTTTTTTTATTATTCGGAAAACCCGTATTTCTAGTGTCGAAAACCATTTTATAAATTTGTTATTGTTTTATTTTTGTTGTAAATCGACAAAAAGCCAAAAAACGGTGGATGGGAAGGAATCCCACCATAAAACATAAAAAAATGTAAATTTATGGTGTTTTAGAAATTGCAATCGGTGCCGAAGGTTTTTGGACCAAAATGTCCCCGGATAACGTTTTTTGTTTTCAGTATAAAATTGCCCATACGATTATGATAGGTTCCTATTTTGGTTATATCCCGAATGCATATAGTAGATTAAAAATATTTTACTTTGTTTTTATCCGTATTTTATGACAACCGAAACGAAACCGATATAATACCGGTAAAAATCCGAATAAAGGTAATGGTTTTTTTATCGGTAACGGTATTTAAATATTTTTATTTCGGTATTGGTAACGGTAACGGTAGTCAAAATTAAAGGGTTTTTAATCGGTAACGGTATTAAAAGGGTAACGGTAGCCAACACTGGTTACTAATGATCATGTTTTATTACTTAAGCTCAAAATGCGTAATAAATTATTTTCAATACATTTACTGAGCGGGAAAATCTGTCTCCCAATGGATACAGACCTTGAACTCTACCCCCTAAAAAAAGCCCATACAACACTTTTTTTAATTTTTGTACATAATATAATAGATTCGGAACAGTCGAATTTAACACTCCCACATGTTTAAACTATTAATTTTTACACATTTGATATAAACTAATTAAAATTTCAGTTGATTTTCAATTTAATTTTTAATTAAATTTTTAATTCGTTTAATACAAATTTTACCTCACTTTTATTTTCAATCAAATTTTTAATTTAAAGTTAATTGAAATAATTTTAATTAACGACTAACATACTTTTTAATTAGAGACGATTATTTTTTTAATTGAATCCAGTACCCGATTTCTGTAACTATGCGAGAAGTTTTCGCATCGAAAAAAATAAATGAACATTATAGTCACCTTATACTTAACAGAGTGATTTAAAAACATAGCGTTGCATTTTTTTCGCATTCGATGTTTTTTACATTAGCAACATTGTAGTCACCCTGTTAAAAACTAAATGACTACAATATTGTTTTATTTTTCTCGATGCGAAAAGTTTTCGCATAGTTACAGAAACTGGGCACAGGATTTTTTTAATTCAAAGTAATTTTTATAATTTTTAAGGGTAAAATAAACTTGGGTTAAATGTTCCCAGTCAGAAAAATACAAACAGGCCAACGTTGGAATGAAGTTGGCGGCGACGCTACCAACGTTGGCGAATCATACCCGTTTCTAAGTCTACGACGTCATTCCGAGGTTGAAATGATAACAGTGGCCAACGATCGCTCGACTTTTGTTTTAACGTTGGGTTAACATTGATTTTACAAATTTACGACACTGGATTTAACTTTTGCTTAGAGATGTATTGAAAATCTCGATGTAGTACTTTTTAGTTACCATTTTGTACAAATTGGTTGAAAAAGCAACTACTTAAGTGTTCACTTAGATTAAAGAGTTGAGGTCTATGTAAATCGAAAACTTTTTAAAAAAAATAAAAATGTTAAACTTTTAAATTATAATCTATAGTGTAGTGTTTTATGTAAACACAAAGTTGTGCCAACACAATATTTTTAGTAAAACTGTTTTACATTATACAATGTTGTATTTTTGGCTAGCCCGATATTGTACCAACACAAAATTTTTGGTACGGTTGGCAATTTCTGACTGGGTACTTTCTAAATATTTTTAAAACTGAAAGAAATGGAATAAAACAGAGGAGATTATGGTAGAACATGGAACGAAATGAAATGGAACAGAGAGAATTATATTCCAATTTAGTTCATATACATTTCTACACGATTGGACCCACATCCCGTTGGATTCGAACCCTGAGGATCCCGTTGGGGCCGCCATTAAGGGTTGCCCATTTCACTGTACCTTGGTTAGTTTTTGAGACACGGGTTTATAGGGACCTGATAGGTCTTGAGAATTTAAATATCATGAGAACCTAGATAACTTAAAACGTATAACTTGAAGGGCTTTCGAGATATGTTCATTTAAAAAATTTCAGAAATGCTAAATTTTTGAGTCAAAATTGAGACAATTTCTTTGTCGGTAAGAATTTTTTGTGGGAAAATTGATAAGCAAATTTTGAAGGAAATTTTTTCCCAAATTGTAGGTAAGCCTTTTTTAAAGTGGTGGGTGGGTGTTTGTGTAGGAGCCCATAAAGCCAGTTTCACCTTACTTAAATTTTCTTACACGTTATTTTATTAGCAACTTTTTTTTTTATTTTGGGGGAGTTGATTTTTCTTGACTAAAAAACATTATGATGTTATATTAAGTTTTTGCAATATATGAATATTTAGGTGGAGGAGTTTAAATAACAACTGACGGACAGACATTTGTGGGCAAAAATGCTCTGATTGTAAGTTGATATTATTATTTTCTTTTTATTGTTTTTGGGGACGGTCAGTCATTCCAGTCACATATAAGTGGATAAAATAATAAGAAGAAAAATAAAACAAAAAAAAAAAAAAGAGTTTCAGAGTTTAATAGCCTCTAGCGTTTGACCACATTTATATTGTATATGCCATAAATATATTTGTGTATGGTTGTTTCGCTTCAATATTGTGGTTGTTAAAGAAAACAAAAGTTACCAACCAACCATCAAACAAAGTGGCGAAAACAATGACTGAATTTAACAAAAAAAATTAAAAAAATTGTTTTAATAGACTTAATGGTCTGGTCTTTGTATGTTGGAAAAAAATAAATAAAAATAATTATAAAAAATATATAATTTATTAAATTTTGCAATATTATTTGATACAATTTTTAACCTACTTATTGCTTTTATTAAATATCATCTTTATATAAAAAAAATATATATTTTGTGTTTTTGAGGTAGACATTAGACCGCCTAAGGCTTTATTTAAAAAACCGCGCCTAATATAAGTTTCAATAATAAAAAAAATTGCACATTATCTTTTGTTATTGTTTAAGTCTAATCGTTGGACATTTTAATTGTTTTAAGAGTTAAAGACAAAAAAAAAAATGGAATTTAAAGTTGATCATCTAAAATTAAAAAAAAAAAAAATACTTTAAGCAAACACTCAGGGAATGCTCCCTACTAATCAGGGCCGCTGCTATATAAAAAATCGCATGAATATAAAAAATCGCATGTCTCAGAATCTAAGACTCGTTTTGTGTGGGGGCTCCCACACAAAACGAAATTTTTTAAAATTTGCTCCAACCGGTCTAACTACCCTAATAATGGCCTTAGAGCAACAAAATGTATGACCGACCTAAAATATTTTTTAGTCCAAACATTTTCTCTGAATACACCTACCCTCTATCTTTAACTGTTAAGGCGGTCCCCATACATTTTTTTTTATTTTTTTTGTAAAATAAAGGGGTTATTAGTGAGACCGACCCCCATTTATTTTTACTCTAAAACATTTTTTTAAAACATACCTATGCCCTATCTCCGCTCCCTAAGTAGGCTTCCATTCAAAATTACATTTTTATAAAATTGGCTCCAACTGTTATTTGTATGGGAGCCTACTTAGGGAGTGGAGATAGGGCGTAAGTATGTTTTAAAAAAAAGTTTAAGGGTAAAAATAAATGGGGGTCGGTCTCACTAATGACCCCTCTCGGACGCACCATTGGACCGGTAGAAGCTGATTAAAAAAAACAAATTTACAAAAAATAAAAAAAAAAATTATGTGGACCGCCTTAACAATTAGAGATAGAGGGTTGGTGTGTTCAGAGAAAATGTTTGGACAAAAAAATATTGTGGGTCGGTCATACATTTTGTTGCTCTAAGGACATTATTAGGGCAGTTAGAGCGGTTGGAGCAAATTTAAAAAAATGTCGTTTTGTGTGGGAGCCCCCTTAGAAATTGGAGATAAGGTATTAGTTTGTTCCAAAGAAATGTTAAGACGTAAAAATTAATGGGGGTCGGTCTTATAAATGACCCCTATATGACGCACCATTGCACAGAGGTAAAAAACGGCCAAAACTAAAAAAAAAAAATATTTTTTCTTTTTTTTTAAATTGATGCCAAATGAGAGCTAACACTTCAAAACATGTGATTACAAAGTTTTTTGCCAATCCCTTGACTAGTTTAGGTTTTATTACGAAGCAAAGTTGAGTATTTGTATTTATTTTTTTTTTAATTTAAAAGTTGTGATCTGCAACTTTGAAATCCAAGTATGCTATAAACTTAAAAAAAAAAAAAAATTGGACTTGAAATTGATATATTTTGAAAATTTATCATTATTTTTACATGTCATATGCATTTCGGTAATTTCGAGTGCGTGGATCAATTTAAACAGTGGTGGTGAAAATAAATCTAAATAAATAAAAAATTTATGAAAAATACAAACTTTGGAAAGCCAAAAAAAATACTTTTTGCTCAAAATTGCTCTTAAGTCGCTATAACACAAATTAGTATAAGGGTTCCCAAGTAAGTACTAATTAACATCAGTACCAAGTTTAACCAATTCTTTCAATTAGAGGCTTTTAAAGTTGGGTCATTTATATCAAATAAAGAGCTTTTTGAGCTGCGGAAAGCACATAAAAAAGAAGATGGATGAAATACTGACAATTAAGACACAACATCTTAAAACACCTTCAAAAAGTTTTTTTTCGCGAACAAAAAAAAATTTTTCGCGAAAAAAAAAATTCCGCGAAATTTTTTTTTTTTTCGCGAAATTGGTTTATGATTATATTCTTAACCTACCTACAACATTTTATAAGTTAACATGAAAAATTAAAGAAGTTATCGGGTTTTGGCCGGAATTTACCACTGTGCATTGGAGCAATAGAAATGATTTTAAGATTGGAAAATTATAATAAATTTTTTTCAAAAAATTTAAAAAAATAGTAATAATCGTTATCCCGCGATCCTCCTGGGCAAAAAATTTGTAGAATCGATAGAAGTTTTACACAAAAAAATTAAAAAAAAATCGAAGAGTACAAACATTTTCAAAAATGAGATTTAAAGTTTAGAACTAAAAAATCGCATACTAGAGAGCTTTTAGGAATTTTTTGGGATTTTTTTGTGCGTTAAAAAACAAAAATTTTGAAAAAAAAAAATTGCAATTTGGACCATTATTGAAGAAATTAGGAGTAAAAGAAGTTTGAGTAAAGGAACAAACTACCAATTTTTAAAAATTTGATATCTTTTGAACGGGTCATCAAAAAATTCTGAAAATTTGCCTCGAAGGAGTTTTCGAAGGGTACTAAAAACTGTAAGCAAATTGGGAAAATCTAAAAAAAAGAATTTCAAAGTGTCCAAATTGGCATGGAATGCCCCATATATATATTATTGTTCAGTGATCGATTTTAAGACATTCTATACTGAAAAAAATAACTATACTGAAATTAAATAAACACTGTTATTGATTTAAGTAAACAATTTTTTTTTATAATTTACTTCAACTTAACTTAATATAAGGTGGTTTTACTTAAAACAAAGAAAATAAACTTGAAGATAGTACATGCAAATACTTAAAAAAGCACAAAAGTTTTCCTTAATTTGTTTTTTTAAATTAAGTTAAATATTCTTTACATTAATGGCGAATTGATTGCATTTAAGAAAAAAAGGGTTTATTAAAAAAATTTGTTTTACTTAAAAGAAAAAAAATTAAATTGTGTGCAAAAAAAATAAATAAGTACGTAACTTACTTAAAAATAGTATAGACATTTTCAAGACATTGAATCAAATAAGTACTAATCTTTAATTCCAAAACGCATTTTCTTTAATTTAATCAATTTTTGTTTTAAGTTAAGAAAAAAGTAACCTTTATTTTATTGATTTTATTGACTTTATTTGAATCCATATCTTCATCAGTTTAAGAAAGAATTTACTTAACCTAAGGAACAAATACTTTAGGTATTTCAGGGACCCCATCTGGGGGCTCCATCTGAAGACCCCATGAGACTCTAGCTTTAAATCCAAATTTCGATTTTCGCGGAATTTTCAAATGCCTATAACTCTGCAAATACTGTAGATACGAAAAAAATTCTAAAGACATTTTTGTAGTCCTTAACTTGTAAAATATTACCGCCGAAGACCCGAAAGCCCTCCGAGTTATAGTTTTCGAGTTATTTCATGATCAAATTTCTCAAGACCCCATTCCCATATCTCAAAAACTAAGCAAGATAGAGCGATTCTGACAAAAATTTTGGATCAAAATCATTAGTGACTCTATAATAGTGTATGAACATACTCATGGGCGGACCCCATATATTGGGGGCCCCTAGGGTCCTCACATTGGGACTCCATAGGGTCCACAGAATCCGTAATTTTAAGGAAATTTTTACTTATTTTAAAAAAATATTTTTCCTCTGGATAAAAACAATTAAACTTATATTAAGTACAATTTTACTTACTTTTAAGATATATTTAAGTAAATGCATTACTATGTCTTAGGAAAAAATATACTTGGAAGAAGAATTAATATCTTTGGAGCCCTCGCATACCCTTCTTTTTTTAAATTAAGTTCAACATGCTTTAAAAATGGTAAAAAAATTTTTCAGTGTAGCGAAGTCCGTCTGTCTGTTCTTCTGTGGAAATGGTGATCACGGCCAAAGTATTTAACAGATATGACTAAGACTTAACATAATTACTTGTTGTTGCCCTAAGTAGTTTGGTATTGCATTTGAGTGAAATCGGTTCAGCGGTTCCAAAGTTATAAACGAAAATGTAAGGACACCTCGAAAATTTTTGTACATTCAACATAACCTAAAAATACAAAATGCTTTAATTCGGCTGCTGGTTGACACATGTGAACAGAATTGATTACCAAATGGTATTTAAACAAGTACAAACATATTTTTTTACAAAAAAAAAAATTCGCTGAATTTTATTTTTCACCAAAAATTTTTTTTGCGGATTTTTTTTTCAAATTTTTTTTTTTTGTAAATAAACTTTTTTTACATTGTGGAGGGTATCAATACATACATTGTTTGAATTACAATCAAATTACAATTGATCTTTAGAAGCTTTTAATCGATTTTCATACTGATTGAAAAGAGGTTTTATTGTAGGTGCATGCTGTATGCGGTACTGGAGGCATATTTCAAGGCGGAATAACAAAGTGAGCATTTTTCCAAACTGTGATTGTAGTGTATAAAATGGTTGCTTTAAATTTCAAAAATGAGAAAACAAGTTCATCTTTTTCTATCTATTCTTCTCTTAAAGAAATCCTCAATAATCTTAGGCGCATGGCGCTTACTTGCAGTGACAGGTTGTAGAAATTATAATTTGTTATTTTATCTTTTTGTCTTTAAAAACCCCTTTTGTTTCAAACTGTTTCCCTTTGTGTTTAAACACTTGAATCCTTTAAAGATTACCACGATAAGCAATGACAGTTTAGGACATACAAAAATTCCTTTTGTTGCAATTTCATAAGCCCAATTTACAAGTCTTTGATGTTTGTAGGGGTCAAAAATACATATAAAAGAAAACGAAAAAGAAAGGATTACAATTTTTCAAAAAAAAAAAAAATATACAGATTTCTGTTTTATTAAAAACAAAAAAAGGCACGCGTTTAGGACATAAAAGATACAAAGAGTAACAATGGCCAACAAAGAAAAGATAATCTGAATATTGATGAAAATATTTGTAAGTTGTTATAGTGAGAACAATATGGATTTTTTTTGTTTTCTTTTCATCATGTAGATAAAAATTTCGATTTTAAATATCAAAAGAACAACGAGATTATCCTTCAACTTTATATATTTTTTTTCTATTATGGGATTTTTTCTACCTTTTTCTTACTTGTGCATTTTAATATTTGAGTTATTAAATTTTGAATAGTGTGAAGGCACCTGTATGTATGCAAAAATTGAGCATCCGTTTATTTGTCTTGAGATTTTATTTTTGCTTTATCTTCTGATTGTGTGTGTTTTTTTATTGTTTTTGTAAAAAGGATTATTATTGTTTTTATTTCAGTGTTTGCTCTTTTTCACAGCATGAGTTCGTTGTGTCGTCTTTTGTTATTGTATTCAATTCTTTAAAATTGGCGAATTTAAATAAAACAAGTAGAAAATTTAAATTCGACTTGGCCGAATTTATGAATACCCTCCACAATGCCCTTTTTAAGTAATAGTAAATTTTTAAACGCGAAAAAAATAACATTTTTGATTAGAAATATTTTATTTTGTGTAAAAAAACTTTTTTTTTGTAATTTTTGAAAAAAAAAAATTTACTAAATTTTTTTTGAGTGTAAATTTGTTTTCGAGTGTATTTTTTCTTTTTTTTTTGTTTTAGTGTAAAAATTTTGTTGAGTGACAAAAATACATTGTAAAATATTTTTGTGACTTACCAATGTTTTTAAAACATGTTTAACAGGTTTTCAACACGTGAATTTAAGGTGAAACTAATCTGAAATGCACGGTTTTGCTAATAACTTTTGATTCACTGGATCGATTTTGCTGAAACTCAATACGAATTAGGATAGGGGAACGACAAATATATCAGCTTCCTCAGAATTGTCTTTCGAAAGTTAGCGTGTTTTTTATCTTGTAAATTCACGAAAAACCCTTGCCGAAATTAAGTATTTTGCTCATAACTTTTGAACCACTGGACCGATTTCGCTGGATTGCAATACCAATCTGACGAGGAAAATGTACAATATATATGCCAAACTTTCAAAAGTTAGCGTGTTTTCAACAGATAGACAGACGGACGGACAGACAGACTGATGGACGGACAGACAGACTGATTTACGGACGGACGGACGGACATCGCTAGATCGTCTTAAAATCGAATGAGGATCATGAATATATTTACTTTATGGGGTCCTAGACCAATATTTCGAGGTGTTACAAATGAATGACAAACTTATATAAACCCTCTATCACTAGAGTGTAGGGTATAATAAATTTTTAAGTTGGTACTTTGGTGCTTTTTCTATCTTCTATCTAGTGTTTATAAACCGGTTAACTGGTTAACCGAATTATTTTTGCAATTATTAAGGGTTTTTACTTATTTTTTTACGACATTTTCAAAATTTCGTTAAAAAAACCTTGAAAATCCGTGAGAAAGAAAGTCTAAAATATTTTTTATCTACAAGAAATAATTTTCCAAATAGGGATTTTATTCCGAATCTGGTAAATATTAAAAATTCACATTGTTGTTAGCAAGTTTTGGGCACTTTCATTGAAAACTTTATAAGTGACTGTTAACCAGATAGTAAAATTCCTGTTAATGGAGAGAATGACAATAAAAGAACATCGAAATAAAATACGGTACTGCAATTTACAACGAAGTGATGTATTTTTTTAAACAAAACAATTAAAAGTTAAATTAAAGCCCCGGAGAAAATGGGAAAATAAAAGCACCGTATTTAAATAACCCTATTTTGAAAAGGTATCAGTTGCCAACTTTGCTGAAAGAAACAAATATGTTAACTTAAGTTATAGTATATTCGCTTTTGTATTTAATAAAATTAAGCTATTTTAAAGCATTTTTTGGGTTTGACAGTTAAAGAAAAAAAAAAAAAACCGGTTAACCGGTTTTTTCATTCCGGCTTAACCGAGAAAACCGGTTAACCGAAAAAGCTGATTTTCGGTTAACCGAGAAACCGGTTTTCCAAAATGTCGGTTTATTATAAACACTACTTCTATCCTTATCGGTTTTAGAAACATCAAATTTAAAATGTAGAATCTTACAGCGAAAAAAACAACATTCTGGCGAGTGTACTTTTAAGAAGTTTTTGATTCCATGAGGTTAACAACCCAGTAAAAACTTGGTAATAAGTCCCCATTACCGCCTGCATTCTATGTAATGAGGACTCGTTACCTGCTCGATTACTTCTTGTTAACAAATAATGAGTTACCGATAACCTCATACAGAACTGGTTACTTCTTATTAACAAATAATGAGTTACCGATAACCTCATACAGGACCGGTTACTTCGTGTTAACAAATAACGAGTTACTGGTAGCCTCATACAGAACCGGTTAATGGTAAATACGATTTAAAATATTTGATAAGTTGTCCAAATAATTTTTTTTTATTAAAATTAAAGAAAATTTAGAAAGAACTTGCACATTTAGCTTAAAAAAGATTTCTCTACTTTTTCTAATAAAACTCCGTTAACAGAAATTTAAATTCAGGAATTCTGATTAAAATTGGGAACAGGCACATTAAAGTTTATAAAACCAAATTAATATTTAAAAACCTGGATCTAGTTGACACTTGATAGTGATGTATGAGCCTTAATTAGTCTTGACATAAAAAACCATCATAGACAGTATTTCCCTTAAAAACTTACTCACTCTTATATAGACTAAAACTTAAGATAGTGTTTAATGTGGTTTCCATGGGCTGAGCAGCAGTCGCTTCTGTATATTTGTCATTGGTCCTGCCCTAAGCAGCCAAATGTCCCTTTCTACTATGTTCCAAGATATATTTTCGGTCCTTGTATTATTTGAATTTTACAATCAAACATTTGGAGGAATGGATATCAACGTAAACATTGGTTCCGTTGGCTTTTCTTACATTAAGATTGAAGAAATTTTCCCGCTTGGTTGCTCTTGAAATAACCGCGTTTAACATTAACTTTATCATCCTGACGAATAGTCATGAAGCGAACATTTTACTTTTGACGCAATTCCTTGCTGAGGGAAGACGGCCAATTTGTAGGACTAATGTATGCTGTTATTTGGTAGCATTTTTGTAAGGAGTGGGTAACGAGTTATTTTTGGGCTACTAGTAGCTACTTATTTTTATGACTAATGTATGCTGTTATTTGGTAGCATTTTTGTAAGGAGTGGGTAATGAGTTATTTTTGGGCAACTTGTAGCTCATTATTTGTAGTACTAATGTATGTAGTTTTTCAGTAGCATTCTCGTAAGCGAGTGGGTATGCGGTCATTACTCCAATGACATCGCCATGTTAAAATAATGAGTGTTTCACCAACCTAGTAACTAGATACCACCATCTATTTTAAGGCGAAAACCTCATTACTTGGTAATGAGGTGTTCTATAGACTGTAAGTAAATAAATAAATAAATAAATAAATAAATAAATAATAGAAGTTTTTACTGGGAAGTGGTAAAAAAGTATAATATGGTACTTTTTCGAATTCCTAAAATATAATTTTCTACTCTTAATACTCAATGAGTATAAAGTTTAAAATATATAAATATTTTGTTCAGACAAATTTACTATGCTAAACCGAAATATATACACATTAAGCACCGTGAAAAAAAAACAATGTGATTTTTTTAAAAATTTTTAAACTTTGGGTCTTAAAAAAAGTTTTTACACAATCAAAAAAAATTGATTTTTATTTTTTTTTTTAATTTTGCTATAATTAAGCTTGATTAGCTTATTAACGACAAAAAATAAAATCATTTAGGTGGGTGTGTTCAGAGGAAATGTTTGGATTAAAAATTATTGTGGGTCGGTCATACATATGACTGTTCTAGGGGAACTCTTAGGGCAGTTAGAGCGGTTGGAGCAAATTTTATACAATTTCATTTTGTATAGGAGCGCCTTAGAAATTGGAGATAGAGTATAAGTTTGTTCTGAAAAAATGATTAGGCGTAAAAATAAATGGGGTTTGGTCTTGCTATTGACCCCTCTACGAGGCACCATTGCACAGTGGAAAATTTTGGTCATTTCCGGATCAAAAATCTGTAACTTTTGATTGGATCAATATTTTTGTACGCCGTCTTTTTTGTTGAAAAGGTGAGACTTTAGGCTTTAATTTGTGCTTTTAATCATAAAAATCGACTGACGAGAACTAAAGTTGTGAAGGGTTAAAAATACATTTTCGATATTTTTGTTGAATTTTAGTATAAAAGTAAAATGTTAGGACAAGTTAAATAGCTATTTTTTATATTTTCTAATTATTTTCAATTGAGTTTTGCAACAGATGTTTATAATAAGTAATTTTGTAGATAAATTTTTCAGAAAAGGTCAACATTTAGCCCCATAGACTTATAAGGGACAAATGTAGCAATTTTTAAAAAAATTACCAAATTTATATAGATTTTCATTGGTGTTAAATATAAAATTTAACTGATATTTTATTGTAATACGACAAAAATAAGAAAGTTATAATAAAAAAATCCGATGTAAGTTGCCAAGATAAAAAAATAGTGAGTGTTAAATTCGGCTGTTGCCAAATCTTTTCAGAACCCTCCAAAAAGTGAAAAAAAAAAATAAATAAAGTGAATTTTTTGGGAAATGGAGTAAGGGGGGGGGGTGGTCGACGGGGGACTACCTCTACCTTTTTGTGAAAAATGTCTACAAGCTCATTAATTATAACACGAATAAATAACACAATTTTAGCATTTATTGTTATAGCCATGCCTCCAAACGGGGGCGGACCAAAAAAAAATATGTTTCTCAGTCTTTTTGACAAGCGCAGGTTTTTTAATTTTTATATTAATCAATATGTTGTTCAATTGTTGAACAAATATGCTAAAAAAAATATTCAAAAAATGTTTTTTGGGGTTGTTTTTTTTAAGGGGAAATTGTTTCCCCCCCAAGGTCCGATTTTGCCCATTTACAAACTTAGCCAGTTATAAGTAATTTTTTTTGTCAGACTTCCGGGTTCTAGCTCTTTTGGTTTGGACTACATCGTGCTTTCCACAGACAGACGGACGGACATCGCTAGAATATCTTAAAATTGATCATGGATCAATGTTATATGTATTTTATGTGGTCCTAGACCGATATTTCGTTGCGTTACAGACGGAATGGCAAATTGAGTAGGGCATAATGAGCGAAATTAATGAATAATTAAATTTTTATTTATTACTAATTTGTGAGTTCGTCAACATTTTTGCATGCCATTTCTTTAAAGGCACGAAAAGGCAGCTGGTTTTAGATATATCTTTTAGATAATAAGTTTAACTTCAAGTCTATGTTATAACTAGATTGGAGGAAGACGGCGCTTACAGTTAAAATCCTTTTCAAAGTTGCGTAGGTTAGCAAAAAAATATTATATACTTCAAATGAATATATTTCAAACCTGCTAACAATATATACAAAGCTCATAACAAAAATAGAATCTGGACAAGTTACCCTTTCCAACATGGTATAACAATCCTAAAAAAAATAATTAGAAATATTAAAAATACGCACTTGAATATAGTATAATTTTATCTCCCCAAATCTTTAAAGTCGAAAGTAGTGTTTTCGGTCGCCATTTTCGAATAGTTCTGTTGACATAATAACTATAATTTCTGAAAATAATTATTGCTTGACATCTTAGCTTTATGCTAGATCTTGTTTTATTGTTAATTTCAAACATTTGCAAAAATCAATTATGAGATGCATTCACCTTATATAATCCACTGTGCATTGGAGCAGTAAAAATTATCTTAAGATGGGAAAGTAACAATAAAATTTTTTTTAAAAAAAAAATTAAAAAAATTGTAATAATCATAATACCACGATCTTACATTTGACTGCTCTAGGGGCACTTTTAGGGCAGTTAGAGCGGTTGGAGCAAATTAAAAAAAATATGATTTTTTATAAGAGGCCCCTTAGAAATTGGAGATAGATTATTAGTATGTTTTAAAAAAAAAATTAGGCGTAAAAATAAATGGGGGTAGGTCTTGCTACGACGCACAATTGGAGCAGTAGAAATGATTTTATAATTGGAAGATTACAATAATTTTTTTTTTTTTTTAAATTTTAAAAAAATAGTAATAATAATCGTTAGCCCACAATCCTATTGGGCAAAAAATATGTAGAATAGAAGTTTTTCCATAAAAAAATCTAAATTTCAAAAATGAGGTTTAAATTTGAAAACTTAAAATGCGCATACTGGAATACTTTTAAGAATTTTTTAGAGTTTGTTTTTAAAAGTAGCCAGTCAGAAAAATACAATCGCAAAAGCGTTGTGAAAGCGTTGTGGACGGTTGTACGAGCGTTCTGTATACCAACTTCAAAGCGCCTTCAGATGATCCGAATGATAACATCGATCTACGCTAGGTTTAAAGCGTTTTAAAAGCGATGTTAAAAAGTGCTTTGAGAACGTTTTTTTAAAGTCATCAAAGCGCTTTAAAAACCCAAAATAAAGAATTTCTGTTTTAGTTCGATTATAATAATTTGTTTGATACAAAGTGAAATCCGAAAAAACAAAATTTTGTACACCACACGCAAAAAAATATTTTGCCAAGCGCTTGGGAGGAATCACGTTAAACAATGTTTTTTCGTATATTATACAAAAACTTATAACATTTTACCAAGCGTTTGCTTGTTTTATCTTAAAGTTAGTAAAATTATGCAAGCTCATGGAAAATTTCTTGAAACGTTTGCAAAGAAAGGTATAATTATGCAAGCGCTTGGTAAAATATTATTAGTTCTCGCATAATATACGCAAAAATCTTGTTTAATGTGATTCCTCCCAAGCGCTTGGCAAAATATTTTTTTGCGTGCAAGAAACTTAGAAAATTTTTCAAAAAAAATTTCGAAACTTTTGTGAGGATGTTTATTCTGGCTCGAGGTCATTATTTTCTTTACTAATTAAAACCATGATATTCTCATAGCATAATTTGCAAGAAAAATTATTTTTTTGTTTTAAATTTATTTATGTTGGTCATTTTTGCAAGACTTAATCGACACGTGTTTCGGAATTTGTCAAGATTCCATTGTCAAGATTATTTAGCAAAAATAGAAACGATATACTACAAAGTAGCAAACGAGTCTAATGACAAATCGTTTTTGCACAAACTAAAACATTAATACATATTCGACTCTATCCACAATGTGAATTAGAAAGACGAAGAAATTGTACTATGCTAGTAAGTAACAATTGTCAATAACCAACAAAAATATTTAAAACATTTTACATACGATAGTCCATTGGACTACAACAATATGTTTTTTGTTGCTGTGAATGAAATTATACCATCATTAGGGCTATTTATCACTATGGCGTGCCAACCATTTATTTATTAATAAAAATTAATCAGAAAATTTCGAAACTTTAAAAATTAAAAAAAAAAAATTCAAAACAGTTTTGATGATTTTTTTTTTACTTAAAAAAATTGTTATTCAAAAATAGTTTCGGAACTTAGATTTTTTTTTTTCAAAAAAAAAAAAAAATCTACAGAGCTCTTAAAACGCTTTTCGAATACGCTCGCAAAGCGTTCCCAAAAAACGTTTTGAGATTGCTTTTATTTTGTTATAGTGCTTTCAGAACACTTTTCAAAAACGCTCGCAAAGCGCTTGAAAATAGCGTTTTGAGAATGCTTTTTTTTTGTTACAGTGCTTTCAGAACGCTTTTTTTTTAGAACCGTCGTCAATTTCTGCTTGGGTACTTAAAAAACAAAAATTTTAAGAAAGAATTGGAATTTGGACCATTTTGGAAGAAGGTATGAGTAACTACCATTTTTTGAAATTTCGATATATTTTTAACGGGTCATAGAAAATTCTGAAAATTAACCACGAAGAAGTTTTCGAGGGGGACTAAAAACTGTAAAAAAATTGGGAAAAATCTAAAAAAAAATTCAAAGTGTTCGATTTGACATGTAATGCCCAATATACATATATAATTGATCAGTGATCGAGTCTGCCTGTTGAATGGCGATCACGGCCAAAATATTACATTTGAGCGATATCGGTTTAGCGTTTCAAAAGTTATAACTGAAAATGTTCTAATCGAAAATTTTGGTTCATTCCACATAACCTAAAAATGCTTTAATCAGGCTGCGGATTGACATATACGACCAGAATTGAAAACCAAATGGCACTATACACTGCGAATCACATCAATAAGGAATCGAGTTTTTCACTTTTTAATCGAATATATCTTTGTAACGAATAAGCGGAAAAATATAAAAAATGCACTGATAGAGACCATTATCTAGCTAATAATGTCAAATAATAACAATAATCAAAAGACTGAAAGAAGTCCTTTAAAAAAATATTTTTGGGCAACTTGTTAAAAAATTACCAGTTTTTTATGAATCACTTGAATAAGGAATTTTTTAATACAGACCAAGTAGGACCTGAATCCAATTTGTAATTAAGAGCAATCCCTCAAACAACAAAACAGTTTTGTTTTGAATTTCAATAAAAATGGGACTCCCAAACTCTTAGCTCTTCCGAAAAGGAAAAAGTACTGACTTTGAAGTTCAAAGTGTTAAAGGTCGTTGAAATCGCGGAACTAACAGAGAGGAAAAAAACTGCTGTATGCAATTATCTAAATAACATTCAGAACTATGGAAAAAAACATGAATGGGCGAGCTCACATGGCAACAACTGAACGAGATCGACAAAAATTTTAAGAATTCCCCCAAATTCTACGCCGACATCTTTCAAAATTCTCAAATAAAGTGGCGTTAATGCGAGTATTTGTACAGTCCGTCGCGTTTAAAAGTCAAGTGAGTTCATAGCTCGACGAAAATTATGCAAAAACTAATCGCTGAATGTCAAACGTAGTAATCAGCGCCTTAATCTCTGCAGGAATACAATGACACGGTCTGAGAAATTTTTCAAAGTAATTTTTTCCGACGAAAAAAAAATAATAATATCGTTGCATTAGACGGATACAATGGTTTTCGGTGATTCGAGACAACAAAAACCGTTTTTGCATAGCAGACAGATCATAGAAGGTGTTGTTATGGTATGGGGTGCGCTATTCTACTGTGGCATCATTACTGTTCCTTACGTTACCATCGATGCTTCTTAAGTTTGGAACAAGGGGTGGCTTTTTTTTGCAATTTGCAACAGACTATGAACTCATTTAATTTTAAATCGTGATGGACTGTCAAAATACCCATTAAATCACCACTTTCTTTGAGAATTTTGCAACCTGTCAACGCGGAATTCGAGGGAATGCTTAACATTTTTGTCGATTTCGTTCTGTTGTTGCCATTTTAGTTTGCCCCTTCGGGTTTTTTCCCATAGTTCTTAATGTTATTTAAATAATTGCCTTCAATAGGTTTGCCCCTCTCTATTATTTTCGCGATTTCAACGGCCTTTAATACTTTGGACTTTAAATACAGTACTTCTTCCTTTTCGGAAGATCTAAGAGCTGTTGTGAGTCTCATTTTTATTGAAATTCGAAACAAAACTGTTTTGTTTTTATTATTTAAGGAATTGATATCCATAACAAATTGGATTCAGGTCCTACTTGGTCTGTATTAAAAAATTCCTTATTCAAGTGATTCATAAAAAACTAGTAATTTTTTAACAAGTTGCCGAAAAATATTTTTTAAAGGACTTCTTTCAGTCTTGTGATTATTGTTATTATTTGATGTTATTAGCTAGATAATGGTCTCTATCAGTGCATTTTTTTATATTTTTCCGCTTATTCGTTACAAAGATATATTCGATTAAAAAGTGAAAAAATCGATTCCTTATTGATGTGATTCGCAGTGTATCAAGTACACCAATACCCCGGTTTGCGTCGCTTCGGTTTGCGTCGTTTCGAAGTTGCGTCGTTTTCAAATTTCTGTGATTTTGAAGTTGCGTCGTTTTGGTTTCAGTTTGCGTCGCATGGCTTCGAAGTTGCGTCGCCAGTGCTTCGATTTGCGTCGTTGATATAAAAATGTGTGTACAAAGCTAAAACAAAAAAAGGGGATTTCCCGTTTATATTTCAGTTTGCGTAGCATGACTTCGAAGTTGAGTCGTTAGTGCTTCGATTTGCGTCGTTAATATGAAAATGTTTATACAATGCTTGCTTTTATACTTGCTTTTATACTATGAATTTTTTATTTTTATTTTTATCTTAATATATTTATGTTTTTGTTATGTTTTTTTTACGTTTTTCTCATGAATTGTTATATTTTTATTTTAATTAAAACTGTTTTCAAAAAAAAAAAATCCAAAAAAATTGAAATTTTTATTGAAAAATCTAATTTTTCTGCTAAATTATGAATCTCGGAACCAATTAAATGAAAATCAATACAAACCCTGCAAAAAAAGTCATTACCACTTCTCAGTGGAGTGCTTTAAAACTATAACAAATGTAATGAAATACAACAAAAATAACAAAAAACACAAGACAAAAACACACAAACAGTTTTTTCTACTCCAGAATTCATAGATATTCAGCTCTTAACTCATTACCTATCGCGACACCTCCATACAAATGTAAGTAGATATTCAGTAGATAAGAACTACTCCGTGGAAGTAGTTGGAAGTTGTTTGAAAGCTCGGAGTACTTCTTATCTACTGAATATCTACTTACATTTGTATGGGAGTGTCGCGGAAGGTAATGAGTTAAGAGCTGAATATCAACTTTTTATGGAGTAGAAAAAACTGTTTGTGTGTTTTTTTCTTGTGTTTTTTGTTATTTTTGTTGTATTTCATTACATTTGTTATAGTTTTAAAGCACTTCAAAAAGAAGTACTCCACACTTTTTTTGCTGGGAATGTATGGAAAATCGTGCTTCGGTTTGCGTCGCGTTTCTCCGGTCCCAATTAACGACGCAAACCGGGGTATTGGTGTATAAACTTTGTTTTTTTTTTTAAAGCGGAACTTTTTTTTTTCACCAAAAAATTTTTTTTTGTAAAAAAGATATTATTCCCAAAATTAGTTTCTATTTCCAATTCTTTTAACACATTTTTTTTTTTAAAAATTTTTTCCAAAAAATGTTTTTTGCGATAATATTTTTTTATTTCTGTGAAACACAACACATTTCCGCTAAAAAAATTTTTTTTTTGTAAAAAAAAGATCCGCTTTTTTAAAAAAAAAAACAAAGTTTTTACTTGATATAGTGCCATTCGGCCAAGCCGAATTTACTTGTTTTTATACCCTCCACTTAGTGATAGAGGGTATATATAAGTTTGTCATTCCGTTTGTAACTCATCGAAATATCGGTCTGGGACCCCATAAAGTATATACACCAATACCCCGGTTTGCGTCGTTAATTGGGACCGGAGAAACGCGACGCAAACCGAAACGACGCAAACCGAAGCACGATTTTTCATACATTTGTATTGATTTTCATTTAATTGGTTCCGAGATTCATAATTTTAGCAGAAAAATTCGATTTTTCAATAAAAAATGCATTTTTTTTTGTATGTTTTTTTTTGAAGACAGTTTTAATTAAAATAAAAATATAACATGAGAAAAACGTAAAAAAACATAACAAAAACATAAAAATATTAAGATAAAAATAAAAAATTCATAGTATAAAAGCAATCATTGTATAAACATTTTCATATTAACGACGCAAATCGAAGCACTAACGACGCAACTTCGAAGTCATGCTACGCAAACCGAAATATAAACGGGAAATCCCCTTTTTTTGTTTTAGCTTTAAACACACATTTTTATATCAACGACGCAAATCGAAGCACTGGCGACGCAACTTCAAAGCCATGCGACGCAAACTGAAACCAAAACGACGCAACTTCGAAATCACAGAAATTTGAAAACGACGCAACTTCGAAACGACGCAAACCGAAGCGACGCAAACCGGGGTATTGGTTTATATTCATGATGCCCGATAGATTTTAAGACATTCTAGCGATGTCCGTCTGTCCATCTGTCTGTCTGTCTGTCTGTGGAAAATGCTATCACGGACAAAATATTGCACAGAGATGACTGAAACTTAACGTATATACTGAAAGTTCTCCCGAGAAGCTTGGTATTGCATTTGAGCGATATGGGTTCAGCGGTTCAAAAGTTATGAACGAAAATGTAAGCACACCTCAAAAATTTCAGTACATTCAACATAACCTAAAAATACAAAATGCTTTAATTCGGTTTCTGGTTGACATATGCGAACATAATTGAACACCAAATGGTATTTAAACAAGTACGAACATATTTTTTTTACAAAAAAAGAAAAAAATAGCGGATTTTTTTTTTTACCAAAATTTTTTTTCGCGGAAATTTTTTTTCAAAAATTTTTTTTATACCCTCCACTCTGGTGATAGAGGGTATATATAAGTTTCTCATTCCGTATGTAACACATTGAAATATTGGTTTAGGACCCCATAAAGTATATATATTCATGATCCTTGATCGATTTTAAGTCGATCTAGCGATGTCCGTCTGTCTGTCTGTCTGTCTGTCTGTCCGTCCGTCCGTCTGTCTGTCTGTCTGTTGAAATCACGTTTTTGGCAATACTCCGAAATCGATTTAAACGCTTGGGGTACCAAAAGTTGCGTAATTTTCCCAGGCAAAAACTGATGTATTTTTTTTTTAAATCGGTTAAGTATTTTAAAAGTTATGAGCGAATTACTAAAAAACACATCGTTTTTTTTCAACATAACCCTAAATTAACTCATATTTTGTGTGATCCACAAGAAAGAAAACGGAAATGAAAAAAAAACTGACAAGGGAAGTATCTCAACCCTTATGAACCGATTTGCATGAAACGTAAAATATATATAAAAGAGACAATTCTAAGGTTGGGGTGTCTCGGCTTATCGGCCATATCGGGGATTTAGGGGTTCAAAACATGGGTCAAAAAGTTGCGAAAAAATCGTTTTTTGGATTTTTCAGCCATTTCTTTCTAAGAAACTATATGATGTTTACATATGAGAAGAAAGGTTTTTTTAATGCCTATCCAACGGTGGCATAACCTTGTAAAAGTTTTGCTTCGTTAAATACTTTTTTCATGAAAATGTGAAAATTTTGGGGGGTATTTATATGAAGACATAGAGCTACGATGTCCATATGAATACGAAATAATCTTTATTAAATTTAAGTCGACACGTATTTTTGCTCTAGAGGATATTCCTGTTAGTTCGTGAGTTATCGAAATTTTCCCGGAGGTCCATATGGTTTCATAAGGGAACAACAAAATTTTGAAACACTGATATGGCCGAAAAGCCGAGACACCCCAACCTTAAAATCGTCTCATTTATATATATTTTAAGTTTCAGGCAAATCGGTTCATAAGGGTTGAGATACTTCCCTTGTGAGAAAAAGGAAAAAAATCTTTACAAAAAAGCTTTAAAATATGTAAAACAAAATCTAAATTTAATTAAAAAAAGTTCGTTAAGTAATAATCAGGGCAAGGAAGTTCATGCAATAAAAATCGCGTTTTTAGCGCTAAAAATATGTATCAAAAATTAAAAAATATGCAGTTAAAATTAATAAAATATGCATTTAAAAATTGATTTATTTTAATATTTGTTCATAAAAAATTGTAAAACATCAAGTTCAGTCCCATTGTGAAAATTATTAATATGTACGTGTAAATTAAAGTGCCGCAAATTTTGCTTTTTCTCGAATTTCGAAAACGTCGAGGTCGGGAAAGTTGCCTTTGAGGGTTGATATAAATACACCAAAATATTGGACATGTAGGACAATGGCTTTGGGTTCCTTTTTTGACTTGAAAATTGGAAGCTTCCTAACAAAGTGAAAAAAAAAAAAAAATTAAAATTTTTTTTTTTGCTTAAAATATTAGTCTATATTCGGAAATTACTGAGAAAGTAGTTTTGTCGTAATTTTTTTTGTGGTAAACAAATTTTGTCTGTAAAAAATTTTTTCTTCGAAAAATATTTTTTTTTAATTTAAATAATTCAAAATTCATTAAAGGCCAAATGAAATAATACGAAAAAAAATGTTGTTTTTGTTCTACAGGTTCAATATTTTTGTGTTAATTTCGTCCTTTAAAAGCAACCTTCCCGACCTCGACGTTTTCGAAATTCGAAAAAAGCTAAATTTGCTCAGCCCTAGTGTAATTCGCATTTTTCTAGTTTGAAAATGCTTGTTCCCAAAACGATTTTTATTTTTCCCTTTTACGGGAAAAATAAGTAAAAAGTGCAGTTTTTTAGATGAAACCCTTGACCAAAATTACTCCATGAAAATTATATTAATATTTTTCCCGGATTGTATACTGCGCAACTTTTTGCTTAATTTTTTGGACAAAAAAAATATTTTTTTTATTTATTTTTCATGAAAATGCACTGACAAGGGAAGTATTTTTATGAAAAAAATGTCAAAATATTTACAAAAATAGCAAAAATAACAAAAAAATCAATATTTTTTTTAAATATTAAAAAATATGCAAGAAAATATGTAGTTTAAGCAAAATATGCAAAAACATGCATTTTCATCAAAATATGCAAAAATATGCACTAACAAATCAATGCCATTTTTAAGGAAAGTCGATGATTCGCAAAGATAAATACTTTAAGTTGTTCTCAGGCTAACGACAACAAACATGTATTTACAATGTAAATTTTACATGAACCCCCTTGCCCTGGTAATAATAAAAAAAATAATGGTTATTTTTATATAGCATGTGTGTGTGTGTGTCCATTTTTTGCTTCGTCATATTAACGGGGTTGCCAGACTTTTTTGGCTTTGTCGCCAAATCGGATGTAAAATATCGCCAAAATTCAATTTTGTTCAGATTTCTTAAAAAAAAAAAAATATTTTCATTTAAAAAAATAAATTTTGTTAAATAATAAAAGACAGAAATAAACTTTATGGCAAAAATCGCCCAAATCCGAAAAATTTATCTAAAAGAGTAATATGACTGACTGACATACTCATTCGTCATCGCCCAGCCCAAACCGCTGAAGTTAGAGACTTGAAATTTGGACTGTAGTTTGACCTTCAGGAATAAAGATCCACTAAGGCTGGATTTTGCCAATGTTGATTCTAAGGGGGTAAAAAGGGTAAAAAACTGTACTTTTGGTACTTTTTATATCTCCCGATATAATGGTCATAGAGACTTGAAATTTGGACTGTATGTTACCCTCCCGCAATATAGATCCACTATGGCTGGAGTTTAGCCAATGATAAGGGGGTAAAAATGGTAAAAAACTGTACTTTTGGTACTTTTTAAATCTTTTGATATAATGATCATAGAGACTTGAAATTTGGACTGTATGTTCACCTCCCGGAATATAGATCCATTAAGGCTGGATTTTTGCCAGTGTTAATTCTAAGGGGGTCAAAAGGGTAAAAAACTGTACTTTTGGTGCTTTTTTATCTCCTGAAATGATGGTCATAGAAACTTGAAATTTGGACAGTATGTTCACATCCTGGAATATAGATCCAGTACGGCTGGATTATTGCCAATGTTGATTCTAAGAGGGTAAAAAGGGAAAAAAATCTGTACTTTTGGCACCTTTTATATTTCCTTAAAAAATTGTCACATAGATTTGAAATTTGGACTGTATGTTCACCTCCCGGAATATATGTAGATCCCCTAAGGCTGGGTTTTTGCCAATGATTTTTCTAATAGGGTAAAAAGGGTAAAAATATGTACTTTTGTTACATTTTATATTTCCTTAAATAATAGTACTAGAAAATGGAAATTTGCAATGTCGGTAATGTCGGAAAAAAGATTCACTAAGGCTCGGGTTTTGCCAATGTTGATTCTACTGAGGTAAAATGGGTAAAAAAGTACTTTTGGTACTTTTTTTTATTTACTGAAATTTTATTCAAACTTGAAATTTAGAATGTAGGATCCTTTAGTGAAATAAAACATTCTGGAACAAGTACTTTCCGAAAATTCTGTACCGTTTTCAAAAAGTACCTTTTATAAAAAGTACCTTTTATAAAAGGTTCCTTTATAAAAAGTGCCTTTTATAAAAAGTACCTTTTATAAAAAGTACCTTTTATAAAAAGTACCTTTTATAAAAAGTACCTTTTATAAAAAGTACCTTTTATAAAAAGTACCTTTTATAAAAAGTACCTTTTATAAAAAGTACCTTTTATAAAAAGTACCTTTTATAAAAAGTACCTTTTATAAAAAGTACATTTTATAAAAAGTACCCTTTATAAAAAGTACCTTTTATAAAAAGTACCTTTTATAAAAAGTACCTTTTATAAAAAGTGCATTTTAAAAAAGTACCTTTTTTAAAAAGTCTTTTATAAAAAGTACCTTTTATAAAAAGTACCTTTTATAAAAATTACCTTTTATAAAAAGTACCTTTAATAAAAAGTATATTTTATAAAAAGTACCTTTTATTCAAAGTACCTTTTATAAAAAGTACATTTTATAAAAAGTACCCTTTATAAAAAGTACCTTTTATAAAAAGTACCTTTTATAAAAAGTACCTTTTATAAAAAGTACCTTTTATAAAAAGTACCTTTTATAAAAAGTACCTTTTATAAAAAATACCTTTTATAAAAAGTACCTTTTATAAAAAGTACCTTTTATAAAAAGTACCTTTTATAAAAAGTACCTTTTATAAAAAGTACCTTTTATAAAAAATACCTTTTATAAAAAGTACTTTTTATAAAATGTACCTTTTATAAAAAGTACCCTTTATAAAAAGTACCTTTTATAAAAAGTACCTTTTATAAAAAGTACCTTTTATAAAAAGTACCTTTTATAAGAAGTACCTTTTATAAAAAGTACCTTTTATAAAAAGTACCTTTTATAAAAAGTACCTTTTATAAAAAGTACCTTTTATAAAAAGTACCTTTTATAAAAAGTACCTTTTATAAAAAGTACCTTTTATAAAAAGTACCTTTTATAAAAAGTACCTTTTATAAAAAGTACCTTTTATAAAAAGTACCTTTTATAAAAAGTACCTTTTATAAAAAGTACCTTTTATAAAAAGTACCTTTTATAAAAAGTACCTTTTATAAAAAGTACCTTTTATAAAAAGTACCTTTTATAAAAAGTACCTTTTATAAAAAGTACCTTTTATAAAAAGTACCTTTTATAAAAAGTACCTTTTATAAAAAGTACCTTTTATAAAAAGTACCTTTTATAAAAAGTACCTTTTATAAAAAGTACCTTTTATAAAAAGTACCTTTTATAAAAAGTACCTTTTATAAAAAGTACCTTTTATAAAAAGTACCTTTTATAAAAAGTACCTTTTATAAAAAGTACCTTTTATAAAAAGTACCTTTTATAAAAAGTACCTTTTATAAAAAGTACCTTTAATAAAAAGTACCTTTTATAAAAAGTACCTTTTATAAAAAGTACCTTTTATAAAAAGTACCTTTTATAAAAAGTACCTTTTATAAAAAGTTCCTTTTATGAAAAGTACCTTTTATAAAAAGTACCTTTTATAAAAAGTACCTTTTATAAAAAGTACCTTTTATAAAAAGTACCTTTTATAAAAAGTACCTTTTATAAAAAGTACCTTTTATAAAAAGTACCTTTTATAAAAAGTACCTTTTATAAAAAGTACCTTTTATAAAAAGTACCTTTTATGAAAAGTACCTTTTATAAAAAGTACCTTTTATAAAAAGTACCTTTTATAAAATGTACTTTTTATAAAAGGTACTTTTTATAAAAGGTACTTTTTATAAAAGGCACTTTTCATAAAAGGTACTTTTTATAAAAGGTACTTTTTATAAAAGGTACTTTTTATAAAAGGTACTTTTTATAAAAGGTACTTTTTATAAAAGGTACTTTTTATAAAAGGTACTTTTTATAAAAGGTACTTTTTATAAAAGGTACTTTTTATAAAAGGTACTTTTTATAAAAAGTACCTTTTATAAAATGTACTTTTTATAAAAGGTACTTTTTATAAAAGGTACTTTTCATAAAAGGTACTTTTTATAAAAGGTACTTTTTATAAAAGGTACTTTTTATAAAAGGTACTTTTTATAAAAGGTACTTTTTATAAAAGGTACTTTTTATAAAAGGTACTTTTTATAAAAGGTACTTTTTATAAAAGGTACTTTTTATAAAAGGTACTTTTTATAAAAGGTACTTTTTATAAAAGGTACTTTTTATAAAAGGTACTTTTTATAAAAGGTACTTTTTATAAAAGGTACTTTTTATAAAAGGTACTTTTTATAAAAGGTACTTTTTATAAAAGGTACTTTTTATAAAAGGTACTTTTTATAAAAGGTACTTTTTATAAAAGGTACTTTTTATAAAAGGTACTTTTTATAAAAGGTACTTTTTATAAAAGGTACTTTTTATAAAAGGTACTTTTTATAAAAGGTACTTTTTATAAAAGGTACTTTTTATAAAAGGTACTTTTTATAAAAGGTACTTTTTATAAAAGGTACTTTTTATAAAAGGTACTTTTTATAAAAGGTACTTTTTATAAAAGGTACTTTTTATAAAAGGTACTTTTTATAAAAGGTACTTTTTATAAAAGGTACTTTTTATAAAAGGTACTTTTTATAAAAGGTACTTTTTATAAAAGGTACTTTTTATAAAAGGTACTTTTTAAAAAAGGTACTTTTTATAAAAGGTACTTTTTATAAAAGGTACTTTTTATAAAAGGTACTTTTTATAAAAGGTACTTTTTATAAAAGGTACTTCTTATAAAAGGTACTTTTTATAAAAGGTACTTTTTATAAAAGGTACTTTTTATAAAAGGTACTTTTTATAAAGGGTACTTTTTATAAAAGGTACATTTTATAAAAGGTACTTTTTATAAAAGGTATTTTTTATAAAAGGTACTTTTTATAAAAGGTACTTTTTATAAAAGGTACTTTTTATAAAAGGTACTTTTTATAAAAGGTACTTTTTATAAAAGGTACTTTTTATAAAAGGTATTTTTTATAAAAGGTACTTTTTATAAAAGGTACTTTTTATAAAAGGTACTTTTTATAAAAGGTACTTTTTATAAAAGGTACTTTTTATAAAGGGTACATTTTATAAAATGTACTTTTTATAAAAGGTACTTTGAATAAAAGGTACTTTTTATAAAATATACTTTTTATTAAAGGTACTTTTTATAAAAGGTAATTTTTATAAAAGGTACTTTTTATAAAAGGTACTTTTTATAAAAGACTTTTTAAAAAAGGTACTTTTTTAAAATGCACTTTTTATAAAAGGTACTTTTTATAAAAGGTACTTTTTATAAAAGGTACTTTTTATAAAGGGTACTTTTTATAAAATGTACTTTTTATAAAAGGTACTTTTTATAAAAGGTACTTTTTATAAAAGGTACTTTTTATAAAAGGTACTTTTTATAAAAGGTACTTTTTATAAAAGGTACTTTTTATAAAAGGTACTTTTTATAAAAGGTACTTTTTATAAAAGGTACTTTTTATAAAAGGCACTTTTTATAAAGGAACCTTTTATAAAAGGTACTTTTTATAAAAGGTACTTTTTGAAAACGGTACAGAATTTTCGGAAAGTACTTGTTCCAGAATGTTTTATTTCACTAAAGGATCCTACATTCTAAATTTCAAGTTTGAATAAAATTTCAGTAAATAAAAAAAAGTACCAAAAGTACTTTTTTACCCATTTTACCTCAGTAGAATCAACATTGGCAAAACCCGAGCCTTAGTGAATCTTTTTTCCGACATTACCGACATTGCAAATTTCCATTTTCTAGTACTATTATTTAAGGAAATATAAAATGTAACAAAAGTAAATATTTTTACCCTTTTTACCCTATTAGAAAAATCATTGGCAAAAACCCAGCCTTAGGGGATCTACATATATTCCGGGAGGTGAACATACAGTCCAAATTTCAAATCTATGTGACAATTTTTTAAGGAAATATAAAAGGTGCCAAAAGTACAGATTTTTTTCCCTTTTTACCCTCTTAGAATCAACATTGGCAATAATCCAGCCGTACTGGATCTATATTCTAGGATGTGAACATACTGTCCAAATTTCAAGTTTCTATGACCATCATTTCAGGAGATAAAAAAGCACCAAAAGTACAGTTTTTTACCCTTTTGACCCCCTTAGAATTAACACTGGCAAAAATCCAGCCTTAATGGATCTATATTCCGGGAGGTGAACATACAGTCCAAATTTCAAGTCTCTATGATCATTATATCAAAAGATTTAAAAAGTACCAAAAGTACAGTTTTTTACCATTTTTACCCCCTTATCATTGGCTAAACTCCAGCCATAGTGGATCTATATTGCGGGAGGGTAACATACAGTCCAAATTTCAAGTCTCTATGACCATTATATCGGGAGATATAAAAAGTACCAAAAGTACAGTTTTTTACCCTTTTTACCCCCTTAGAATCAACATTGGCAAAATCCAGCCTTAGTGGATCTTTATTCCTGAAGGTCAAACTACAGTCCAAATTTCAAGTCTCTAACTTCAGCGGTTTGGGCTGGGCGATGACGAATGAGTATGTCAGTCAGTCATATTACTCTTTTATATAAATTTTTCGGATTTGGGCGATTTTTGCCATAAAGTTTATTTCTGTCTTTTATTATTTAACAAAATTTATTTTTTTAAATGAAAATATTTTTTTTTTTTTAAGAAATCTGAACAAAATTGAATTTTGGCGATATTTTACATCCGATTTGGCGACAAAGCCAAAAAAAAAGTCTGGCAACCCCGTTAATATGACGAAGCAAAAAATGGACACACACACACACATGCTATATAAAAATAACCATTATTTTTTTTATTATTACTTAACGAACTTTTTTTAATTAAATTTAGATTTTGTTTTACATATTTTAAAGCTTTTTTGTAAAGATTTTTTTCCTTTTTCTCACAAGGGAAGTATCTCAACCCTTATGAACCGATTTGCCTGAAACTTAAAATATATATAAATGAGACGATTTTAAGGTTGGGGTGTCTCGGCTTTTCGGCCATATCAGTGTTTCAAAATTTTGTTGTTCCCTTATGAAACCATATGGACCTCCGGGAAAATTTCGATAACTCACGAACTAACAGGAATATCCTCTAGAGCAAAAATACGTGTCGACTTAAATTTAATAAAGATTATTTCGTATTCATATGGACATCGTAGCTCTATGTCTTCATATAAATACCCCCCAAAATTTTCACATTTTCATGAAAAAAGTATTTAACGAAGCAAAACTTTTACAAGGTTATGCCACCGTTGGATAGGCATTAAAAAAACCTTTCTTCTCATATGTAAACATCATATAGTTTCTTAGAAAGAAATGGCTGAAAAATCCAAAAAACGATTTTTTCGCAACTTTTTGACCCATGTTTTGAACCCCTAAATCCCCGATATGGCCGATAAGCCGAGACACCCCAACCTTAGAATTGTCTCTTTTATATATATTTTACATTTCATGCAAATCGGTTCATAAGGGTTGAGATACTTCCCTTGTCAGTTTTTTTTTCATTTCCGTTTTCTTTCTTGTGGATCACACAAAATATGAGTTAATTTAGGGTTATGTTGAAAAAAACGATGTGTTTTTTAGTAATTCGCTCATAACTTTTAAAATACTTAACCGATTTAAAAAAAAAATACATCAGTTTTTGCCTGGGAAAATTACGCAACTTTTGGTACCCCAAGCGTTTAAATCGATTTCGGAGTATTGCCAAAAACGTGATTTCAACAGACAGACAGACAGACGGACGGACAGACAGACAGACAGACAGACAGACGGACATCGCTAGATCGACTTAAAATCGATCAAGGATCATGAATATATATACTTTATGGGGTCCTAAACCAATATTTCAATGTGTTACATACGGAATGAGAAACTTATATATACCCTCTATCACCAGAGTGGAGGGCATAAAAAAAATTTTTGAAAAAAAATTTCCGCGAAAAAAAATTTTGGTAAAAAAAAAAATCCGCTATTTTTTTCTTTTTTTGTAAAAAAAATATGTTCGTACTTGTTTAAATACCATTTGGTGTTCAATTATGTTCGCATATGTCAACCAGAAACCGAATTAAAGCATTTTGTATTTTTAGGTTATGTTGAATGTACTGAAATTTTTGAGGTGTGCTTACATTTTCGTTCATAACTTTTGAACCGCTGAACCCATATCGCTCAAATGCAATACCAAGCTTCTCGGGAGAACTTTCAGTATATACGTTAAGTTTCAGTCATCTCTGTGCAATATTTTGTCCGTGATAGCATTTTCCACAGACAGACAGACAGACAGATGGACAGACGGACATCGCTAGAATGTCTTAAAATCTATCGGGCATCATGAATATAAACCAATACCCCGGTTTGCGTCGCTTCGGTTTGCGTCGTTTCGAAGTTGCGTCGTTTTCAAATTTCTGTGATTTCGAAGTTGCGTCGTTTTGGTTTCAGTTTGCGTCGCATGGCTTTGAAGTTGCGTCGCCAGTGCTTCGATTTGCGTCGTTGATATAAAAATGTGTGTTTAAAGCTAAAACAAAAAAAGGGGATTTCCCGTTTATATTTCGGTTTGCGTAGCATGACTTCGAAGTTGCGTCGTTAGTGCTTCGATTTGCGTCGTTAATATGAAAATGTTTATACAATGATTGCTTTTATACTATGAATTTTTTATTTTTATCTTAATATTTTTATGTTTTTGTTATGTTTTTTTACGTTTTTCTCATGTTATATTTTTATTTTAATTAAAACTGTCTTCAAAAAAAAACATACAAAAAAAATGCATTTTTTATTGAAAAATCGAATTTTTCTGCTAAAATTATGAATCTCGGAACCAATTAAATGAAAATCAATACAAATGTATGAAAAATCGTGCTTCGGTTTGCGTCGTTTCGGTTTGCGTCGCGTTTCTCCGGTCCCAATTAACGACGCAAACCGGGGTATTGGTGTATATACTTTATGGGGTCCCAGACCGATATTTCGATGAGTTACAAACGGAATGACAAACTTATATATACCCTCTATCACTAAGTGGAGGGTATAAAAACAAGTAAATTCGGCTTGGCCGAATGGCACTATATCAAGTAAAAACTTTGTTTTTTTTTTTAAAAAAGCGGATCTTTTTTTTACAAAAAAAAAATTTTTTTAGCGGAAATGTGTTGTGTTTCACAGAAATAAAAAAATATTATCGCAAAAAACATTTTTTGGAAAAAATTTTTAAAAAAAAAAATGTGTTAAAAGAATTGGAAATAGAAACTAATTTTGGGAATAATATCTTTTTTACAAAAAAAAATTTTTTGGTGAAAAAAAAAAGTTCCGCTTTAAAAAAAAAAACAAAGTTTATACACCAATACCCCGGTTTGCGTCGTTAATTGGGACCGGAGAAACGCGACGCAAACCGAAGCACGATTTTCCATACATTCCCAGCAAAAAAAGTGTGGAGTACTTCTTTTTGAAGTGCTTTAAAACTATAACAAATGTAATGAAATACAACAAAAATAACAAAAAACACAAGAAAAAAACACACAAACAGTTTTTTCTACTCCATAAAAAGTTGATATTCAGCTCTTAACTCATTACCTTCCGCGACACTCCCATACAAATGTAAGTAGATATTCAGTAGATAAGAAGTACTCCGAGCTTTCAAACAACTTCCAACTACTTCCACGGAGTAGTTCTTATCTACTGAATATCTACTTACATTTGTATGGAGGTGTCGCGATAGGTAATGAGTTAAGAGCTGAATATCTATGAATTCTGGAGTAGAAAAAACTGTTTGTGTGTTTTTGTCTTGTGTTTTTTGTTATTTTTGTTGTATTTCATTACATTTGTTATAGTTTTAAAGCACTCCACTGAGAAGTGGTAATGACTTTTTTTGCAGGGTTTGTATTGATTTTCATTTAATTGGTTCCGAGATTCATAATTTAGCAGAAAAATTAGATTTTTCAATAAAAATTTCAATTTTTTTGGATTTTTTTTTTTTGAAAACAGTTTTAATTAAAATAAAAATATAACAATTCATGAGAAAAACGTAAAAAAAACATAACAAAAACATAAATATATTAAGATAAAAATAAAAATAAAAAATTCATAGTATAAAAGCAAGTATAAAAGCAAGCATTGTATAAACATTTTCATATTAACGACGCAAATCGAAGCACTAACGACTCAACTTCGAAGTCATGCTACGCAAACTGAAATATAAACGGGAAATCCCCTTTTTTTGTTTTAGCTTTGTACACACATTTTTATATCAACGACGCAAATCGAAGCACTGGCGACGCAACTTCGAAGCCATGCGACGCAAACTGAAACCAAAACGACGCAACTTCAAAATCACAGAAATTTGAAAACGACGCAACTTCGAAACGACGCAAACCGAAGCGACGCAAACCGGGGTATTGGTGTACTTGATACACTGCGAATCACATCAATAAGGAATCGATTTTTTCACTTTTTAATCGAATATATCTTTGTAACGAATAAGCGGAAAAATATAAAAAAATGCACTGATAGAGACCATTATCTAGCTAATAACATCAAATAATAACAATAATCACAAGACTGAAAGAAGTCCTAAAAAGTACCTTTTATAAAAAGTACCTTTTATAAAAAGTACCTTTTATAAAAAGTACCTTTTATAAAAAGTACCTTTTATAAAAAGTACCTTTTATAAAAAGTACCTTTTATAAAAAGTACCTTTTATAAAAAGTACCTTTTATAAAAAGTACCTTTTATGAAAAGTACCTTTTATAAAAAGTACCTTTTATAAAAAGTACCTTTTATAAAAAGTACATTTTATAAAAAGTACCCTTTATAAAAGTACCTTTTATAAAAAGTACCTTTTATAAAAAGTACCTTTTATAAAAAGTACCTTTTATAAAAAGTACCTTTTATAAAAAGTACCTTTTATAAAAAGTACCTTTTATAAAAAGTACCTTTTATAAAAAGTACCTTTTATAAAAAGTACCTTTTATAAAAAGAACCATTTATAAAAAGTACCTTTTATAAAAAGTACCTTTTATAAAAAGTACCTTTTATAAAAAGTACCTTTTATAAAAAGTACCTTTTATAAAAAGTACCTTTTATAAAAAGTACCTTTTATAAAAAGTACCTTTTATAAAAAGTACCTTTTATAAAAAGTACCTTCTATAAAAAGTACCTTTAATAAAAAGTACCTTTTATTAAAGGTACCGAAAGTACACTTTTTGGTACTTTTTTATTTCCTGAGGTATAAATAAAAAAAACTTTTTTGTTTTTTAAATCATCACATTGGTGGAGGGTATTTAAAGATTCGGCACAGCCGAATATAGCTTTCTTACTTGTTTTTTCAAAAGTAATTTCCTTTTAAATAAAGTTTTTTGCAATAATATTTTTGAAATTGTGGAGGGTATCACTACATTCGGCAAGGCCGAATTTAACTTTTTTATTTGTTTTTTTTATAATTGTTTTTACAACAACAATTGTTAGTGTATAATACTCCCCTGACTTCGCTAAAAATTTAATTGAGTCGTCTAAAAAGTAAGCGTTTTTATGTCCTCTACAATGTACCTACGCAATTTACAAGAAAATCGGTGATACTATTAACAGATCATTGTAAAATAAACAAGGTTAATTTTAAGGGTAAATTCACTTTATTCACTATTTTCTATAATACGTTATGTAAAATTTATGTTATTTCAAACAGAACTATGCGTTTTATTACTCTGTTACTGCAACTTCCTACTAAAAGTAATAAAATTTCATATACTAACTTAAAAGTAGTTTTCTTTTAAAAATATATAAAAATATATGACGCGTGCCTCAAACAAATTCAAGGAATTTTAAAATTCTCTAGGTTGGCCTTTACAACAAACAAATGCAAATACAGGAAAACCAAAAAAGAAAAAAGAAAATGTACAACAGAAATACAAGTTACAAGGCCTTTAAGGAAATTTTGGGTAAATTTTTTGAAAACACAAGATATTATTTATGAACCAATAAAGAAAAATCTTTTTACCTAGTGTCAACGAAGTGTAATTCTTATCAAAGAATGTAGGAAAAACTGAAACACAAAAATATCAAAGATTTTTCGCCGCTTTAACCACAAATATTTTTTTTTTTTTTGTTCAAGATAACTAAACTGGACCTTAAAACTAGCAATTATAAGATAAAAAGATTGTGTGATACCCAAAAAATTAAAGATTTTCATCACAAATATTAAACAGTGTTACTAAGTTTTAAGTGTTGTCAAATAATCGAACTGTATTTTATTAAAAAAAACGTTGATTTTTTTTATTTCAAATTAACGACTTATCATGAATACCCTCTATTTACAGAAAAAAAAATTTAAAAAAATATTTGAGTAAATTTTTAATACTATTGAGTAAAAAGTTACTCAATTTGCACCAGTAAACAATTTAATAGTATTGAGTAAACTTTTAATAAAAATTTATTAAATGTTTGCCAAAAAATTTGAGTAAATTTTTATTTGTCACAATTAAAACTTTGTGTCAAGTAAAAATTTACTCAAAATTTATTGTGTCAAGTAAATATTTACTCAAAATTTATCAATTTATTTTTTAATAGTTTAAAAAATTTCACATTTTTTTTTTAAAAAAAAACAACTTTTTTTACAAACTTTTACTAAATATATTTATGTCTTAAGGACATAGAAAAATTTCTTAAAGATAATTTCTAACTTTTAACGAAAATTCTAAAAACTAATTGTAAGAGAATAAAAACAAGTAAAAAAGTTAAATTCGGCCTTTCCGAATGTGGCGATACTAGAGTAATTAGACCAGTTTCTTGAAACCGGTTTAAACCGGTTTTTTTTTGTGGGTTGCAACGGTCGGTGTTTTTTTTTTTTGAATCTTAACTATTCAAAAACCGGTTAGACCGGTTTTTTACTGTCAAACCCATTTTTTTTTAAATCAACCTTTAAACGCGGTTAAACTCGATATTTTTTAGTGTAATTTGATTACTAAAAAGGTGTTCAAAAAAATCCCAACTGAATGCAAACAAGTAAAAAAAAAAGATTCATCTTGGCCGAATCCATAAATTTGAGTGCAAATTATTTTTGAAGTGGCAAATTTTTACGTATAAAAAAAAATAAGTAAAAAAAAAAATTTTAGTGAACATTTTTGTCGACTATTAAAGTTTTATTGTTTGTGTTTTTCTGATTGAAGAAGAAAATTGTGTCTTCCAAAGATTAAATTAAATGTGGATTTACCCTAGACCACGGTTTCTGTAGCCACTTCTACGTCACCAGTAGGCAATTACATTAAATTGATTATTTGATATTTGCTAGAAAAATTCTTTATATGTTTTTTTATCAACAGACTAGCCTGACATGAGCTTCGAACCTGTGTCGTTAAATCACTCATGTTTTGTATACCGAAGCTCTAACCACTAGGCTATACTCGGTGTACAAACATCAGTGACTAAACGTAGTTTGTTTTTAACTCACAGTAGGTTTCGTGTGTGACGTATACAGAAAAGCTTTTTCTCTAACTCAAGCAATGCATTTATTTTATTTTAAGTCATTTTTTAATGTTATTATTATTATTTTTGTTAAAGAATAAAAAATGTTTGAAGTAAAAAATTTTCCATTGAAATTTCAAAATTTGTTAAATGCTTTTCATAATTGGAATTATATTTAAAAAATTTCCCTTTGTATTTCAAAAGTTCCGTTGGTTTTTTAAATTTTTCATTTGTATTTCAAAAATTTCTAAATGCTTTTCAGAAAATTCCATTTGTTTTCCAAAATTTTTTATTGATATTTCAAAATTTTCTAAATGCTTTTAATAAATTTTCATTTGTATTTCAGGAATTTTTATTTGCATTACAATTTGTAGAAATGGAAACCTCTAAAATACAATTAGAAATTTCTGAAACGTAAATGAATTTCTGAAATATAAATGAAAATTTTTGAAATATAAATAAATTTGAACATTTCTAGAACGTATTTTAAAATTTCTGAAATATAATTGGAAATTTCTTAAATACAAATTGTATTTTCTGAAATAGAATTGGAGATGGTGATATACATTACCAAATTTTTCGAACCATTGAGAATCTCTACTTTATATTGGCCGTAATCGATAGTTTTGCCTTATTTTGCAAAGTACCGAAAAAACCGGTTCAACCGGTTTTTTGTCAATTTAAAAAACCGAAACCGTTTTTTTTTAAATGCTGATTTTCGAACTATTCGAAAACAAAAATTCAAAATGATTATTGCAAAAAACTTTTTTTAAAAGGAAATTACTTTTGAAAAAAAAAATAAAAAATTTCCGCGAACAAAAATTTTGTTAAAAAAAAAAATCCGCGATTTTTTACTTTTTTTGTCAAAAAAAATGTTCGTACTTGTTTTAATACCATTTGGTGTTCAATTATGTTCACAAATATAGCCAAATCAAAGCATTTTGTATTTTTAGGTTATGTTGAATGTACTAACATTTTTGAGGTGTCCTTACATTTTCGTTCATAACTTTTGAACCGCTGAAACTATATCGCTCAAATGCAATACCAAACTTCTCGGGAGAACTTCCAATAAATATGGTAAGTTTCAGTCATCTTCGTGTAGTATTTTGGTCGTGATCACCATTTCCACAGACAGACAGGCGGACATCATTAGAATGTCTTAAAATCAATCGTGGATCATAAATATACTTTATGGGGCCCAGACCGATATTTCGATGAGTTACGAACGGAATGACAAACTTATATATACCCTCTATCACTAACAAGGGAAGTCTCCCTAGTGTCAAACGCGGATCTTTATGGAATTGGTTTTATTTTGTAGATCAGAAAAAATAAGGGGACACGTATTTTTTTAGCGGCCCAAATTCATATTTAGGGGGTAAAAAGGAGGGAGGAACTCAAGGCCATTTTTCAGTTTTTTCGTTTATCTCCTATATTATGCAAAGAAACCTAGTCATGTTACATACCAAATGAAAGGTCTTTGGAAAACCTATCTACGTGTGCTAAGAACGTGTCCAAACATGCACAACTTTTTGTTATATTGAGTAAAATACCAAAATTTTAGGACATTTTTAATAAGTCGAAAAATATTAACTTCTTTGGCCCGTTGTTAGCACCACGAGATAGGTATTTTTAATACCTTTAATCTGATACCACACATGCCTTTATTTATTTTGTTTAAATAGGCGTAAATAGTAAAAAACTGAAAAAGGTCAATTTCCCCCCATACAAATCGACCCCGCGTAAAAATAAGTTTGGGCCGCTAAAAAAAATACGTGTCGAAGATCGTTTCATGAAGATCGGAGGGTGACACCAGGGAGACTTCCCTTGTAAGTGGAGGGTATAAAAAATAAAAACATATTAAATTGTTATTAAATTATTACTTAACTTTTTTTAAATCTTTTGAGTAAACTTTTAATTGCGTCAAAATTATTAGAAAATTATTCCAGTTTCTACATGACGGTGGTTTGTGTATTAAGTAGCTGTAGTTGTTTTCAACTACAATTTGAGTTGTTTTCGTATGAAAAACTCAGACAAGTTTTTTTGTAGTTGTTTTAAAAAATAAATACAAAAAATTAATAAATTGTAGTAAAAGTTGTTTTATGTAGTTGTTTTTAATCTATAACAAAAAAATTAGAAATGTTCAAAAAAAAAAACGGTTTTGTTGAACGAGTTGGAAGAGTGGGTGCAGCATTAATTATTAACAAATAAATAATACCTAAATTAATTTAATAACAATTTATCCAATGTAATAAATTTTTTTTGTTTTTTTAAACAATTTTACCGTTTTTAACGTTTAAGCAGATTTTTTTTGTTTAAAAAATCGGTTTGAGTTACAGCAAAAACAACTGTAATTTGAAGTTGTTTTTACCGTTTTCAGTAGTTGCTAATCAATAGTTAAAAACAGCAAAATTTTTTGGTTAATTTTACCGTAAAATGTAAATAACAACAAATGTAGTTGTTTTAACTGTCTTTTGTAGTGGAATCTACTGTCATAATTATTTTAGTGTGTGCATAAAAATCTCCATATTTAAATAAAGTGTTTGAAAATATTTTTTGTGTCAGAAAGATATATTTTGAGTTTACTAAATAAAACTAATAAATAAAAATCGCTAAAATGTCATTTTAGTTTCACTTTTGTTTTTTTTGTGTCTAAGGCTGACACAAAAAAAATCCTATAATTGGCCGTGTCCTGTTAATTTTTTGATCTTTTTGATCTTTTTACCGCCTATCTGCAGGAGAAAAAAAAAGAAAACAAAGAAAACACCACAATTGAATTAACCGAACTTCAAGAGTGTTGATTATGTCCATGGCAGGTTCCCAGGCTTATATATGTGTTTGTAAAAACAATAGAAGGTTCAATAATTGTTGAGAAACTAAAAACAAAAGAACTAAATCAAAATATCATTTATTAAAACTGATGATTAGAGCAACAAATTAAAATCCAATGAAAGGACCTGTTCTAAATTTATTTGATAAAAAATTTTCCAACAATGAAAACAACCAAACAAATTTTAGCAAACAGTCCTGCCTGTTACCATAAGAAAGAAAGGACCACCCTGATGATGAAAAATAAAATACACTAAACAATCATTTATTAAAAATAAAAAAAAAAACATACACCATGAAAATTAATGATTTTTATATAAAGTTCTCTATACAATTTAATGTTTGAAAGAAAAATTATTGAATTTTACAAACAAAAACGAAAAAAAGAAACCAACTCAACACCTACTTTTGCATCATTATTTGTCGATATTTCAAAAATATCATTTATATTATTTTTGATCAAATCTCCTTCGCCTTGTATCTTTTGTATGGAAGTTTTGTTTGAAAATGTCAGCCAGTCAGTGGTAGAGAGTCTATTGAATATAAATTTATCATACTTCACTATTTTTTTTTTCGATTACACTGTGCAACAGTGAAAAAAAAACACAAGAATTTAACTAGGTTAGGTTATGATGGCGGTGTACGATTTACACCTCGCATAGATCTTTTGGTCCATGACGATACCACAAAACTTTTTCCGCTAGCGGCGCACTGTGGTCAATATTTTGAGATAGCGGCCAAAACTCCTATTGGTTTTTGTTCTCCGATTTTAAAGTTATTAGACTCATATGAAAGTAGACAGTAGTAAACCTCGGGAGCCAAAAAATTAGAACTCTATTTCAATTATTTCACTGAGAACAGGGTGGTCCAAAATGGGATTTTTCAGAATTTAGTAAATTTATGATATTTTTAGTTAATTTTTAAAGTTTAAATGATCATAACTTTTTTGTTTTTCAAAATTTTTGGACGAAATAAATTTTGTGTTGTAACTTAACTTATTTCCTATTACTGGTAAAAAAATTGAAGCTCTACTGTTTTCAGAACAATTTAAATATTTTTTTTAAAAAAGGTCAAATTTCTCGGAAATTTCCTACTTCATAGAGCACAACTCCTGTGAGTCAAGCTGAGTCAAAACACAAATTTAATATTTTGTAGTCCTAACTTTCCCCTACATTCCTATATATACATGTCCATGCATCGGGGCTGCACTTTTTGAGATACAGCAATTTTTCTGACCCAAGGTAAGATATTCGGTACAAATGCACGTCATATTTTTTGAGAAGTTATTTTTATGTGAAAGTGGCTATTATGCATATATTTTGATGAAATTTTGTACAAGAGTTCTTAATGACCCAAAAAAATAATTCTGTTGAAATTAGGAGAAGTTGGCCCATATTTGGACCTAGTCCACATAGAAGGGTGTATCAAAATTTTGACAAAAATGACAATAGAACTCTCAAATTATGTGGTATCTGGCAATTCATTTGGAAAAGGTAAAAAATGATTTTATTGCCATCTAATATTACATAACTTAAATACCTGATAATTGCAAATAAATTTAAAACCAATGGAAATAACCTGTGGATCCTTGGACCTATCAAAAAGACCTATTCTTGGACCTATCAAAAGGACCTATCCTTTTACATATCAAAAGGACCTATCCTTGAACCTATCAAAAGGATCTATCCTTGGTCCTATCAAAAGGACCTATCAGAAGGACCTATCCTTGGACTTATGAAAAGGACCTATCCTTGGACCGATCAAAAGGACCTATCCTTGGACCTATCAAAAGGACCTATCCTTTGATCTATCAAAAGGACCTATCCTTGGACCTATCAAAAGGACCTATCCTAGGACCTATCAAAAGGACATATCCTTGGACCTACCAAAAGGACCTATCCTTTTACATATCAAAAGGACCTATCCTTGGACCTATAAAAAGGACCTATCCTTGGACCTATCAAAAGGACCTATCCTTTGATCTATCAAAAGGATCTATCCTTTTGCATATCAAAAGGACCTATCCTTGAACCTATCAAAAGGACCTATCCTTTGATCTATTAAAAGGACCTATCCTTGGACCTACCAAAAGGACCTATCCTTGGACCTATCAAAAGGTCCTATCATTGGACCTATCAAATGGACCTATCCTAGGACCTATCAAAAGGACCTATCCTTGGATCTATCAAAAGGACCTATGCTTGGACTTATCAAAAGGATCTATCCTATGACCTATCAAAAAGACCTATCCTTGGACCTATCAAAATGACCTATCAAAATGACCTATCCTAGTACCAGTCAAAAGGACCTATCCTTGTACCTATCAAAAGGACCTATCCTTTGATCTATCAAAAGGACCTATTCTTTAACATATTAAAAGGACCTATCCTTTGATCTATCAAAAGGGCCTATCCTTTTACATTTTAAAAGGACCTATCCTTGGACCTATCCTTGGACCTATCAAAAGGACCTATCCTTGGACCTATCAAAAGGACCTATACTAGGACCCATCAACAGGACCTATCCTTGGACCTATCAAAATGACCTATCCTAGGACCAGTCAAAAGGACCTATCCTTGAACCTATCAAAAGGACCTATCCTTGGACCTTTCAAAAAGACTTATCCTTGGACCTATTAAAAGGACCTATCCTTTTACATATCAAAAGGACCTATCCTAGGACCTATCAAAAGGACCTATCCTTTTACATATCAAAAGGACCTATCCTGAACCTATCAGATGGACCTATCCTTGGTCCTATCAAAAGAACCTATCAGAAGGACCTATCAAAAGGACCTATCCTAGGACCTATCAAAAGGACCTATCCTTGGACTTATGAAAAGGACCTATCCTTGGACCAATCAAAAGGACCTATCCTAGGACCTATCAAAATTACCTATCCTTGGACCTATCAAAAGGACCTATCCTAGGACCTATTAAAAGGACCTATCAAAAGGACCTATCCTAGGACCTATCAAAAGGACATATCCCTGGACCAATCAGAAGCACCTATCCTAGGACCTATCAAAAGGACAAAGGACCTGTGAATATTGAGACTAAATAAATGTCAGTGGCCAAATGTTGGCATTTTCTGACCAAAATTAAGTTTAGGAATAATAAATAAGTATTGGTTGTAAAATACGATTGAAGAAAATAAGAAATTATAAAAAAAAATACCTATTTAAAATGTCAAAATATTCAACTTTTACATGGAAACTCAACAAAAAATTAAAATGCATTTTTAACTCCACATTACTTACGTTCCTATCAGTCGATTTTTACGTTTGAACACGCAAATTGAAGCTTAAAGTCCCTCCTATTGAACAAAACAAATTGCGTAAAAAAATACCAATCCGGTCAAAAGTTATAGAGTTTTGACCGCTATCTCGCGAAATTGACCACTGTGCGGCGTAAGTTAAACAGGTTTAAAGTCATTGCGAATCTTTTTAATATACAACATAGGTTCGATTCTATTACCAAAACGTAGTAAAACCCTGTACCCAGACTGTCCAGTTTTGTGCCCGATTCCTTTTTACAGGGCCGTATTAAGGTATGGCAGGGCCCTGGTCACACAAGAATTTGGGGGCCCCCTGGAAAGTTAAAAATCGCATGACAAGAAAAAATATTTTTCGTTTCTGTTATAATAAGAAATAAAAAAATTTATATTTTGAGTAGGGGTTTTATAGCTCGAGGTATTCTTTCTTTTTTATAAGAAAAAGGTTTCAAATTCTGATACTTTTTCTATGGCAAAAAGGTCTCCAAAGCTGATCATTTTTCTATGAGCAAAAGGTCTCTGAATCTGAATTTTTTTTTAATGGGAAAAAAGCCCAGAATCCGAGAATTTTATAGAATCAGACTTTGATACCTTTTTTATAGGAAAAAGTTTGGAATCTGAGACTTTTCCTATAGGAAAAGTTGTCAGAATCAGAGATTTTTTCTATAGGGAAAAGATCTCAGAATCTAAGACATTTTCTATAATAAAAAGGTCTCAGAATCTGAGAATTTTTCAATAAGAAAAAGGTCTCAGAATCAGAGCCTTTTTCTAAAGGAAATAGGCCTCATAATCTGAAACTTTTTACTTAAGAAATAGTACCTTTTTTTCCCCCATTGTCTTGAACTTTAATATGGGCATGAGGGGGAAAAAAAGGGTTACCTGTTTTTTTTAGCTGCCCAATCTCAAATTTAAAAAAGGGTTGCCACCTTATGAAAAAATACGGGCTTTCGAGAAAATTAGTATAAAAGCCGAACTAGTAGGAATTTCGACAAAGGAAAAAGTACGGGTCAGCTTAATTTTGATAGAGATTATTATATATGATTTTGGCGGTCGTACGTATTAACATTTGCAAATAAACTACCAATACGATAATCACTTTTCGACAATAACGAAGTTAACGAAGCCGAATTTTGGCACGACCCATACACCATTGAATAGGACTTCAAAAAACCTTACGACCTGTATAAAATATTCATATAGTTTCTTTTGAAGAAATGGGAAAAATCCTCAAAAAACAAAAAAAATCCCGTATGACCCGCTAAATGTGACATTGGGCAGCTATAAAAAATAGGTAACTCTTATTTTGATCCCCTTTTTAGTGAAAGACCTTCCTTGTGAGACTTTTTTTCAACAAAAAAATTTCAGAATCTGAAACTTTTTCTATAAAAAAATGTATTAGAACCTGAGATTTTTTTTCTACACGATAAATGTCTGGGAGTCCAAGACCTTTTCTATACGAAAAATGTCTCAGACCCCAAGAGCTTTTATGAAGGAAAATTAACTTGAGACTTTTTATGAAGAAAGCATTTTTCTGTAAAAAACAGACTTTTTCTATACGCAAAAATTCGAAAAAAGTATTTGTAAAAAAAAAAAACTATATGCTTAAAATCGGAAGTATAAAACGGAAAAATTAAGATCTGTTTTTTGTGAAAAGAAATTTATCGGTCTATCGGGGCCCCCAGACGTGAGGGGCCCTGGTCACGTATCCAGTGTGCCCTAATGGTTAATACGGTATTGCCTTTTTATGGGCCTCCAAAGATTTATAAAAGCAGTGGGACCCTCAAAATATAGTGTCATCAGTTTTTGCCCAACAGCCTAATCAGAACCGATCCCCATTCGCTTTTTCCCGTAATATTTTTTTCAGACATATTCCCTATGAGGGCTCTCATACAAAATATCATTTCTATAAAATTTGCTACTCCCCGCTCTAACTGCCCCAATAGTGCCGCTATATGAATTAAATGTATGAACTACTCCCAATAGTTCTTGATCCTCAAAATTTTTTCAGAACATACCTACTAGAGATGGGGGCGTGAGTGATTTTTGACTCACACTCGCTCACGACAGGAATTTTTGAATCACGCAATCTCACTCACGAGTAAATTTTTTTTACTCACACTCACTCACAATCACGTGAGTAAATTTAATACAACTCCCACTCACGTGCACTCACGCAAGCTTCACTCACACTCACGAAACTCTTTTTTATAAAAAAAACAAAAATTCAAAAACTAAAATTTCGAAAAATTTTTAAAAGTTTTTAGCAAAATTTAAAGTTTAGCGAAATGTTCCTTTTTTGCTTTTTTCGAGACGAAATCTTAAGTTAGGCAAAATTTTACAATTTTTTTGTTGCTTATTTTCGGTACGAAAGGAAATATAAAAAGAAAAAAATCCGGCAAACTCACGCAAAAAAATTGACTCACGCACACTCACTCATGCAAAAATCTTACTCACGCACACTCACTCACGCAATTTATTTCTCTACTCACGCTCACTCACAATCACGTGAGTAAAATCGAATTCAGTCACACTCACGCGTGATCACGCGTGAATCACGCTACAATCTGCTCATGTGGCCATCTCTAGGTAAATACAAATTTTTAAAAATATAAAAATAAATAAAATAAAAAAAATGGTTGGGAACTACATTAAGAGTTAAAAATAGATAGTAGACATGTTCTGAAAAAATGTTGAGGTTTAAAAACAATTGGGAGTCGGTCATATATTTGATTCCTCTAGGGGCACTCTTGGGACAGATACACTCAAAAAAAAAACCTTGAAAAATGACAAGAAAAACTTGTAACTTTAATTTTTTACTACCTCTTGTAATTTTACAAGCTTTTTACAAATAAAAATTGTAAATTTACAATTTTTTTGATGCGATAAAACATACAACGAGGTCTTACGATTTTACTAGATTTTTTCCTACCTCGTATTTTACGAGAACTCCTAGTACAAATTACGAGCTTTTTTGTAATTTTACAAGCTTTTTACCAATAAAATTGTAAATTTACAACTTTTTTGGCGAAATGAAACTTACAAAGAATTTTCGTGAATTTACTAGATTTTTTTTTGGAAAAAAACTTGAAAATTTGTAAAATACAAAAAAATTGTAATATTACAAAAAAAAAACAAAAAAATTCGGTCGAAAATGTTTTGTTTTAAAACAAGGAAAACTGTTAAACATTGGTAAAACATTCTAGTAACTTGTAAAGGTTTTTTTTTTTTGGTGTGCACTACTTTTCTGAATCTTTGGAGGGAAATAAAAAGGAATTGGTCACCAAACTGGACAATCTGAGTACAGGGTTTTACTACCTTTTGGTAATAGAATCGAACCTATATAGTCAAGTTCTTGAGTTTTTTTTTACTGTTGCACAGTGTTATAATTGTTGTATACTTTTTCGAAAGCCCTTTTGATTTTTTTTTTTACAATCTTTGTTATTTCTTCACAGCCGCTTGCAACTCTAATGTTTAAAATTAACGCTTGTCAATTTATTATTTTGTGTTTTTTTTTTTTTATTTTGTTAATTTTTGTTCATTAAACGAACGACCATTGATAATTTATGCTTAATTCAATTTTAAATTAATTATCATCATGTGGCAATAAGAATTTTGCAATAAAAGTTTTTTGTATTTCTTAAATGGCAATTGTTTAAAAGTGGTTTTGTTTTTTATACCCTCCACTCTAGTGATAGAGGGTATATATAAGTTTGTCATTCCGTTTGTAACACCTCGAAATATTGGTCTAGGACCCCATAAAGTATATATATTCATGATCCTTGATCGATTTTAACACGATCTAACGATGTCCGTCCGTCCGTCTGTCTGTCTGTTGAAAACACGCTAACTTTTGAAAGACTTTATAGAGGCTCCTGAAATTTGGCATATATCTTGGGCCATATATTTGCCGTTTCTTTGGTCCGGTTCGTTTTAAATGTCAGCCAAATCGGTCCAGTGGTTCAAAAGTTATTAGCAAAACCGTAAATTTCAGATTAGTTTTACCTTAAATTCACTTGTTGAAAACCCGTTAAACATGTTTTAAAAATATTTGTAAGTCACAAAAATATTTAACAAGGTATTTTTGTCACTCAAAAATATTTTTACACTAAAACAAAAAAAAAAAATACAACACTAACACAAAAAAAAAAAATTACACTCAAAAAAAAAATAGTAAATTATTTTTTTTTTTTTTAAAAATTGCTAAGAAAAATTACTACAAAATAAAAAGTTTCTAATCAAAAATGTTTTTTTTTTCACTTTTCAAAATTTGCTATCACCTAAAAAGGGCATTGTGGAGGGTATTCATAGATTCGGCCAAGTCGAATTTAACTTTTCTACTTGTTTTTTTCTCTCTTGAGCCACTTAAGCAATATTTAAGGTTTTATTTTTAATTATTTTATCTCTTTACAAATTAATTATAGTCAATATATTTGTTGTTCATTATTTCGAATTTTTTTTTTATTGATTTTTTTAAATCGTCAATCGTAAAAGGGGGGTTTCAATTGAACATTAATAGTAAAGTAGTAATCAATTCAATTGTTTCGATATTTAGCAATGTGAATTGGCTGACCAATCGTAGTGTATAATCTGAGCTTAGAAAAAAGTGGTCACCCTAAATATCGTTATTTTAACTAGGAATTCTCGTAAATTAGGATGTGGCAAAATATCTCGTAAAATCCAAAAAATTTCTCTTACTCTTCGTATTGATAAAAAATACATGAATATTATGAAATGTTGCATAAATTTTCGTCCAATGTAACGTGTCATCAATAAAAATAATTTATTTGAAAAATAAGAAAAAAATCAATTCAATTTTATTTTTATTTATTATTTTAGTAATTTTTTTATTTAGTTTATTTTTATTTACATATGTACAATTTTTTTCAAATTTCAGTTTTCAAAAATTCACATATTTTTTCTATCCTATTCCCACCAAGATTTGAACACCGGACTTCTCGTTTGTTGTTGTGGGCCTAAAGCCAGTAATACGAGGTGATATAGTTGAACTTACCATTTCAATTGACCCGATTTTAACTGAGGTACTCCAACAGAGGGGTCATAAAGTGAACTGTGGCTATGGCTCAGCACTGGTAAGATTTCTCCGTTTACAAAATAAGGTAAAGCGCAGGATATCCCGCACGGTTAAGGCGAATACTTCGAACCATTTAGGTTAAATCTGACAATGGAGCAATATACAGCATCAACTCTTCAGATGATAAACCTTGCTCTTCAAAGGACATCGCCAAACTGGGTTCTTCTTCAGAGCCCACGGGAAAGACCGCTAATACGGGATCCGACGAGCCGAGTCAAAACCGTAGCGTGACTACTGTGAGAAATAAATGATCTCCCAGAAGCCTAGCGAGCACTGTTGCCAGATTTGACGATTTCTCTGCATTTTGACGATTTTTACTCCCCAAAATAGCAAAATGACGATTTGACGATTTTTGCCCAAAAAATGACGATTTTTAAGAATGACAAAAACCTGCCAATTTTGTCTACTTTTTAAAAAATTTTTAATGAAACTTTGGTATTCAATGAATATTTATTGCTTACTGTTAGTTGAAAAAAGTATCCACCAATATTTTTGTAGAAAATTCCGTTTAGTCGTTTTTAAAAGAAATAACATTTGTTTGATGTTCAGTTTTTATGAATGACTACTTCAGTCCTTTGTTTCAAAAATAACACACTAAAAAATAAAGACTTTCATTTACATTCAATTTTTAAAGTCATTTATTTTTGTTCTGTAAGTAAAAACTACTGATTATTCTTTTGATTTTTAATGATTTGTGTAAGTAATTTTTTTTTTTAAATTGTTGGTATTTTTTAATGAAATATCATTAGTTTTTACCTACACAAGTCAGTTATTTTTTTGTAGAAAAAAAAAATCAAAAAATTATTTATAGAAATATAAAAACATGTTTGTATCAAGTGACTTTGGCACGATGGGTAGAGTGTCTGGCCAGAATGTAGTTGATTGCGGGGTCGATTCCCCAAAAATTTTATTAAAAATTTAAAAAAAAAAATATTTCAATAAAAAATTGTAAAAAATTATCTACGAAATCATTAATTTTTATTGTTTTCGTAGGTAATTTTTTTGAAATTTGTTGGTAAAAATAACAGAACTATCATTAATTTTTAATGTTTTCGTTGGTTATTTTTTTCGAATTTGTTGGTAAAAAAGCGTGAAAAAAACGTAATTTTTAAATGTTTAATGTCGTTTATTTTAGAAAATTTTGTCAACAGTAAAAAATAAATGTTGATGTTTGTTAAAACAAATGAATAATTACTGGGATGGTTTTCAATTGTTTATTCACTGGTTTTAAGTGTGTTTTTCTTTTGTTTTTGCCTACAAAATATTTTGAGTGTAGGTCTATTCGATTACCCAAATTTCTTACTATTTTTTACTACAACCGGAAAGTCTTGTTTACTTTTTGTATTAAAAATTTCCATCTGTAGTAAAATGAGTAAAAAATAGTAGATTGTAGTAAGGTAATCGAATAGACCTATTATTTTATTATGGAAGTGTCCACAGAAAAGGGCGGACGAAAAAAAAATCATTTTCTAATTAACTTGACCCAACTGCATGACCTTTTCTTTCATAAAAATATTTCATATGTTTAAGAAGGTGAACAAAGAATATAAAGAGGGAATTTCGGAGGTAGGTTTAGTTTTACAAGGGGGAACTTTGTTCTCCCTGGTCTGGTTTTGTCAATTTTCAAACTGAACCATCCAATGGCCATCAAAAATATTTGATCCAAACTGCATGGTTTTAGCTCTTTTGGTTTAGACTGCATCATGTCTTCAACAGACGAGCGGACATAGCTTGAATGAGTCTTTAATTAATGATAAATATACCTTTTTTATTTTGACGATTTTTTGACGATTTCTGCAAATGGAATGACGATTTTTTTTTATAAAAATCGTACATTTTTGACGATTTTGTATCCAACAATTCTGGCAACCCTGCTTGCGAGTAATGGTCTGACAATAAGTACTCCTAAAGCTGTGTTTATATCATACCACTGAGTATTAAGACCTGTCAAAAAATCGTGTGTAATATGATTTTGTTGACAGTCCAATAAGACTTTTGATTTTATGAAATATTTCAAAAAATGGCTGTGTGTTATTAGATTTGCATACAAACAGCTGTTTTTAAAAATGTCTTTTGATTTTGTTTATGATTTTTTGGCAGTATTAAGACTTTGGTAATATTTTACTTTCTTAAAATCCAAAGACTCGGTGGGATGATCTAAACACACCTTAAAAGACATCTTGAACTGGTCGCAAGAATATTTTCAGTAGCGAACAAGTTAAATGGGCGATCAGTAACGATTGCCTTACAAATCGTTCACATTAACCCGGAATTATTCTTTTGATTGCCATCAGTACATGTTATGGAAAGACTTAAAATATTAACTGAATAAATATTCATGGAACACGGAACTTTTACGATGGTCCATTTTCCCCTTATGCTGGAAGGTGGCTAAAGTTCAGCCAATCCCTAAAAATTACGAAGCTTCTAACTCTGATTACTACCGTACAATAGCAATTTCTACGCTCTCTAATTTAGGGGAGGGCATGGTTAATTACCACCTGGTACACTAATTGGAGTCTAACTCACTTTTGTGCGATCCGCAGAATGGCTTACGTAGAAGTTGTTCTACGGGAGACCTGTTGGCGTTTATTTTGGAACATTGGAGTCGTTATGAATATTTCCAAGACGTTCGATCGCGTGTGGCATGGTGCCCTCGTGATGATTTTGATGATTTTTCTCGATTACTCTGTAATCGGACTATACATGTTCTTATAGATGGGATTTCATAAGATGAATTCCATCTTGATTCAGGAGTACCGCACTATTTCTTTATTTTTCTTAATGCCCTTCTTAGTCAAACTTCCAATCCTATCTATTTTTTCGCAGATGACAGCAATATTTATCATTCATTTTCTTTCAATTATAGACCAAGCCTTGCCGAGGTTGAAGCTGTAAGAAAGAACATGGCTGACACAATCATAACCTTTTGACGACCTCCGAGTGGGTTATTGCGAATTGGGTTGATTTTAATGCTTGTAAGACCAAATGTTGTATGATGACCCACAGACGGTCTGTGGAATCAACTTCATCTGTATTCATGGGGGGTATAGCTATTGAGGAATCAGACACTCTTGATGTTCTAGGCATGAAAATCCAATGTGATGTTCGTTGGACCAGTATGTTTTTCAGGTGTAGAAAGAAGCATTCAAGTGTCTTGGTTTTCTAAAACGTTGTAAGAATTACTTCACTACATCTGATCTCCATACTATTTATACCAACTATATCCGACCGAAAATGGAATACAACTCCCACATCTGGGAGCTCTATCTTGGAGCTTCTGGAGCGGATACAAGGTAATGCGTTGAAGCTCATCAATGACAGAAGGGTATCCAGCTCTATTGACTCATTGGAGCTTGGTTAGAATGTGGGTTGTGTGTCATTGTTCTATTGATATTACCACGGTAAGTGTTCAGCTGAAATAGGTGAACTATTCCCTATACTAGTCTGTCCAGTAGATTACATTTGTTCGTGGTCAATTGTCCAAAGTATCGCACAATGTATCAGTCGAACAAGCCGTATGTGAAATAAACACTACGCAGTAGTCTTTCCAGTGGGCTACGATTTACAAAAATTTAAATTTAATCTCCACAAACACTACTCCCTCATTCCTCCTCATAACCTATTTTACTAATACCAACACAATACATTGCATTAGTAGGGGGCATCCCTGAGTGTTGCTTCCGAATTCCAACGTCCTACCAAACTCGACATTGCAACCTACAGTACCACCTCAGTAAAAGAAATCTATCGGACATGGGCACATGCAGACTCTGCGAGATAGAGGAGACGACAGCAAAACATTTTCTTTGTGTGTGCCAAAGACTGACAGGTAGAAGGCTTTAACATATTGGCTGTCACTTGATATCTCCGACTGACTTATGAAATTCCCTACCAAATAGGATTCTTAGTTTTATTAGAAGCCTAAACAGGGAAGCCCAAACAGGGAATTTAACATTAACGTTGACAGCCAAGCTGCTCTAAAAGCTCTTAAAAACTTTTACATCAAGTCGAAAGTAGTTTTCGAATGCTTCGAGAACTTACAAAGTTTAGGGAGTATGAACAAGGTGAAACTAATATGGGTACCAGGTCACATAGGTATTCAAGGGAACGAGAGAGCGGACGAGCTCGCGAAACAAGGTGCTGATGGTATTGGTATTCTGTACATATTGATCCACCAATCCAGCACTTCAGATCGCTACGCGACATTCAAAACACTGCAATGGCTAATAGAAAGTGGAGAGAGCTAACAACAATTGCGATCAGTAGAAGATTGTGGGCATGCTACAATCTAAGAAAAACTGAAAACTTACTCTCACTCACCAGATGGAACTGCCGTGTACTTACCGGAGTGATCAACGGGCATTTCCTAATTGGTTATCATAGATAGAAGATGGGACTTATTTCTGATGCCAGCTGTAGAAGGTGCGATGAACCTAACACTGAAGAAACGGTCGAACATATTCTTTGCCAATGTCCTGCTTTGGCCAGAACCCGACTGCACATATTAGGCAGACATGACTTCGAGAGCTAGGAAACTGTTTTGAATGTCGACCTAAGGCAAATAGTGCAATTCGCGATGAGGACAAACGCGTTCTATCAGCATCGCTGAGGAATTATTGTGGTTTCGCTATGGACCATCCGGTCTATGTGAGGAGTCTTTGTCTCCGCCACCTCTAACCTAACCTAACCTAGAGCATCCAATTTAGGCTGCACAAAATATATTTTTGGTCATAGTGCATAGGCCTCTTTAATTTAATCTAATCAAAAATTTTTTGTTAAGTTTAATTACGGAAAAATCGGGGCATTGGCAAAGAAGAATTCTATTGCGTCCATATTTGGTAACGTTTGCTGTAGTTCTGAAACATTCCAAAATCCTAAAAATGGATCAAGAAGAACTGCATTATCATTTTCTTGATATTCATACAAAATTCATCAACAGGGTCAATAATTTTTAAAATTTTACCAACAATTCATTTATATTCAGGTAATATTGATTTTGAAAAAAGAAATGTACCGACGGCAAAACGTAAAAATCAATACACTCAAAATTGAATGTACTTTTAAGTACTTGTATAATAGATACAAAATAAAACAACAATATTCAAAAAAAAAAAAATCGAAAAATATACGAAAAAAACAAGTTTTCCATTATTACACCTCAAGTTAAACAATTGTTGTTGATTTTTTCTTGTTGTATTTAATTTAATTGTGTTTAAAATACCTAAAGCCAACGGCAAAAGCACACAACAAAACAATAATAAGTTGAAAAAAAAACAACAAAAATCTTGGTGACTGCGACAATCAGTTTTGAAACCAAGAGATTTAAAGAATATTCTGAACAGTGTTGCCATAAGTGAATTTTGAAAAAATGCTAAATGGCAGAAAAAAAAGTGCTAAAATGCTCTACAGACCAAAAAAAAAAGTGCTAGATTTTTTTTTTCATTTATTAAATTAACAAATAATGATTTTTAACAATAACTCTAGTTTACAACGAAAATGCGCACTAACTGCGTCTACATATTTTTCTTGACCGCTAAACTTCAAAATTTTATAGAAAAAAATACTTCCAATAAATTTTTTTGCGTTTTTTGAGTTATTTTCACTGTTTTCCCTATATCTTTAGTAATGTACCTCCGATCTACTCGTGATAAAAACCAAATTAAAGTTAATCAAATTTGCAACAAACTTTACACACGTTACTTTCCCATCTGTTCAATAGTTTACGCGCGATAGACAAAAATATTGTAAAAATTCATTTTTTTATCAAAAAAATTCATTTGTTGATCAAGAAACCATTTTTAATTTTTTTTAATTACCTAAAAGCCTAAACCTATACAAATATAACAAAATGTTTCATAAAAATCTATGGGCAATCACCAAAGTTATAATGAATTTTTTGAAACTACGCATAAAAATTTCCTTAAATTTTTTTGTATTTAAAATAGAAGAATAGAAACTGGGTTAAATACCAAGTGTTTTTTGTGTGTATTTTCATATAATAAGTAATAACTTCGGTGATAACCCATAGATTTTCATCAAACCGACTTTGTTATCTTAGTTAAGGATCCGGCTTAAAAAAAACCACAACAATTTTTTTTGTTACGGTTTCAATATTTTTTTTTTTTTGATTTGTAAACTATTGTAACCGGTACATATATTTTCTTGATTTCAATTTGGTTTTCCGAGCTTTAATTTTTTTCTGAATTTTGATTGCGTTTCTTAATTTAAACTGGGTTTTCTGAATTTTTTGAATTTCAATTAAAATCTTCTTAATTACAATATGGATTTCTGAATTTCCAATGGTTTTCTTGATTTTGATTGGATTTTCTGAATTTCAAAAAGGTTTTCTGTTTTTCAATTGGGTTTTCAAAATTTAAATAGGTTTTTCTGAATTTCATTTTTCTAAATTTCGACTAGGTTTTCTAAATTTCAATTGGGTTTTCTGAATTTCAATTGGTATTTTTGAATTTCAATCTTTTCTTAATTTCTATCTGGATTTTTAAATTTCAATTGGGTTTTCTGAATTTTAACTGGGATTTCTAAATTTTAATTTATATTTTCTTAATTTTTGAATTTCAACTTATATTTTCTAAATTTTTGAATTTCAATTTATTTATTATACCCTCCAACTACAGTATGGGGGTATACTCACTTTGTCATTCCGTGTGTAACGCATCGAAATATCGGTCGGGGACCCCATAAAGTATATATATTATTGATCAGTGATCGATTCTAAGATATTCTAGCGATGTCCGTCCGTCCGTCCGTCTGTAGTTAACACGATGCAGTCCAAAATAAAAGAGCTAGACCCCTCAAGTTTGGCACAAATATGTCTAATGTTCCTAGGCAGGTTAAGTTCGGAAACTTGCAAAATCGGACCAGGGGGGAAAAAGTTCCCCCTTGAAGAACTAAACCAACATCTAAAAAAATACACATTTTAACATGTTTTTTTGTATTTTTGTTAAATAAATGAAACATTTGGTATATTTTTCGCGATGGGAAGGTGCTCTCAACGTCCCCCACAGACCCCCCCCCCCAAAAAAAAAAAGAAACGCCCCTGGCAAAATTTTGTTTTTAATTTTTTTACATTTTGGAGGGTATAAAAGATTCGGCACAGCCGAATTTAACACTCTCACTTGTTTTTTTTTTATTTTATTAAGAACTAGCTTACCATCCCGGTACTTCGTTACCGGTTGCATTGAATACCGAATAATAGAAGGATCAGAATTGCTCTTCCGATTTCAAGAAAATTCCCCTACGTAGTCTTTGTTTTATTTACTCGTGCACGTTTAAGTCTTTCATAAAATAATATTTCAATGAAAAATTTTAACAATAAAATTTGAATAATTTTCGAGCCCTAATACCGGGATTTTGGATTTGGAGTGAATAAATATTACAGTAAATAAAGAAATTGGAATATAAATGAGTTATGGAGTTAAAAAAGTAAAATACGAAAAATTTGAGCGTCCAACCTGAATCAAATTACGTCGCGTAAGGCGTAACGCCCAATAATTTTTCGTTTCTAATATTTAAATGTGAGTTACCTAAATCAAACGGACGTAAAAATTTCAAATTTGATGTGTTTGTTTTTGTTTTTTTTTTACGTCTTGCGCTACGCATTTGATTCTGGTTCGACCCTGAGGAAAAAGAATCATTCAATATTGTTCCCTGCTCTATTCCATTTCGTTCCCCGTTCTAAAAGTTTAAATTTTAAAATATGTCCTTCTCTTGCACTGAAAGAATTATTGTTCATTATATCTATGAACAAATTTCATAAAACCAAATTCATAGAATTTTTGAAACAATTCATTGGCTGAATGAATATGCATTAGTATTCTGAAATATTTCATAGAATTTTATTCATAGATTTTATTAAATTCATAGAAAAAATTCATAGAATTAATGAATGTCATTCATTGAAGAAAATGCCATCAATATGCCATTTAATTTTTTAAATAATTAAAATAATGTTACAATTAATTAAAACAGTTGAATAAATTTATTAAAAAAAATAAAAAAAAACATTAAAAAAAAAATTTTCATTGCTGCCCTGACTGGGGCTCGAACCCAAGACCTACCAACTGAAGTGGTAATTGTCGACGCCTTAGCTATCAGCGCCACCAAAGAAGAAAAATCTCGCCAACTAACGCTTGGTTTTTTAACGCTTCATTTTTGTAAATACACAAAATATTTGTTTTCTACAAACACACACACAGCTATTGGCAGAGCATTGTGACAGAGCAAAGACACAAACTCAATATGTTGGCAGAATATTATTCAAAATAGATTTTAAGTGTTGTTACTTGTTTATATAATTTAGCTAAGTGGCTAGAGACTAAGCTTCACGAACAAGAGGTTCTATGTTCGAATCTCGGTGGGGATAAGTTAAAAAAAATATAAATTTTTAAAAATAGAAAATTGTAAATAAATAAAATAATAAAAATAAATAAAAATAAAATAAAAAAAAAATAAAATTGAAATAATAAAATAAATAAAAATAGAATTGAATAATAATTTTTTTTCCATAGCCTATGAACTTTTTCATAGGTTTCTGAATTCTATGAATTTGTTTCATAGATTCTATGAAGGGCATCATTGGCTCACTTCTAATGATTTTTTTCATAGAATCAATGTACGTTTTCATAGCCGTAATGAACAAAATTCTTTCAGTGTGGGTGTTATTCCTGGGGCTTTGAGTTTTATAGTTAGATAGGTAAAAATAACCATTTTTTTGCCCCCTTTTCCCCTTAAAATTAAATTTTTCAAAAACTGTTTTTTGTGCTAGGTGATCCTTTATTTAAAATATCAAGTTTCCGAACTAATATTTCAAGAAATATAAGAATATCAAAAATTAACACTTTTTCATTATTATAAAAACCAAAAAAAAGTACCAAAAGTACACTTTCTTACCCCCGTTATAAACGGAATTTACAAAAGAGCCTCTTCCAGAATGTTTTTTTCTTCACCGAAGGATCCTCTTTTCCATATTTAAATTTTCTAGGATCATTATTTTAGCAAATATTTATTATTAAAAATGGATTTTACATTCCTAATTTTAAGTTTCTAAAACCATTACGTCAAAAAATATCAAAGGTACCGAAAATACACCTTTTTAACCGGAAAAACGTATTTTTCACAGAATGCTTTTTTTTACCGAATTTGCCTACATTACAAATTTTAAGATTCTAGGAAATATAAAAAGATTCTATAAATATAATTTTAGGAAATAAAAAAGTATCAAAAATTGTACTTCCGGTACTTTTAATAAAAGGTACTTTTAATGAAAGGTACTTTTTATAAAAGGTACTTTTTATAAAAGGTACTTTTTATAAAAGGTACTTTTTATAAAAGGTACTTTTTATAAAAGTTACTTTTTATAAAAGGTACTTTTTATAAAAGGTACTTTTTATAAAAGGTACTTTTATAAAAGGTACTTTTTATAAAAGGTACTTTTTATAAAAGGTACTTTTTATAAAAGGTACTTTTTATAAAAGCTACTTTTTATAAAAGGTACTTTTTATAAAAGGTACTTTTTATAAAAGGTACTTTTTATAAAAGGTACTTTTTATAAAAGGTACTTTTTGTAAAAGGTACTTTTTATAAAAGGTACTTTTTATAAAAGGTACTTTTTATAAAAGGTACTTTTTATAAAAGGTACTTTTTATAAAAGGTACTTTTTATAAAAGGTACTTTTTATAAAAGGTACTTTTTATAAAAGGTACTTTTTATAAAAGGTACTTTTTATAAAAGGTACTTTTTATAAAAGGTACTTTTTATAAAAGGTACTTTTTATAAAAGGTACTTTTTATAAAAGGTACTTTTTAAAAAAGGTACTTTTTATAAAAGGTACTTTTTATAAAAGGTACTTTTTATAAAAGGTACTTTTTATAAAACGTACTTTTTATAAAAGGTACTTTTTATAAAACGTACTTTTTATAAAAGGTACTTTTTATAAAAGGTACTTTTTATAAAAGGTACTTTTTATAAAAGGTACTTTTTATAAAAGGTACTTTTTATAAAAGGTACTTTTTATAAAAGGTACTTTTTATAAAAGGTACTTTTTATAAAAGATACTTTTTATAAAAGGTACTTTTTATAAAATGTACTTTTTATAAAAGGTACTTTTTATAAAAGGTACTTTTTATAAAAGGTACTTTTTATAAAAGGAGCTTTTTATAAAAGGCACTTTTTATAAAAGGTACTTTTTATAAAAGTACAAATTACAAATCATATACTAATTTTACCTAACCGAGAACTGGTAGCAATGACCTTCGTCTCGTTGTAGCGAAACAGACCAAGGCCTCTGGTGGGAATCGAACCCACGACCCCCAGACTCATAGGCTAGCACGCTACCAACTAGCCTACTGGGGCGCCTAAGAATTTCAATTTATACTTTCTTAATTTCTTAGGATTTCTGATTTTCAATAAGGCGCCATGAAATAAGTCCCAAGAAAAAACATTAAATGAATTTCATACGATTTGGAAGTTATTTCATTATACAGGTGCAAAGAAAGCGCCGCAGGGAAAAAATTTTTACAAGAGATTTAAAAAAACAAATTAAAATGTAAAAAAAAATGCTAAAAGTGCTAAAAAAATTTTAAAAAGTGCTAACTTAGCACTTGGCACTTTTTTCCAAAACTTTAGTGCTAAGTCCAAAAAAAAAGTGCTAGATCTAGCACTAAAAGTGCTAAAATGGCATCACTGATTCTGAAACTAAATATTGAGAATAAATGAAAAAATAAAACCAAATGAGATAATAAAGAGGAAAAGAGAATTTTCTGATAACAAAAGAGTTTTTTAAGAAAACAATCAATTGACAGAAAACTGCATTATCGACACTTGGTTTTTTCAACAGTAAACACTAACAATTCATAATACTCTTTACGATGCTCTTAATTAAACTCATTCTCTTTATATCACTCACATATAACTCCCTCACACATTTATCAGTATTAAATTTACCCACACACACACACACAATTAACTCAGTCAGTGACATACCGGTTTCCCTCAGAAAACTGTATGTATTGTGACATAAAATTTTAGAGTGTCACACTACCAACTAAAGAGACCATATTATACCAACACAAAGACATTTTACATACACATACCATTTTATCTTAACAAACACATAGACAGTAAACTGTCCTATACACGCATACATAGTTATACTGTTTTGTAGTGATATATGTTGGTACCTCTAAATATTTGTGCTACTGTATGTGCGTTTCTTTGCACTCTATCCGTCCGTATGCTAGAAAAGTTCCAGATCCAAAATTTTGTACTCAGAGGTGACTCCCTACTTAAGTAAGAAAGGGAAAGCGTTAGAATATCGTATGTATGTGTATGATGTCGTTGTCGTCAATATTGTTGTTGGTTTTATTATTTTTTTTTTTTTTCAAAAGGTGCGTAAGTATGTGTCTGTCGTATATTTAAGATTTAATAGTTGCGTATATTTGTTGTTTTTGGTACTGTTATTCAATTTTTCCTATTGAGTGTTGTCTCCTAAACCAAAAAAAACTTTCAAAATGTACTCTGTTGTTGTTCAAAGTCTATACGTGTTTTTGTTGTTTGATTTTCAGGTGATAGATCCCACTCCTGCTTAAGGAACTATATGTGTGTACCTTGACTGTATTCTCTATACATTGTATACTCACGTGTGTTGGCAAAGTGACATTAAAGGTGTGTATTCTATTCTGGCTAATTTATAAAGTATCGAGTATTTTGTGTGTGTTGTTCTTCAAATTGTAGCCAATTGCTTCTCAATGGTTATTGTTGTAGGTGTATGCATATAAAATCGATACACTCAAATGAAAAACTTTGTAAGAAAATTTAAACAACACCATTAGGATTTAATTTTCAATTCCTACACTCAAAAAAAACATTGGTAAGGTTATAAGTGGCTGCTAACGCTTTTCGTCAGCACACATAGACCCTGAGCTCCACTGTGCTACCACGGTATGAATTCCTTAGATATTGAATTTATATATCCGAACATTCAGAAAGATCTGCTGCTCCCTAGATTCCAGTAAAGCAAATCTCTGACCAGAAAGTGCCGGAAAAATGTCAGATAAAGAGTTCGACAGTTACCAACTCCTCCTTATCCATGCAACTCCGTCAAAAGTCATTTGACGGCAAATTTAACCGGTATGCGTGATTTTCTATAAGACAGTGTCCGGTAATCACAGTAACCACCTTCGATATCTCTCCTCTTGGAAGAGATATCAGCGCACTTGTGCTGTTCTGATTAAGAGAAGACCAAATCTGTCCTGCAGTCTCACACGTCCATCCATGTGACCATATTTGATTAGTCTCCATTACACAACAAAGCCATATATTCAAATTGCAAGTTTAAAGAGGAATACCCACACATTCTGCATTCCCAGTCATACAAGGGCATCGGCTTTGCAATTCTCTGGAATATCTCTGTGTCCTGGGACTCATATGAGTCGTATGTGCTTAGCCATCTCATTTAAAGACTAGCGCCAGTTAAGGGCAGACCTTGTTTTCAGAAACATTTACTCCAGGGAATTGACCGCAGCTTGACTGTCAGAATAGATGTTGACTGCAGTTGTAGACAATACATTGCATCTCAACCAGTCAGCCACTTCCTTTACTGCCAGCATCTCTGGAGTCAGGCTCAACCCAAGCTCTTTCGAATAGACTCCAAGGCCCACTCGATCCATCCGTCGATGCATCCGTGCAAAAATTTGTATAAGCTTCACTACCCGGAATGCCCATTATCAGAGACTCCCTGGATGATATCATAGAGGTAATGTGGCGCTCAACAAGGGCTTATAGAGGGAGCACATTCCACATTATATAGTATTGTTCTTTTTCAAGTTCGTGCTATGCCTACAATCGTTGCTATTCCCTTGGGATGTGGTTGGATGTGCAATTGGCGAATTTACTCGGAAGCCATAAGGCCCATTGTGATTCCTTTAATTCTATTTACCTACTACCCCTCTGATACAAAGTTCTGCTTTTTAACCGCCCCCCCCCCCCCCCCGATTCCCTTAGGTATTCTGTTAGAGACGTCAATGAGACAACGTTTATGCAATCCAGGTCATCGAAAAGTCTTTGTCCCAAATGCTTAATTAAGGCGGCTTCATATTAGACCCGGACATTCACATAAGAAGTGCTTTACTGACCCCTCTCTTTTACTTCCCCATAACATCTACAAAAGTCCCTATCAGAAATTCCTATACACACTGCCATCTGGCCAATTATACAGTGTCCTGTAAGTACTCCCGCTAATAGGCTAACCATCCGTTTGCTTAAAGTAAAAAGACTTTTTGTTCTCTTGGGATTTGGCAGTGGAAACAGGGCTCTCGATATCCTGCACGTAGTCAGTGATATTCACCTATCCTTCATTCTGTTCTCAGATATCCTATCAATTTCGTTCATCAATTCCAATACCGACATGTCAGGATCTACACGTTCCCTCACCGATTCAGAGCTATTTCTAGCACATTCATCAGCCAGTTCATTCCCAGCGAATCCACGATATTTCTTCGATTGTGTGCTGACGGATTCGACGAAGGGATTGTATGCAATTCCTAACTATTCATGATTTCACAGTGTTTGATTCTAAGGCCTTCAGAGCTGCAAGACTATCCACGAAAATGTTAATGGTGCAAGAACGAAGGTTCCTTGTCATAATCATCTGCTCGGCTTTATCAATTGCATGTGCCTTAGACTGGAAAACACCACATTTATCTGGAAGTCTTAAGAAGGCCCCGATTTCAAGGCATTCAGAGTAAACTCCTGAATCCGTACCCATCTCCATCTTCGATCCGTCCGTAAAGATTGAGATCGCATTCTCTGTTATAACAGAGTTTTCCGCCCAGTCTTCCCCAGTCGCTATTTTTACTTTAAAGGTTCTGTCAAAGTTCTTCTGTGGTGAGATATTGTCGGTTCTCTGTTCCAGTTCTGTCCCGCCCATCGTACATAATGTGGTCGAGTGTCCCTAAGAGCGTTACTTAAGCATTTGCGACTCCTTTAACCTGCCAGCCGATTTTGCTGATGTGCTCTTGATGTAAATATCCCGTCCTGGGGTGCCGTTCTAATAGCACCAGTGATACCCACACACGCCAGTCGTTGTACCTTTTGTAGATTGCAGAGATATGATTTCTTTTCCACTGCTCTCCACAAGGGCACCATAGGTAAGTATTGGTCTAATTATCGCACCTTACATCCAGTGTATAATATACGGTTTTTGACCCCACCTTCTTCCAAAAGTTCTTCTGCAGGTGTAAAAAGCACATAACGTTTTTTTCATTCTTTCCTCTGTATTCTTTTTACAGGAAAGCTTTGATTCTTTCTTTTGTCCCTAAAGACGGCCACCAGACAATGATTCCATACAGCAGAATTGGACGCATTACAACAGTAGAAATAAAAAAAAAACTTTGGAGCTTAAGCCCACCGATTTTCAATATCTCTTTTACAGGAATATAAAGCAATCAATGTTTTTTTCAACTGTTCATCAATATTACGTCTATCTATAAATACTCCAAAATACTTGGCTCCATCTAAGAAGTCAATTTCAGTGCCGTCCAGAGAAATAGGATCAAGAACAGGAATCTTATTTTTTCTTGTAAATAAGACAAGCTCTGTTTTATTTGGATTAACTCCTAGGCCACAGTCTCTTGCCAGAGCATTGAATTCAATGTCTGGTTCCAAAGAAATGGCGAAAAATTATCACCCTGTGGTGTGCCTCTAATGACAAATCGAGATATGGAAGACGCTACCAATTCAGACGTTATACGTATATTGAAAGTAGACTTTCCACCACTAGAACGATACACTCAGAATAGAACACAAAAAATGCGGTTTTGTGCGAAAACTGCCCTGATTTGCTGGGTCGATGGATGTGTTTTTCTCTTATAGTATCCGGTTCAAATCCCGGCGATGGCCATCACATATTTTTTTTTTTTTTGCTTTTTCATTATTTTTATTATTATTTAAAATTAAAAAAAATACCAAAAAATAAACCAATGTAGTAGATTTTTCATTAAAATCTATTTTTTTTTTTAAATTATTAAATTATTAAAAAAAAACATAATTAAATAAAAAATAATACGAAATTGTTTAAAAAAATTACCAGAATAAAAAAGAAAAAAATTTTTTTTTAGCTACACCGGAATTTGAACCCCGGACATCCAGCGTCACATGCCATGACACATCCTCTGCACCATGACAGCATCAGTTAACTCGTGCGCTTAATTCGAGTTTTGCTCGCCATTTGAATAAGGGGTGGAAAATATGTTTTTTTTACATCACGGGGAGGTAATATTTTGAGAAAAGAACATTTAATTTTTTTAACTGTGCATTTTTTTTAGAAAAGAACACAAAAAATGCAAAGAATACAAAAAATGTTACATTTTTTTCCAGAAAAGAAAACGCCGTTAGATTCCACAGAAAAGTCTTAAGCAGATTTAATTTAATTTTCTCTAAACTCCACTTGTCCCTTAGGATAAAACCATCCCCATTTCCCCTGATGATGCCAGCCATAATAGGGCAACATTTCCCCACCTCACTAAAAGACTGAGTCCAGACGTTCCTTTTACCAGACTTTGATAACGAGTTCAAAACCACGAAACCACCGAAAAAAAATTAAAGTTGGAAAAATTTCAAAGTACCGAAGATTGTTTTAAAATTTTCGAGGTCCCGGAACAAAAATTTTTTGTTGCACTTTAGAGCAAAAAAAAATCATTGAAAGCTTCAAGTCCCAAAAAAATTTTTTAAAAGTTTTCTAAATCCCGGACACAATATTTTTTTGCGTTTTGGAGTTAAGAATTTCATTAAAAATGATTAAGAAAAAAAATGTTTACAATTTCTTTTGCTTTTAAAAATTATAGTAACCATGCTTTTCCCCCAAGTCTTTATATCATGACCTGGATTCCAAAATCTTTCTTAAACTCTTCTTTTGGATATTTTTCTGAAGGTATTTTGTTTTTATCAAAATATTTTGATAACGTTTTGAAATGACATTCCTTACGCCCTTTTTCCTGACAAAGCAAAATAAAAAAAATGGAAAAAATAGCTTAGATTCTCCTCTTTTATTTGCCGTCACCAGTGTCATCCTAGGACAAGTCCAAATATTTCAAAAATATTTTACAAAATGTTTTATTTAAAATTATGATGTTCTTATAAAAGGAAACAGGATCACGAAATGAAAAACTGTAACTGCAGTTTTACTCCATTTGATCTCTACTTTCAGAAGTACTATAATATCCAGTTCATGTTTAATATTGGCTGTCGGACGGTGTAATAGCATAAATAAGGTATAGCTTAATATTATTAAGCAGTTGGTGTTGCTTCAGCAACGAAAATGAAGCCTCGTTACTAATTTTTATTCTACTCTTTCTATTAACAACACCTTCCACCGCCATATTGGATTCTTAATTTAGAATTTTGTATTTTTAAGCATTGAGTTCGGACTCAGCGGCTTTAAACCTCCTTGATACAAATTTTCTTTTAAATCGTACCAATTTTACAAATCTTCGACGCCATATTGGAATCTCCATTTTGAGTTTTGTACTTTTAAGCTCATTTTTGAAATCGCTGTCAAGTTATGCAGTTTTTAAATTTTCAAGACCCTATTAGGCCCCTAAATTTCTGTACCTTGAAAACTAAAAGGTCTGAATAGATTTTGATCCATTTAGCAATACTTTTCTTTGTTTTCGAGATACTGGCATTGAGAATTAAAAAAACTGAATAACTTAAAAACTATAACTATTGCAATCTAAAGATAAGAAAAACTTAAAAGCAAAAATCGATTGGAATGATAAAATGTCGAACATTGTACGTATTAACAATTACTAATTTCAGGATAATCATACGAACCCATGTGCAATATTTAACTAATTCTAATTCTGGCCAAGGGTGCGTATGATTATCCGATTATATTAATTGCTGGATTCGCGATGGCATGAATATATGCAATTTATGGCATAATAGACCGATATTTTGATGCTTAGCAAAGGATATGAGAAACTTTGCACTTGTAAGAATATTAACAGAATTCTTTTAAAAAAAGGAATTAGAATCTTATAAGAGTTATTGTCTGATTCTTATTAGAATCAAAGAAGTTTCAAAAATTCTATAATGCTCTCATTGCAATGACATTTTTTTATCACTTGTAAACAGACTGCTTAAACTTATAAATACATAATTTAAATATTTAATTATCCAGCAACAAGCAAGCATGTTTAAGCAGAAAATTTAAGACAAAACAAAAATTAACTAAAAATCATGATTTAAAGCAAGTGCTAAATGCAAATGATTATAGAGTAAATATAAAAAAAAAAATATAAATAAAATAATACAAATGAAAGGAGATAATAGATAACCGAGAGAAAGAGAGAATTTGACTAGAGAATTAAGAAAAAATAAAAAAAATAAATATAAAATAAACAAATTGAAGGAGATAATAGAAAACCTAGAGAGAGACAATTTTAAACAGAGAATTAAAAAAAAATAATAAAATAAATATTAAAAAAATCTAATGTAATTTAAAAAAAATTATAACAGTTGTTCACATAAGAGCCAATTTAAGAAACAAATTGAAAGGCACAAATTGAGAGCTAGAGAGTTTCAGAGATATTTTTCTAATGGGATTTTTTACTCTGGTGCTCTTTTTTTAAAAATTATTTATGTATTATTTACTCTTGTTGGTAAATTTTTGCTTATGTATTGTGAGTATATTGAATTGTAATGGGTATTTTATTTTTTTAGTATTTTCTGGGGTTTTGGTGGTCGATTTTGCTATGGTTACCATACAATTTTAGTTTTTTTTTTTCTGTAGCAAAATTATTCAGTGAGTGTCTGTAAATGTATCACATGCTTAAAGAGAGGGTATGGATACGGATGGTATGGTCACATGGACGGACAAACAAAAAACGCATGATAGAGGATAGATGGTCGCTTGGTTGGATTTTTTTTTTTGTTTTTTATTTATTTTGTTTTGTGTATTTTTTGTGTTTTAATGGTCTGGTTCTCAACCAACGTTTACATTTTTCTGCCATACATTTAATACAACATTATATACAAACATACATACACACACATACAGAGTTGTCGTTGTTGTCGGTCGTCCATTGCTAACATGCCAGCAGCCACTCCAGTGGCTTGCGACTTGCCTACTATCAAACATCTGAACGTCGCGTATACATTTATTTATATAGAAAAAATATTAATACTAAAAAAAAAATATTATATATACGTCGCTGATAAAAATGCGTCGCTGAAACCAAAAAAAAAAAATATTTTATGGTTTATTAAGAAAAAATTTTTAGAAAACTAAAAAATTTAAAAAAAAAAAATAATAAACGTAATTTTTTTTGAGGAAACTAACAAAAATAATGGGTTTTTGATTTTTAATAATTAAAAGAAAATGTGAGTGTTAAAGAAATTATTAAAAAAGTGTCAATTATGAAAGAATTATAAGCAGAATCTTAAAAAGCAACCCCTTTTTATAAAAAAGAAAAAAAAAAAACACCCTAAATATTAAAAAAATCACTCCCCTGTCGCTTTATTAACTGTTTAACACTGTTTAAAAAACACGAATAAAAATGTCACCCACTTTACCGTAAAATATACACAAATACACACACACTCACTTATGCTCACACACATTAACAAACTCCCCATTTATAAAAAAAAATGCTACCAACAACAAGAACATTGGGAGTTTGTGTTTTTGTCGTTTAAAAAAAAATATATTCTCCTCATTTTGTCGTTGTCGTTAAAATTGGGCTCTGTTGGTTGTGTGACTCTTTTGGTGTTTTTTTTTTGTCGAAGAAAACCAACAACAACAAAGTCGTAGTAGTTTGTCGTCGTGGTCGATCTGTTTTTTTTTTTTTATTTTGTCGTTTATATATATTTTTTTCTTTTATATCATTCCGTTTTTTGTTTATTCCTTTTTCTCTACCCAAAAAATTCTTATTGCTCTCTCGCTCTTGTTACCGTAAAAAATAATCTATAAAAAAAAAATGTCGTCGTGTGTCATTGGTTGGTAGCTTACAAAAAGCGTCACCCTATACTCTATAAGCTAAAAGCAATAATAAAAAAAATATCAAAAAAACAACTACAACATTAAAGACCCAACCATTTGTATTTGTCTCCATATTATCACAGAGACACAAAAAAAAAAGAGTCACATTCATCGTTTTATGTATTTTTTTGTTGTTATTATATTTATTCACCCATTTAGTAGGTGGATGCTTGTGTCATATACATATGGTTTATTCACAAAAAAAATATATAGCCGTCGGCTTATTTACTTTTTAAAAACGTAAAACTGATAAATGTACTACGGGACGTATGTGTATTAGTGATTCATATTGTTTCAGTGATAATGATAACAAATACATACGACTTTAAACAAAAACAACATGAAAAAAAATAATAATGAACCCTAGAGGTGTTTAATTAGATTTCAAAAGTTTAAAAAATGAAACCGACATATTGTTTTTTTTTTTTGTGTTGCTAATTAATTACTAATAGAAAATAATACTACTCATTTATAAATGTGCAAATTATGGAAAAATAATTATATAATTAATAAATTTAATTTTTTTTAGATAATTTTTTTGGAAAAATTAAAAAAACTAAAAATAAAACTTATTAAAAAAATAAAACAAAATCTTCGTGTGAATTCAATTAATAAACAAATAAAAATGAAGAAATATCACTTTTCCCGGATTATAAAATCATAAAAGGTGAGTAAAAAATAGTTTAAGCTCATCGATACATTTAAAAAAACATTAATTTATCCTTTTGAAAGTTGTGGAAAAATTAGGTTAAAAAAAAACAAGCATTTTCCGACGCACTTGCAACAAAAAAATAAAGTAAAATCAGAAAAAAATGAACAGAAATTAATTCAAGAAAAATTAATAACACTGTGCTACAAAAAACAAAACAAAATCGAATATACTTTCCAAATGAGCTAGTGCAGATTGTAGGGCTCGTCGAAAAGAAACGAATTTGTTAGACTTTTCTCACTAAACCACGTGTAACTAAAAAACTTTTCAAACGATTTTCAATTTTTGAACTGTTTTAGATAGAATAAGGATAGGTCTTTTGTGAATTGGGCTATACATAAAAATATATGTATTGATTTTTTCAATAATATATAATATTTTTTATATATTTTGAAAGTTATTCGAGTTTTACCGATTTTTTTCTGCTATAGTTCGTTCAACAACCTTCATATTTCACACCCCTCTTTAAGCGATATTAGGTTGTGTAAAAGTGGTGACAAAATTGGGTAATGACATTTCATTCTTCTTTATTTAGAGCAATGGTTCTCAAACGGTGGGTCGCAATCCCTAGGGGGTCGCGGAAGCATTTCTAGGGGTTCGCGAAAAGTTTAGTAAACATTATGCTAAAATTATTAAAATTAAAATTTCTAAAATATAAAATCAAAGCATAATTTTTTGGTACGCAGAAAATAAAATCGTCAAATTTAAATCAACAAACATCAATTGTAAATCAACCAAACATGATATCAACCAAACATTTCGTAAAAACTGCCGCCAGTTAGTCCATAATACTAAATTTCGATAGTCAAGTAATTTTATTTCAAAATTATTTAATCATGTCAAGAAATAGTTTTTGTGTGTGTTGAATTTCTTTGTTGAAAAAAAATAAGATTTTCTACGTTTGTCAGATCAACAAATTGTTTGTGTTTGTTGAATTTCTTTGTTGAAAAAAAATTTAAGATTTTGTACGTTTCGTAGTTTGTTGATTTTGTTCGGCATTAAGTCATGAGTTAAAAAATTAATTAAATAAAAATATATAAACATATTTTATTTTAAATTTTTATTTTATTGTCCCAATATTTCAGTCAACATTGCTGACCATCTTCAGGGGGATATTTAAAAATTAAATAAAAAACAAAAAATGTCTTTGCTGGAGCTGCTGTTCTGTTGTGAGTTGACAAAAGCAATCTTATAGATTGAAACTACACTCAAAATAATTCTACAGTAAAAGGTTTAGTAAGTGATATTGTACCCAAATATACTAATTAGTTACTAATTTTAGTATCTTCAAAGTACTAAAATTAGTAATTTTTACTGGTTTTGACTAATATTAGGTTAAAATTTTAGTATTGGTTACCAATTTCTGCACTAGGTCCTTTTGGACTAAAATTAGTTAAATTTTTAGTATTGAATACCCACGTTTTTTTTGGGTGTAGATTGGAGCTACAATCTATTTTTAGCTAGATTAGAAAACCACTGTAAACGCACTATAAGATGTTTAATATTCAACTATTTTATTTATTGTAACATTATTTTAATTATTAAAAAAATTAAAAGGCATATTAATGGGATTTTCTTCTATGAATGACATTCATTAACTCTATGAATTTAATAAAATCTATGAATAAAATTTTATGAAATATTTCACAATACTAATGAATTCAGCCAATGAATTGTTTCATAGATTCTATGAATTTGGTTATATGAAATTTGTTTATAGATATTATGAACAATAATTCTTTTAGTGTAGCCCACATACAAACGTCCCCTTACATTTGGAAAAAACTATTCATAAAACCGTATTATAATAAGTATGCTTTCGAAATTTAGCAGGTAAAAGTATTTACAAAGAATCATTCCAAATTTCAAAGAAATCGGACCAGTTCTACATGTTCTACATCAATGGTTTCCAACCTTTTTTACGCCACGCCCTACTTTTAAGTTAAAAAAATTGCTTTGTCCCCCCTACACTCAAGAAATTTTTTTTTAATTTTTCTAATTTTTGTTTCTAATGAAAAATTACTACAGGTTCACCAAAGTTTTTGTAAAATAAGCATTTAAACTAAGTTTTTAGTAAACATTTTTAACAATTAACAAAATTTTCGCAGTAAGTTTTGCTAAAAAAAATAGTTTTTGTAGTTAATTTGATAAAAAAAATCTTGAAAGTTTGCTCGTTGCCCCCCTGGAACCTTTAAATTGCCCCCCAGTGGGGCGAGAATTAAAGGTTGGGAACCATTGTTCTACATAGTCCCCATGCAAACCACCCTTCCGATGTTCGTAAAAATATCTCAACACCCATGAAAAGGAAATAGTTGACAAAAATGTTGGTCGTGTTTGTTAAACGTGTACTAACTTTATCAAATCTGATTATAATTGGACCATTTTTAGACTTGCAATTAGTTCTCATATAAAAATTTCGCTCGATATTCAGTAAAATCGGTCTATTGGCAGTAAAAAAGCCTATTTGCCTAATTTTTTGATTCTGTGTGTTTTCTACACTTATTAAAGATCTCAAAAAACTAGGGATCTAATGAGTCCATGTTTGGACTTGAGACCCATTTTCGGGAAAACCTGGTGTAGAGTATAATATGGTCGGTCTGGACAGACTTTAATTTTCTCACTTATTTTTTTTATGTGGGGGGTCCCGAGAAATTTGAAATATTGAAAAGGGATCGCGAAGCAAAAGTTAGTGAGAAGCTCTGATTAAGGCTGGATTACTCAATGATCAGTTATAAAATAACTCTCCGTTAAATTTAACTTTTTCATACAAATTTTGACATAAGGCTCCTTTAAATCGACAGTTAGCAGCTAACTGAAACTTGAGTAATCCGTCCTTAGAGTTTTAAAATCGTTAACATTAAAATCCTATCTGACCCTGATTTTGAATTATTACTAAAAAATTACACTGATTCTTATAGATTTTGATCTCCTGATTCCAAATCTGTCACTCAAATTTTTCTAGCTCGTACCGTTTTTGAGATATTCGCTGTTAAAAAGTCAAACAACCAAAATTTGGTGGTCCACTGTTACATATTCTTACTTTCCCAGCAAAAAATGGCATTACTAGTAATGGGTTTTGTAATCCGAAACAGATGTTAATAAGTAATTACTTATTGAATGAAACACTAATTATTTTAACAAGGGCGTGAGACAAAAATAACTAGTGAAGAGTATGGATATAAATAAGTAGTTAGTGCCTCGGATTACAAATAAGGAGTAAAAACCCATTACCAATAAGAAGTTAAATAATTAGTTAATTAAAACATTTAAAATTTAACTTGTTTTTACTAAAACTTAAAAAATACGTAATTTTTATTAAGTTTTTAATTACTTTTTAAGTTTATTGATGTGTAAAGGTTAAAAACTGCAAGGAGATATTATTACTAAGAAGTACTTTTATAACAAATTACTAAAAAGTAGTTACTTTTGGGTTTAAAATAATGTTAATGGTAATGGGTACTCATTATATATAATGTGCTTGGTAATGATTACTTTTCACAACTCATTACCATGTTTTTGCTGGGTTGCTTCCAAAAGTCCAAAATATTGGACTTGATTTCATATAAAATGGACCTCCTGGTTCTTAAACTGCAATCCAAATTTCAGCTTGCTCCATTTTCGAGTTATTCGCGTTTGAAAAATTTTGATCACAAATATCTCGAACGCGAATATCTTAAAAACGGAACATTTTTATGCTCTACACTCAAAAAAAAAAAAAACTGTAATGTTAGCAAAAAAAACTTGTAAACCTACAAGAAAATTTGCTGATTTTGAACCCACAATTTTTTTGCTAAAGTTAGCAAAAATGTTTTGCCAATAATTAGTAAACAAAAAAAAATTTTTTTGACACATTTGAGGACCCCATTGGGTTCGGACCCGATAGGTCCAGACCCCGATGGGCCTTGACCTAGTTGGGTTCCTTAAAAATCGTCATAGTTTTTGATCCAAAATTTTTGTCCGTTTCGCTCTACCTTGCTTAGTTTTTGAGATACGTGATTATAGGGGACCACTGGGGTCTTGAGAATTAAAAAACTCGATAACTTCAAAAATATTACTCGGAGAGCTTTTGATCCAAAGTTTTTGGATCCAAAGTTAGGGCCCATTAGGGTTGTGTCGGCAATATTTACCGAGATATGAGCATTTTAAAATTTTCGGGAATGCTAACTTTTTTGGATCCAAAGTTAGGGCCCATTAGGGTCCACACATGCGAAGAGGACCAGCGAAAGTATGGGGATTCTAAGAACCAAAAATGCCCTCCATTTTGCTCTATCTGGCTTAGTTTCCGAGATAGAGCCATTTTAAGTTTTCTGAAAATAAAAAAAAATTTACCATTTATTTTTGCTAATGTTAGCAAAAAATCTTGTAAAAATGTTGTCAACTCAATTTCAAATCTTAGCAAAAGAAATTAGTTCAACGTTTGTTTAAAATTGCTAATGTGCTAAATGCAGTTTACAAGAATTTTTTGCTAACATGCTAATCTCAACTAAAAATTTGCTAAAAGTTAGCTAACTAGCATTAGCAAAAAAAAATTAGTAAACCTACTAACGTATTATTTTGAGTGTAAATAAAGAGGATTGAAATGACATTACCCAATTTTGTCACTATTTTTTCTTAACCTAAACTTGCTTAAAGAGGGGTATGATTTATAAACATATTCTTAAGGAAAATTAAATTCAAAATACGATGAGTTTTATCCTGAATAAATCGGATAACAATTGATAGAGTTGTGATAATTTTTCTAAAAAAGAAAATTAAGATTTTTCATGAAATTGCCGTTCAGACCGGCAAAAAAAACCCAACATCATGAAAAGTCGCGTACCATTTTTTTGACCAGCTGAATCCGAATTTGACCTTGATATTTCTTTATCTCATTAAGTTTTTGATATAACAAGATATTTTAAATTTCTCAAAAACTTGGCGAGATACAGCAATAATTATAGAAAGGTTGTTGAACGAACTATAGCAGAAAAAATTGATAAACTTAAAAAAATTTTCAAAAAATTACAAAAAATAAATTAAATATTATTGAAAGAATCAATAAATATCAATCAAATAATATTGAGAAAAACAATTTGAGTAATCACTTGTTTAAATTAAAAAAAAAAGAGTTATTTTTTAATTGACGCAATTAAAAATTTACTCAAAAATTAAAAAAAAATTAGTAAATAATTTAGTGAAAATTTAATATTTTTTTTATTTCTTGGTGTTTGGAATTCTCATTTAGTTTATAGTTTTTGTATATGTATATGAAAGTTTGAAATCATCTTTATGAAATTCTCCTATGTCTTTAAGACATAAATATACTATTTGGTAAAGCTTGAAAAAATTTTTAAAATTAAGAACTTATAAAATTTGTGATTATTAAATATATTCAGTTGCAGAAAATATAGAATCAGGGAAGAATGTTATAAAATAATTTTCATACAGTAGCCTCTCCTAATCACATATGCAACCAACAATTATAATAAAAGAAACATTTTTGTGCACGCGGTTTAACAAATGGTTAAACTATAATTAGTTGCATGGCCGGTTGAATGCTATTAGTTGTTTGTTGTGATGTTTTCTGTTGGGTTACTTAAATTGCAATTGTATTTGTTTCTGTTTAATATTGTGTTGCATGCTACAATGGCAATACAATTGCCAATCAAGCATTTAAAAGACGTGTTTTGTATATTTAATGATCCTAAAAATAAATGTATTACTTTGCAATATGTTTATTACTATTGTAGTTTATTATATTTGTCATATGTTTTTATAAACATTACTGTTTAATATCCTAATTAACCTCCTCTTGTTACTCAGTTTTTATTAAAAATTTTTAAGAAATACTAACATTTTAAAAAGATTATTTTGCGATCAATAACCGTATGGGTAATGAATAATTACAATCTTTTATAGACAGACGATGTCCGTCAAAATTGATTTTTAAATAAACCGACGGACGGTTAGACTGACAGGCATTTCTAGATCGTCTTAAAATCGATCTAATATAGGTACTTTGTGATAACCTAGACCAGTAGTGGGCACACACATTCTATAACATTTATGCTTGTGTGCAGAGCAAGCAAAAAATCAACAGAGCAACAAAATTTTATAGCGTACATGTGCCAAAGTCGCACAAGCAGCATTTTTATCCCATGTCCGAGGGCATAAAAGTTAACAAATTGCCCACCACCAATATTTCAATTTCTTCAAGTGGAGGGTATACAAATAACATAAGCTATGTCGTGTGCATAGTTTAGTTTATGCCAAAACCGTTCTAATTGTGCGCTCGACTATGAAAATTAAACAAACAAATAAATATATTTTAGAAAGAAGAAGCATACTATTGTTATATTCATAAGCAAATAAAAAGCGGGAAAATTTATTAAATATTATTTCAATTTTTAACAAGACAAATGAAATTATTGAATCTTGAACCGCAACTGACACATTTATTTCAATAAATGTTTAAAAGAAACAAAACATGGAACATGTTCTAGTAGCTGCAATTTTATTGAAATATATACAAACGCTTAACTAACACGTACTAAGAAAAAACTCCTAAGCCGCAATATACGCGGAATAGGTGAGTAAGACTTTTCTTTTATAAATGTAGCCAAAATTTGGATTTTCACCATCTCCCGGGCGGAATGTTGTGCTACATAGGCTTAAACTGATATAGAACAAATTTAAATCAAATCGGATGACTTTAACCCGTGCCCCGTTGAGGTCAAAGTTCACAAGGTACATAAATAAAAAATCTGTAGAAGCAAAAATTTTTTAGTCTTTATTTTTATTTTTGAATGTTTTATTTTTTATTTTTGAATGGCACAGAATTTCATTTCGATCGGTCAAGTTTTTAAATTTAAAAAGGAATTCCGAAAAAATTTTTTTAACTTTGACAATATACATTCAAGAGTTTTTGTCGGTCATGAAAATAGATTTAATTTATTTGTTTGGTGAAATCGTATTTTGCTCTTAAATTGGGGTCAAAATATGCAAAAATGGAATTTTTGCTTAATTTACACCAAAATTACGATGTCACCAAAAAATATGTAAAGAAACCCTATTTTGAAGAGTGGCAACAAATCGTTAATAAAGCTTACTAACAGTCAAAAAAAAAAAATCGAAAATTTTTATATGTTTGTAGGATTTTTTTGCCTTGTGATCTTTGAAACTTTTTAAAAAAAATGTGTCTTGCGACACGTCACAAGTATTTTCCTACGTTTAAGAATTTAAAAAAAAATATCTCAAAATGTCTTTTCCTTGACCCTTTCATAGAGCTTGACACAAACGTTACTAATTTGAGTCAAATACAATAACTTAAATCCCTTCGGTCAAATTTTAGATTTTTGAAAAATTTCCTCAAAAAAAAGTTAATTATATTTTAATTAAAGATTTAACTGAATCAGGCGCGGTTTGGGGGTGGGTACATTTTTTTTTTGCAGGTATCCTCAGATTGGATTAATTGAACCCCTAAGTCCCTGATATGGCCGATAAGCCGGGACAGGCTTTGAAAAACAATTCATTAGAAAAATTTTTAAATGAGTCAATTTCCCAGATTCTGAGATTTTTTAACATGATAATGTTTTTAGGCTGGTGTCTAATTTTAAAAAAGTTGCAGGACGCCACCTCAGTTTGACTATATAAGCTAACGACTAACAAAAAAGAAAATTGGAATTACTGTTTTCGTTTTCTTAAAACCAAAAATTTTACTAACTTGGGTTTGTAACTTGGATAATAATTCACCTCGTGGTGAATAACAAAAATATTCACCAGCTGGTGAATAAAACGTAACATAATTATTTTCATCAATATTTTTTTTTCATCAACTATTTTTTTTTTTTTTCATCAAATTTTTTTTTTTTTTTTCATCAATATTTTTTTTTTTCATCAATATTTTTTTTTTTCATCAATATTTTTTTTTTCATCAATATTTTTTTTTTTTCATCAATATTTTTTTTCATCAATATTTTTTTTTTCATCAATATTTTTTTTTTTATCAATATTTTTTTTTTCATCAAAAAAAATTTTTTTTCATCAATATTTTTTTTTTCATCAATATTTTTTTTTCATCAATATATTTTTTTTTTCATCAATATTTTTTTTTCATCAATATATTTTTTTTTTTTTCATCAATATTTTTTTTCATCAATATTTTTTTTTCATCAATATTTTTTTTTCGTCAAAATTTTTTTTTCATCAATATTTTTTTTTTCATAATTTTTTTTTTTTTCATCAATATTTTTTTTTCATCAATATTTTTTTTTTCATCAATATTTTTTTTTTCATCAATATATTTTTTTTTTCATCAATATATTTTTTTCATCAAAATTTTTTTTCATCAATATTTTTTTTTCATCAATATTATTTTTTCATCAATATTTTTTTTTCGTCAAAATTTTTTTTTCATCAATATTTTTTTTTTTCATAAATTTATTTTTTTTTTCATCAATATTTTTTTTTTTCATCAATATTTTTTTTTTCATCAATATTTTTTTTTTTTCATAAATATTTTTTTTTCATCAATTTTTTTTTTTTCATCAATATTTTTTTTTTCATCAATATTTTTTTTTTTTTCATCAATATTTTTTTTTTCATCAAATTTTTTTTTTTTCATCAATATTTTTTTTTCATCAATATTTTTTTTTTTTTTCATCAATATTTTTTTTTTTCATCAATATTTTTTTTTCATGAATATTTTTTTTTTTTGTCATCAATATATTTTTTTTTCATCAATATTTTTTTTCATCAATATTTTTTTTCATCAATATTTTTTTTTCATCAATATTTATTTTTGTCATCAATATGTTTTTTTTCATCAATATATATTTTTTTTTTCATCAATATATTTTTTTTTTCATCAATATTTTTTTTTCATCAATATTTTTTTCATAAATTTTTTTTTTCATTAAATATTTATTTTTATCAATAAAATTTTTTCATTAAAACCCTTTTCTTCATCAAACACTTTTACCCAGCAAAAATTGGCATTACTAGTAATGGGTTTTGTAATCCTAAACAGATGTTAATAAGTAGTTACTTATTGAATGAAACACTAATTATTTTAACAAGGGCGTGAGACAAAAATAACTAGTGAAGAGTATGGAGATAAATAAGTAGTTACTGCCTCGGATTACAAATAAGGAGTGAAAACCCATTACCAATAAGAAGTAAAATAATTAGTTAATTAAAACTTTTAAACTTTAACTTGTTTTTACTAAAACTTAAAAATTGCGTAATTTTTATTAAGTTTTTAAGTACTTTTTAAGTTAATTGAATTGTAAAGGTTAAAAACTACAAGTGGAAGAAGATATTATTACTTACAAGGGAAGTATCTCAACCCTTATGAACCGATTTGCCTGAAACTTAAAATATATATAAATGAGACGATTTTAAGGTTGGGGTGTCTCGGCTTTTCGGCCATATCACTGTTTCCAAATTTTGTTGTCCCCTTATGAAACCATATGGACCTCAGGGAAAATTTCGATAACTCACGAACTAACAGGAATATCCTCTAGAGCAAAAATACGTGTCGATTTAAATTTAATAAAGATTATTTCGTATTCATATGGACATCGTAGCTCTATGTCTTCATATAAATACCACCCAAAATTTACACATTTTCATGAAAAAAGTATTTAACGAAGCCAAACTTTTACAAGGTTATGCCACTGTTGGATAGGTATTAAAAAAAAATTCTTCTCATATGTAAACATCATATAGTTTCTTAAAACATTTAAGGAAATGGCTGAAAAATCAAAAAAAAAAATATTTTTTCGCCATTTTTTGAACCATGTTTTGAACTTCTAAATCCTCGATATTGACAATAAGCCGAGACACCCCAACCTTAGAATTGTCTCTTTTATATATATTTTACGTTTCATGCAAATCGGTTCATAAGGGTTGAGATACTTCCCTTGTCAGAATTTTTCCCATATAGAAAAATTTTCGGATTCTAAAAAAAAATGTCCATAGAAAAAGCCTGATTCTTAAACCTTTTACTATAGATAAAGTCTCATAATTCAATGGATTTTTGAGATATTTGTTCTGTACAAAATTTATTAGATTCTTAGATCTATTTTGCATAAAAAAAAATTTAGATTCTGAGAACCTTTTTTAATAAAAAAAGTCCCAGATTTTAAGACGTTTTTCCTTTAGAAAAGTCTCAGATTAAGACTCTGACTTCTTTTTCCTATAAAAAAAGTCTGAGATTCTGAGACACCATCTGAGACACCTTCTCTAACAAGGGAAGTATCTCAACCCTAATGAACCGATTTGCCTGAAACTTAAAATATAAATAAAAGAGACGATTTTAAGGTTGGGGTGTCTCGGCTTATCGGCCATATCCGTGTTTCAAAATTTCGTTGTCCCTTTATGAAACAATGTGGACCTCCGGAAAAATTTCGATAACTCCCAAGCTAATAGGAATATCCTCTAGAGCAGCGGTTACCAACCTTTTTGGCTCGCGTACCCCTAATTTTAAATTTTGTCAGCCGCGTACCCCCTAACGAGTTTTTTGTTTTCATTAAAAAAACTTTTCATATAAATATTAAGGTTAACCTTAAAATTTTTGATCTGCGGGTATTATCACTTTTTTGAAGGATTTAGGCGAGATCGAAACAATGGGGTGCAGTTTCTGCAGAGCTAAAACAGCTGAAAATATTGCAAATCTGATTTCACCAGTCGTTTCTACACCAAAAATTTAAACAACGGACGTTTTTTAAACTCTTAAAAAAAAGTTATAAAAACACAAAGAGGGCAGAAATTTAATGTTTTTTTAATTTTTTTTAAATGTTTTTTTTTAATACAAGGGCAGATCATAAATTCCGTGATTTTTCGAATGAAACACCCTCGTATATATACATTTTGAGCTTAACAAAATGGTACCAAAATTTCCACTCTATCACAACCCGTTTTAAAAATGCCCAAAAACACGTTTTTTGAGAACTTTGACATTCGTTTTCTCAAAAATCTGACATCATAGAAAAATTTGGGAACCATATTCGGAATCAGCATCGAAAGGTTAATCGAAAACAACCCAGCAGAAGTTTTGCTGAACTGGCAGCAGATTTTGGAAAGGAAACTCGAGTCAAGGAGCGCATCTAAACCTGCTGAATTCATGCATGATTCTCTAAGGCGATGTCACACTTTTGAGCGCTAGTTGGATTCACCGATAAAGCGCTCTTAAGATGCTCTGAATTCACATCTCTTTAGAGCGCTGAAAAAATCACTATAAAGATGCAGTGAATTCATGTGTCTTTTTAGAGCTGATTTAAGCAGAATAAAGATGAAGCACATTTGACTATTTCTGAAATACAAATTACAAAATCTGGAATACAATTGACTATTTCTGAATACAATTGGAAAATCTTAAATACAATTGACTAATTCTGAAAATCAGTTGACTATTTCTGAAATACAATTAAAAATGGTCTTAACCAACCACTGAAAACGTATTTTTTAGTTCATTTTGTAGTATTGTTAAAAAATTAAACATTTTTAAGTCAAAAAAGTTTAAAGTCCTGATTACACCATTTCCATGTTTATTTCAGAAACACAAATAATTAAATTTTGAATTTTTAACATATAATTACAAATCATATACTAAATTAACCTAAACGAGACGGGTGACTATGGCCATTGTCTCGCTGTAACGAAACCGACCAAGGCCTGTGGTGGGAATCGAACCCACGACCCCTAGAGTCACGCTACCAACTAGCGTACTGGGGCGCCTAATATACAAATTATATTTCAGAAAATACAAACTATATTAATTATATTACAAAAAATTTCCGATCAGATTTTAGATACTCCAATTACATTTAAAAAATTTCCAATTATATTCAGAAAATTTCAAAACATATTTCAGAAACTTCCATTTATATTTTAGGTATTACTTCAATTATTTCAATTATATTGGACATTTTTGAAATATAATTGAACATTTTTAAATATAAATGGAGATGCTAAAATTTTTTGTAATATAATTTATATTTTCTGAAACTAAAGAAGAAATGGTGTCCTCAAATTTTTTTTCATTCAAAATGTGTTAAAGGTGTTATGATTGAAGTACTCTTTTCAGCGCTGATTAATGTGCAATAATGATGCAGTCAAATCATGTGTCTTTGTCCAAAACTCATGGTTTTTCATTCAAAAAGTGTTAAATATATTTAAAAGGAAAGTATACATACTTTCACATGTGTGAAATTTTATCAAAATATAATTTTATATTTTAAGTTCTATATAAAAAATCTTAACAAACAATTTATATTTTTCCCCTTACTCTTACTGCATCCTCAAGAGCGCTCTTTGGATGCGCTTCGGTATGCTAAAAAAAGATGCTGTGTCGCCAAAATCTCGATTTATTTTTTCTGGGAAGTGGTCAGATCTCAAAATATCACAAACAATGCTCTCTAAAATGCACAAAAATACGTTTTTTTGTGAACTTTGACCCCACCTTTCTTAAAAACCTTACGTTATGGAAAACTTTGGAAGCCAGATGCGGAACCAGCATTGAAATGTTAATCTAAAACTAATGTCAAAATTACTAAAATTTTGCGTACCACCGCTGACAGTTTCGCGTACCCCCTAGTGGTACGCGTACCATAGGTTGGTAACCGCTGCTCTAGAGCAAAAATACGTGTCGACTTAAATTTAATAAAGATTATTTCATATTCATATGGACATCGTATGTAGGTCAATGTCTTCATATAAATACCCCCCAAAATTTACACATTTTCATGAAAAAAGTTTTTAACGAAGCCAAACTTTTACAAGGTTATGCCACCTTTGGATAGGCATTAAAAAAACCTTTCTTCTCATATGTAAACATCATATAGTTTCTTAGAAAGAAATGGCTGAAAAATCCTAAAAACGATTTTTTCGCCATTTTTTGACCCATGTTTTGAACCCCTAAATCCCCGATATGGCCGATAAGCCGAGACACCCCCCCCTTAGAATTGTCTCTTTTATATATATTTTACGTTTCATGCAAATCGGTTCATAAGGGTTGAGATACTTCCCTTGTTAGAGGTGCTTTTATAACATATTACTGAGAACTAGTTACTTTTAGGCTTAGAATAATGTTAATGGTAATGGGTACTCATTATAAATAATGTACTTGTTAATGATTACTTTTCACAACTCATTACCATGTTTTTGCTGGGTAGTTATCGAAAAACATAGACAAACAGATAGATGGATATCACTAGAATGTCTTAGAAAGCTTTACGGATCAATAACATATAAACATAATGGCGTCCTCGACTGATATTTCAATGCATTTTGCATATAATGACAAATTAATATAGCATTATTTTTCCTAGAAAAATTTTGCTTTGGAAAGAACACCTACACTCAAAATAATCCTACAGTAAAAAATACAGTAAAAGTGTTATAACTCTAACTATACTACTTTTTTAGTAATTTACAGTATAAATTTAGCTTTACAGTATAAATTTAGTTATTTTTTTGAAATTGGAATACTTTAAACTTTACTGAATACTGATTTTTTACCGATTTTTTAATAATTTTTGTTAGTAATTTTAAAAAATTTGGAAAATTATTTTTGACACCTAATATGGTAAAATTTACATTTTTGAATATATTTTTTTTTTTCAAACGCACATAACAAATTTTCGTTGAAAAAAAAATAAATATATATTTTTTTTAAAAAATTCCGAAATAGATCATTGCCAGCTATCAAACTTAATAATTATATATTTTTGAAACAATTTTTTTTGTTAAAAAATTTTTCAAAATCGATTTTGGATAGTTTTTCGCTTTTAAATTTGTTTACTGTTTTTTTATAACTGCGTTAGTAAAAATTGACTAACGCGTTGTAGGGCCCTTTAATACTAACAATTAGTAATAACTACCAACTTTTTAGTAAGGAATACTGTAGGATTTCTATGAGTGTACTTGTACTGCAAAACATTATCATGATTCAATGGTTTGGGCACGAGTACAAACTTCGCAGACATTTTTTATAGAAAGACACCTTTCCTTAGAAAAAGTCAAAGATTCTCAAACATTTGTTGAGACATATTTCCTATTAAAAATTCTTCGAATCTGAGACATTTTTCCTACAAAACAGTTTAGATTCTAAGACATTTTCCCTATAAAAATGTGTTAGATTCTAAGACATTTTTCCTATAGAAAAAGTTTCAGAGTCTGGGTTTCAGACATTTTCCTACAGAAAAAGTCTTAGATGCTGTAAAATTTTTCAAATACCTCAGAATCTGAGACATTTTCTCAGATTCTGTGATATTTTTTCTTAAAAGTCTCAGATTTTCGAGACATTTTTAGAGAAAAAAGTCTTAGATTCTGAGTAATTTTTCCTAAAACATTATTTCTATATAAAAAAACTTACAAATCTGAGACATTTTTCCTGTCAAAATGTCTGAGATTTTTTTCTAGGATTTTTTCTAATAAAAGTCTTAAATTCTAAGTCATCTATCAAAAAGAAAAGATATCAGATTCACATTTTGCTTAAAAAAATCTTAGATTTCGATATATTTTTAAACAGAAAAATCTCAGTTTCTGAGACATTTTTATAATAGAATAATTTACACTGAATCTGTCTGATACATTTTTTCTATAGAAAAATTGTCAAATTTTTCCTGAAGAAAATTTTATTATTTTTCTGTACAAAAATTTACCGAATCCGATACATTTTTCTTTAAAAAAAACTCTACGGCCTCTGTTCTGTCTTTCACAACTTTTCAATTCACATGAAAATTTTCGAATCACATTAAATCAAGTTTAGTGTTTTGTTGATCACGTTTTCATTTAAAGTTTAAATCGAATAATTTAAATTTAAAAAAATTGTAAGGAAAAAATTGCATTCGTTTTACTTTCACAACATTTTATTTATGTGAAACAAAACGAAAAAGAAAATCGGATGTGAAATCTAGAGCACCAAAAATATTCGGAAATTTTCATTTTTCCTTCTTTATGTGAATTACTTTTTTTGGAACAGCGGCCTAAGATTCAAAAACTTTTTTCTTGTAGAAAAAATTTTACTCTTGTACATTTTTCCTAGAAAAAAACTCAAATTATTTCATTTTCTCTTTCCTTATTACCCATTTTCATCTTCGATTTTTTTGAAAGAAACATTATAAGATTTTCCCTACAGAAAACTCTGAGATTTTTCTTATTAAAAATTTGTCAAATTTTCCGTTAAAAATTAAAAGAAAAGTCTAAGAAAATTTCACAAATTATTCCTATAAAAAAATTCTCCCATTGAAAAATTTCCAAATTTTTCGTTTATCAAAATTCTCGTATTTTTTCTAAAGAAAAAATTAAATATTCCGAGACTTTTTCGCATAGAAAAATTCTAACAGTCCGATACATTTTTCTTTAGAAAACGTTTAAAACGCTTAGATATTTTTCATAAAAGAACTTCAATAATAAATTTCTCCTATAGAAAAATGTTCAGATTTTTCCCATCTAAACAAAAATTCTCAAATTTTTCCTATAGGAAAATTTTAAAAATTTTTCATATAGAAAAATTCTAACATTCCAAAATATTTTTCCTCTAGAAAATTTTGACTTTTTTATAGAAAAAAGTGCTAAGGCTATTTCCTTTTTTTCGTTTTCCTTTTCCCCCTCTTCCTTTCTTTTCCTTACTCTATTTTTCTTTTACTTTCTTTCTTTTCCTTTCTTTTTATTTATTTTTTTCCTTTTTTCTTTTTTTTTTCTTGTTTTCCTTTTTTTCTTTCGAATTCGGTTTGGGGAGGGGGGGAAATTCCTTTTTGCTCCCCCCGTGGATTCGCGCCTCAACTGAATCAACTAAATATGTTGTTGAATCAATTAAATTTTAAACAGAATCAGCTAAATGTGTTATTGACTGAATTTATTTAATTGTTGGCTATCTCATTTAATATATTTATTAATTTTTCTATCTTTTTTGACTTTGTCCATAAAAATATCATGTTATTCGAGCTATTGATGTACTCCTCTCAATGTATGCCACTCATTCCATACATTTCTCCACTTAACACGGCAGCCAATAAAGTGGTCATAATTTAAAATGTCGCATTTTATGTTAGTTTAGGATATATTTTATAAATAACATAATATTAAATTAACTCTTGTTCATTCATAATTCCATGTAATCGTTTAATTTAAATAAAAACAATATTAAATGAAAATGCTTTAATACACTCACACGCACACAGCTCTCAACGCAGCATACTTATACACACACACACAGACACCTTGGTGGCCCTATAAATTTAACAATTTTATTAACGTGAGTTGAGTTTTTATGCATAAATTAAATTGTTATGATTTCTTGATTCTTATTATTTCACCATTCACGCAATCTTTAAAAATAATAATTGAAAAGTCTTCAATTATTTTCTCCCCTTCTTAGTTAGAAATGTTGTACTATTCTGTTATTTTTTTTTTTTTTGTTTGCTTTACAGTGGGCAATGTTGGAATTTCATGTGCTTTTTTTCTGGGTGTAGTGTGTGTTTTCTTATTATAAACAATTTCTAATTTTATTAAGTACTTAATACTGTTTAAATTAAATTGTTTGGTTTTCTTCTGTTGTTGCGATTTTTTTTTTGTTTTTTTTTCTTGCTTAATTTAATTAGATGCTACTGCTGTTTAATGTATCATAGAGTGGACTGAAAATGTTAATTTTCAAATCTAGAAGAAAAACTTTGGAAAAAAAAATTTTCTCAGTTTTGAATTTTAAGTAAATGTGTAAAAATATTGGCCCGTAACATAGAAAAATGAAAAGTCTATTTTAACAAAAGTTTTATTTTAAATTTAAAATTTTCTATACATTTTTTGAAAGTCGATTTTAAAAACAAAAACAATTTGTATTGAAATAAAATTAAAAGATCATTTTAAATTTATTTTATTTTCTTGTGGTAAGGCTAATTTTTTGTAATGGTAGTTTTAAACTATTTAAAGTATTCTGATTAATTTTTATTAAAAATAATAAAAATTGTTTTATTCCACCTTTAAAACATTATAATTCGAGTAGGTTCATTCTAGCTCGAGGTCATTATTTTCTTTACTAATTTAAACTATGATATTCTCACAGAATAATTTGAAAGAAAATGATTTTTATGTTTTATATTTTATTGACCTCGAGCTAGAATAAACCAACTCAAAATATACTATACTATTTAAAAAGTGTTTTTTTTTAATTTCTGATTTTCTTCCCACTCTAATTTCTAATCAACTTCTTCTCAAATAAGTTTAATTTTTACATTTTGTTTTTTTATAGTTAAATTAACATACAAAATATTTAAGTTTTTATTGAATTTATTTTGATTTCTGGTTTTATTTGTTTATAAAATATAATTAAATGTGGCAGAATTATGTTGAATACATATCATATTATTATGCTAATGTTCACAGGTGATTTTAATTTACAACCATGTTTGCTGTATGTAACTGTTTTAAAATGTAATAAAAAATTTCATTAAATTCTAATTAAGTGAATATTTTTTTGTGTGTAGTAGTATTTAATTGTTTATATTTTTTTAATTTCATGGCTTGATTGAAGATTTTTTTTATTGAAATTGTAAAAACACTTTATGCACGCAGAAAAAAACATGGTTGCGGTGATCATGATTTAAGAGCGTCATATTGTGATTGGGAATATGATTGTAGCAATAATGTTAATATGATTGAAGGCAACAAGGAATGTTAATCATTATATGATTGCGGCAATAATGGCCTAAATGTTATATAATTATCATAATATGATTCCAGTTTAATATTTTTTTTTTTGAAATTGAGAAAATATATTATGCTTTAATACCACACGTTTATAGAGATTCTTCATTACTTTTTTTGGATAAAGTTCACACTAATAATTTATTTTTTGTTTTTAAATGTTGTTTTTATAAATATGAAAACATTTTTATTAATTTTGGTTCAATTTAGTTGCAACCTGCGTTTTACATCAATGCACAGTGGTAAACTTCGGCCAAAACCCTATAACTTCTTTAATATTTTATATAAATTTATAAAATGTTGTAGGTAGGTTAAGAATATAATAATAAACCAATTTCGCGAAAAAAAAATTCCGCGGATTTTTTTTTTCCGCGAAATTTTTTTTTTTTTTTTGTTCGCGAAAAAAATTTTTTTGAAGGTGTTTTAAGATGTTGTGTCTTAATCGTCAGTATTTAATCCATCTTCTTTTTTTATGTGTTTTCCACAGCTCAAAAAACTCTGTATTTACATATAAATGACCCAACTTTAAAAGGCTCTATCTAAAAGACTTGGTTAAACTTGGTACTGATGTTAATTAGTACTTACTTGGGAACCCTTATACTAATTTGTGGTATAGCGACTTAAGAGCAATTTTGAGCAAAAAGTATTTTTTTGGGCTTTCCAAAGTTTGTATTTTTTATAAATTTTTTATTTTTTTAGATTTATTTTCACCACCACTGTTTAAATTGATCCACGCACTCGAAATCGCCGAAATGCATATGACATGTAAAAATAATGCTAAGTTTTCAAAATATATCAATTTCAAGACAAAAATTGTTTTTTTTAAGTTTTCAGCCTACTTGGATTTCAAAGTTGCAAATCACAACTTTTAAATTTAAAAAATAATAAATACAATTACTCAACTTTGCTTCGTTATAAAACCTAAACTAGTCAAGGGATTGGCACAAAACTTTGTAATCGCATGTTTTGAAGTGTTAGCTCTCATTTGGCATCAATTTGGAAAAAAAAGAAAAATTTTTTTTTTTTAGTTTTGGCCGGTTTTTACAAAAAAGCTGTTAATATATCCTTTTTTTAAATATAGTCAAAAATATAAATATATATAAAAACTGCTAAAACAAAACATTCGCAACACTTATTTTCTATTGCACTAGGAAAATAAGTTTATTCAATATAAGTTTTAAGTATACACGTTTAATACTTGCTTTATTTCTAAGTAAGTATATACCCCTTTAATAACAAAAAACTTAAAATTTTTTTTTTTTTTGGGTACTAAAAATTTTTTTTTTTTTTTTTTTGAATATTTTCCAAAAACTTAGTTATTTTTATTATTTGATCTTATAAAAAACAGTCTTTGATGTTAAGAAAATCAATAAAAAATAATTTTTAAGCACGAACTTTTTTATGTATCTCAAAAAAAATTTTGGTTTTGATTTGGGATACCAACGGCAATCAAATACTGGTTTTAAAGCAAAATGGCCCACTGTATACTTATTTTATCGAATTCTTTACTATAAATTTATGGTATGCAATACAATAAATCCCTTTATATAAAAAAACACTAAAATATTGATGTATTTTTTATATTTTTTACAGTAAATATAATAAATAATAAAAAAAAAGTTATCCAATTTTTGATTTTTTTAAAAATTTTTTTTTGCAACTTAAAAAAAAAAACTTAGTTATTTTTATTTTTTGATCTTATAAAACATAGTTAAAGCTACAAAAAAAATAAAAAACAAAAAAAAATTATTCACGAACTTTTTTTATGAAGGCCATTAAAATTTGGTGATTTTGGGGATTTTAGTAAAAGTCACAGATAACTTTTAAAGCAAAACGGCCCACGTACTGCATAAGTTTTTTCTGAGTTTTTATTATATTTTTACAGAATACTATATAATATATCAATGTGTAAAGAAAAAATACTTGATTTTTTTTCCAATATTTATTCCATTAATAATACAGCTTTTGAAAAAAATTAAATAAAGACACAAAAAAAACCTAACTTTTTTCCAACTTCAGACAAAAACTTAGTTATTTTTATTGTTTTCCCCTATAAACCATAGTCCGAGCTATCGAAAAAGCGAAAAAAATAATTTTTTGACTCACGAACTTTTTTTTATGCATTCCATCAAAATTTGTCAATTTTTGGGGATTCGGTTGAAAAAATATAGATTTCAGAGCATTACAAAAATGTGTTTAAGATAAATTCTAAAAAATTGCAAATACAACTTTTAGCAAATATATTTAAGTAACTTTTGCAAAAGAAAGTTCGTTGATTTCTTTAAAATTCGATTTTTCATAATTATTTTAGTAAACCTATAAAAATCAATTTTTAGGTTTTAACACAATAGCGTTGAATTTCCATACTTTACCATACCTCTTGTGGCAACATATGACTTCTTAAAAATAAGAAAAGTACATATTTCTTTTAGTTTACTATTAAACTGTAAAAATACAAAAAATCATCAACATTGAAGACATACCTTTTTTTTTTGATTTTTGCCAATGAAAAGAATCACTGTGCACCCGACTTATTTCGGTGGACCTGACCAGGTAAATGACCAACATATATGCCAAACTTCAGGAGCCTCCGTAAAGTCTTTCGAAAGTTAGCGTGTTTTCAACAGGCAGACGGACATACGGATCGCTCGCTTCAAATCGATGGAGGATCATGAATATATGTATATGTGTACTTTATTGGGTCCTTGACCAATATTTCAAGTTGTTACAAATGGAGTGACAAACTTTTATATACCCTCTATCACTAGAGTGGAGGTTATAAAAAACCGAAAAAAAATGTATTAATAATTTTTTTAATTGACTCAATTACAAAATTTACTCAAACATTTTTATAAGTGGCCGGGAAACATTTTTTTCTACTAAACCTAAAAATTTTGCGGTACATATTAAAGGCCACGGAATAAATTAACCAATGATGTTCGGTGATCACAGTTTTGGATTTTTTTTAATTATTAAAAAAAAATAAGTCTTGCGATACATCATATTTATTAATTTTGATGCGCTAAATGCGAATACCAATTTTTTTTTGAAATCGGTGGAACGGGTTTCGAGATATTATTGAATTTGAATGTTGTCATTCAATTGGTACGGCCAAGAAATTAAAACAGAAAATCGTAATACTTTAAAACTTTTATTTAAAATTAATTTGAGCAAAATCCGGCCATTTTAACCTGCGACGCCCTTCAATCAAAGTATTGGTTTTTTACACCCTCCAACCACAGTATAGGGGTATACTCACTTTGTCATTTCGTGTGTAACATATCGAAATATCGGTTGGGGACCTCACAAAGTATATATAATATTGATCCATGATAGAATCTAAGACATTCTAGCGATGTCCGTCCGTCCGTCTGTAGAAATAACGACGCAGTCCAAACCAAAAGAGCTAGATCCCTGAAATTGGGCAGGAACATCTCTTATGTTACTGGTAAGGTTAACTTCGAAGATGGGCAAAATCGGACTAGGTGAAAAAAGTTTCGCCTTGAAGAACTAAAACGACCCCTGAAAAATGCGATATTTTTACGATTTTTTTTTAATTTTTGCTCAACAAATGTAACATTTGCATGCCATATTATGTTCATAGACCTGCGCTTGGACCTGGGGGGGTTAGGAAATTCGATTTTTTCAGACCGTGGTTATAGAAAAAAAAAATAACGATAAAAATTTATTATTTAAGCGTAAATAGCATATAGAAATAATTTATAAGCATATAAAGCGGGGGTACAGGTGTCCCCCACCAACTCCACCGACCCCCCCACCCGACAAACAAAAAAAAAAGACGCCCCTGCGATTTTTTTAATTTTAACATGTTGGACGGTATAAAAGATTCGGCACAGCCGAATTTAACACTCTTACTTGTTTTAGGATAATTTGGCCAAAAAAAATCTAAATTTTGAACGATGGGCGCCATGGGATAATATGGTTTCATTTGGCTCATCAATTTTTTGACCGCTTGACGGACTTCAGAAAAGACAATCAAAAAAATTTGATCGGGTTAAAATGACCGCATTAAAAAAAAAAAAAGACTTAACTTAAACTTTGTAAAATTTTTTTACTTCAAAATAGTTTATACATTTTCCTACAATTTAACTAAAAGTTGGGAAATTTTCTTAACTGTTAAAAAAAAATTTTAGTTCATGTACTGTTAAATAGACCATTACTTTCCTAAAACTCCCTAATACATGAAAGGAATTCTTACCGCCAATAAACATTTTCCCTAAATATATGAAAAAAATCTTTATTTTTAAGACAAATTTTCAAATTTCTTTAGTTTTTTAGGACGTCATTTTCTACCAATTAGTTCATCTTCCTAGATTTGAGGAAGTTTTTTCCACTATTTAAGTAAAATTTTTATAACTTAAGGAAATTTTTTTTTCAAAAAACTTAAAATGGCGATATCTTGAAAACTATGCCAGATAGAACAAAATGGAGGCAATTTTTGGTTATTTGGTCATATTTATATGTGTGTATGGCATATCTCGGTAAATATTGCCAACACAACAAAAAGTTCGAATACCCAAAAGCTCTCCGAGTAATAGTTTTAAAGTTATCGAGTTTTTAAAATTCTCAAGGCCCCAGTGGTCCCCTAAATTCACGTATCTCAAAAACTAAGCAAGGTAGAGCGAAACGGACAAACATTTTTGATAAAAAAACTATAAAAATTAAGGAACCGAAATCGGTCTGGGCTCATCAGGGTCTGAAGCTATGGGGTCCGACCCCCGTGGAGTCTCCACTTAATCTGGTGAAATTGGCGTTATATTTATTTTTTTTTTTCATTCCTTATTTTTAAGAAAAATATGAACTTAAAAGAAGGAAAACATGGAAATGAAGCTAAATCATTATCAATTTTCCTTGAATTTAGTTAATTTTCCCATTTTTTATTTAATTTTTTTTTTCAGTGCGGATTTGGCTTAAATTTAGTTTAAATAAAAGTGAGGGTCAAGCTCAAACAAAGGGTCAAGGGAAAGAAATTAAATGATTTTGTTTTATTTCTTGAACACAGGAAAAAACTGTCAATTTTTGCTAATTTTTAATTTAAGCAGTATCTCGAAACCAATTGCCCGATTTCAAAAATTTTTTGATATTCGTATTCAGCACATCAACATTAATTTATCACAACATATTTTTTCTTTGAGTTTTTTTTAAACATTTTCAAAAATACAAAACTTTGACCGCGAAGGATTAATTTAATCCGACTGGCTCCAAATTTGTACTACATAAGTTTTAGGCTTAGTAAAATAAAAATTTGCCCGGTCATTCATAAGCGGAAGAAAAACTTGTTTGCTAAGTTGCAAAGAGTATGACAGTTTTATCAAATGTCCCTATGTATTTAAGACATAAACATACTTGTTAAAGTTTGAAGAAAAAAATTTTGAAAAATATTTTAAAACAGTCTATCTCCAATTCCAAAGAGGTCTGCCAATTTTAAATTTTCTCCAACTACTATAACGGCCATAAGATTACCCCTAGACCAGTCTTATGTATTTACACTCACAATATATTTGTAATTTAAACATTTTCTTATAGTATTCCAGCCCTCTATTTTCAACCGCTTAGGGGTTAAATACCCTCCCCAAGGGCATGTGGAGAGTATTCATAGATTCGGCTAAGTTCAACTTAACTTTTCTACTTGTTTTTAGCTGCTCCACTTTTAATTTTTACTAATTTGTGTGTGAATATTAAAACAAAAATGGTTTATACAACCACCATCAAAAAAAATATATGTTTAAACATAATTAGTTGCTTAAACTAAAAATTTCTACTTAACTAAAAAAAGGCTATAATTAAATCACAGACAAAACATTTCATTTTTATGATATATTTTTTGACAGTTAAAAAGTTATTTTAAATGTCTCTCTCCATTTTAAATGATAGCAGTCATTAAAAGTGTAACACTTTTTTTAAAAAGTGTTTTTTTGGTGGAATTTCTTATGAATGTGAAAAAAGCAAAATACGAAAAAACTAATTTGTGACATGTATAAGATGACTAATTTTTAGTGAGATGGTAGGTAAATGGTCATTAGTCGCTATAGTTCCCATAATTTCAAAATTCATAATTTTTGTTTTTATGACTTTCATTAAGTTAACTTAATATATAAAATATTAAAAAAAAAAAACAAACATTTTAATAATAAAGTAAAGTGCATAAAATTGTTTCTTAAAAAAATTAATAAAATTTTAATAAAAATTTATTCAACTTTCACAAAGAAAAAAAAGATTTCTATTGTTGGACATTTTCAATTAAAACGTTGTTATATTAACAAATATATTCAACAACACAATTTTTCAATACAATTAACCTGTTTGTTAATAAAACAACGTTCAAATTGAAAATGAGACAACAATGCAAACAAAAATTTCTGTGCAACAAACAAAATATTTTTTTTTAATTATAAAATTCATTGCTTTAGATTTATTGATTCCTAATCTGGCTTTGTTGCATATATAAGTTCTTATGATTTCTGTTAAGTCAAGACTCTTAAAATTGTCATGTTTTTAAACTTTTAGCAGTTACGTTGGATTTATATTTTTTTAACATCGACATATTATTTGTTAATATGGTTTTATTTTAAATTAAAACTTGTTTATGTCGATTGGTAAATAAATTAATTAGAGACTTGTAATTGTATTTCAGTTGCTACAATTCATACAACTCATACTAATTGTAGTTGTAGTTTTTTAAATATTCACAAATATGTTAATAAATTCAAAACAAAATATATTTGTAAAGACAAATTGTTTTGTGTTTTTACAAGTTCATCGTGACAACTATAAATACTAAATAAATATTCGTTTAAAATGTTAATTGTTTAAATATTTTACTAATTAATCAATTACAAATAGATTTTGCTTAAAACACTTTATTGCTGGTAATAAAGGCATTTACAGTAAATCCGGTATTATTGTCCTCTAATTGATATGCGCGGGAACTTGATTGGTATTTATTCGATATTCCCGCTATTTTGGGTGTTACCAATTGCTCAGGAAATTTTAAAATTATAAGGTACACACTAAAATCGTACTTCATTTAGAAGTCTTACCCTTTTCCCCCCGGACACCTGATCAAAAAACTCTTTACCGAAAACTTGAAAACATTCAGGTCTTAATTTTTTGGCACTGTAATGCTTAAAATATTAATACGATAACGATAGGTTGTATTGATAGCTCTATATGGAACTAAGAAAATTGCATTTAGGTTTTTCCAATTTTTCAATACCGGGAGGCGTGGCTAAATATTGAAAAAATTAACAAATTTGTGTGAGTTTTCTTGATTAAATATTAAAACAAAATGCACCATAATCTCAAAAATTTGCATTCATGTATTTTTTTTTTTTTAATTTAACCAATACTCAGGGGATGCCCCCTACTCATGCAGTGCATTGTATTGATCAGGAAAATAGGGTATGGGAAGGAGGAAAGAGGGAGTAGTGTTTGTGGATATTTGATTTAAATTTTTCTAAATTGAAAGTAACAGGGAAGACCTCTGCAGGAAATTTGTTCCACATACGAATCGTTCGACTGAAAAACGAATTTTCTCTGTAATGCGTTGTGCGAAACACAGGGCAATCATTTACAAACGGATTAGCTCTACTAGATAAGCGAGTATTACGAATAAATACTCGGGCTCGAGGAATAAGTTCACTTATCTCAGATGAGCACCTCCCGTGGTAATATCGATAGAAAAGTGTCACACAACCCACATTCCGACGATGCACATTGGTTCCAAATCAAAATCTAGCTGGACAAAAGTCCAAAAATTAGTGTCCTTAAAATTGGGAATAGTGCAAGGGGCAAGCTAAGGGTGTGTTCTGATCAAACTAATAACCATTTTTTGGAATTAGATCTTTAACTTTGTTAAATATGCGAATGAAATAACATTTTTGGTATCCAATATTTAAAAAAAAAATATATGTATATAAGTGTTCAACTAATAACATCATATTATCCATGTTACATCAATGGTTTCAAAACGGTTTATGTACAAGAAAGCTACAGATTTATACTTATTCTGTACATTAATAAGAAATTTATTATCGATCTTCTTCTTATATTTTTTGCATTTTGAAATATGGTCAATAATAACAATATTTTTGAGGACTTATGAAACTTCCGCAGCTTGCCAAAACCGAATCCAGGCATATCATGTCGAATTACTACATACAACTTATAGGTAATTTATTACTGAACGTTGTCATGCAGACATTTCTTGCAGGTTTTTGCAGGTTTAAAATTAATCACAGTTTTTATGAAAATATATTTTCGCCAAAATTTTTTTTTCTAAATAAAGTATTGAATTTTTCTAAGTTTTTGATAACTTTTATGTATTATAATTATGCTTAGCTTAAATAAAGCATTAAATGTGATGTTTCTTATTAAACCGCGGCCAATTACACAATTCGACAAAATTCAAAAATGTCTGTCCGTCTGTAGAGGACACGATACAGTCCAAAATAAAAGAGTTAGACTTCCGAAGTTTGCCACGAATATGTCTTATATTCCTAGGCAGGTTAAGTTCGGAAATGGATAAAATCGGACCAAGGGGAAAAAAGTTTCCCCTTGGAGAACTAAACCAACCTAAGAAAAATCGCATTTTTTGCAGGGTGTTTTGTACTTTTGCTAAGCAAATGCGACATTCTTCTCTCAGATGAAGTTCGAAATCGCAAGGGGAAGGTGCTCCCTAACGTTTTCCACCAACCCCCCCCCCCCCAAAAAAAACGCCCCTGGATTTTTTTATATTGTTTTTTTTACATTTTGGAGGGTATAAAAGATTCGGCACAGCCGAATGTAACACTCTCACTGTTTTTTTATTTTTTTTTACATTTTGGAGGGTATAAAAGATTCGGCATAGCCGAATTTTACACTCTTACTTGTTTTTTCAATTACACTTCTCGACAAAATTTTTTTTTTTTTTAGAGATTACAAAACTTTCAAAAAATAAGTTTTTGCATTTCATATATCTGTTCTACATATAAACCATTTTTGTCATTAATGAATTAGTGAAATTAGAAAAAAAATAAAAAGTTGTCGATTAGTGTAATCGACTTAGAAAAATTTAAATATGTTTTTTGAACTCAGCGACCCCATAAACATATAAAACGGTGATAAAATAATTTTGTCCAGCTAGATTTGGACTTGGAACCACTGTGCGATGCTCCAATTAATCACTATTGGATACACTACTGGATACACTACACTAAGAAAATTATGTCATTAACTGTTTGTAGGTTATTTTAAAAAGTAATCAGTAAAGTCATTTTAAAAGAAAAATCACTTATTTTATAAAGGATTTATTTTTTTTACTGTTTCTGTAGTTTAAAAAAAATAATTTACTGTATTAAAAACGAATTTTCTGTTACATTTAATTTCGGCAGTAAAAAATTTCTTCTATAATTTTACTGTTTTTCAATACAAAATAACTGAATATTCAGTAGTTTTTTAATGTTTTGGTTAGTCATTAAATTAACATTTAAAATTGACTGTAATGTGTTTTTATTTTAAATGCAAAAACAGTGGAATGGTTTTTAAATGAAATTTCATTTGTTTTAATTGAATGTTCACTGGAATTTACCCACATAATTCTTTGAGTGTACTGTCATTGATAAGCTTCATCGCCCTCCCCTGAACACGGTCCAAAAGCTTCAGAATAGACACTGAAGCTCCTGCCCATATATTTGAGTTGTATTCCATTTTCGGCCGGATTTAGCTGGTATAAATAGTAAGGAGATCGGATGGAGTGAAGTAAGTTTTGCACCGTTTTAGAAAACCAAGACTTGAATGCCTCTTTCGACACTTGAAATACGTGCTTATTCCAACGGACATCACACTGTATTCTCATGCCCAGAACATCAAGAGTATCCGATTCCCCAATATCTATACCATCCATAGCTACAGATGACAATGTTAATTCCACAGCTCGTCTGGGGGTTAACATACAACATTGGGTCTTGCGTGCATTAAAATCGACCTTATTCGCGCGACCCCGCTCGGAGATTGTAAAAAGGTCCTGATTGAGAGTGTCATTCATGTTCTGTCGCATGCCCTCTATCTCCAAAGAACTTGGCCTGTGATCAAATGAAAATGAATGACAAATGTTGCTGTCATCTGCAAAAGAGTAGATAGGATTTAAAGTCTGACCGAGAAGGTCATTAATAAAAATAAGAAAAAGGGTAGGAGAAAAAACAGAAAATTGCGGTACCCCTGAGTTTAGCTGAAACTCGTTTGATGAGCCCCCATATAAAACAACACGTATAGTGCGGTCTCTGAGAAAACTCGTTATAAATCGAGAGAAAATACTACCGACACCAAAAGCAACCAACTTAGTCACGAGTGCCCCGTGCCACACACGATCGAACGCCTTGGAAATATCTAGAACAACCACTTTACTCTCACCAAAGTAGTGGAGTGACCGGCTTCAACGTTCCGATAGAAACGCCAACAGGTCTCCCGTAGATCGACCGCTACGGAAGCCATACTGTCGATCATTTAAAAGTGAATTGGTCTCTAAATACTTCACAAGATGGTAGTTAACCATGGTCTCCATCACTTTGGAGAGCGCAGAGCAAATTGCGATTGGGCGGTAATTTTCAGGGTTGTTAGCCGCACCCTTTTTAGGGATTGGCTGGACATTGGCCACCTTCCAGCATGAGGGGAAGACTCCCGCACGGTATGAAGAGCTGAAAAGGTTTGCCAATGGACGTGCTAACGTAGAAGAGCACTGTTTTAGCACCAGTGCTGATATGCCATCCGGCCCCAGTGACTTGTTTACGTTGAGATCCGAAAGAACCCTTTTGACTGCTCGAGCCCTAAAGAAAATCGAAGGCATAGTATAGGATACCCTTTCGAGAACGATTGATCGCTTTCCGGCAAGAAAGAATTTCTTGCAAAAAGTTCAGCGAAGAGGTTGGCCTTATCAACCGGGTCGGTGAATGATTGATCGTCCTTTAAAAGAGTTGGAATAGAAGAACTAGCATTATCCTTTACCCTTTTAACGAACGACCAAAAGGTCTTACTTACCCGAGGAGCAGAAAGAACCTTTGCACGTAGACGCCGTACGTAAAGAACCTTTTCGCGTCTAAGTACTTTGGCACACTCGGTTCTCGCCTTTTTGCGATGCAGATCAGTAATGACGTTCTTATTCGAACGCCAATTACTGAACGCTTCCTCTCGGGATCTGACTGCATTTTTGCACGTCTGGTTAAACCAACACTTGTGTTTTGATTTAGCCGAAATATGCTTTGTTGGAATAAAAAGTTTCATTCCTAGCATAATAATATTGACTATCATTTCTGCAGCGGCATCGACTTTGTTGTCGAGAAAACATATTTTCCAGTTAAAATGCCGAAAGAAATCGTTGAGCTCGGCCCAACGAGCTTTTTCATAGAGGAAAATAGAGCGCTTCGGCGCTAAGTTAGAAACGCTACGAAGAGTAGAATATGAAAAAGATGCAGAAATAGTACTGTGATCCGAATTACCGATAGGTGCAAGTATTTTCACTTCGTACTTTTCAGGGTAGGAAGTGGGGAAGAGGTCGAGAGTGTTCCGCGACTGCCCTTCAACACACGCATTGTGTGTTGGCTCATTCACAAGTTGCGCAAGATCATTATGCGCGGCGAAAAGCTCAGCGTATTGGCGAATCCAGGATGAGTTGTGGATATTAAAATCACCAGCAACTACGATTTCACTATTCGGACAATTCTCCAGGATTTTCGAAATTGAGTCGGAAAGGGCATCGAAGCCATCAAGGGATTTAGCCATTTCCGTGTTTGGACTTCTATATAAAAATCCGAAATGCAAAATGTGTGACCTGATCTGGAATTTAACCCAAAGAGAGCTAAATTCCTTATCATTACAGTTCAACTGTTGCTGATACTGGTACGCAACATCATCGCGAATGTACATTGCATGGCCCCTATGCAAAGAAAAGAGAAATAGAAGATGATACCCAGGTATGTGAAAATTCTGTGGATCAGCATCCTCACAAACCTGAGTTTCACATAAGGCGAAGACATCCGGCCTATAAAAACGAATGTGAGCATATACTGAAAACTGATTCGCTCTCAGTCCGCGTATATTGCAGAAGTCTATGCGAAATCTGCCTGGCATAACAAAATAAAAAAAAAAAAATTAAATCAATATTCCTTACAAGTGTATATGGGGCACAGTAGTCAATTAACATTTTTGTTATTTTTTTTAACTTTCGAATTACAAATTTACAACATGCTAGATTTTTTTTCGCTTTAATTCATTTGAATAGATAAAATCAAAAATATAAAAAATTATCTGGTTTTACTTTTTTTTTATTGTTGGCAACATGTTGAAAAGCGATGAATTTTTTGATAAATTTGTCATAAGCTTACAATTCATTTGTTAAATCAATCATTATTTTGATTGACTATAAAAAAAATTTATCAGATTTTTTATCAAAATCGAAAAAATGATTGATTAAAAAATAATTGTTATCAACCACCTACAATTTGATGATTGGTATAGCAATTTTATTAATTGGAGGAATTTCAATCAAAAAATTGATTGAATTCACGTTTTTGCTGATTTAAATTCGATTCAAATGTTTTCTGTGTAGATCTCTAAAAAAAAGTGTTTCAGAATAGATCTCTCTAAAAAAGTGTTTTGTTGAAGGAAGAACGTTTTGGAAGCTCAGAATTTGTATGTAGAAAAAATACATTAGAATTCGAGTCTTTTTCTACGTATGATGCCTCTAAATTTGTAAATTTTTGTAAATTTTTTCTTAATATTAGAATTTTTCGAAAAATGGGAACTTTTCTACATGAAAGTGTGTTTTTAAATATTTAGAAAATAAAGATCCTGTAAAAAATCAAGGTTTCTCTATAGAGTTCTTGAAAACAAATTTTGTAAATATCTAAGTTCCTTACTAAAATATCAAACGCTCTCTTATAATAATTTATAAATCATTTTTCAATGTTGCCAATAATATCCAATAAGTGATAGAGGCATCATCCAAAATGTAAACAAAAATTTTTTTTAATTAAAAATTTGTTTTCATCAATTTCGGTGTTCATTAACAACTTTTTTTCCACCAACAAATTTTTTTCACCCAATTATTTTTTCTTAAATTTTTTTTTTTATTAAAATTACATTTTTATCAATTGCTAGTTTGACCTTTTTCTAACATAAAAATTTTTTATTTGCTTAACAATATTACAAAAAAATAGTTAGATGCCCCTGTGCCGAATGCCCAAAGACAAGTAACATCATCGATTTTGATCTAAAATTTCGATCAGACTCACTCTACCTTTCTTAGTTTTCGAGATATGGGTCATGAGAATTTTGAAAATGAAATAACTTATAAAACTTACTTTCGGGTCTTTGGCAATCATATTCTATTTGTTGTGTCTGCAGTATTTACAGGCTTTCGAAAAAAGTATTGTGTTCATTCACACAGAAAACGGATTCGTTGTACCAAATTTAGAACCAACCAAATTTTTGTAGTCCAGCCAACTATCACTTTTATCAGTTGTGATTACTAATAATTTCGATTTAGTCAATTGGTATTTATATCGAATTTCAGTTAGAGCAACTGAATATATCGGTTGAAACAACGAAAAATTAAAGGAACAAAATGGTTGTTGTGACCGACATAATACCACCACAACTAAAGTATTTTATTAATGGGGCCATTCAACCGTTAAATAAAAAGACAAAAATAATGTTTTTTTTTTTTTTTTAAATATATTTATTAAATAAGTTAAGTTAATATATAATACAATTTTTAAAAATAATTTTTTTTTAAGAAAAATTCTCAGAATCTGAGAAAAATGTCACAGCACCAGAGACTTTTTCTATAGAAAAAATGTCTCAGAATCTAAGACTTTTTTTAAAGAAAAAATGTCCCAGAATCTAAAACTTTTCCAATAGAAAATACGTCTCAGAATCTGGGACTATTTCTATAGAAAAAACGTCTCAGAATTTGAGACTTCTCTAAAGAAAAACGTCTTAGAATCAGAGATTTTTTTTGGAGAAAAAATGTTTCAGAATCTCAATGTCTAGGAATCTGAGACTTTTTCTTTTAAAATAATGTCTCAGAATCTAAGGCTTATTCTATAGAAAAAATGTCAAAAAATCTTAGACGTTTTCTATAGAAAAATTCTTAGAATTTAAGCAATTTTTTTTTATAGGATGGTTTCAGATTTTGAGAAATTTTTTCTATTGAAAAAGTCTCAGATTCTGAGAAATTTTTTCTATTGAAAAAAATTTAAATTCTAAAACATTTTTTCTATAGAAAAAGACTCAGATTCTGAGACATTTTTTCTATAGAAAAAGAGTCAGATTCAGAGACATTTTTTCTGTAGAAAAAGTCTCAGATTCAGAGACATTTTTTCTGTAGAAAAAGTCTCAGATTCTGAGACATTTTTTCTTTAGAAAAAGTCTCAGATTCTGAGACATTTTTTCTTTAGAAAAAGTCTCAGATTCTGAGACATTTTTTCTTTAGAAAAAGTCTCAGATTCTGAGACATTTTTTCTATAGAAAAAGTCTCAGATTCTGAGACATTTTTTCTATAGAAAAAGTCTCAGATTCTGAGACATTTTTTCTATAGAAAAAGTCTCAGATTCTGAGACATTTTTTCTATAGAAAAAGTCTCAGATTCTGAGACATTTTTTCTATAGAAAAAGTCTCAGATTCTGAGACATTTTTTCTATAGAAAAAGTCTCAGATTCTGAGACATTTTTTCTATAGAAAAAGTCTCAGATTCTGAGACATTTTTTCTATAGAAAAAGTCTCAGATTCTGAGACATTTTTTCTATAGAAAAAGTCTCAGATTCTGAGACATTTTTTCTATAGAAAAAGTCTCAGATTCTGAGACATTTTTTCTATAGAAAAAGTCTCAGATTCTGAGACATTTTTTCTATAGAAAAAGTCTCAGATTCTGAGACATTTTTTCTATAGAAAAAGTCTCAGATTCTGAGACATTTTTTCTATAGAAAAAGTCTCAGATTCTGAGACATTTTTTCTATAGAAAAAGTCTCAGATTCTGAGACATTTTTTCTATAGAAAAAGTCTCAGATTCTGAGACATTTTTTCTATAGAAAAAGTCTCAGATTCTGAGACATTTTTTCTATAGAAAAAGTCTCAGATTCTGAGACATTTTTTCTATAGAAAAAGTCTCAGATTCTGAGACATTTTTTCTATAGAAAAAGTCTCAGAGTCTGAGACATTTTTTCTATAGAAAAAGTGTCAGATTCTGAGACATTTTTTCTATAGAAAAAGTCTCAGATTCTGAGACATTTTTTCTATAGAAAAAGTCTCAGTTTCTGAGACATTTCTATAGAAAAAATCTCAGATTCTAAGACATTTTTTCTATAGAAAAAGTCTCAGATTCTGTGACATTTTTTTATAGAAAAAGTCTCAGATTCTGTGACATTTTTTCCATAGAAAACATCTCATGTTCTGAGACATTTTTTCTATAGAAAAAGTCTCAGATTCTGAAACATTTTTTCTATAGAAAAAATCTCAGATTCTGAAAATTTTTTCTATAGAAAAAGTCTCAGATTTTGAAATATTTTTTTATAGGAAAAGTGTCAGATTCTGATACATTTTTCTATAGAAAAAGGATCAGATTCTGAGACATTTGTCCTTTAGAAAAAGTTTCAGATTCTTAGACATTTTTCCTTTAGAAAAAGTCTCAGATTCTTAGAAATTTTTCCTATAGAAAAGTCTCAGATTCTGAGAAAATTTTCCTTTAAAAAAAGTCTCAGATTTTGTGATGTTTTTCCTTAAGAAAAAGTCTCTGATTCTGATATATTTTCTATAGAAAAAGTCTTAGATTCTGAAATATTTTTCTATAGAAAAAATCTCAGATTCTGAGATATTTTTCCTAAAAAGAATGTCTCTGATTCTAAGATATTTTTCCTAAAGAGAAAGTCTCTGATTCTTAGAGATTTTTCCAATAATAAAAGTCCCAGATTCCGAAACATTTTTCCTAAAGAAAATGTGTCAGGTTCTGAGACATTTTTCCTTAGAAAACTCACAGATTTTAAGACATTTTTCCTATAGAAAAATTCTCAGATTCTGAGAGATTTTTCCTATAGAATAATTCTCTGATTCTGATGCATTTTTCCTATAGAAAGTCTGAGATTCTGAGAAATGTTATCTATAGGAAAAGTCTCAAAAATATGGAATTTTGCTGTAAGAAAAATGTCTCAGAATTTGCGAATTTATCCTATAGAAACAGTCCCAGACTCTCAAACATTTTGCAATAGAAAAAAAATCTGATATTCAGTGATATTTTTATGTGATATTTTTTATGCAAACAGGTTACCTCTTATATATCGTAAACTTAGGTTTTCCTTTAAAGTTCGAGTGTTGATATTCATCGTATGTTTAGATACTGAATTGGAGAATCCACACGAAATATGGATCCAAATTTCTTGTTTGATCTTTAAGTGTTAATTTTTTTCCTGCAAATGAAACCAATCTTTATTAAAATAGTACACATGTTTTTTGCACAGTTTTAAACATACTTACGTTTTGTGGTTTATTATCCTTTTTTTAACAGCATATTTAATTGATGTTTTGGTTTTTCTTTGCAAAAAATATTTTGAAAAAAATATTAGATGGAAAATTATTTTGTTTTTTGATGACGTTTTAGTTATTTAACTAAGTTTTTGTATAAGCAACATACAATTAGTTGCAGTAACGTTTTTACAAAATTGAAATATGATTGTGTTTACCAATACTTAATTGTTCTTACACAGAAAGAAATAAAAAAAAAATTTGAGTAAATTTTTAATACTATTGAGTAAAAAATTACTCAATTTTCCACCAGTAAACGATTTAATAGTATTGAGTAAATTTTTAATAAAAATTTATTAAATGTTTGCCAAAAAAATTTGAGTAAATTTTTAATTGACACTATTAAGTGCAGGAACAGAACAAGAAGCACCACCTTTTAAAAACAGAACAAGTTTTATTTCACATCGGCGCCGGCCACCGGTTTAATCTGCCAAACCGTATGGAAAAAGTCGTGCCGGGCTTATTCTGTTTCTACTCTAAAAAAACAAAGTTTAAAAAAATTTCATATTTTTTTACAAAGAAAAAAAAACATGTTTTTCAAACTTTACCAAATATATTTTTGTCTTAAAGACATAAAAAAATTTTATAAATATGATTACAAACTTTCATGTATATATACAAAAAACTATAAACTAAACGAGAATTAAAAAAACTAAGAAAATTCCAAAAAAAAATTAAAAAAGCTATTAAATTCTTATTAAATTATTTACTCAATTTGTTTTTAAATTTTTGAGCAAATTTTTAATTGCGTCAATTAAAAAATTACTCAAAACTTTTTTTAAATTTAAACAAGTGATTACTCAAATTGTTTTTCCCCATATTTTTTTCTGTGTAGATAGTATTACATTAAAATTTTTAATTTCAAATGTATTTGGAATTTTTCAAAGTTAACAACAATTTATACCAAGTATCAGTTGCTGTAACTGATTTTTAATAAAACTGAACTAATATCCTGTGCTTGTTATCAAAAATGAATTGCATTAAAAAACAAAATATAAATGAATGGTTCGGACTATTATGAAAGTTTTCGAACAAATATTATTTTCAAATTGATAAATGCAACCAATATTTTTTCAAAATGTGATTGTTTATTAGTAATTTGTTCAGATATTTGGTTTAAAATTTATTTTTTAAATAATGATAATTGAATATAAGTAGTTGTAACTAAAACTTATAATCCCAAACCAAATTTGAGGAGCTTCAACTGAGTTCCAAATAATTTTTTCCCTGTGTGTTAGAACGATAAAAAATGTATAATGTGAGGATCATAGACATTTTTGAATATTTAAAGGTCAGCAAAGCACAAAAAAAGGTTTGGGAATCACCGCTTTAAAGTCAATGTTTCTTTTCAAGAATAAATACATAAATAGTAGTACTTCATTATCGACCCTATTGCTTTTATTTTTTTGTTCTGTTCCATGGAAATTATTACCTTGATAAATATTTCATTCAGCTCCATTATTTTGTCATTTCAATTAACGTTTATTTCCATAACTACTACTTGGTATGTAGAACATAAATCGCATTTTTTAGAAATCAAGGACGAGTAAAAAGTATAAAAAAATATAAAAAGACATACATATAAAGTAATCATTAATAAAACTATAATTTACTTAGACTTGTTTTGCCAATTAAAATGACACAAAATACCTAAAGTATAATAGCACATGAGACAATTAACCAATGTCCAATATAAATATCAGGTACGACAATAAAAAAAAAAATATCAAGACTTTAAGCACAATTTAGTTTTAAAAAAGGCAAAAAGTCCTGTATGAAAGAAGACACTTCCCATATACAGACATACATATAGAAGACACAGATATGAACTCCTCGTACAATGGCACATTTGTGTGTCACACAATTACATTTATTCACGCGAACAAATTGTAATTGCATGTAATTTCCTGCTTGTCAAACAACTGCGTTTACAAAGGCCTCCATGAGTTACAAAGATGAAGACAAAAACAAAAAATAAATAATAAAAAAAAAATTAAACAAGAAAACGAAATGAAATTTAAAACTTACAGAAAAAAAGCAACATAAACAATACAATCACTAACAATTCACAAACGTACAGCTCATACTATATGATCGTCCAAGCAACAACATGAGGACATTGGCCATATGTGGCCAACAAACTTTTGAAGATGAAAGACACAGAAACAAACAACAACTTTATTTATTCAATGGATATAGTTTTGTTACACTCAAAACAAAAATGCCTGCGATTTTTGTAATCTTGATCCATTTCTAAGACACCCTAGCTATATAGATCTGTCCATCTGTCTGTGGAAAGCAAGATGCAGTGCAAACCAAAATAGTTGTAAATTTAGTAAATGAGGGTATTACTTAAGTGAAAAAAGTATTTTTTACGTTTTGGATAGTATAAAAGATTCAGCCCAGAAGAATTGAACACTCTCACTTGCATTTTGTTCATTTGTTAAACAAATGGAACAAAATTTTAAATGAAAAAGAAAGTTTTTAAGAAAAAAAACAACTTTTGATGAAAAAAAATTTGGTTAAAAAAAATTAGATGAAAAGTTTGATAAAAAAATTTTTGAGGAAAAAAAATTTGATAAAAAAAATTTTTGACGAAAAAAATTGTTTTTTGATGAAAAAAAAAAAAAATATTGATAAAAAAATGGACTATCATATGTGAAATTGTTTTAAATATTTTTGTTGGTTATTGACAATCGTGTTACGAGAATCTTCAGAAACTATCCGGGAATAATACCGTATCTCTTGTATGGGTACCTGGACATAGGGGAGTAGATGGGAACGAGAAAGCTGATGAGGTCGCTAAGCTTGGAGCAGATGGCGTAGGAACTTTTGTTCATATTGAGCCCCCGATTCAGTACTATAGAACGAGAAGCGACTGTAGTTGCATTTCTATTGCAAACAGAAAATGGAGAGAGTATTACCAGAACAATCTGGCCGCATTACGACCTCGGGAAAACTCTCTACCTACTCTCTCTTAACAGAGAGGATTGTCGTTTACTCACGGGCGTGGTCACAGGACACTGCCTAATTACTTTTCACGCGAAAACTGTGGGACTTATCCCGGATGCCAATTGTAGAAGATGTGATGAACCTAATACAGATGAAACAGTTTAACATATTCGGTGCAAATGCCCCGCATTGGCCAGACACCGCGAGAGAATACTAGGTAAAGCAGAAATCGAGAATCTGGATGATATCGCGGCTACGGACCTTACGCAACTAAAACTGTTCGCAACATGGACTACCGCGTTTTATCCTCGTCGCTGAAGAAAATTGTGGTATCGCTATGGACCAGTCGGTCTATGCGAGGAGTCTGAACTTTAGGCTCCACCACCCCTAATAAACTAACCTCTTGACAATCGTTGCCTTATTAGTATGGTACAATTTCTAGTTTAGTTTGTGCACAAACGATTTGTCATTAGACTCGTTAGCTACTTTGTAGTAAATCGTTCCTATTTTTTGCTAAATAATCTTGACAATGGAATTTGACAAATTCCGAAACACGTGTCGATTAAGTCTTGCAAAAATGACCAACATAAATAAATTTAAAACAAAAAAAATATTTTCTTGAAAATTATGTTATGAGAATATCATGGTTTTAATTAGTAAAGAAAATAATGACCTCGAGCCAGAATAAACATCCTCAAAATATGATAAAAAAATAATTTTTAGATTTTTCCCTTAGTTTTACTAAAGAAAAATTCTCAGAGTTTTCGTATGGAAAAATTTATAGAAACCGAGTCTTTTTCACTATAGGGAGTAACCCATTAATCCAAATAAATTAATGGATTTTCAACGGCTGCGGAAGATAATTTTTTTTTTCATAAATTGTTTGTAAAAATAATTTTTGTAAAAAATTGTTTGTAAAAATAATGCTTGTACTTGTTTTATTTAAGCATTTTGTATTTTTAGGTTATAGAGAATGTACCAAAATTTTCCAGCTGTCCTCACATTTTCTATTATAACTTTTGAACCGCTGAATCGATATCGATCAAATGCAATACTAAGCTGCTCGAAACATCTGCAGTAGGGCGTCTCGTCAAATTTAAATTTTCGAATTTCATGTCGTAATACTTGCCAAACGATGGCCACCTTAGAGCTGATTGTGGGAAAATTTATGAAAAATTTTTTTCAGTCGGCAACCACACTGAAAAAAATAACTATACTGAAATTAAATAAAGACTGTTATTAATTTAAGTAAACAATTTTTTTTGAATTTACTTCAACTTATCTTAATATTATACAGAAAAAAATATCGAGAAAAACAATTTGAGTAATCACTTTTTTTAATTTTTAAATAAGATTTGAGTAATTTTTTAATTGACGCAATTAAAAATTTACTCAAAAACTAAAAAACAAAATTGAGTAAATAATTTAATACAAAATTTAATATTTTTTTTTGTTTTTTATTCTCTTCGTGTTTTGAATTCTTGTTTAGTTTATAGTTTTTTGTGTATGTATATGAAAGTTTGAAATCATCTTTATGAAATTTTCCAATGTCTTCTCAAGACATAAATATATTTGGTAAAGTTTGAAAAAACATTTTTTTCGAAAAAAAATGTGAAACTTTTTTAAACTTTTTTAACCTTTTTAGAAAAATAAATTGATAAATTTTGAGTATATTTTTACTTGACACAATTAAAAAGATACTTAAAAAATTGAAACATTTTTAATTAAATTTTTAATAGTAAAAAATTTAAAATTTACTCAATACTATTAAATTGTTTACTGGTGCAAAATTGAGTAATTTTTTACTCAATAGTATTAAAAATTTACTCAATTTTTTTTATTTTTTTTTTCTGTGTAGGTGGTTTTACTTAAAACAAAGAAAATAAATTTGAAGATAGTACATGCAAATACTTAAAAAAGCACAAGAGTTTTCCTTAATTAGTTTTTTTTAAATTAAGTTAAATATTCTTTACATTTATGGCGAATTGATTGCATTTAAGAAAAAAAAGGTTTATTAAAAAATTTTGTTTTACTTAAAATAAAAAAATTTAAATTGTGTGCACAAAAAATAAATAAGTACGTAACTTACTTAAAAATAGTACAGACATTTTCCAGACCTTAAATCAAATAAGTACTAATCTTTAATTCCAAAATGCATTTTCTTTAATTTAATCAATTTTTGTTTTAATTTAAGAAGAAAGTAATCTTTATTTTATTGATTTCATTGACTTTATTTGAATCCATATCTTCATCAGTTTAAGAAAGAATTTACTTAACTTAAGGAAAAAATACTTTAGGAATTTTGGGGACTTCATCTGGAGACCCCATGAGACCCTAACTTTATATCCATATTTCGATTTTCGCAAAATTTCAAATGCCTATAACTCTGCAAATACTACAGATACGAAAAACTTCTGAAGGCATTTTTGTAGTCCTTAACTTGTAGAGTACGCCCGCCAAAGACCCGAAAGCTCTCCGAGTTATAGTTTTCGAGTTATTTCATGATCAAATTTCTCAAGACCCCATTCCCATATCTCGAGAACTAAGCAAGATAGATCGATTCTGACCAAAATTTTGGATCAAAATCAATAGTGACCCTATAACAGTGTACACACATACTCAGGGGCGGACCCCATATATTGGGGGCCCGTAGGGTCCTCACATTATGACTCCATAGGGTCCACAGAATCCGTAAGTTTAAGGAAATTTTTACTTATTTTAAAAAAATATTTTTCCTCTGGATAAAAACAATTATACTTATAATAAGTACAATTTTACTTACTTTTAAGATATATTTAAGTAAATGCATTACTATGTTTTAGGAAAAAATATACTTGGAGGAAGAATTAATATCTTTGGAGCCCTCGCATACCCGTCTTTTTTTAAATTATGTTCAACATGTTTTAAAAATGGTAAAAAAAATTTTCAGTGCAGCGGTCAAAGTTGGAAAAAATTACGTATTTCGACCTAAATTCATGTCCGAATTTTTTGACTAAATTCGGTTCAAAAAATTCGGAAACTTGGAGCACTTTATTGGAAAAATAATTTAAAAAATCGCGGTTTTGGATTTTTAAAAATATTTTTCCAATAAAGTAGGCAAATTTTCCGAATTTTTGATCCGGATTTGGTCAAAAGTTCGGACACGCATTTTGGTCGAAAAACGTAATTTTTTACAACTTTGACCGATGGTTGCCGACTGAAGATGACCTTGCTAAATGTTTTCATAAATTGTTTAACAATCAGCTCTTAGTTGGTTATTGTTTGTCAGGTATTACGACATGAAATTCGAAAATTTAAATTTGACGGGACGCTCTAATCAGCAAGTATTCATGTTGTAGATACAGTTACATTTGTGCCATATTTTGGCCATGTTCGCCATTTCAGCAGACTTATAATAATCGCTAGATCGACTTAAAATCGATCGGGAATATTCCCACACTGATATTTTAAAGTGTTCGAACTTAATTTCTTCCAACTTAATTTTTTGAGTGCATTTATGATGAAAAATATTAACAGAGCATCATCGTCTTGTTTAAAATCATCATCATTTCATATTTATGCTAAAATGTTCATATATTTTTTATTCCCGAGTAAAAAAATTGATATGACACAATATATAATTTAATATGGGTTCGTGTCTATTTTGATATAATCTTATACGAAAAATGGTTTCATAAGATTTGATCGAATAATATCTAATAATATCAGTTTATATAACTTTATATCGACTTTGATACGAGTTTTGGTCTAATCCAATGATATAAATTTATATCCAATTATATTAAAATTTATACAATTTTAGAAATTGGATGTTTTTTTTAGTTTTTAATAAAAAGTTGAAAAATTAAAATAATAAAAATAAGTTGTTCTTTGAAAAAAACTTAGAAAAATTTCAAAAAATGGAGTCATGTTAAATTTTATATAAAACACTTAGAAAATATTTTCAAAAAAATTTGTCCTTGGAAAAAACTTAGAAAAATTTGAAAAATGGAGTTATATAAAATTTTATATAAAACACTTAGAAAATATTTGCGATAAAAAAAATGTTCATTGAAAAAAACTTAGAAAAAATTTAAAAGATGGAGTCATATAAAATTTTATATAAAACACTTAGAAAATATTCGTGATAAAAAAGTGGTGCTTGGAAAAATCTTAGAAAAATAAAAAAATATGAAGTCATATGAAATTTTATATAAAACACTTTGAAAATATTTGCGATAAAAATATGTTCTTGGAAAACACTTAAAAAAATTAAAATATAATGGAGGCATATACAATTTTATATAAAACACTTAGAAATTTAAAATGATGCATGGGACCAGATGTTACAACATAAAGTTATGTATGGCGATATCTTAAAAAAATCCCACATTAAAATTTATTATATAAATTTATCTTGCAATACATAGTGTCACACATGATCATATATCAAATAATATGAATATATAAAAGTATATAAGATCATATTAAATTATTTTTACTCGGTTTTTTTTATTTTTCTGATCTTCAAACACGATCAAGTTTTCTTCACACAATCATTAACAGTCAGTCGTCGTCGTTGTTGTAGTTGGCGATGTCGTTGGTTTGCAAAAATGTTGTTTGCATTTACAAACACATTTGCAATGTTGCTGCTGTTATTGTCTTTGTGTGCAACAACATTAAGTTGTGCATTTGTGGATTTTTTTTTTTGCGACAACATTGGTTTATAATTGCGGAACAGATTTAAATTGATATCAGTCACAGATATGTTACATATGAATATGATTAACTGAATATGAATGGTTGGATATTGAAGTGAGTAAAATGTATTAAATTCATGGATTTACATGAAGAAATGTATAAAAGATTTATAAATGGGGGATCACTAGATATCTAAAATAAGTGCTTTCATTTTTAAATCTGAGGTCATCTGATAATGGAATGTTACCCAAATCAGAGATTCTAAAAAAGGAAAGTTTTCTAAAGTCTTAAAGTTTAGTAATCTTTACTTTCGTCTGTTATGTTTTATTTGAAGTCGACCGACTCTAGTGTATGTATTTCATTTTGTTTGTTTATATTTTAATTAATTTTAAAATTAAGTATTTAAAAGTTTAAAATGTTTGTAAAACAAGTATATCTGAATGTAAATTAATAAATAAAAATATATTTTACAAATATAGCAAACAGACATGATATAGAATATTATTATTTGAAGTTGCCATAAGATAATATTGCATTGGTGCTAGATCACAAGAGATGTGTGCTAAAAATTGGTTTTACCATTTTCAAAGTTCGTTTTAATGTTTTAAAGAGTTGGGTTTTTGTAATCTCCCAGCAAAAACTTCGCTTACCAAGTAATTAACTTAGGGGGTTAGCAAAAATATGAGTAACTAGTTACCTCCCAATTTCAATGTTAATTACCTTAACACGGTGATGCCATTGGAGGTAACCACATTTTGCATTTTTTGGCGCAATGTAATGCTAATGGTAATTAGTAGTATTCAAAGCCATTACCACGTAAGTGAGGCAGGAAGGGGCATCCATTACCAAGTTTTTGCTGGGTATATATCGTTTGTTTGCTGCAAGGTCGATAGAACTCATTAAATTTGATATTGTAGAAAACGAATTTAAAGTTTTCATTTCACAGAAAGAATTTGAAAGGAATTTCAATCAACAAGAACGCCGATTCAATCAATTTTTTGATTGAAATTCCTCCAATTTTTTTTTCAATCAAACATTTTTTCGATTTTGATCAAAAGATTGATCAATTTTTTATTTATAGTCAATCAAAGTAATGATTGATTTAACAAATGAATTGTAAGCTTATGACAAAATGTTTTTAACAATAAAAAAAAGTAAAACCCGATTATTTTGAATATTTTTAAATTAATCTATTCAAATAAATAAAAGCGATAACAAGTAAGAGTGTTAAATTCGGCTGTGCAGAATCTTTTATACCCTCCCCAACATGCAAATAAATAAAAACAAATTGCAGGGGCGTCTTCTATTTACATGTATTCAACACGAATGTCAACAAAATTCACAACTAAGAGCATAAAAATACAACAACACATGCATGTTTTTTTTTCATATACAAATGCATTCATATTCTCTCTTTCTGCCGATCACTGTCCTAGACCAATATTTTGATGCGTTACACACGGAATGACAAAGTGAGTATACCCCCACACTGTAGTTGGAGGGTATAAAAATCTCAGGGGCGTTTTCTTTTTTTTTTGGGGGGGTGGTCGGTAGTGGTAATTGGGGGGGGGGGGGGGGGGGAAATTTTCTAATTATTTGGGTCCAACTGCAGGACTTTGAACTTCTTGTAGCATAAAAATGTTGCATTTGTTAAATAAAAACACAAAAAAATCATCTAAAATAATTGTGTTTTTCAGAGATTGGTTTAGTTCTTCAAAGGGGAACTTTTTTCCCCCTGGTCCGATTTTGCTCATTTACGAACTTTACCTGCCTAGGAACATAGACATATTCGTGCGAAATGTCGGGAGTCCAGCTCTTTTATTTTGGACTGCATCGTGTTAACTACAGACGGACAGAGTGACGGACGGACGGACGGACGGACATCGCTATAATGTCTTAAAATCGATCACTGATATATTTACTTTATGGAGTCCTAGGCCGATATTTTGATGCGTTACACACGGAATGACAAAGTGAGTATACCCCCATGCTGTAGTTGGAGGGTATACAAATGGTATGTTGAAAATTTGTAATTCGACAGTTAAAGAAAATAACAAAAATTTTAATCAAAACATTGATTGACTCATTTAAATTTTGTTGAAAAATATATTTAATTGAAAATTGTTAGCCAATAATTTTTTGTATGAGTGGCATTTTTCACAGGAACAAACATTTACTGCATTTTTTACAATTTTTGTGAAGGATATAACGATCACAATTAAGTAAAACAAAGACTTCGTTTTTGAGAATTTCTGAAATGAGGACTCAATTCCTGAATCTTTTGTTGTCTGGTTTTATACCCTCCACTTACAAGGGAAGTCTCCCTGGTGTCACCCTTTGATCTTTATGAAATTTGGATATGTTGTTAAGAACGAAAATTAATTCGACACGTATTTTTTTTAGCGACCCAAACTCATTTTTAGGGGGGTCGATTTGTATGGGGGGAAATTGACCTTTTCAGTTTTTTACGATTTACGCCTATTTAAACAAAATTAATATTAGAATGTGTGGTATCAGATTAAAGGTATTAAAAATTCCTATCTCGTGGTGCTAACAACGGGCCAAAGAAGTTAAAATTTTTCGACTTATTAACAAAAACATCCTAAAATTTTGGTATTTTACTCCATATGACGAAAAGTTGTGTATGTTTAGACACGTTCTTAGCACACGTAGATAGGTTTTCCAAAGACCTTTCATTTGGTATGTAACATGACTTGGTTTTTTTGCATAATATAGGAGATAAACGAAAAAAACTGAAAAATCGCCTTGTCTTCCCCCCTCCTTTTTACCCCTAAATATGAATTTGGGCCGCTAAAAAAAAATACGTGTCCCTTTGTTTTTTCTGATCTACAAAATAAAACCAATTCCATAAAGATCCGCCTGTGACACTCGGGAGACTTCCATTGGTAGTGATAGAGGGTATATATTGTTGGATAAGTCGGCAAATCTGTCAAGTCCATTTTTATAAACATTAAGATTTCAATGTAATATGTATTGTGTAACCCAAAATACATCATTTGAAAAAAAATTAATAAATAAAAATTTGAATAAAAAAAGTCAACATAAAAAAAGTAAGAAAGTTTTTTGTCCCTCCTCAAAATCAAAAATTCATAATGGACTTGACAGGTTTGCCGACTAACAAGGGAAGTCTCCCTGGTGTCACCCTCCGATCTTCATGAAATTTGGATATGTTGTTTAGAACGAAAATTAATTCGACACGTATTTTTTTTTAGCGGCCCAAATTCATTTTTAGGGGGGGTCGATTTGTATGGGGGGAAATTGACCTTTTTCAGTTTTTTACGATTTACGCCTATTTAAACAAAATTAAAATAGGCATGTGAGGTATCAGATTAAAGGTATTAAAAATACCTATCGCGTGGTGCTAACAACGGACCAAAGAAAATAATATTTTTCGACTTATTAGCAAAAATGTCCTAAAATTTGGGTATTTTACTCAATATGACGAAAAGTTGTGCATGTTTGGACAAGTTCTTATCACACGTACATAGGTTTTCCAAAGACCTTTCATTTGGTATGTAACATGACTAGGTTCCTTTGCATAGTATAGGAGATAAACGAAAAAAACTGAAAAATGGCATTGTCTTCCCCCCTCCTTTTTACCCCCTAAATATGAATTTGGGCCGCTAAAAAAAAATACGTGTCCCTTTATTTTTTCTGCTCTACAAAATAAAACCAATTCCATAAAGATCCGCGGGTGACACTAGGGAGACTTCCCTTGTAAGCCAACGATATAAGTTTGTCATTCCGTTTGTAACTCATCGAAATATCGCTCTAGGACCCCAAAAAGTATGTATTCATAATCTCCGATCGATTTTAAGACATCTGCCTGTCTGTCTGTGGAAATAGTGATCACGGCCAAAATACAACACGGAGATGACTGAAACTTAACCAATTTATTGAAAGTTCTCCCGAGAAGTTTGGTATTGCATTTGAGTGATATCGGTTCAGCGGTTCAAAAGTTATGAACGAAAATGTAAGTACAACTCAAAAATTTTAGTACATTCAACATAACCTAAAAATACAAAATGCTTTAATTAGGCTGCTGGTTGACATATTCCAGCAAAAACATGGTAATGAGTTGTGAAAAGTAATCATTACAAAGCACATTATTTATAATGAGTACCCATTACCATTAACATTATTTTAAGCCCAAAAGTAACTACTTTTTAGTAATATGTTATAAAAGCACTTCAACACTCAAAATAATAACTCTGTTAAATAACAGAAAAACTCTGCTAATTTAACAGAGTACACTGAAAGAATTTTGTTCATTACGGCTATGAAAACGTACATTGAAAAAAATCATTAGAAGTGAGCCAATGATGCCCTTCATAGAATCTATGAAACAAATTCATAGAAACCAGAAACCTATGAAAAAGTTCAGAGGCTATGGAAAAAAAAAATTATTCAATTCTATTTTTATTTGTTTTATTATTTCAATTTTATTTTATTTTTTTTTTTATTTTTATTTATTTTTATTATTTTATTTATCTACAATTTTCTATTTTTTATTTTTTTTAACTTATCCCCACCGAGATTCGAACATAGAACCTCTTGTTCGTGAAGCTTAGTCTCTAGCCACTTAGCTAAATTATATAAACAAGTAACAACACTTAAAATCTATTTTGAATAAAATTCTGCTAACATATTGAGTTTGTGTCTTTGCTCTGTCACAATGCTCTGACAAAATCTGTGTGTGTGTTTGTAGAAAAAAAATATTTTGTGTATTTACAAAAATGAAGCGTTATAAAACCAAGCGTTAGTTGGCGAGATTTTTCTTCTTTGGTGGCGCTGATAGCTAAGGCGTCGACAATTACCACTTCAGCCGGTAGGTCTTGGGTTCGAGCCCTGGCCAGGGCAGCAATGAAAATTTTTTTTAATGTTTTTTTTATTTTTTTAATAAATTTATTCAACTGTTTTAATTATTGTAACATTATTTTAATTATTTAAAAAAATAAATGGCATATTGATGGCATTTTCTTCTATGAATGACATTCATTAATTCTATGAATTTTTTCTATGAATTTAATAAAATCTATGAATAAAATTCTATGAAATATTTCAGAATACTAATGAATATTCATTCAGCCAATGAATTGTTTCATAGATTCTATGAATTTAGTTTTATGAAATTTGTTCATAGATATAATGAACAATAATTCTTTGAGTGTACACCATACTTTTCCAGCTAACAACATTTCTTGGTAATTTTACTAAAAAACTCTGTAAAATGATTTTGACAGAAAAAACCGTTAATTTACAGAGTTTAAAGTAAAATATTGGTTAAATATGAAAGCTTTTTTACAGAGAAAACTCTGTAATTTTACTATAAAACTCTGTAAAATGATTTGGACAAAAAAAAAACTGTTAATTTACAGATTTTCTAGTAAAATATTGGTTAAGTAAACCACCATTTAGCAAAGAAAACTATGTAAATTTACATATATTTGTAAAATGCATTTGATGCAAAAAAAAATTTGCAGAAAAAACTCTGTAAATTTACAGAGTTTAGTTAAATGCATGTTATTTTGTAAAATTTTTATAAGATTTCTAAAAAAAATTTTTTTTGTTTTAATTAACTAATTATTTTACTTCTTATTGGTAATGGGTTTTTACTCTTTATTAGTAATCCGAGTCAGTAACTACTTATTTATCTCCATACTCTTCACTACTTATTTTTGTCTCACGCCCTTGTTAAAATAATTAGTGTTTCATTCAATAAGTAACTACTTATTAGCATCTGTTTCGGATTACAAAACCCATTACTAGTAATGCCAATTTTTGCTGGGATGTTAGCATAATTGAACACCAAATGGTGTATAAATAAGTACGAACATATTTTTTGACAAAAAAAAAATTGACGATTTGTTTTTTACCAAAATTTTTGTTTTCGCGAAAAAAATTTTTCAATTTTTTTTTTTTTTTTCAAAAGTAATTTCCGTTTAAATAAAGTTTTTTGCAATAATCTTTTTGAAATTGTGGAGGGTATCACTACATTTGGCAATGCCGAATTTAATTTTTTACTTGTTTATATTAATTTTTGTTTAAATGTTTCTAAAAAAATGCTCGATTATTATTTAGCACCCGTTTCTAAAATTAGGCGGGTGCTAGATCTAGCACTTAAAGTGTTAACTTGACAAGCTTGGCTACAGGGGTTATGACTTAAGTTGAGACATTCTGTAATCTGTGAGTATTTGTTTAATAAATATTATTAAGATAAGAGTGTATAAAATTAGAATTATAATTAATTGTATAATTTTAAAAGTAATCAACAGATTAAAATATTTATTACGAGTAATTAATTAAGAAACATTTATAATAAAAACGATAATGATTAATAGGGCATAATAAATGACAATTAATTTGATCAGAGTTATGTCCAAGTTCAATTCCCACTATTTGGTTACATTTTTAAAAGTTTTCTTTAATAAAAAGTTTTAGAATTTACTTTTACTTCCAAGACAGTCTTGTACAACTAGCCCTTTTATTTTTGGAATTTTTTGTTGTATTTTTTTTAATTAAAATAATATTTTTGTCGAAAAAAAAAAATTGCATGTTATTTTTATTGCATGTACTTAGTTTTTTGATTTTCATCTTACATTTTTCCCGGATTTCAAATTTAAACGCAAAAATATTCTTTTTAGAATATTTTTAGTTTACAAGTTGCGTTTTACAATTTTAAGTGAAAAATTTGTTTTATGAAAAATGCAGCAATCAACGAATAAAAATGCAATTCTTTTTAATCAGTAATCCAAAGTTAAAGAAGCAGAAAATAAAACAACATTGTGTGATTTTTTAAAATAACACCGGCAAGTAGCTAAAAGACAGATAAGATTAGAATGATTTAAGTGTTTAATTCGTACTACAACAGTTAACACCAGTGCAAGTGTATTTGCTAGAAAGGGTCGCTGCTGTTTTTAATTGAGGTTTAGGTAACTAGACATTTCGCTGACTTTTTTTTTTGTCTAACTGAGAGGGAAGGTATGCCAAAAGAAAAGCTGTTATTTTTATGAAAAATATGGTTTCAGGGTACAAAGTTTAGCCTAAAATTTTTTTTATTAAATATGCAATTGGAACGATTTAGAACAATTTTGCTATGGGCATTTGGGTGACCCATTTCCCGGCGCAATATATGTAAAAAAATTCAATTATTAAGATTTTTGCACTTTAGTAATAATTCTACAATTTTATAAAAAAGAATATCCACGCCCACAAAAGGGGCGGGACAACACTAAATTTTATAATCTCTTTTGTCAAAGTCTAGGACTTTGAACTTCTTTCGACATAAAACTATTCCTTTTGTTTAAAAAAGTGCGAGTGTTAAACTCGACTTTGCCAAATATTAGGCGAGAGACGTTTAGGACACCTTCTCCGTCGCGGACAATATTGACAACTATTATAACTATTTCACTTAAGTATTTACACTGTGCTTGTCGCTAAATTTAACAAGCTGGGCACCTTGCTTGTAAAGCTACATAATACGGGTACGCTGAATTGAATGGTGCTAACCATTTTTCGAAGTTAGCGCTAGTATTCGCGATATTCGCGATTTAAAATTGTAAAGCTAAAGTACAACAAAAATTAAAATTGTATGCTTTTGGGATAGTTTTTAAATATAAATTTAGAAAATACATTGTTTTTTCGCGAAAAAAAAAATCCGCAAAAAAAAATATATTTCGCGAAAAATCTTTTTTTTTTCAAAAATTTTGTATCTGTAATGTATCGCGTATTCTACAAATTTTCATAAATTAATATCGAAATAAAAAAAAAAATTATAAAAAAAAAATTTCGGGAAAAAAATTTCCGCGAATAAAATTTACAGTGCTTAATTTTGTTTGTATATTCAAAAGATTTTAGATATTTCTATAAAAAATAAGTTTTTTTAATTAAAAATAAAAAAAAATAATCGCGAATATCGTTAATAAATACGCTAATTTAAAAAAAAAACTGATGTTACAATGGAATTTAGTGTACACAAACTAGCTTTAACAGATGGGTGTCGTAAATTCAAAGATTTTTTGTGAACAAACAAATTTTTCGCGAAATAATTCACAGTATTATTGTTTGTTGTGTTAAATTAACAGAGTTAAATGGATTTAAATTTAAAAATTTTCGCATAACTTTAAAAATATGGTTGTTATTGTATATATTTGAACATCAAAATTTTAAATCGCGAATATCGCGAATACAAGAGCTAGAAACGGCTAGCAGCATTAAATTCAGCGTTCTCGAATTAACTTTACCAGTAGGGTGCCCAGCTTGTTAAAAAAAATGTGTCAAATTCGAGGACAGTGTTATTAATGACATTATTTATGATTATTTAATTAAATTCTTCATATCCACGCCTACAAAAAAGGGTGGGCCGAAAAAAAAGCAGCCTATGACCATTAGACACATTCGTGCCAAACTTAAGGGGTCTAGCTATTTTGGTTTGAACTTCATAGTAGAGATGGGCGCGTGAGTGATTTTTGACTTACACTCACTCACGCTCACGACAGGAATTTTTGAATCACGCACACTCACTCACGACCATATTTTTTCTGCTCACACTCACTCACAATCACGTGAGTAAATTTAATACAACTCACACTCACGTACACTCACGCAAGCTTCACTCACACTCACGTTGACTTACACTCACGAAACTCTTATTTATAAAAACAAAATTTCAAAAACTAAAATTTCAAAAATCTTTCAAATTTTTTTTAGAAAAATTTCAAGTTCAGCGAAAATTTCGAAAATCTTTAAAATTTTTTTAGCAAAATTTAAAGTTCAGCGAAATTTTACATTTTTTTTTTTGCTTTTTTAAGCCAAATTTTACAATTTTTTGTTCACTTAAAAAATTATGTCATTAACTGTTTGTAGTTTATTTAAAACATTTTACGTTCAGTCGTTTAAAAAAAAAAAACATTTGTTTGATGTTCAGTTTTTATTAATGACTACTTCTGTCCTTTGTTTCAAAAATAACACACTAAATAATAAAGACTTTCATTAACATTTAATTTTTAAAGTCATTTATTTTTGTTCTGTAAGTAAAAACTACTGATTATTCTTTAAATTTTTAATGATTTGTGTAAGTATTTTTTTTTTTAATGGTTGGTATTTTTTAATGATATATCATTAGTTTTTACCTACACAAGTAGGTTATTTTTTTGTAGAAAAAAAAATTCAAAAAATTATTTTATAGAAATATAAAAACATGTTTGTATCAAGTGACTTTGGCACGATAGGTAGAGTGTCTAGCCAGAATGTAGTTGATTGCGGGATCGATACCCCAAAATTTTATTAAAATTTAAAAAAAAAATCTTCAATTGAAAATTATAAAAAATAACCTACGAAATCATTAATTTTTAATGTTTTTGTAGGTTATTTTTTTTTTTTTATTTTTTGGTAAAAATAACAGAACTATCAGTAATTTTTAATGTTTTCGTAAGTTATTTTTTTAGAATTTGTTGGTAAAAAAGAATGAAAAACGTTATTTTTTAATGTTTAATGTTATTTATTACAGAAAATTTTGTCAACAGTAAAAAATGAATGTTGATGTTTGTTAAAACAAATGAATAATTACTGGGAAATAGGTTTTTCATTTGTTTTTGCCTACAAAATATTTTGAGTGTTGCTTTTTTTGGTACGAAAGGAATAATGAAAAGCAAATAAATCACGCAAACTCACGCAAAAAAATCGACTCACGCACACTCACTCACGCAAAAATCATACTCACGCACACTCACTCACGCAATTTTTTCCCCACTCACACTCACTCACAATCACGTGAGTAAAATTGACTTCAGTCACATTCACGCGTGATCACGCGTGAATCACGTGAATCACGCACTAATCTGCTCATGTGCCCATCTCTACTTCATAGTGCTTTTCACAGACAGTCGGATTTTTTCCCATTAAACCTTGCGGATACCTTCTTTTTAAATTCGTTTACCGTCGGTTATAAAGTAGGCACAAGAAGGTTGCATGTCGTCGCTTATTAGCGTCACAAATGTACAATGGAAGAAACAAAAAAAATATTATTCTACAAAAAAATGAAATAAAGGTCACAAATGTACAAAAAAATACAAATTTATTAAATTAAACGTAGTGCTGCTACGTATTTTTTCGATATCCCCACAAAAATTACCAAAAATTTCCACAATATAAAAAAAATTGGGAAAAATTTAGAAAAATGTTTAAAAATTTTAAAAGAAAATAAATTTTGGACATAATTTTTTTGAAAAATAAAAATTTCGCGGAATTTTGTTTTTTGTGGTGAAAAAAATCGTTTTTTATTATAAACTAATTTTGTTTTTTTTCTGAAAATCATTCGGTATCAAATTCAGTTCGCATTCCACAACCAGCAGCCGAATTAAAGAATTTTGTATTTTAGGTTTTGTTGAATGTATTAACATTTTCAAGGTGTCATTACATTTTCGTTCATAACTTCTCAGTCGCTGAACCGATATCACTCAAAAGAAATATCAAACTTCTGAAAGCTACAACTACACTCAAAATAATAACTCTGTTAAATTGCAGAAAAACTCTGCTAATTTAACAGAGTATGTCTGTTGAATTCAGAATACAGTCATTTTACAGAGTATTTTACAGTGTTATTATTTTGAGTGTAGTAAATACTTCCTAAATACAGTCATATCTGTGTAATAATTTGGTCGTGATCGCCATTTTAACAGACAGAACATCTCTATTACATCGTAAAATCGATTGGGGGAATCTCATAGTCTGGCAACCCTGATGCAACCAGATTAATAAAGAATAAATTAAAATGTATTAATTCTTTTAATTATAAATGTTTTTCGTGTTTTCGGTTACATATCCACGACACGACATTAAACAACAGCGAAAAAAAATGTAGCAAATAAATATTTATGAAATAATCTAAAATTCATAAAAATTTTAATACATAAACTATAAACATAATTCTTAGACAATAACTGTCTTCGCGCATTTAAAATGATAAAAATTAAGATTGCTTTTTATGTCCTCCACTAACAAGGAAGGTCTTTTAAAGGGTACAGCTACTGGGTCAATTTCGCCATTAACGAACTTAAGCTCGGAATGATAAAAAGAAATATTCGTGTACAGATTAAGCTTGGTAAATATTTCGATTTGGACTGTAGTGTGCTTTTTACAAATGGATAGGCATGGTTAGAATGATTTAAAATCGATCAAGCAATAAGGTTCTAGAACTATATTTTAGTGCGTTTCACACAGAATGAAAAAGTGAGTACAGAATGAAAAAGTGAGTAAATATCTGTTTTTCACAATGAGCCAAGGAATTTTTTCATCAGATCTTTTTCACAATGGTAACGATTTAAAAAAAAATGAAAAACTTAATCATCCATCTTATGAATTTTATTCGTATTAAACTTTTTCAGTAAGGGTGAGAATTTTAATTATTGCAATGAAATTTTTCATCCATTTTATGAAAGAATTCATTAACGAAAAGTGATTGGTTTTCTTCTAAAGATTTTTCATAGATATTATGAACATTTTTATAACAGTAATGAAAAAAAAAATTGGAAAAACGCTAAATTGTTTTTAGAATTACAACAATTTCCAAATATTAGGACTAGAGATGGGCGAGTAAGTGATTTTAGACTCACACTCACTCACGCTCACGACAGGAATTTTTGAATCACGCACACTCACTCACGAGAATATTTTTTCTAATCACACTCACTAACAATCACGTGAGTAAATTTAATACAACTCACACTCACGTGCACTCACGCAAGCTCCACTCACGAAACTCTTATTTATACCAAAAAAAATTTCAAAAATTAAAATTCCAAAATCTTATATTTTGAGTTGGTTTTTTTTCTAGCTTGAGGTCATTATTTCCTTTACTAATTAAAATTATGATATTCTCATAGAATAATTCTATGAGAATATCATAGTTTTAATTAGTAAAGAAAATAATGAATAATTCTATGAGAATATCATAGTTTTAATTAGTAAAGAAAATAATGACCTCGAGCTAGAAAAAAACCTACTCAAAACATAATATTTTTAAGGTCGAATAAAACAATTTTTATTTTTTAATAAAAATTAATCAGAATTTCAAAAATCTTTTAAGATTTTTAGCAAAATTTAAACTTCAGTGAAATTTTAAATTTTTTTACTTTTTTCGGAACGAAAATTTAAAAAATTTTGTTGTTGCTTTTTCTGGAACGAAAGGAAATATGAAGAGAAAATAAATCACGCAAGCTCACGCAAAAAATTAACTCACGCACACTCACTCACGCAAAAATCATACTCACGCAACTTTTTTCTCCACTCACTATCACGTGAGTAAAATTGAATTCAGTCACACTCAAGCGTGAATCACGCTCTAATCTGCTCATGTGCCCATCTCTAATTAGGACCGATTAGAAAATTTCGGGAAAAATGGAAAAAATTATGAAAAAAAATGTTTGTAATTGTACGGTGTCCAACTTTGTTCACATATGTTGACCTTCAGCCGAATTAAAGTATTTTGTAATTTTGTGTTATGGGGAATGTACCAAAATTTTCAAGGTGTCCTTACGTTTTCGTTCATAACATTTGAACCGCTAAACCGATATCGCTATAATACAATACCAATCTGCTTGTGCAGCAACAAGGAAATGTGTTAAGTTTCAGCCAAATCTGTTAAATATTTTAGCCGTGATCGCCATTTCAACAGACAGACTGACATTGCTAGAAAATTTTAGAATCGATCACGAATCAATATTAAGTAAAAACGTTTTAAGGCGTTCTAGACTAATATTTCGACCACTTCCACTAACCTTAAGTGGAGGTTTTAAAAAACGAAAAAAAAAAAATCTGAAATCTCCTGTTTATATTTTGTCAGGACTGTCACTCTCCCTTGAGTGGCGAGGGTAGTCTATCTTGTGCCACGCTCCATGAAAAGTTTTAGAAAAATTTAAAATAATAAACAGTAATAGTATTCTTCCAAGCGTCTTTATTAATTTTTAAAGGGGAAAAAACTGGGGGGAAAAACGAATAAGAATCGATATCCCGGGTTGGGTTATTCACCGAATCCTATTGTTCAAATGTTGTTTAAGGTACTGCGCAATAACTCCCAAATGAAATAAGTCCCAATGAAATAATTCCCAATGAAATAAGTTCCAAGAAAAATGAATTAACTCCACACTTTAAAAAATTAAAAAACTCCCAAAGAAAAAGTGAAATATGTCCCAATATTTGGGAGTTATTTAAATCAAAATAATAACTTCCAAAAAAAATTAAAGAACTTCCAATGAAATAAGTGCCAAAGAAAATGAAATAAGTTCCCATTACAGGAATTATAGCTTTGGTTTGCAGAGAGGGTGGGTTTAATGCATGGAGTTTGTAATCCCTAAGCCTGGCCGAAGGCCGGCTACGCAGAAAAACTTTTAAGCACAAAAAAACAATTGCACAGAGCTGTAAATTGTTTTCAATCAAAATGAATTAAGTCCCACCATTGATGAAATAACTCCCAAAGCTTAACAAGAAATGAAATAACTCCCAATCTTTTTTTTTTTTTTTTTTTTTTTAAATTTAATCAATACGCAGGGGATGCCCCCTACTCATGCAGTGCATTGTATTGATCAGGAAAATAGGGTATGGGAAGGAGGAAAGAGGGAGTAGTGTTTGTGGATATTTGATTTAAATTTTTCTAAATTGAAAGTAACAGGGAAGACCTCTGCGGGAAGTTTGTTCCACATACGAATCGTTCGACTGAAAAACGAATTTTCTCTGTAATGCGTTGTGCGAAACACAGGACAATCAACTACAAACGGATGTTTAATGGCATAGTTCGGGAAATAGGCACGGGATTTGTTATGTTAGCTAAATAAACCTTTTATTTAAAATGTAAACACAGGAAAACCTTAAATATGTCAATTTTCTACGTAATGCAAAGAAAAATAATGAAACGCATTATCATAGTTTTCGAATACTGTAACCGATACTAAGCCAAATATCATTTTTGGGAAACTGTAGTGTTGTTTTCACTTGGCACTTGGATTTTCAGTATCACATTGATATAAATTACTTTCCGTTAAAAAAAAAATCGATCTTCAAATATCAAATTTCCACAAAAACTAAAAATGAACATTAAAAACAATTATTTTCAAAACAAGTTCTGAATTGCTAAGTATAAATAAAATTATTATAGAATTATAAAATATTTGGCAGCAAAAAAAAAATATAGTAAATGGTAGTAAAATGAACAAAAATCACGTAAAATATAATATGACTTTGGTTTATTTTATGGCCAGACAAGGTCAAGATGCACTTACTGTTTTTATGTTTTAAATTCAAAGTTTGGCAAAAAAAATATTAGTTGAATTCCAACCTGTATTGAGAGGAACATTGAAGTACAACTAAAAAATATATCGTGATGCCTGAGAAGGAAAGTGCTCATAAGTTACAAAAGCAATTATATAAAACTAGCTATACCCGGTCCGCGTTGCTGGCCCTAAGAAAAAAACTATTTTATATTGCATCTTAATTTAAATATAGTGTCGGACAAAATTAAAGCACGAGTCCGGGCCCAGCAAGTACCCTTTGGTTCCACCCTCAGTTAGCACTATCTATAGAGAAATCTCAACAAAATCGGTTCAGCCGTGATTTCGAAACATACAGACATAACCTTAAGTATAGTACAAAGGGGCATGTAATTTAACGCATTTTTATCCAATCGTGATAGTCTAAAGTTCCATGCTGCATCCTCGATTAGTATCTGTGCTGCAAATTTCATTGACATCAGTTTTGTCATTTTTGTGTGATTGCGAAAGAGGAGGAAATAACTTTTTATTTATGAAAAACGGGAGTGATATTGTAAACCCTTTTGACGAATCGCGCTATACATATGACCTACAGTTCCCGCTCGATAAGTTCTATCAGTAGTGACAGATTCGGCTTATCCGTTTTTGCGTGATTTGACAACAGGCAGATATAACGTTCAGTATAAAACAAAGGGGCTTGTCAATCTACACCTCTTTGTTCAATCGTGGTCAGTATAGTACTAAGGGCGTTGCAATTTTGATCCCTTTTTCCAATAACGATCTTATATGGCCAACATATGCACTTGGTTAGCACTGTATGTAGTGAAAATGTCAAGAGAATCGGTTCAGCTGTTTTTGTGTGATTGCGAAACAGGCAGACAATGTCCAGTATAGTACAAAGGGGCGTGGCATTTTACGCCCCTTTTCCAATCGTAGTATAACATGGCCTATAGTTCCGCACTCGGTTAATACTATCAGTGCTGAAAATTTAATTAAAATCAAATCAACAGTTTTTGCGTTATTGCGGAGCATGCAGAAATAAAATTCAATTCAATACAAAGGGGCATGGCATTTTACGCCCATTTGTCCGATCACGCTCTTATTTGGCACACAGTTAGTACTTGGTTAGTAGTATCGTTGGTTTAAATTTCATCAAAATCGGTCTAGCCGTTTTTTATATATCGATGTCATTAGTGGTGCAATGTAAAAATTTGATTTTGCCCCGCCCCTCCGCCCACACGCAAAAAATTAAAAATCAGACTGCACAGTGTTACTCCCTAGGCTATTCTGAATATTTCCTGAAAATTTCATCAAGATCGGTCCAGCCATTTTCGCGTCCATAAGGAGCATACATATAGCCGATTTTTGCATTATTGAAATAACTTTCAATTCAATACAAAGTTGCATGGCATTTTACGCTACTTTGTCCGATGACGCTCAAATTTGGCACATAGTGAGTACTCAGTTAGTACTATCTTTGATATAAATTTCATCAAAATCGGTCCACCCGTTTTTTATATATAGATGTCATTAGTGGTGGAATGCAAAAATTGGATTTCGCCACGCCCCTCCGCCCACAGACGGAAAATCAAAAATCCGATTTGACAGTGTTACTCCTCAGGCTATTCTGAATATTCCCTGAAAATTTCATCAAGATCGGTCAAGCCGTTTTCGAGTCCATACGGAACATACATACATACATACATACATACACACATCCATTTTTATATATATAGATTACAAAATAATTTTAATATTGAAAGAGATGGGAATAGAAATAAAATTCAAGAGGATAAAATTAAGAGTTTAAGATAGAGAATAAATTTTTTTTTGGAACAGACTCCTATTACAATAGATTCTTGAGTATAACAAATATGAAAAAAGTCGTTTAACACGAACTGGATAATATACGTATGAAACTAAAGACTAAAAGTAGTAAAACTGCAGTTACAGTTTTTAATTTCGTGATCCTGTTTTATTTTAAAAGAACTTCAAAGTTTTAAACGATAAAATATTTTTTTAATATTTATACTTGTCCTACGTTGTCACTAGTGATAGCAAATGAAAGAGGAGGATCTCCCCTAATTTTCCTATTTTATTATTTCTACATATCAGGAAAAACGAGGTAAGTTACAACCTTTAAAAACTTTATCCTTCAATATCATTAAAAATGAACAACAAAATATTTTGAAAAAATGTAAAGGACTTTATTCACATCCTTTTATCCTGATATGGCAAAATAAAAACTGAAAAAATTAGGGGAGATTCTTCTTTTTCATTTTCCATCACCAGTACAAATATTTCAGAAATATTTTACAAAATGTATCCTTTAAAACTTTGAAGTCCTTTTAAAAGGAAACAGGACCACGAAATGAAAAACTATAAATGCAGTTTTACTCCCTTTGATCTCTACTTTCAGACGTATATCATCCGCTTCATCACAACAAAATTTTAATGTAAAATAATTTTTCCAAAAAACTACTACTACTTGCTTTTAAAATATAATTACCAGTGTTGTAATTAAAAAAAATCATTGATTCTGGATTTTTAAGTAAAGTCGGTTGCATGATAATATGAAGCATTCAGGATTATTTGGAATCAAAAATTTTGATTTTTTTAAATCATGATAAAATGGTGTATAAGCTAAAATGTGAAAGTACTCCTTTTACTGGCTGATCTTCAGTCACCCAGATACACAAATAAATTTTAATTGTTTAAAAAGAAGAGAATGTGATTGTTTTTTTTTTTTAATTCCTAGACGGTTCATTTACATTAGTCTTTAAATTCTGAACTATTGATTAAGACAGTTTCTTTAACATATATTCCCCTTTACACACATATATCTCAACAACATTCCTTTTCATTCCAACACCATACCAAAAGACTTCAAACTTCAATCAAATGCGCACATTCAACGCCTATTTGTGCCATTTGTTATTTTTTTATGTTGTCTTTTCTTCCTTCATTTCTGAAGTGCTGTTTGCTATTTTTTCCAGTCATTTTTTAACTCCAATCAAGTTGAAAGCAGCAAAAAAAAAACTCAAATTGCTGCTAGCAATAGAAAAAAAATTCTCAAACAAAAATGCACAAAAAGACACTTAAGTGACACATGACTCGCCTGTTAGTTGTAATGTGAACATAATCGTATACATAAGGAGCATGGTAACAGCTACAGACATGTTCACACTGAATGTAAAAAAAATTGATATTTTCGAAATTTGTTTAAAAATCATAGTACTCCAAAAGAGATCTTAACTCAACCGTAAAGAAGTAATCAATATTATGTAGAAAATTCCGTTTCAGTTGATCCACATCGAATCTCCCCCGCACTCCTTACTCAACAATTGGCATTGTCATTTTTGAGCCCCAGTGCTCTTTTGGCATGCCTTGGACGTCTTTCACTTTTTAGTATGTCTTCATCTGTTCAGATATCCTGTATTGGGAAGCTTCAACTACACTCACATAACAATTCCAGTTGCCACAACCATAAATATTCCAACCTAACTTTTGCGGTTGTCTCAACCAGTGATTAGGTTTTTACAACTAAATTTCAGTTTTTTTTGTTTGTTTTACTTCGAGCCAACACTCAGGAGTTGCCCCCTACTAATGCAGTGCATTGTATTGGTATTAGGAAAATAGGTTATGAGAAGGAGGATAGAGGGAGTAGTGTTTATAGACATTTCTCTTAAACTCTTCCAGGTCGAAGCTGACTGGGAAGACTTCTGAAGGGAGTGAATTCCACATACGACTGAAAAACTAATTTTCTCTGTAATGCGTTGTGAGATTTATTGGACAGTCGACAACAAACGGATGTGATCTACTGGATTGACGAGTGTTACGGTTGTGGCAACTGGTGTTGTTATGTGAGCAGGATCTATCTTCTGGCAACTAAACACACCTCATGTCAATGCATCGTATTTTCCGTTACCCTCCTGTCATTATACTCTAAGACCCAATAAGCATCAACTACACTCACATAACAATTTCAGTTGTCCTTGGACGTCTTTTATATATTAGTATGTCTCCGAAATTTCTCACCTTTTGAATCATAGCAGAGGTAACATCTGTTCTGATATTCTGTATTAGAAATCATCAACTGCACTTACATAACAAATCCAGTTGCCACAACCGTTAATATTCCAACCTAGTTTTTGAGGTTGTCTCAACCTGTGGTTCGTTTGTTACAACCACATTTCGGTTGTTGCAACCTTAATGTAGTAATCACAAGCATATTGCGGTTGCCATAACCGACTTGAGGTTGTGACAACGCCATGGCCGGCTACGACAACTTTTAATATTTATGGTTGTGGCAACTGGCTTTTTAATTCCTGGAATGCCCCTTTGACCCTTATGAGTTGAGTTCAGGTTGTGTTGAACAAGCCTAAACAAAGGAAACTTTTTGACAAGCCATGTCAAGTTCCGGATTGTGATCGGAGCCAAATGTCTGCAATCTCGTTTGCACCCGGAACCGACACAATACTGACCGTATTCGCTCATGAGACGACACTGAATCTGCGTCTACATTCCTGGACAATTTTAGATGAAGTGACTGGAGACTCGACAGCACTGAGCGTAGCCTGGCCACAGACTAATACAGACTCGACAAATATGACAGGTGTCAAAAAAGTATTTTTTAACCATATGGTTAATGTTTTCAAATTATTCTACGAATTAGGTTAGAAAGAGAAAACTGATATAACGCGCCATAAGAAAAATGGATGCCAGATCGGTTTTTGTTGTTTCACTCACTCCTAAGTTGTAAAAAGTGTTTCCATGTTAGGGTAAAACGGACTAAAAACCGCTGTGTTTTCTCCTAAAATCGCTTAGTTTTTCCCCATTTTTTATTATAAAACTCTACTGTCGAGTCTGTATTTAGTCTGTGGCCTGGCCGTCACTGCAGGTACTGATTCTCCTATACCTCCATCTGTTCTCGCTAATCCAGGTCGCCACGTCAAAAATACTTCAGTCTGAAATACTGTGGCCATTTTTCCCATAGCAATATAGAATTTGGTCGCATTATAAAATACCAACCGGAACCACAGCAATTTAAGGTACTGAATTCATATGTGTAATTTCCGAGTAGATCGTCTGGGTTGCACCAGTCTTCCTTACTCGGAAATATTACAGTAAATATCCTACCAAACGCGATGCAAGAGGTTGTACTGTATACAGGCATAAAAAACATCGGACAAAATTCCGATAGCCTATTGAAAAACGACCATATCCCACATTGTACTCCCCATGCCATGTTCCACTTTTGCGAAGCCTGCACAAAGTTTTCATGGTTTCTTCTTCAATACGTAGGTCCAAGCAAAGCATGTCTTACATGGCGTTCAGAGCTGCGACTGTGGTGGTGCTTATGGCACCAGTAATTCCCAATGTAGGCGCTCTTTGTAGTCCGTTCAACTTAGATCGAATAGTCTTCACCATCATTCTCGGCCACCAGTCTACCGCCGCATACGCAACAATAGGTATAATTTTTTCTATGTGCATCCAATGTTCACTAGCGGGTCTTAGACCCCATTTCTTGCCAAAAGATCTCCGACACTGCCAGAAAAGCCCGTGAATGTTTTTGTTCAACATGTTTTGTCCAAAAGTTATTAAAGAGGTACGCCCTTCAACATAGGAAGATGAACACCCTCGTGTTTGGTTCTTCGCTTAAACAACACGAGTGTTGTCTTGTTTGGATTGACAGACAATCCATGTCGATTGCACCAGTTGTCCACCAAGTTAATTACGGTCTGTATTTTCTTTAATACCATATTAAGCGACCCTAATGAGACAAATGCAAAACTGGTTAGTCATCAAACAATGCGACAGTTAAGAGTAGATCATTGGCTCCAGATTTAGGCTAAAGCTTCACGTTAGCACTCATAGACTTGGTGTTTCTTTATGACACTCCAGAGATTTAATCGAGACTTTGTTTTCAGGATAGATGATGAACAATCTTCGTCAAAACATGTTTTTCTGAATGCACTCCAAATACCGTCCCTTCCAAATATTCGTTCCTTTCTAGCCAACTTGATTGTTCTACTTAGATGCCTCCTCGGTTTATAAACTACTTCCCGAAATCATCTTCCCATATTCATTATGCTTTTCCCAATCAGGACCACACTATAGTCTTCCATTGTTGTGCCGTCTATGCTACAAACTATTTATATGACACTTTGTTCTGACCATTCAATATTTAAATAATATTTCCCGGCTTCAGTGTGAACATGGTAGTATAGTAGTTTTCAGGCAGTTCTCCTATTCTTTTTCCAACATGCTAAACAAGAAGGTGTTTAAAATTTACCTTGCATACATCTGCACTATGCATGAGTATGAAGGTGGTGGTAAGGTGTCTAAAATTCAGTAAAGTTGGATGCGTGTTTAGCAGCTAATGCCGTATGTTTGGCTACTCTTCCACCACGTTAAAGAAAAATCAAATGCAGTGCTTACAATTTTTAAAAAAATAAAATTCTACTACTAGCGGCATTTATTTTTAAGATTTTTTTTTTTATTTTTGTGCAATAATAAAAAACTCCTCCATCTAAAACAGGCATATTCAAAGCAAACCATACTTACAATTTCTTACCAAATTGTATGTTTTGTATGTCGTTGTGTTGTCATAGTCATAAACGTATGTATGCAAGTAGTTCTTAACAGGTCTCTATCTCTCTAGCTTGATTTTATGTGTATGTCCATTTGGTGGGTTTTTTCGTATTGTAGAACTATGTTCCCATGATTATAATCAGTGTTTTTTTTCCTACACCCCACATTCAGTCACTTTTTTTTTGTCCAACAAAATTTTTGTCCATCCACCTGAACATGGTTTAAACATATTCTGTGAATATGAAGGTGCCTGGTGCTGAGGTGGACGTGAGTATTTCAACATTTCATTTGTTGCAATTTGTTGACAAAATGACAACCAATCGTGTTTGTTCCCATGCTTTAAATTGGTTTCACAATTATCAACTGCATGTACATTGTAAAATAATCATTTGTAAGCAAAATAACGTCTGTTGATTGTTAATGGCTGTTGTAAGTTTTATAGTGTCTCCATAACAACTCATTTTTTATCGTGGAATGACAGTCATTTAAAATGTTTTTGCTTTAAAAATGAAAGACAATTAATTAAGCAATCGAGAATTTTAGAATGGCTAAGAAGTTGGTCATAAAATCGTCCAATTTAAATCAAAACAAAATCAAATTATACACCGTTTACATATGTTTTTCGTAAAAGATCAATTGAATTCCAAAGATTCTATTCTGTTATTCAAAGATTCTATTTGTATTTCCAAAATTCTATTTATAACACCGTCCGACAAAATTTAAAAAACGCGTTAAACACGAACTGGATAATATACGTTTGAAACTAGAGACTAAATGTAGTAAAACTGCAATTACAGTTTATTATTTCGTGATCCTGTTTCCTTTTAAAAGGACTTCATAGTTTTAAAGGATTAAATTTTATAATTTTTTTTTTTCAAATATTTGTGCTTGTCCTAGGGTGCCACTATTGATAGCAAATTAAAGAGGAGGATCTCCCCTAGTTTTCCTATTTTATTATTTTTACATATCAGGAAAAAGGACTTAAGTTACGTCCATTCAAAAATGTGTCCTTCAATATCTTTCAAAATTTTCAACAAAAAATTTGATAATGTCTTCAAATGACTTTATTCACATCCTTTTATGCTGATATGACAAAATATAAAAACAAAAAAACAAGGGGAGATCCTCCTCTTTCATCTGCCGTCACCAGTGTCATCCTAGGACAATTACAAATATTTCAAAAATATTTTACAAAATGTATCCTTTAAAACTTTGAAGTCCTTTAAAAAGGAAGCACGATCACGAAACGAAAAACTGCAAATGCAGTTTTGCTCTATTTGATCTCTACTTTCACACGTATATCATCCGGTTCGTGGCTTACCCCCTAGCCGGCAGCCCCGCCTCTAGACGGGGTACACTAAATTGAGGCAAAATGCATTAAATTATTTTTTCTGTCAATTAAAGGTTAATAGGGACTTTCGTTCGACTTCACTTGACCCGCACATTCTTTCACTGTTGTGATCAGACAGATAGTTAAAAAGTTGTGTTCAATCAAAGCGCAAGTTTTAGGGAAATTGCCAAAATTAAATATTTTGCAAAAACGTGATTGTTTAAAAATTAAAAAATATATTTTTAATTTGATCCAAGGCTTTACAAAAAAATCAGGTGAGTAGATCAAAGACTTTAGAATGATTTTCGGTCAATCGATTACTTACAACAATTTTATCTGGACGGAAGATGGTTAAGTTTTTTATATTTCTGAGTACAGAAATGGACTCTCAGTACCCAAATTACCCTAGGAATATTTTTTTATTGAAAAACAAAAATGACCGGTTAAATGGTTAATTTTGGCTGCCGGACGGTGTAATAAGAAGATTCCCTTTGTATTTCGTAAATTTCAATTGAAATTAGAAAGTTTTACTTACAATTCAAAAACTCCATTTGAAATTCAAAGATTCTACTTGGAAATAAAAAAACATTACTTCTCATATGTAAACATCATAAGTTTCTTAAAAAGAAATGGCTGAAAAATCAAAAAAAAAATATTTTTCGCCATTTTTTGACCCATGTTTTGAACCCCTAAATCCTCGATATGGCCAATAAGCCGAGACACCCCACCCTAAGAAATGGTTCTTTTATATATATTTTAAGTTTATGCAAATCTGTTCATAAGGGTTGAGATACTTCCCTTGTTAGAAAATTTTCTTGAAAAAAGAATGACAGCAAACTTTTTCTGTATAATTCAAAATTAATCTGCTAAAAATATGTTCAAAAATATTTGGAAATTCAGCAAACAGAATCAGTAAAAACGCAGTAAAATTTCGGTTATTTTGTTAAACTGAATGACAGAGATTTTAGTAAAAATATCAATTTTAGCTGAAACAAGTGAGAGTGTTAAATTCGGCTGTGCCGAATCGTTTATACCCTCCAAAATGTAAAAAAAAATTTAAAAAAAAATTGTAAGGGGCGTTTTTGGGGGGGGGGGGCGATGGGGTCAGTAGGGGAATTTAAGAACACCTTCCCATTGCTATAAATATACCAAATGTTTCATTTATTTAACAAAAATATAAAAAAACTTATAAAAAAATTTTTCAGAGGTTGGTTCAGTTCTTCAAGGGGGAACTTTTTTCCCCCTGGCCCGATTTTGCCCATTCACGAACTTAACCTGCCTATGAATATGAGATATATTTGTGCCAAACTTCAGGAGTGTAGCTGCTTTATTTTGGACTGCATCCCAGTTGGAAAATGTGTCACTGAGGAAATTTCCGCAGTGATTCCTTGAGGAAATGTCTTCAGGTTCTGACAAATCATAGGCAATCCTTGATGACATGTCCTAACATTGTCAGCGCTGAATGTTTGCTTTAAGAGTGTGGACAATTCCTCTAAGACGTCTAAAAGGAAATGTCTTCAGAATAGCAGTATATTAAATTAGAATTTTAAATCTTGGCAACTCTTTAATTTCCAAGAAAAAGATGGCAATATTATCGACTTAATTAAAATAATATCAAAATCTAACAAGTAGAATAAAAGTAATAAATAGACAAACAATTTTAAAAATAAAGTTTGGAACAAGTGGTTAGGTGTGGGACTAATTAACTGGAGGTTCCAGGTTCAAATCCAGTTGGGACTAAAAAAGGCGAAAAGTTTTTTCTAAATATGAGAAAGATAATTTATAAAGGAAAATGGATAAAAGTAAAAACTAAAGGAAATACGAAAATTTTTTGTATTTTCACATGACCTATGTCAGACATTTCCCCAAAGCAGTCTTAGGTGACATGTCCCCAGAAGGTCAGCCCTGACCACTGCTGACTTTGAGTGAGGACATTTTGAAAATTTGTATGAAACTGTCCTCAACCCAGTACATAGAGATGTCTTCTGGATGTCAGGTGTGACTCTGACATGTCATAGCTCCGTCACTGAGGATGGCTCGAGGACGTTGCCAACTGGGATTGTATTATCTTCAAACAGACGGACGGACGGACGGACAGACGGACATTCACAGAATGTCTTAGAATCGATCATAGATCAATAATATATATACTTTTTGGGGTCCCCGGCCGATATTTCGATGCGTTACAAACGGAATGACAAAGTGAGTATACCCCCATACTGTGGTTGGAGGGTATAAAAATGCTGAAAGTTTGCTTAATCATATGGAAAGTCATTTTACAGATTTTTTGACAGAGTTTTTCTTTTGACAAATTTTCCGATTCAGAAGTTTTTCTAAAGAACACATTTTTAATAAAAAAATTCTCTAATTCAGAGGTATTTTTTCCACAATATTCAGTTGCCTACACGGGACCGATCGAATTTAAATTTTATGGTCGCTCCACTAGATTTTTTTGTCTAAAAATCTGAGAAGTTTTCTATTGAAAAAATATCTCACAATCTGAGAATTTTTATAAAAATTTTTTTTCGCAAAATCTAAGAATATAAAAAAATGTCTCAGAATCTAAGAATTTTTCTACAAAAGGAAACGTCTCAGATTCTGAGAATTTTTATATAGAAAAAATATTTCACAAAATTCTTAGAAAAATCTAAGAATTTTTCTATGAAAAAACTAGCTCACAATCTGAGAATTTTTCTGTAGAAAATGTTTCGGAATCTGAGACTTTTTTTAAAGAAAAAATGTCTCAGAATCTGAGAATTTTTCTATAGAAAAAATGTTTCAGAATCTTAGAATTTTTCTAAAAAAAAAATGTTTCAGAATCTGAGATTATTTCTAAAGAAAAAAGGTCTCTGAATCTGAGATTTTTCTGTCGAAAAAATTTCTCAGATTCTGAGAATTTTTCTGTCGAAAGAAATAGAAAAAATGTCTTAGAATCTGAAAATATTTCTATAAAAAATAAAAGATCAATATTGTCTCAGAATCTGAGAATTTTTCAACATATAAAAAAATGTCTCAAATCTGAGATTTTTTCATAGAAAAAATGTTTCGGAATCTGAGATTTTTTCGATTAAAGTAATGTCTCAGAATCTAAAAATTTTTCTGGAAAAAAAATGACTCAGAATCGGAGATTTTTTCTATAGAAAATATATCTTAAAAAAAATGTCTTAGAATCTGAAAATATTTCTATAAAAAAAATGTCTCGAAATTTGACAATTTTTCAATATTGTCTCAGAATCTGAGAATTTTTCAACATATACAAAAATGTCTCAAATCTGAGATTTTTTTCATAGAAAAAATGTTTCGGAATCTGAGATTTTTTCTATAAAAGTAATGTCTCAGAATCTGAAAATTTTTCTGTAGAAAAAGTTTCTCAGAATGTTTCACAATCTAGGAAAATTTTTTAGGGAAAATAACCTCAGAATCTGAGAATCTGGAAAAATAGCCTCAGAATCTGAGAAAAAAAAATGTCTCAAAATCTCTGAATTTTTTAGAGAAAAAATGTCTCAGAATCTGAGCATTTTTTACAGAAAATACGTTTCAAAATCTGAGAATTTTTCTTAAGAAGAAATGTCTCAGACTCTGAGAATATTCCGATAAATAAAATTCTTAGAATCTAAGAATTTTTCTTTAAAAAACTGTCTCAGAATCAGCTAATTTTTTTAAAGAAAAAATGTCTCAGAATCTGAGAATTTTTATAGAAAAAATGTCTACGAATCTGAAAATTTTTCTATAGAAAAAATTTCTCAGAAAAATTTCTCCTGCCTTGCAGTAAATGTTGACAAATTCTTTTATTATAATTTTTAAATAATAAAATTTATTTATGAGAACTAAATTTTACTTTCACTGTTGCTTTTTAACCCCCTATTGCCTTATTTGGGTTAATATCAACAATATCGCCCCTAGATCATTATTCATTTGTTCATAAAGTTGACATCTATACAAAGTGACTTGACGCACTTCCAGTATTTAAATATTTTTTTTTTGTTAACTTACCTGGCTTTAACAAAAAAACTCAGTGGCTTAAAAAAAGTCAAATGACATCAATATTTATCATAATCATGATACTTTTGAGCTGCAAAAGACAAACACAGATTTAACGTGTAGAATAATGTCTGTGTCAAATGTTGGTGCCAGTGCAATAAAAACAAAAAATGTCGTGTCGTATCAAATCACCACCAAAGACATTCTTTGGATACGAATTAAAGAAAAAAAAAATAAGAAAAAAATACACGACGCAGAATAGTACAGGGGTAAACTAATAAAACTCTTTTTTTTTTAATAAAAAAATTTTCACAACTGTCTGCTTTAATCTTTATGTAAATACCTCTAAAAGCTGCACTAAACAACAACCTGTAACCATAAAAAAAATAACAACAACGAAAAAAATCATAATAAAAAGATGTCGTGTTGTATTTATTTAAAAAAAAAAATTAATATAGGTACACTTAAAAAAAAATTTAGTGATTTTTTATTAACTTATTTATATTTATATAATTCATTAGTCAATTGACAGTACTCGCGAAATCTACTTAGATAAAATGAAATTTTAATGTAAAACAAGTTATAGTCGGTCAGGACCGACCATAAAGTACTCTACAGCAGTGTTTCTCGGAAAATGGGTCCCAAGTCCAAACATGGACCGATTGGGTCTGTCTTTTGTCAAATTTTTAATCAGTTCAGAAAACATTCACAAACCAAATTTTAGTGAAATTGGCTTCTGTTTGTTGACAATAGACCGCTTTAAGTGAATATCGGGTGAAGTTTTCATATTGATCAATAGATTTATTTGAAAATTTTTAGCCAATAATTTTTTGTGTGTTATTAACCCAATCAAATCTGATTATAATCTCACCATTTTTGGACTTAGGCTCCATATGAAAATTTCACCCGATATCCACTTAAAGCGGTTTATTGTCAACAAACAGAAGCCAATTTCACTTAAATTTGGTTTGTGAAAGTTTTCTACACGGATTAAAATTTCACCAAATTTAAATCAATGTTTTGATAAAATTTTTTGTTAAAACTGTCGAATTACAAATTTTCAACAGACCAGATTTTTTTTCGCTTTGATTTATTTGAATAGATTAATTAAAAAATATACAAAATAATCGGGTTTTACCTTTTTTCATTGTTGGCAAAATATTGGAACGCAAAAAAGGTGAAGTTTTTGATAATTTTGTCATAAGCTTACAATTGATTTGTTAAATCAATCATTATTTTGATTGACTATAAATACAAATTTTATAAAATTTTTCATCAAAATCGAAAAAATGTTTAACTGAAAAAATTTTCAATCAATCACCTACAATGTGATGATTGGTATAACAATTTTTTTAATTGGAGAAATTTCAATCAAAAAATTTATTGAATCCGCGTTTTTGTTGATTGAAATTCGTATCAAATTTTTTGTGTTTAAGGTACGAATTAAACACATACACAAACAAAATTTTAATAAAATATTTCATATTTTCATGAAATTTTAAAGATTGGTCCGATTTCTTTAAAATTTGGTATATGTGAATACAAAACACGTTTACCTGCTAAATTTCGAAAGGATACCTATTAAAATACGGTTGTTATGGTCATTTGACGCATATTATAAGGGGAAGTTTGTATGGGGGTTAGGTGAAAACATGGACCGATTTTTTCCAATTTCAATAGCGTCTGTCCTTTGTCCAAAAGAAGCTTAAATTTACAATGTCAGACGAATCGGATAACAATTGCGACCTGTATTGTGCGCACAACATTTACATAGACGGACGGACGGACATCGCTAAATCGACTAAAAAAGTGATTCTGAGTCGATCGGTATGCTTGAAGGTGGATCTAGGACCAATATTTCCGGTTTTTGCAAACATCAGCACAAACTCATTATACCCTGTACCACAGAGTGGTTAGGGTATAATTAAGGTAAAGTTTGGACTACATTTGTCATTCTCAGAAAAATATTCTACTTAAAGTTTTCAGTACACATCGGTATTTTTGAGACATTTAAGTGTAGATCGAAAGGGATCTAAGATAAATAATGTTACAAATCCGCTCAAATTTTGAATAAAAGATTTACTAATAACAAGTAAGAAAGTTATAGTCGGTCAAAACCGACCATATGATACCCTACACCAGTGTTTTCCGGAAAGTGGGTCCCAAGTCCGAACATGGACCGATTGGATTTGTCTTTTGTTAGATCTTTATTTAGTGTAGAAAACACTCACACATCAAATTTTAGTGGAACTGGTTTATTTTTTTGTCATCGGTCTGATGTAACTGAATATCGGTCGAAATTTTTATATGCGGGACTAAGTCCAAAAATGGTCAAATTTTATTCCGATTTGATTAGGTTACTAAAGTACACGCGTAACACCTAAAAATAAAATTTTTATCAAATATTTCCATTTTTATGAATTTTTAAGGGAATTATGTGAATATCGGGAGGGTGGTTTGTATGGGGACTGCCAGAAGGACTGTCCCGATTTCTTTGAAATTTGGAATGCTGATTAGTGCATACAAAATTTGATTACCTGTTAAATTTTAAAGCGATATCTATTATAATACGGTTATTAGAGTCATTTAAGCCTAGCCCAAAGGGGGCGTTTGTATGGGGGCTAGGTCTTAACATGGGTCCTTGGGCCAAAACATGCTTAAGTTTCAAATTTTAGGCCAATCGATTGAAAATTACGACCTGTATCGTGCTTAAACCGATAGATTTGCAGACGGACGGACAGACGGACGGATACCGCTAAATCGACTCAAAAAGTTATTCTGAGTCGATCGGTATACTTGAAGGTAGGTCTAGGACCAATATTTCGGGTAGTTACAAACATCAGCACAGACTCATTATACCCTGTACCACAGAGTGGTGTATAAAAATTACATAATTAACACAAATATTCTTATCTTTTGGTCTTTGGGACTGTCGTGATTAAACTAACGGACTAAACAACTTTCTTCTTCTAATTCACAATGAGGGTAAAGTTGAATGTGTATTAATAATTTTGTTTGGACATTAGCGATTTGTCATTAAAATCCCCTTTACTACTTGCAGCATAGGATTTTTATATTTGCTTAGTAGTCTTGGCAATGGAATCTGACAAATTTTGAAACACTTTTCGACTTAGTCTTGCAAAAATGACCAACCTAAATAGAATTGAAACAGAAAAATAATTTTCTTGAAAACTTTTCTAAGAGAATATCATAGTTTTAATTAGTTAAGGAAAAATTACCTCGAGCTAAAATAAGCCTACCCAAAAATTTTTATAAAATAAGTAATTTTCTTTGCACCTTTAACTTAAAAAATTTTTTCCAGTGTACAATATGACGTTTTTTGTCTCTGTATTTGATTTTATTATTTTGTTTTTGGTTTCGTTTGTGGTGTGGACCCATCAAAATTCGTTGTGGGTCATGATTTTAATATATATTTTGTATATCAGTCACTACAAAAAAAATATATTCACTACCTTACCTACCGTCCTTCGTGTTTGGTTTAAGGCTGTAATGTCAATGTCTGTTGGTCTGTTAAATCTGTATACAATTTGGCATTTAGTTTCAAAACTTTTTTTTTGTGCTTGGTTTTACTATTTTCAAGTGCGGGACAGTCACGCGCTTCAGTGATCTTTTTAATTTTAGATTTTTCTTGGCAATTGTTAAAGAATTTTTTTTTTTTTGTTTTTAAACAGGGTTTAAAAATATTTGAAGTTTGTTTTGGGTTAATTTAAATAAAATTTTTGGGATTTTTTAAGAATTTTAAGCTAAAAATAAAAAAAAATATCAAAATAGCGTAAAATTTTGTTTAAACTTTATGAATAGAAAAAGTAAGTAGTTTTTTTTAACAATTATAAGAGCAGAAGGTGTTAATTTTATGTTTGAAAAAAACTGTCATATAAAATTGAGATCAACATATCATAAAAAAAACTATTTTTAGTCTGATATCACGGAAATTTACCGCTAATTTTATTGTCACAATAATCATACTTTAATTAGTAACTTATGCATCGTGTTTCAAGTTATTAGCATTTAAATTAATGTTAATTAAAATCCATTAAATGACAAATGACATTTACATAAAACATTAATTAATAAACCCCTTTAAATATTAAGAGCACAGAAAAATGAAACACGAGTTTAACATACAAAGTTGCATTATTAAATTACACTTAAAAAAACTTGTTAAACTGCAAGCAAAATTTGCTGATTAACAAAATTAGCTAAATTAAATCAGCAATAAAACTTTAAATTAACTAATATTAAAATGACAGGTCAGTAAATATTTATTAAAATGCATTAAAAAAACAGTTTGCTGAAAACAATCTGGTAAAAAGCACCTAAACGCCGAACTAAAAAATTTTAATTTTTAAGCCCCCTTTAACCCTTAACCCTCGCATGCATAAATTCACTTTTTGACGGCCTTGTGGATCTGGTTGTAACTTTTAATTGGCATCAGTTACAAACGAAAGCTAACATTGCACAGACTTATATATTGTGCTCTTCTTTATTATCTACCGTTTTTTGATTGTAAATAACCAAGAAGTGAATTTGAAAAAAAAATTAGAAATTTTTCAGATTTCATGTTCGATTGACAATGGAATCTGACAAATTCCGAAACATGTGTCGACTAAGTCTTGCAAAAATTACCACCATAAATAAGTTTTAAACAGAAAAATAGTTTTCTTAAAAATTATTCTATACGAACTATTTAATTAGTAAAGAAAATAATGACCTCGAGCTAAAATAAACATACCCGAGTAAAAATTTTTATATGATGCAATATATATTGATATGTAATACAATATATAATTAAACGCAATTTGATCCGAAAAATGGTGGATGTTTTTGCATTAAAAAAGATCAATTTGTATAAAATATGATTTGATTTCATCCGAGTTTTGACCAGACATTGCCATATATTAGTAGATCTAATTAGATCTAATTGCATAAAAACATGTAAAATCCTGGTGTTTTTTGGTTTGGGTTGAGTTACACCACAGGTCAACGATACATTCACCAAACATATAATTTTCATAAACAAAAAAATGTTCGGGTACGCTTCGAACCAGATAGGTGATATACATAACCCTAACAAGGAAATGTTGAGGAACATTTTAAAAAGTTTCTTATACTTTGCCTTAAAAACTTAGAAAATTGTTGGTTAAATGGAAACATATAGTGTTATATATGGAACAGAATTGGATATATATAATTTTATATTAAATTATACAGAAAAACAAATTTTGTATTGACCCTCATGTAATTTTATATAATTATATCAACCGTACACCTTTTAATCCGAATCATGATTCAATTATATATTACTACATATGACTGCATTAAAAAAATTTAGAAAATATCTCACGGATGTATAATCATATATAATTTATTATGTTTGTATCAAGTTATATATTGTAATATATGTTTATTTTTACTGGGGTACTCAAAAAATAATATTTAAATAATATTTAAAATTAGTCAGAATTTAAATTGGAAAAATTTTATTTTAATTTTGTGCATTCATAATTGAGAAACCAATTACAAATTTTCAACATACCAGATTTTTTTTCGCTTCAATTAATTTTTTACATTAATTAAAAATTATAAATTAATTAAAAATATTAATTAATTTATAATTTACAGGGGGCCCCTGTAGGCTAGTTGGTAGCGTGCTAGCCTATGAAACAGGGGGTCGTGGGATCGATTCCCACCAAAACCCTTGATCGATTTCGCTACAACGAGACGACGGTCATTGTTACCAGTTCTCGGTTAGGTTAAAATTATTTAAAATTTGTAAATAAAATTTGGAAGAATAAATAAAAACTGATCATTGGATCAAATTATTATTATTATTATATTATATTATTATTAATTAAAAATATTAATTAAAAATATACTTTTTACTCGGTTTTACTTTTTTTACTGTCGGTAAAATATTGGAAAGCAAAAAATATGAATTTCTTTATAATTTTGTCATAAGCTTTTAAATCTGTTAAATCAATCATTATTTTAATTGACTTTAAATCTAAAATTGATCAAATTTTTTATCAAAATCGAATAAGTGATGATTGATATAACAATTTTCTTCATCGGAGGAGTTTCAATTAACAAATTATTTGAATCCGCGTTTTTGTTGATTGAAATTCGTTTTCAATTCTTCTGTGTACTAGGGTGGCTCGTTTTTAAGCTTTTCTCTCTGATCGAAAAAAAAATTATTTAAAACTTATTTTTGTATATTTGATAATAAAAACTTAAATATATAATTTAATGATTTACGGTATCATTACCCCGTTCAAAATTGATACAAAAAAAAAATAGGATCCATTGGGATCAACACATGTCAAAGAGGACCAGCGGTACTATACACTCAAAATAAAAACTCTGTCTAATCAGCAGAAAAATCTGCTGAAAATATACCCATTTTTAGCCATATGAGAAATCTGCTGATTTTAGCAGACGTCGTTTGCTAAATTTCTGTAGTGATAACCAGGGTAGAATCAGCAGACAGATCTGCCAAGGCAGCAGAAAAATCTGCTGATTTCAGCAGAAAATTCGGCTGATTTTGGCAGAAAAAACATCTGATTTCAGCAGGAAAATCTGCAAATTTGGGCTGAAAAAACTGTTGATTAAAACAGAAAAAATGTGAATTACTCCTACACTCAAAATAAAAACTCTGTCTAATCAGCAGAAAATCTGCTGCAAATACACCCATATTGAGCCATATGAGAAATCTGCTGATTTTTGCAGACGCGGTTGGCAGGAACTGAATAACTTCTCTTCTTTAAAAGCAGAAACATACTGGCAAGCCGACAAAATGATAATTTGTGTATGAATTGGTTGTTTCTGTTCTTTTGCATTATATAATATTAAAGCTTACATATTTAGTGACGCATTTAAGCTGGAGCTATTTATATTCGTCTACTTTAATTTCCAGATAGTGACATTTGATTTTCATTAAAAAATACTTTAAAAAAAAAAAAATCTCAGTTAAATTTGCAAAAAAATCTTTACGTCCTGAACATATTTGAGACCCATGTATGAAATGAGAATTTTCGACAAAGCATAGTATTTTTTATATAGCCAGTGCTTTACCAGTACATTTCTTGAACACTTGTTAAGGCCCCTACGCTTTGAGTAGTATTGTTTGTATAGCCAGTGCTTTACCAGTACATTTGTTTTTATACTATTGAATATTTCTGCAAAGCGTAGTATTTTTTTTTTTGTAGCCAATGTTCTGCCTGTAATTTTTAATTGGCTGGGGAGCTAAATACGAATCCCAACGAGGCCGAAGAAACAGCCTTTTTTGTTTCTTTTGCAGTACTTTTTAAAAGTCAACTTTTAATTAACATACAATTTTATTGATTTTAAGACGTTCTATGAATGTCCGTCCTTGATAATGTAGGTTAAAAAGAGATAGGTCGAATTCTAAATACGGCACGAATATGCCTCATGTTCATAAGCAGGATAAGTTCGTAAATGGGTAAAACCGGACCAGGGGGAAAAAGTTCCCACTTCAAGAACCCACTTCTGAGAAACGTATTTTTTTGTATTTTTATTTAACAAATGAAATATTTTTATGCTAAGAAAAGTTCAAAGTCCTGCACTTGGACCCAGGGGATTACACAATTTTAGTTTTTTCCGACCCGCCTTCTTTTTGTGGGCGTGTGTTAAAAAACTATGCTTTAAATAATGACAAAATTGTCTAATTTTATCGGATTTATCATAATTAATGGCTTTGTTAACATTTATGGTGATGGGAAGGTGCGCCCAACGTCCCTCGGGGACCCCCTCGCTGAAAACGCCTCTTACATTTTTTTATTATTTTTTTTTTAACCGAATTTAACACTCTCACTTGATTTTATTGAAAATATACTCTTTTAACTAAAGTTTTCACAAAATGTTTTGTTTGTCTATTTTGATTACAATGGATCCCTTGTAAATTAACAAGGATATTTGCTACATATTTTACGAAACTTTTTCTTGTTAAATTACAAGATTTTTTTTTAGTGTAATTAACGTCTTTGCCTCAATATTATTTCAAATAAAGAACTTTTTAAATTTTATTAATACTAGCCGATCATTTGGTCCAATAACCTTGATTTTTAATAACACGACACAATGCATATTAGTGTAAATATATAAAAAAAGCCATTAGCAATTATTTATTAATTTAAACTTTTTGTTATGGTTGATATTTGAAAACAGCGTTAAGATATTTGAATAATACTACTTACATTTGAAAATAAGTGTTAATTTAAATCATTTGACAAATAATCAAATATACAAATTGTTGACATTAATTTTTGTTAATCTTCATACAGTCTACTAACAAAATGTGCTAATTGGCTTAAAAACGGTAAAAACAATATTTGTTTATCGAATAGTGCCCCCCATTTCCCGGTTCTCTGTATTCCCGGGAATACCGGTATTCCCGGTTCTGGAACCGGTTTCCCGGTTCTAGATATATTCCCGGGAATACCGGTATTCCCGGTTCTGATCCTGGTACCGGTTCTCAAAAACCAAAAAAATACTGTACCATAAAATATTTAAATTACACTATTTAATCATTATTTCAGTAATATTTAGTTGTGTTTGTAAAATTATTTAAAAATCATGCAACTATTGTTTCTTAAATTAAAAAAATAAAATGGAAATGGTGTTTTTTACATGTTTTGTATTTTTTTTTAGTAAAAGCAAAGAAAAAATTTTCATTGTACAAAATTTTACAAAATATACATACCGGTAGTCCCGGGAATACCGTCAGAACCGGAACCGGGAATACCGGTATTCCCGGGAATACCGGGAATGAATTAAGAACCGGGAAACCGGTACCATTTCCCGGTAATACCGAGAACCGGGAATACCGGTATTCCCGGTACTACGGTACTGACCGTAGGCACTATTATCGAATATCGAATATTGAAAATGAAATAACAAAAAAATCAATAATCAACGAACAAATAAATGTTTAATTAATGCCCAGCATAAAGATGGAGTAGCATTTGAAAAGCTGATAAAAAATTTTGTCAATGGCGATCCTCTCACATATTAAAAAAAAGTCGTTGATTTAATAAGAACTGGACCGGAATAGTCAAAGCTGACTTGATTTATGATAAATTGATCTGATACCCATTTCACACCTGAGATGAAATCTCGTTCGAACGAGACTTCACCTCAGGTGTGAATAGGCGTTTAACATGAGTTTATCTTAAAAAATGTAATGAGGATGCCCAACATTTTTAACCATTTCGGATTAAATTTAATTATAATAAAAAAAATATAATAAATTGGCAAAATTTTTTTGTAAAAAAATATATTCTTACATTGATATAAAAACGGTTAGTAACACTGGAATCAGTGTCTCCAATTCGAAAACAGCTGATGTGTATGAACTGCTGATTTGCTTAATATGTTACCATAGCATCTAATACCCCATCTACACCTGAGGCGAAATCTGCTTTGAACCAGATTTCGATCATACGGCAGTGTATAAAATGATACAATACCATATGATCGAAATCTCATTCAAAGGAGATTTCACTTCAGGTGTGAATTGGGTATAAGTAACGAGTTTAAAAGCTTTTGCTGTCAAATTTTTTATACTTTTATAATTTTATTTTTGCTGGGTTTTACAAAATATTATAATGATAATTTTTTTTGAGGGAGTTTTTCGATAACTTCAAAAAAGTGTCAATTGGATGTTAGCAAAATAACTATAAACTGGACATTTGTATTTTTTTTTTATTAATTTAAAATGTTGATTTTTTATATTATATTTTCTTTGGTCGTTTTTATATTTATATAATATACGTGAAATGGCCATTAAACAAGGTAATAAAATATTAGTTAACACTTTTAAACATCTTGTTAGCATCAAGCTGTGTATGAGGTTTTTTTCTTAATAATTTTTTTGTTATTTAGAATATCAATACCTTTCATATGGATACAATAATGACATTTTCATGATCACACTTTGATACTCTTTAAAAAGTGTTTTTTGGGGGTTAATATAAGTTAGTTAGTGAGTTTGTAACTTATATCTATACTTTTGATCATTCCAGCAATGCCCGTTTGTCTGTTGAAATGTTGACCACGGCGAAAATATTACACAGATGCGACCGAAACTTAATATGTTTACTTGTGGTCGGCCACAAAATATTCGTATTGCATTTGACCGATATCGGTGTAGCAGTTCAAAAGTTATGAACAAAATTATAAGAACGCCTTGAACATTTTGGTACAACCAAAATAACCTAAATTACAAAATGCTTCAATTCGGCTGCTGTTGGACATATGAGAACTGAATTGGTTACCAAATGGTACACGCAGAGAAGATATATAATTGTGGCAACCATAATTTATGAGGGTCATATTATGATTGAAAATTGTATCATAACTTGTTTGTAGTTTTTGCAGCAATCATGTTATGCTTCTCAATATTCGAAAATTATAATTTAGGACCATAATATGAATGCAACAAAAATTTTATGATTACTTTAAACATATTACGATACTAATTTTAATAAATTTGATGAAGTTTCACTCCGGGTTTTTCCAAAACATCTCTTTCGAAGATTTTGATTTTCGTCAGAGTGAAGTAGTAAGGAACCCCGGATTCATAATCAAGAAAGACCTTTACAGTGTTCACAAATTGAGGTTAAAGTTGACTCGGCCAAGTTGTGGGGTATATACAGTTTCGTTAAAGCCGATTTTTTATTTTTTATTTGATATACAATGATGTTAATAAACTGTGTTTTCGTTTCATGCTGTCTTATGGCTGTTTTGTTAAATATATTTTAATAATATTTATTTAAATAATTTTCACTAATTTAAAATTTGGTTAAAGGCACATGTCAACGGCGTGTATTTCGTAGCTTGATTTTACAATTCATATAAAAAGTTGTTTTTACATCTAACAAAGCAGAATTTAATCATTTTAAAAATTTAATTTTTGTTCATATCCGGTGATTTTCAATAATTTTGTTTAAATATAAGTTTGAAAGTAGAAAAGTTGATTGAACTTTAAGTAGCTTAAATATTTTGCAGTTTTTCTACGCCAGGGAGGTTATTTTGTAATCTGAGTTGAACAGGAAAACTATTCGAATCAAATGAAAAACAAGTACACAAAACAAAACCTTAACAAAAAAGTTTTCATCGAAATTTACATTTTTTTTTGTAATTTTACAATTTTTTTTGTAATTTTACAAATTTCAATGTTTTTTTACAAAAAAAAAAAATAAAGTAAATTTACGAGAATTCCTTGTAAGTTTTATTTTGCCAAAAAAATGTAAATTTACAATTTTATTCGTATAAAACTTGTAAAACTACAAAAAAGCTCTTAATTTTTACTAGGAATTCTTGTAAAATAGGAGGTAGCAAGAAATCAAGTAAAGTTACGAAACCTCGCGTCAAAAAATTGTAAATTAACAATTTTATTGGTAAAAATCTTGTCAAATTACAAACTTTGTGGTTAAAAGCAAAAATCCACAATTTCCAATTGAAAATCAGAAGTCAAATTTATTTCTTAAAATTTGGGAAGAAATATAAAAAAGTAATTTTTCTTTTTCAAAATTTCATTTAAAAATCTGATTTTAATTTGACACAAATTATTGTGACAATCGAAAAGTGCTGATGAGAAAGGGCGGTAACTTCCTAAAGCTGTCAAAATCTCCGCTTTAATATAAATTGTGATGGGTGATATGAATTTTATTTGGATTTTTAGTCAAAACAGATTTAAAATTAAAAAAAATTCTGATACTTGACTTTTGCATAGAATTTTTTTTAATGTATAAAACACTGGTGAAAATAAAAAGAGCAGTAAGGAACTTTAAATTACTTAAGCAAAAACTGCACTGACATACGTTTTGAAATAAAATTTTTGTTTTAAAAATTCTTATTTTCTTGAATTCTGCACAATAAAATCGATATGAACAATAATTGGAATTGAGATATTTCCACAAGTTTTAAAATAAATTATCTATAACCGACACCCAGTATAAAGTTAAACCGAAAGTTCAGAAATATCTTTAGAAATTATCCTTCGTTTTTTGTTGCACTCAAAATAATTCTACAGTAAAAGGTTTAGTAAGTGATTTTGTACAAAAATCTACTAATTATTTACTAATTTTAGTATATTCAAAGTACTAAAATTAGTAATTTTACTGGTTTTCAATAATTTTAGTAAAAAATTTTAGTATTGGTTACCAATTTCTGCACTAGGTCCTTTTGAACTAAAATTTAGTTAAATTTTTAGTATTTAATACCCACGTTTTTTTTTTTTGTGTGTATATTTCTAAATTTTTCTGGTTTTGATCTGATTTTTTCTTATGTATTCATTTTCAGATTAATTCTAGATTTTATTCAAAATCGTTTAAATTTTTCTGATATTCTGATATATTTTCTACGAAAGCTCAAAGAAATTATCCTCTATATTTTCCTTTTTGTTTGCTTTTCTAATTTTTTTGGTTTTCTTCCCCTGATTTTTTTCATTTGTTCTTTTTCAGATTTATTCCAGATTTTGTTCAAAATTTTTCAAAATTATTCTTGCTCGAGGCCCAAAAATTTCTATTAAAGATGTTCTCATCAATGATTATTTATTACTAGGGATGACATTTTCGTGCACTAAAAAATCAAAAATATGCGCTTAAAATATGAGCTAAAAAAATTCAAAATATGCACTAAAAAATAAAATTTGTGCAATAAAAATATTTTTTTGATTAGGAAAAACTTTTTAAAAATCAAAAAATATCGCCGGGTTTAAATAGTAACATTTAAAACTTTATAAACAAAATTTATTTAGAACTTAAGACAATCTATAAAAAGATATTAAAAAAAAAAAATTTTGTATTTTCAAAATAAATTTTTAAAATTTAAAATAGTTTTTGAAACAAATATATTTCAATTAGTGTCTTTGCTAATTATGCACTTAAAAGTGGAAAATATGCAAAAGACATGCATTTAAAACCAAAATACGCAAAAATATGTATTTTCACCAAAATATGCAAAAATACGCAAATACAAATCGATGCCACTTTAACGCAAATTTCTTGATTCGGAAAGATGATCGATATTGTATTTAGGCTATTACCAAAAATTATGCATTTGCATTGAAATCACATCCCTATTAATTTCTTTTAAAAAATTACTCATCTCCAGGGCCGTCTTAAGGAATGGCAAGGCCCCACACAAGAATTTCGGGCACTGCTGGAAAGTAAAAAGTCGCATGACAAAAAATAACATTCTTTTGGTACAAATTAAATTGATGTTATTACCTGTTTTAAAAAACGAGATAAAAAAAAAAATGAGTAGGATTATTCTAGCTCGAGGTAATTTTTCTTTACTTATTAAATCCATAATATTCGTGTGGAACAATTTGATCTTAATGAGACCTTTTGTATCTCAGAATCTGAGACTTTTCCTATACGACAAATTTTGCAGCATCTAAGACTTTTTCTATTAAAAAAATGTCTCAGTCTCAGAAACTTTTCCTATACAAAAAATTTCTCCGAATCTGAAACTTTTTCTATATGAAAAGTGGCTTAGAATCTTATGATTTTTCTATACGAAAAATGTCTCACAATCTTCGACTATTTCTTAAGAAAAAATGTATCGGAATCGAAAAATGTCTCAGAATCTAAAACTTTTTCTATACGAAAAATGTCTCAAAATCTGAGACCTTTAATACGAAACATGTCTCAGCATCCGAGACCTTTTCTATACGAAAAATGTCTCAGATACTGAGACTTTTGCTATACGAAACATGTTTCAGAATCTCCGACTTTTTCTATACGAAAAATGTCTTAGAATCTGAGACTTTAGGAATCTTTTTCTGTACGAAAAATGTCTCAGAGTCTAAGACTTTATCTATACGAAAAATATTTTAGAATATGAGACTTTTTCTATACGGAAAATTCTTATATTCGGAGACTCTTTTTTATACGAAAAGTGTCTTAGAATCTGAAACTTTTTTTACGAAAAATGTCACAGAATCTGAGACTTTTTCTATACGAAAAATGTCTCAGAATCTGAGACTTTACATACGAAAAGTGTATCAGAATTTGAGACTTTTTATTTTGGAGAAACTTCTATGAACTTTAGACTTTTAAAATCTCACAATATGAAACTTTTTCTGTACGAAAAATATCTCACAATCTGATACTTGTTTTGTAGAAAAAACTTCTAAGAATCTGAGACTTTGGAGATATTATAAATTTCTCCTATAGAAAAAGTCTCAGATGTATACGAAAACTCTGTTAGATTCTGAGACTTTTTCTATAAGAAAATTTCTTTTAAAACAAATTAAAAAAAAATTTGCTAAATTTTTGTATAAGCGAATTATTGGAATTTCGGGCCCCTTATTCGGGCCCAGTGTCCTCTAATGGTTAAAACCGTACTCCTCATCTCATACTATATCTGTATATCTGTAGATCTGGCTTCAGCCTGACTAAGGGCTCTTCTGCCGATTTTAGAGAATCATTGTTTCTACCCTACTTTCAGAATTTATAGGTCATGTATACTTAAGTGTGTCGGACGGTGTTATTTTGGAGATATAATTTTTGATTTACATTGTAAAATAATAAGAGACTACAACACATGCTAAGCGGAGATTTTGACAGCTTTAGGAAGTTACCGCCCTTTCTCATCAGCACTTTTCGATTGTCACAATAATTTGTGTCAAATTAAAATCAGATTTTTAAATGAAATATAAAAAAGTAATTTTTCTTTTTCAAAATTTCATTTAAAAATCTGATTTTAATTTGACACAAATTATTGTGACAATCGAAAAGTGCTGATGAGAAAGGGCGGTAACTTCCTAAAGCTGTCAAAATCTCCGCTTAGCATGTGTTGTAGTCTCTTATTATTTTACAATGTAAATCAAAAATTATATCTCCAAAATAACACCGTCCGACACACTTAAGTATACATGACCTATAAATTCTGAAAGTAGGGTAGAAACAATGATTCTCTAAAATCGGCAGAAGAGCCCTTAGTCAGGCTGAAGCCAGATCTACAGATATACAGATATAGTATGAGATGAGGAGTACGGTTTTAACCATTAGAGGACACTGGGCCCGAATAAGGGGCCCGAAATTCCAATAATTCGCTTATACAAAAATTTAGCAAATTTTTTTTTAATTTGTTTTAAAAGAAATTTTCTTATAGAAAAAGTCTCAGAATCTAACAGAGTTTTCGTATACATCTGAGACTTTTTCTATAGGAGAAATTTATAATATCTCCAAAGTCTCAGATTCTTAGAAGTTTTTTCTACAAAACAAGTATCAGATTGTGAGATATTTTTCGTACAGAAAAAGTTTCATATTGTGAGATTTTAAAAGTCTAAAGTTCATAGAAGTTTCTCCAAAATAAAAAGTCTCAAATTCTGATACACTTTTCGTATGTAAAGTCTCAGATTCTGAGACATTTTTCGTATAGAAAAAGTCTCAGATTCTGTGACATTTTTCGTAAAAAAAGTTTCAGATTCTAAGACACTTTTCGTATAAAAAAGAGTCTCCGAATATAAGAATTTTCCGTATAGAAAAAGTCTCATATTCTAAAATATTTTTCGTATAGATAAAGTCTTAGACTCTGAGACATTTTTCGTACAGAAAAAGATTCCTAAAGTCTCAGATTCTAAGACATTTTTCGTATAGAAAAAGTCGGAGATTCTGAAACATGTTTCGTATAGCAAAAGTCTCAGTATCTGAGACATTTTTCGTATAGAAAAGGTCTCGGATGCTGAGACATGTTTCGTATTAAAGGTCTCAGATTTTGAGACATTTTTCGTATAGAAAAAGTTTTAGATTCTGAGACATTTTTCGATTCCGATACATTTTTTCTTAAGAAATAGTCGAAGATTGTGAGACATTTTTCGTATAGAAAAATCATAAGATTCTAAGCCACTTTTCATATAGAAAAAGTTTCAGATTCGGAGAAATTTTTTGTATAGGAAAAGTTTCTGAGACTGAGACATTTTTTTAATAGAAAAAGTCTTAGATGCTGCAAAATTTGTCGTATAGGAAAAGTCTCAGATTCTGAGATACAAAAGGTCTCATTAAGATCAAATTGTTCCACACGAATATTATGGATTTAATAAGTAAAGAAAAATTACCTCGAGCTAGAATAATCCTACTCATTTTTTTTTTTATCTCGTTTTTTAAAACAGGTAATAACATCAATTTAATTTGTACCAAAAGAATGTTATTTTTTGTCATGCGACTTTTTACTTTCCAGCAGTGCCCGAAATTCTTGTGTGGGGCCTTGCCATTCCTTAAGACGGCCCTGGAGATGAGTAATTTTTTAAAAGAAATTAATAGGGATGTGATTTCAATGCAAATGCATAATTTTTGGTAATAGCCTAAATACAATATCGATCATCTTTCCGAATCAAGAAATTTGCGTTAAAGTGGCATCGATTTGTATTTGCGTATTTTTGCATATTTTGGTGAAAATACATATTTTTGCGTATTTTGGTTTTAAATGCATGTCTTTTGCATATTTTCCACTTTTAAGTGCATAATTAGCAAAGACACTAATTGAAATATATTTGTTTCAAAAACTATTTTAAATTTTAAAAATTTATTTTGAAAATACAAAATTTTTTTTTTTTAATATCTTTTTATAGATTGTCTTAAGTTCTAAATAAATTTTGTTTATAAAGTTTTAAATGTTACTATTTAAACCCGGCGATATTTTTTGATTTTTAAAAAGTTTTTCCTAATCAAAAAAATATTTTTATTGCACAAATTTTATTTTTTAGTGCATATTTTGAATTTTTTTAGCTCATATTTTAAGCGCATATTTTTGATTTTTTAGTGCACGAAAATGTCATCCCTAGTAATAAATAATCATTGATGAGAACATCTTTAATAGAAATTTTTGGGCCTCGAGCAAGAATAATTTTGAAAAATTTTGAACAAAATCTGGAATAAATCTGAAAAAGAACAAATGAAAAAAATCAGGGGAAGAAAACCAAAAAAATTAGAAAAGCAAACAAAAAGGAAAATATAGAGGATAATTTCTTTGAGCTTTCGTAGAAAATATATCAGAATATCAGAAAAATTTAAACGATTTTGAATAAAATCTAGAATTAATCTGAAAATGAATACATAAGAAAAAATCAGATCAAAACCAGAAAAATTTAGAAATATACACACAAAAAAAAAAACGTGGGTATTAAATACTAAAAATTTAACTAAATTTTAGTTCAAAAGGACCTAGTGCAGAAATTGGTAACCAATACTAAAATTTTTTACTAAAATTATTGAAAACCAGTAAAATTACTAATTTTAGTACTTTGAATATACTAAAATTAGTAAATAATTAGTAGATTTTTGTACAAAATCACTTACTAAACCTTTTACTGTAGAATTATTTTGAGTGCAACAAAAAACGAAGGATAATTTCTAAAGATATTTCTGAACTTTCGGTTTAACTTTATACTGGGTGTCGGTTATAGATAATTTATTTTAAAACTTGTGGAAATATCTCAATTCCAATTATTGTTCATATCGATTTTATTGTGCAGAATTCAAGAAAATAAGAATTTTTAAAACAAAAATTTTATTTCAAAACGTATGTCAGTGCAGTTTTTGCTTAAGTAATTTAAAGTTCCTTACTGCTCTTTTTATTTTCACCAGTGTTTTATACATTAAAAAAAATTCTATGCAAAAGTCAAGTATCAGAATTTTTTTTAATTTTAAATCTGTTTTGACTAAAAATCCAAATAAAATTCATATCACCCATCACAATTTATATTAAACAAAAATCTCGCGTTCGATTAATAATTTTTTTATACTTAAAATTAAAATCATGGAGGTCATCTTATTGTGTACAACATGTCTAAATGTCTCTTTGCATGTTTTTCTGTACTATTAAACAATTTATTTAATCAAAATTCTTAAATATTGCTAAAACACATTGTTTTGGTTGTTTTAAATTATAGTTTAAACAAAAATTTAAATTATTAAAAAAATTGGATAAATAGATGTTTTTTTGCATCATTAGTCATCTTCTTGTTTCCGTGTTGTCTTATTAACATGTTTTCAATCAAATAAATTGAATTGAATAACAACAAAATAAAAAATATATTAATAATTTTAATTACACACGTATAAAATATAATAAAAAAAAATACTACTACAACATTTTTAATATTAAAAATTTATTAATAAAAACTGAAAGTGAAGAGTTTCAAGTTCAATGCCAAAATTAATATGAAAATAAAATAGCACAGACATCAGAAAGTGTTATAGCACACCAACACAATTTTTTTTTATTGGTTATGATTTGTTTAAACAATTGAAAGTGTAACAAACGGTAGAGATTTCAAATTGTTTTCAGAGCTTTTCCTAAGCAAACAACACTAAACAAAAATATTTTAGCAGAATTACAATTTTTTTGTTAAAACGAGTTTAATAACTTTTAGCAAAAGTTATTAAACTCGTGTTTTTACGTCGAGTCCCCCACTGCGGGGCATTGGGGACACCTTTTCCTTCCAAATAAATGTTTACTAATGCAACTTTTTTCCCTTTGATCCGATTTAGTCCATTTCCGAACTTAACCAGCCCAAGACCATAAGACAAGTCCTAAGGTAGCTCTTTTACTTTGCACTGTATCGTGTTTTTCACAGAAAGACGGACATCGCTAGAATGTCTTAGAATCGATCATTGATTAATAATGTATATACTAGAGTTGTCAACCGATTAAGAATAATTCGATTAATCGATCAAACAAAACCAAACTCTTGTTCGATTAATTTAAAAATGACGATTTTCAAATAACGAATAAACCGATTAATTTATGTCAATTAATCGACCAATTATTTTTTTATACCCTCCAACTACAGTATCAAAATATCGGTCTAGGACCCCATAAAGTAAATACAGTCGAACCCGGTTATAACGAACTCCGAGGGACCAGTAAACATAGTTCGTTATAAGCAAACTTCGCTATAAGCGGGGTATATTTTTTATCAACCTAGTTTTATATTCAAAAAATATATCCAATTTTGTTTAATTTTATGTTTTTTCGTAAATTACTTACTAATTGAGAAGAAATCATCAAAAATATAAATAAATTAAAAAAAATTATCCCCCATGTGATGAAAATCGTTCGTTTTCAAATCTATCGTTTTTGAATTTTCAATCTTGATGATTTTGAAACATTTTTAAGTAAAATGAGATAAAATTGTATGAATTCATTTATTTGATTATACTCAAGCCTTTAAAAACAATTTCAAATTATTTTGGCGTGTCTGTTCACTTTTCAAATTCCGATTTCCATCACATACCAGTATAATATAAACCAAAAAATTCAAACCTTTTGTTAGTTTGATAAACATGATTGCCACACATTAAGAAATATTTATGGGAGTTCGTTATAAAAAGGTAAATATACAAGAAATTATGTTCGTGGACCATAATAAGCAGTTCGTTACAACCGAGGATTCGTTATAACCGAGTTCGTTATATAAGAAGTATTTTGTGTGAAAATTGATGCTAAAACGTCGGGACTTTAGAATTAGTTCGTTATAACCGAGAATTCGTTATAACCGAGTTTGACTGTATATTTTTAATCAATGATCAATTATAAGACATTCCAGCGATGTTCGTCTGTCCGACCGTCCGTCTGTGGAGAACACGATACAGTCCAAAATAAAAGTTAGGCACGTTTATGTCTTCTGGTCATAGGCTGGTTAACTTCGGAGACAAAATCGGACGAGAGGAAAAAATTAAAGAACTAAACCACCACCAGAAAAACAATCATTTTTTACATGTATTTTTTTTATATTTGTTCAACAAATTAAATATTTTTATGATTAGCAAATGAAATTTTTTCGGCCCGACCACTTTTAAGGGCGTGGTTATAGAAAATAAGTGTGTTTTAGGCGTAAATATCGCATTAAATGAATTTGTTAACATTTATGTGAAGAGGGAGGTGTCCTCAAACGTCCCCCGCCAATCCCCCCAACTAGAACTAAATAAAAATATTTTTTGCATCCAATTTTTTTATTCGTTATTCTAATCGATTAATCGAATATTTTTTTTAAATTTAATCGTTTGATCGAACGAACAAAAACAATTATTTGAATTATTCGAACAAAGTTAAAAGTCGAATAATTGACAACTCTAGTATGTACTTAATGCGGTCCTATACCTACATTTTGATACGTTACAAACGGACTAACAAAGCGACTATACCCCCATACTGTGGTTGAAGGGAACTAAGGGCCCCACAAAAAAGGGCGGGCCGAAAAAATATTTTTTTTATTTCCTGGGTCCAAAGCAGGACTTAAAACGTCTTCTCATATTTGAATGTTTTATTTGATTGACAAAATTGTAAAAAATCTGTAAATATGGAGTTCTTTAGAGTTTGGTTTAGATCTAAAAGGGGGACATATTTTTTCCTCTGGTCCAATTTTGCTCATCCCCGAAATTATCCAGCACATGACAGAACTTATCCAGCATAGACTGGCATTTTTTTGTATAGAAAAACAAAATTTCTTCCTATTTTAACGTCCGGCCAAATTTTTCTTCTTCCTAGACGCCATGACATGCTCGGCGATCAAAATTTTGGATTTTTGAAATTTTTTTTAATTTTTTTTTAAATACGACATAATATTTATTAGTTTTGATACGCTGAAAACAAATATAAAAAAAAAAATCGGTCAAAAGGTTTGCAAAATTGTTTTCATTTGCAAAAAATCAGGTCTAATAAATTTTTTAAGAAAATATCAAAATTTCTTTCCCTTTCATAGAGCTTAAGACAGTCTTTCATTTAAACAAATCCAATTATTTTTATTCGTTGCGCCCTGCGATCAAAATTTTGGGTTTTTAAAAAAATGTCATTGAAATTTTGGAAAGAAAAAATCAAATGATTTCTAAAAATTATGGGTTTTTCCTACGTTGAAGAAATTCTTTTTTTTTTTAATCTCAAAACTTTTTCCCGCTGACTTTTTCATAGAGCTTGAGACAAACTTTCATTTAAACTTAATTTGAGCCAAATCAGAACATTTAAACCAATGGCGCCCAAACCAAAACTTTGATCGAAGGGCGCCAAGTGTTAAAATGATCGGATTTGGCTCAAATTAAAAGAAATTTTTAGATTTTTATCAAACTTGTTCAACGTAGAAAAAAATGCCATGTTTGCAAGTTTCAAACAGCTATGTTCATATGTATATCTCAAGAAAGTTTCGGCTGATTTTAACGTATTTTTTATTTATAAATCATCATTCCAAATTGTTTGTAACTACCCGAAATATTAATCCTAGACTCACCTTCAAGTATATCGATTCCAAAAATGTTTTGTAATGTTGTTCAGGTATATCGATCGACTTAGAACTTTTTAATTCGATTTTGCGATGTCCTCCCGTCTGTATGTCTGTCTGACCATGTAAACATTGTGTGCACGATACTGGTCGTAATTTTAAAGCGATTTGTCTGAAAATTAAAATTTAATTTTCTTTTGACTCACGGATGAACTCTATTGAAAGTGAAAAAATCAGTTCATTTTTAGACCAAGGCCCCATGCAAAGGTCCCCTTAAAATTTGGCTCAAATGGCGCTTTGACCGTATTTTAATAGGTATCCTTTCGAAAAATAGAAAGTAAATTTATTTTTTATTCAGAAATTGCCATTCCAAGTCAAAAAGAAATCGGACCAGTTCTTCCTGTAGTCCCAATACAAAAATATATAAAATATAAAATATTTTTTTAATATTTGTACATGTCCTAGGATGCCACTAGTGATAGCAAATGAAAGAGGAGTATCTCCACTATTTTTACATATCAGGAAAAAGAGGTAAGGTACGTCCTTTCAAGAATTTATCCTTCGATATCATTAAAACTTTTCAACAAAATATTTTGATAAAGTTTTCAAATGACTTTATTCACATCCCTTTAATCTGCAAAACAAAAAAATTTTAAAATTAGGGGAGATCCTCCTTTTTCATATGCCATCACCGGTGTTATCCTAGGACAAGTACAAATATCTAAAAAAATTACAAAATGTATCCCTTAACACTTTGAAGTCCTTTTAAAAGGAAACAGGATCACGAACTGAAAAACTGTAAATACAGTTTTACTCCATTTGTTCTCTACTTTCAAACGTATTTTATCTGGTTCATCTTTAGTATTGGCTGTTGGACGGTGATATATATCGACCGATATGTATTTTGATTCGTAACACATGAAAAAACATAGTTAGTACAGCCCCATACTAAAGTAGAGAAGTCATGATGAATTTTCATAATCAAACAAGACTTACTCTCCCAGTTGGAAAATCACTAAGGAAATTTCCACAGTGATTCCTTGAGGAAATGTCTTCAGGTTCTGACAAATCATAGGGATTCCTTGATGACATGTCCTAACATTGTCAGCACTTAATGTTTGCTTTAAGAGTGTGGACAATTCCTCTAAGACGTCTAAAAGGAAATGTCTTCAGTATAGCAGTATATCAAATTAGAATTTTAAATCAGAGAAACTCTTCAATTTCCAAGAAAAAAATGGCAACATTACCGATTTAATTAAAATGAAATCAAAATGTAATAAGTAGAATAAAAGTAATAAATAGACAAACAATTTTCAAAATAAAGTTTGGAACAAGTAGTTAGGTGTGGGACTAATAAACTGGTGGTTCCAGGTTGGGACTAAAAAGGAGAAAAGTTTTTTCTAAATATGAGAAAGATAATTTATAAAGGAAAATGGATAAAAGTAAAATCAAAAGGAAATACGAAAATTTTTTGTATTTTCCCATGGTCTACGTCAGACATTTCCCCAAAGTAGTCTTAGGTGACATGTCCCCAAAAGGCAGCCCTGACCACTGCTGACTTTGAGTGAGGACATTTAGAACATTTTTATGAAACTGTCCTCAACTCAGTACATAGATATGTCTTGTGGATGTCAGCAGTGACTCTGACATGTCACCGCTCCGTCACTGAGGATGGCTCGAGGACGTTACCAACTGGGCTCTTAAAACCTCCCTGCATATCTCAGTATGTCTTAGCCTAATTTCTAACTGGGATATATTAACAACTTAATATAAATAAAAGCTTCAATTCATTTTTAAAAAAATTCTTTACTTCCTGAAACTTTTTTTTTAGCTTAATTTTTTTTTTGTTTCTCTTCAAATGATTATTCTGTACACAAATCTCAGTTTAAGTACTCACGTCAATTTCATGTTAGAAAATAAATAAATAAAATACCTACAGAAAAAAAATGACTAAACTTTTCAACTAGTACATTTGACATCAAACTGTATGTCCATGTTAATGTTAATGCTAAAATTTAATATATCGACTCTGTATGGATGTTTATTTATAATATAACTGACATGAAAATAAATTTTCTTCAACACGACAACAATTTTGTAAAAGAGTTGACTTTTCACAACTCTTAACAGCAACTAACAACAACAATAACGAACAACTTTTGTGATGAACATGAGACATACGACAAAATAAAAATTTAACAATAGGGCAAATCTACCTCAAACCACACAGCATTCGGATTTGTCACCTTCGATTTAAATAAAATTTGACAAATATATTGCAAATGGATAGTGTTCCTAAAATCATTACCCTTCTGGCTCCAAAACCTTTCGGTTTTCGAAATATGGCGTCTTGAAAATTGGCAAAAACGTCAAATTTTCAATAAGGTCCACATACAAAGTCACCCATAACTTTAAAACTATAAAACCCACAATTACTAAATAGGTATCATTTGAAAGCTGAAAGGATTACCTTATAAGTGGCATGCACAATTTTTTCTTGTAACGAAAGGTCAAAGGTCATATTTCAAGGTCGAATGTTCAAAGACCTATATCTCAAAATCCGATATTTTTAAAATTCTCAAAAAAATATATGATAACAACCAAGTCTTTCCCTACATTTGTATCAAAATTTCAGGGTGGACACTCATATGGTTCCAAAGTTACAGAGGAAAACGTGCTTGAAGTCAAGATTTTCTCTACGAGTTCATATGCAAAAGCTTACACACACGAAGCAGCATAGCATGCTAGCATGCTGCTAGCAGTAAACAAACAATGGGACGGACCTAAAAACTGAACCCATTATTTATTAATATTTCGACCTCCTGAATTTGATTTCACTATCAAAACTGAATTTTATCGTAGGGTTTTCTTGTTTTCTTACAAGGAAAATCTTCAAAGTAAACATACGTAATTTGTTTGAAATTTATGCCCATGAAAGACAACAAATATCTAACATCGACCTGTCTGAGCTTATTGGTCTTAATTTAGTTTAAAGGGTTAAACGGGAGTCAAAAATTACAGATTTTTAGTAATTTAAACTGTTAGGTACATTGATGCCACTTATCAGATCCGTTTCATTTGAAAAAAAAAAAGTTTGCGTCTGTTTGAGACATTTTATTTGTTGCATAATTGTTTTTGTTAAAAATGTATAGTTTTTGTTAAACTATATAGTTTTTGTAAAACAAATTCATTGTTGGTACTATTTTCTATTTAAATTAAGCAATCATATGAATTTTTTATTGGCAGTTTTTCTTACAGGAAGGGTTTCATCCGAATTTAAAAAAAAAAATATCTTTATTAGTGTGTCCAAAATAAAATAAGGCAAAAATTCAAAGAAGTTCGAAACATTAGTGTTTCCATTTCTAAACCATTTTTATGCTTGATTATATTCTTGTTTATGAGCTTTATTCCGCTTTGAACATACGGTTCCCCCACCCCATTCCTATTTCCCTACTATGGAAGAATATAGGTTTCGAATGAAAACGATCTGTTATATGTGCACTCAAAAAATTATGTTAGTAAAATCAACTGAAAATGTCAGTTAAAATAACTACTTTGTAAGTTGTTTTGGGGTCAACTACTTTTTCAGTTAAATCAACTAACAATGTTAGTTATTTTAACTGACAAAAAACAACTGACTTATGTAGTAAAAACTACTTACATTTGTAGTCAAAACAATTAAAATGTAGTAAAAATAAAATAATCAATAAATATTTTTTTTTTCAAAAAATGTTTCAGAAAAAAAATGAAGACCAAATTTTTTCAAAGTTTTTTTTTTTTTTTAAAAAAAGTTGTGAAAAAAAACGAAAATTTATGTTTGGAAAAAAACTTTGAAAATTTTTCAGAGATAAAAAGAAATAAAATTTACTACTTTAAATAACTGTTACTACATCACAGTACTTTTTTGTTAGTTATTCAAAAAAACTACTCAAAATAACTAACAGAAATAGTTGTTTGATATTTTTCATACAAAAACAACTGACTTTGTAGTTGAAAACAACTTACTACTGCAAAATATACAAACAACTAACATGTAGTAACTTACATAATTTTCTGAGTGTGGCATCAATATAAAGTACCTAAACTTTAAAATAACTGAAAATGGGTAATTTTTAACCCCGTTTAACCTGAATTTAGGCCGACAAGCTCAGACTGGTTGATTTTAGATTTATTTTTTCTAGCTTGTGTATAAATTTTAAAGAAATCAGGTATGTTCACTTTCGAGGTCTTTCCTTGTAAAAGAACAAGAAAACCCCTACAATATAACTCAAAATACATAAAAAGTTTTAAGCCTTGTTCTACGCCCGCACCTTTGTTTACGACTATGTATATTGTTTTGTTTGTGCAATATTTTTTATATGAACTCGTAGAAAAAAACTTGCCTTCGAGCACGTTTTCTTCTGTAACTTTGGAACCATATGAGTGTCCACCCTGAAATTTTGATGCAAATGTAGGGAAAGACTTGATTATTATCATATAAATTTTTGAGATTTTAAAAAATATCGGATTTTGAGATATAGGTCTTTGAACATTAGACATTGAAATATGACCTTTGACCTTTCATTACAAGAAAAAATTGTGCATGTCACTTTTAAGGTAATCCTTTCAGCTTTCAAATGGTACCTATTTGGTAATTGTGGGTTTTATAGTTTTAAAGTTATGGGTGACTTTGTAAGTGCACCTTATTGAAAATTTTACGTTTTTGCCAATTTTCAAGACGCCATATTTCGAAAACTAAAAATTTTTGGAGCCTGTAAGGTAATCATTTTATGAAAACAACGCATGTGAAATATTTTTTGCGAATTTCATTATAATCGGAGGTGACAAATCCGAAAATCACAGTTTTCTGTGCGGTTTGACATGGAATCACCCAATAATAGCAATAACAACAAAATCGGGTACACACTTGGCAGGGAAGGATAGGCAAGTAAAAGTTGATTCTTTTTGGAGGAGGTGACAAAATATGATGGGTTCTTATGGGAAAATGAATGAGTTCTGTGACCGGGTCCGGAATGGTACAAAATATGAAGGACTGGTTTTAGACTTAAATTTATCACAAAATCGGTTCTTCTCGAGGCAATGATATTTTTCATCCACAACATTGGAGCTTTGCACCTGTTCTGTAATATCCCTGAAGAAAAAGTGTGTCTCTCGATCCGAAATCACCTATCCTGTGACTGACGAAATCGGGACTTTTACTACAATGCCTATTATGTGACAGATGAAAATTGGAATAATCACTGAACTGTATTAAATCCGGTGACCGGAGACAATTTTTTACCAAGTCCCGAACTAAAGTTAAACATTTTCTAAGTCCCAGACATAAATTTTGAAATTTTTTTCCAGGGTTGGCTACCGTTATCCTTTCAATACCGTTACCGATTAAAAACCCTTTAATATTGACTACCGTTACCGTTACCAATACCGAAATAAAAAATTTTAAATACCGTTACCGATAAAAAACCATTACCTTTATTCGGATTTTTACCGGTATTATATCGGTTTTGTTTCGGTTGTCTTAATGTTACTTATTTTACATTTTTTTGCAGATAAAAAACAATAAAATATTTTTAACGAAAAACGAATTTTTGTTCATTGTAAATCGGAATGTTATTTGTGCAAAAACAATGAAAAAATCTGTCCACCAATGATCACATTCGCAATTTACTAAATTCGGTCCAACCAATGTTCACATTCGCAATTTACCTAAAAATTTGTGAAGAGAAAAGTGAGTGCCACGTAATCACAGTACATGAGTAGTAGTATCACAGAGTTGCATCTGATGGGTGTAAGTATTAGTGACAGCACACGGTGTAACTTTTGACGTTTCATACAAAACGTAAACAAACATCATAAATACATGCACAAAAGCTCACACGTACAGACACACATATACTAGGCAGCGATGATCATTATGTACTAAAAACCATACCACCATATTGGAAAGTACGCAATTAGCACCAGTGTTTGCATACTAGTCTGTACTGTGCACGTAATGTAAGCATTTTTCAGCGGGAATATAAAAGAAGAGACAAACTAAAACGATTAAAACTTAAAATTGCTCAAATGTGAAAAAATCAGCTGACTATTTTAATAATTTTACAAAAATTTACCTGTTTGTAAGAAATTTTTTTTGAAAAAAAAATTAAAAAATTTTATTAAAATTTTTTTTTAAAGTTTATCCTCAAAATAGTTTATTGAAAAACTTCGCTTCTTTTATAAAGTTTTTAACAAAAAAAAACGTTTTTTACTTAAATAAAATACAATTTCGATGTTCAGGCTGTTTATCTGAAATCAGAAGATTTTTCTTAAATCAGCAGATTATCTACGGTCTTGACCGATTTTTCTGCAAACTGTACCTGGTTTATCCAGACAGAAATTTGATTGCGTTAATATTTTAATTAAATTCTGAGTTAATTAATAGTTTATATAATTATATGTTGAAAATGCACTAAATTTATCAGTTTTTTTAATTTTATTAAATAAATTTTTGATTTTTTACGTGTTTTTAACAAATTTGTAACTTTTTAACATGTTTGGTAAATTTTATTCATATAACCGGTACGTACCGGTATCGTTGTTTCGGTAACTGTTAACCGTTACCTAAATAATCCAAAATACCGTTACCTTTACCGTTACCGATATAAAAAACATGTAATACCAATACCGTTACCAATACCGTTATTTGTTTCGGTTGCCAACCCTGATTTTTTCATGCCCCAAAATTTTTAATTTAAATTTTCAAAGTGTAGAACATTAAAATTTTTTACAACTTTTTTTGTTTTGGAAGTCCCGTTCATATTTTTTTTTTGCGTTTTGGAGTACTTGAAATCTATCGATTTTGTATGGACTCTTGATTTCAATTTTCAAAGTCAGGGCATAAAAATGTATTTAAAACTTTTTTTCGTTTTGGAATAACAAGTATTTTAAAGTAAAAAAATCTAAGTTTCGAAAATTTTCTAAGTCCCGTTCATAACTTTTGTTTTTGCTTTTTGGAGTTCTTGATTTTATTGATTTTTTTATGGGCTCTTGATTAAAAATGTCTGTTTTAAAATAATGTTAAAAAATATGTAAGGGTAAAGGAGGTACATTCGAGAGTGGGGAGTCCCTCATTTTATACCTGAATTTACGAAAGCTTGTAAAAACTACATCTTACACAGAAAACATTTTTTGTATTGTCGGCTCATTTGCAATTTAATCTTTGTTGTATTAACAAACAATATAATTGTATTGACAAATTGTGTTGTTGAATAAAAAATGAATTATTTTTTTTGATAATACAACAACGTTTTAATTAAAAATAAAGCCTGGAAATTGATTCTTTTGGATATTTTTAAGACTTTCTATGTTCCTTAAAATTCCATGTATTTTACTTGAAATACCTTCCTTGATTTAAACAAAAAAAAAAATACTCAAATACTTTAATGAAACAAACGGCATTATGTGCTGAGGGAAAAAAGTCAACCTCGACATCTTTGTCATATACGAGTAAAATGAATGAATGCCATGTTGTTGTAAAAATATAAAAAAAAAATTATACAATTGCAACTAACGACAGCAAATCGGTATGAACAACATACAACTACTAACGACGACAACACATACACAAATTGCAATTACAGCAACAACTACAACAAATGACGACAAAACAACACGACATCATTTTGCACGTCAGTCATTCAAATAAAAATAATAATAAAAATTATATATAAAAAAAATGGCAACTAAAACTAAACTTTTTGAAAAATAAAGAAAAGATTTTTTTTTAACTTGCAATATACTTGTAGTTCAATGTTTATATGATCAACATTACACAGGGCTACATTTTTTTTAGAAATAGAAATAAGTGAGAGTGTTAAAATCGGCTGTGGCGAATCTTTAATACTTTCCAACATTTATAAAAAATAAAAAAAATATTACAGGGGCGTTTTTTAGCGGAGGGGGTTTAGGCCGGGACTGTGAGGTACAACTCTCCCTCAAAATAGTGCCTTGTTTTGGCAGTTATAGCGGTAAAACCAAATTTTAAGAAATGGGTTCGGATTTAAAAAAAAATTTTAAAATAATGATAAAATTGTATTACTTTAGTGCAAAAAGCCTAATAAATAAACATTTATTGTAAGAGGAAGATGTCCCGCACAGCCCTAAGCCCCCCCCCCCTACCTTCAAAATTCTAATTGTTCAATGTTTATACAAATGGTAGAAAAACGGTAGAAGCTGATTAAAAAAAAAAATTGTAAAAAAAATAAGACGGTCCTTAAGGGTTAAAGATGGAGGGTAGGTATGTTCTAGGATGGCTCGTTTTTGAGATTTTCTATCTGATCAAATTCTAATACCCGCCAAAAGTGTTGGTCCTATTAGTTAAACTCACATGCAAAATATCACTCCGATCGGAGTTTATCTCCACTTTGGGATTTTTGCAAAATTGGAATTTTTATAAAAAATTACTTAAAAAAAATATTAAAAGTTTTTTATTAAAAATGTTTAATTTTTTTTATAATATTTGATCGTAAATAATTTAATATGACATTTAAAGATTTTACAGTATCATTAACCCGTTCAAATTCAATACCAAAAAAATGGCACACAGAAATAAATATGGGGGAAACAAATTTGAGTAATCACTTGTTTAAATTTAAAAACAATAATTGAGTAATTTTTTAATTGACGCAATTAAAAATTTACTTAATAATTTTAAAAAACAATTTAAGTAAATATATTAATAATTTTTTAACTCTCATAGTTTTTTTAATTCTCGTTTAGTTAATAGTTTTTTGTATATGTATAAGTTTGTAGTTTATAAAATTTTCCTATGTTTTTGAGACATAAATATGTTTGGTAAAGTTTGAAAAATCAAGTTTTTTTTTGTAAAAATATTTAAAACCTTTTTAAACTTTTTAAAAAAATAAATAGATAAATTTTGAGTAAATTTTTAATTGTGTCAATTAAAAATTTACTCAAATTTTTTCAAACATTTAATAAATTTTTATTAAAAATTTACTCAATACTATTAAATCGTTTACTGATGCAAAATTGAGTAATTTTTTACTCAATAGTATTAAAAATTTTAAAATTAAAAATTAAAAAAAAATAAATAAAATATGTGTATAATTGTAAAAATATAAAATATGGCGGATATCCGTCGGGCCACTTTTCTGGAATCGCGAGTGGAAGTTAGCGGATTTCAAGGAAATGTTTTTTTTTAATTATTTAGCTTAATTAATTTTTATAAATACGTTTTATTGGTGTCATGCCATTCGATTAGAATCATGGAATGTCATGGAATCTTACCGACCTAGGACGTTTTTAACCCACATGGGCTGTGGGTCAAAAATGACCCCCACAAAATATTTGAAGTTTAGATCTGACTAAAAAAAAATTATGAAAAACTAGCTAAAGCGCCCTACGTTACCCGGGTTGACTTAGACATGAATATCTCTAAATAGCTTCTCCCCGGCGCCATCTATGGGGTCCATTCATACAAACTAATTTTCTCATGACGAAACATACATACATTCTGAACTGCGGTTAAATTTCACCGAAATGAAGAATTTTTTAATAAATTTTATTAGGAAACTTATTTTTGTTTAATAAATACATTTTGTGAATTTCAGCCAAATCGTACTAGAAATACCAAAAATTCAAATATCGCTACAACAGCGCCACATATCGGGATTTAGCTTACAAGTAACTTGGCTCCAGACTATTACCCAAGATTAATGTCAATCGGTTCTTACGTTTTAGTAGCAAGTACCCCGCACAAACGTAACCGTCTTAAGGGTTGGAGACAGAGGGTAAATATTTTCTAAGGAATTCTTTGGATTAAAAAAATATTGTCGGTCGGTCAGAGATATGACCCCTATTGATGCACTCTTGTGGCAGTTAGAGCGGTTAGAGCAATTTTGAAGAAATGTCATTTTGTATGGCAGCCCCCTTGGGAATTGGAGATAGAGTATAAGTTTATTCCGAAAAAATGCTTAGGGGTAAAAATTAATAGGGGCCGGTCTTGGTATTGACCCCTCTAGAACACACAATTGCAGCAGTGGATCTGATATAAAGATTTTTTTTTTTAAATACAATCTATCGAAAGGTTTTCGAGATATTCTTATTTGAAATTTGAAAAAAATTACAAAGTTTTTCCTAAGTTCAAGAATTAAAAAAAAACTCAAAATTTCTTTCTCTTGATTTATAAAACTTGAGGCAATCATCCATTTAACCCCAATTTGAGCCAAATTCGATAGTTTTAACCCTTCGGTGAAAGATTTATATTTTTGTAAAAATTGCACGAAAATTTAGAATTTAAAAAAAAATTAAAATATAATTAAAAATGATCCTGATACATTTGGTTTTATTAATATTGGCATGAATATTAAAATATTTCTGAAATCGGTGGATCTGTTTCCGAGATTTCGCTCTTTAAAATGATCAAATAATTTTCAAAAATGGCGGTTTATTTCTACGTTCAAGAATTTTTTTTAAAAAATATAGTAGTATTTTTTTTATACCCTCCACTATAGTGATAGAGGGTATATATAAGTTTGTCATTCCGTTTGTAACACCTCGAAATATTGGTCTAAGATCCCATAAAGTATATATATTAATGATCCTCGATCGATTTTAAGACAATCTAGCGATGTCCGTCCGTCCGTTCGTCCGTCTGGCTGTCTGTCTGTTGAAAACATGCTAACTTTTGAAAGACTTTACGGAGGCTCCTGAAATTTGGCATATATGTTGGACATTTACCTGGTCAGGTTGGTATTGCAATCCAGCGAAATCGGTCCAGTGGTTAAAAAGTTATAAGCAAATGAGTGAATTTCGGCAAGGGTTTTTCTGGAATTTACGATATAAAACACACGGTAACTTCGAACGGCAATTCTGAGGGTGCTGAAGTGTAGCATATATATTTGCCGTTCCTCTGGGCCGGTTCGTTTTAAATTTCAACCAAATCGGTCCAGTGGTTCAAAAGTTATTAGCAAAACCGTAAATTTCAGATAAGTTTCACCTTAAATTCACGTGTTGAAAACCCGTTAAACATGTTTAAAAACAGTTGTAAGTCAGAAAAATATTTTACAAGGTATTTTTGTCACACAAAAATATTTTTACACTACCCGAGTAAAAAATTTTATATATAATTATATATAATTTGATATAACCCTCTTTTATCAAATTATATATAATTTGATAAAATTATATATAATTCTATCCAGGAATTGGTGGATAAAATTTTATAAAATTAGATAAACCCAGCAAAAAATAAACGAAGTGGTTCAAAAAGAATTAGTGGTTTCACTACATACAAATTAGCGATAGGTGCCGAGCTTCATATTCCGTAGGAAGTACTTTTAAAATCACTTCCAAAAATGCTACAAAATAACAATAAAAACATCTTTCACAAGTTCTTTGCTTAATGACTTTGAAGTACCTTTTTTAAATTTTCTTTGGAATCAAATCAATTCACCACAACATATGAACTTCTTTTTCAACTGAAACAATTAGAATGAGGGTGAAACACGAAGTATGCAATTTTTTCAAATAGATTTAGGTTTTGCAAAAATGGTGACAAAATTTGGTAATGACATTTCATTTCTCTTTATTTAGAGCTTAAAAAATCGAAAAGACAAAATTCGATTATTGATAAATTTTTCAAATTTCTTATCTTATATCAAAAAAAGTTGGTCCAAAATTAAATAAATACATTTAAGAACTAAAGCGAATATTGCTGCATCACATTATTAAAGATTGTTTAAGCTTTTTAGAAAATTGAGGCATAGGCTTGTGGTCAAAACAAACTTGTGAATTAATTCGCCGTAAGTTTTTATAGTTTTGTGATCTCTATAATTACTCCTTTTTTAATTTGAAGTATATACGTTAGATTGTCAATGAAATTAATTTTTCTATCACGCAATGTTTTTTAGATATGTATTCGCGTTTTAATATTGAAATATTTGGGTCTCCTCTGTAACGTATTCTTAAGTTAAATATAAGGCATCTTTATTCCAAATCTGGCATCCAAATTTTTCTATCGCGTACTGTTTTTGAAATATTGGCGTTTGAAAAACTCAAACTCTACTGTTACGCACTTATATTCTTTATAAATCACACTTAAATTTTCAAACGCAAATATCTCAAAAACAGAACATGCTTGAAAATTGTGGATTGCAGTTTTGGAATCAGTAGTGCGATTCAGTAACTTTTTTAACGAAATTATCGATATCGTTAACTTACGAGAATTGTCGGTTGTTTTAACGAATATGTGATTCTATAAATTTTTAAACTATCGACAAGAATTACCGACAAAAAAAAATAATTTGAAATTTGTTTATTTTGAAATTGTATTGAGCACCGAAAATTTTCGTTAACTTTAACTTCAAAAAAATTTTTGTTGATAAGTTAACGATTTTCAATAACGACAAAATTCGGTACAAAAAAGTTATAGAATTGCTTTCGAAGACAATTGTCGATAATTAACGATTTTTGACAATATAAATACCGATTTTTGTCGTTAAAAAGTTAGTGAATTGCGCTACAGGAGGTCCATTTTATATGAAATCAAGTCCTATTTCGTCGAAGCAACGTAAGAATACGTAACGGTGGACCCCTTAAAGTGCTTTTTTACTTTTTAACAACGAATATCTCAAAAAACGGTACGTGCTAGAAAAATTTGGACGGTAGATTTGGAAGCAGGAGACCAAAATCTATAAGGACAAGTTAGAAATTTCACTGGAAGGTTTTTGCTGTCGAACAGTGTTTTTAGTGTAAATATTACAAAAAATACTCTTTAAATTAATCTTACAAAAATAAGTGAAAAAAGAACTTCTAATTTAGAAGTTCTAAATCACCAAATAAAAATTACATAATCACACCCAAAATGCTAAGAAATATGTTCTTCTAAAGAAGTGATGAAAAAAGTGCTTCCAAAAGGTCAAGTTATATTAACATCCAGATCACTACTTCAGAAGTAGTGATAAAAACACTAGTGATATATGTTATACTTAAGTGTCAATCTTTCACCACTGAAAAGTGGCGATAAAAAGAACATACTTTGTGTGTCACGCCCATATTAAATTCATCAATGTTTCAGTTGAAGAAGAAGTACATCTGGTTCATAAGTGGTGGTGAATTTTGTAGTGAATGGTAAGCTCTTTTTTTGCTGGGAAATTATATCAAATTATATATAATCTGATAAAATTCTATATGGTTAGATAAAATTATATCCGAAAAAGTTTTTTGTATAATTTTATCAAATTTGATATAATTTTATAAAAAAAGATACACTAAGAAAATTATGTCATTAACTGTTTGTAGGTTATTTTAAAAAGTAATCAGTAAAGTCATTTTAAAAGAAAATTCACTTATTTTATAAAGGATTTAATTTTTTTACTGTTTCTGTAGTTTAAAAAAAATAATTTACTGTATTAAAAACGAATTTTCTGTTACATTTAATTTCGGCAGTAAAAAATTTCTTCTATAGTTTTACTGTTTTTCAATACAAAATAACTGAATATTCACTAGTTTTTTAATGTTTTGGTAAGTCATTAAATTAACATTTAAAATTGACTGTAATGTGTTTTTATTTTAAATGAAAAAACAGTGGAATGGTTTTTAAATAAAATTTCATTTGTTTTAAGTGAATATTCACTGGAATTTACCTACATAATTCTTTGAGTGTATATGTAATTTTATGTAAAAATATAAAAAGCATCCCACATATAATTTAATATAATTCTATCCTATTTTGTATAGAAACGTTAATAAACGTGTTTTTTTTTAATTTATTAGAAACATAAATACAATCGAAAAAATAAAAAATAACAAAAGCAATAGCCATTAAAATTAAATATAAAAAAACATTAACAATTATATAAAAAAAACATTTTCAGATTTTATTTTTGATCCACACGTTATTTTGTAGTGCTCACCTACTTACTAAGCCCCTCTCCTGTGCGTTTTTAATTGCGGAACATCCAAAAAAAATCTCATTTAAATCTATCTGTATGTCCGGATGGTTTGGATATCCTTTTCTCGGGAACAAGGCCGCATACCAGTTGTGTTGACATAAAAACGCTTATTTCTTGCTTTCCAAGAGGGTCGCTTTCTCTGAAGATCCCTGTATAACCAATAGAGTGTCCCTTATTTTGGAAATGTTGGAAATCTTGAGACGGTACCCGCTCATTTTTTTCCTTTTGACTTAAAAATAACTCAGGAAAAATTTTACGCCCCTAGGACCACGCCTTCCCTACGCGACGGGGCCTTAAAGAGCGGGGCCTAAAAAATCATTTTTCCATACAAACCAAAAAAATTTTTTTTTGATTTTTAATTTTTTTGTTATTAATTATTATATTACTTGGTTTGCTTATTCACGACAAAAAATTTGATTTTGGAGGGATAAGTCTTTCAGCGCTAAAAAATTTTTCGCAAAAAAAAAATTTGGGCGGCCGGGGTCCTACAGTAAAAAATTTTTAAAAAATATTTTTTTTTAGTTTTGACCAGCAACGGTTTTAGCTGCTATGTTGCTTTAAATGATATATATTCCAAAAAAAAAATTATTCATATCTGTGACATCTTTATCTTTTTCGAAAAAAAAAATTTTGAGCCGTAGGAATCCTACGGTAAAAAATTTTTAAAAAATATTTTTTTTTAGTTTTGAAAAGCAATGGTTTTAGTTTTTATGTTGTTTTTAATGATATATATTCCAAAAAAAATATTATTCATATTTGTGACATTTTTATCGTGTATCGAAAAAAATCATCAATGCATTTTTTACCCTTTTTTAGAACACGATTAAGATGTCACAGATACAAAAAATATTTTTTTATGAATATATATCATTTAAAGCAACATAGCAGCTAAAACCGTTGCTGGTCAAAACTAAAAAAAAATATTTTTTAAAAATTTTTTACTGTAGGACCCCGGCGGCTCAAAATTTTTTTTTGCGAAAAATTTTTTAGCGCTGAAAGACTTATCCCACCAAAATCAAATTTTTTGTTGTGAATAAGCAAACCAAGTAATATAATAAATAATAACAAAAAAATTAAAAATCAAAAAAAAAATTTTTTGGTTTGTATGGAAAAATGATTTTTTAGGCCCCGCTCTTTAAGGGCCCGTCGCGTAGGGAAGGCGTGGTCCTAGGGGCGTAAAATTTTTCCTGAGTTATTTTTAAGTCAAAAGGAAAAAAATGAGCGGGTACCGTCTCAAGATTTCCAACATTTCCAAAATAAGGGACACTCTAATAACCAATATCGACCATCTGAAAAGAAAAATAAAAACCAATGAGGAACGGTATTGGAAAAATTTCGGTTTCACAATTTAAATTATTTTGGAAACGTTCAAGAGGGTTGAAACGGCAAAGAGGGTTGAACAACCAAAAAAAAATACAAATGAGATGATAGTAACTTACCTAATGTCCTTCATAATTATTTGCAGATTCAATAAACTTTGCTGATCTTATAAAAAAGGCTACATCTTTTACGATCTTCTTTCCTGGAATAAGAACAAAAATGTTAAACAATTATATTTTAATTATAATTGAAAAGTTTTCTTACCAGAAGCTATTTCGATTTCATGAAAAAATAAATTTCAAAATTTTCTTTTTTTGATTGACAATTACATATCGTCGGTGCGCCGACCAGAACACCTATGTGTTTTTTATGAATTGTTCAGCAGAGCAAAAAAACCGTTTTATTTTGCCAATTCGCAACATTTTTTTAAAGTAAATTTTTTTTATTTTTCCTAAACCCATTTAAAAATATTACGCGTTGAAAAACATACAAAATCTTTTTTTAATCTGAAGTGGTACAAGATTTTAACAAAAAACTACACATAGGTGATTTTGTTTCGGACTTTTTACATGTTTATAAAAAATATATAATACACATAGGTGTTTTTGTTCTTAAATTTATTTTAAATAAATTTTTATTTGTTGTTCAAAAGTAAAAATTTTGCAAGTTATATATCCGCATGGACTTGTAGCGAAATATTGATGGTATTCACGTTAGAATTTTTATCCTTGCAATGTGCGAAATGCAACATTTACTACAAAAAACACACGTAAAATTATTTTGGTGTTTTTTTTCATCCCATGTGTTTGTTGTAAAAAGTTTTTCATTTCGTACTTTGCAAGGCTGAAAACTTCTGATGTGAATTTTGTTATCACAAAGAGACGGAAAAACTTTACCAATGCAGAAAGTGATTATCAGGAAAACCAAAATAATAATAAGTAATAAGTCAAAAAAAGTATTAAATATAATTCTGATGCAAAAAATGGCAAAATGTATCTTCAGTGAAATGAAATGGCGAATCTTTTCGTAGAACATATTAACCCTCTATCTGCCATTTTTAGGGGTAATTTTTGTCCTTTTTTTAAATATCCTCATACAACACCACCTACACCACAAAAACGTACATTAACGGGTTAAAATCTTCTACAAAGATTTTCTGCATCAAATTTTACTAGGGGTTGTCAAAGTCCAAAAGTTCCTGCAAAGTGCAAAATGATTAAAAAAGTAAAATTGTAAATTATCAAATACTGTTAAACTTTTTTTTTGCAAAAGTCGAGTGAAATAAGTCGAAAAAAATATAAATCTGCTTTTGAGCTAAATAAAGTTAAGAGATAATTCAGTGAAAATTGATGGCGGTTCTTTTCTTAGAACATGTTAACCCTTTATCCTCATTTTGGTGCTTTTTTTAAATATCATCATAGTCCACTACTAAGGCATACGTATAAAGGGTTAAACAATTTGACAAACATTTTCTGCATCAAATTTTACTAGGGGTTGTCAAAGGCCAAAAGTTCGTGCGATGAAAGCAAAAAGTTTAAAAAAGGAAAATTTTAAATTATCATAATTTGTTAAATTGTGTCTTACCAAGATACTTTACAATTTTACTTTTTTAAGCACTTTTCGCACGAACTTTTGGCCTTTGAGAACCCCTAGTAAAATTTGCTGCAAAACTTTTTTGTAGAACATTTTAACCCCTTTTAACGCACGTTTAAGTGAAGTTCTATGAGGGTATTTAGCAAAAGGACCAAGATTACTCCCAAAAATGGAAGATAATGTGTTCCAAGAAAAGAACCGCCATCAAATTTCACTGAAGACATCATCATTTAGCTCAGACAAAGATTTATATTTTTTTTTTACTTATTTTACACGACTTTGGTGAAAAACAATTTAACAGTTTGTGATAATTTACAATTAAATTTATTTAAGCATTTTGCACTTTTCGCACAAAATTTTGACCTGTGACAACCCCTAGTAAAATTTGATGTAAAACTAATTTTTTTGTAGAACATTTTAATCCTTTAACCGCACGTTTTAATGGCGTTCAACGAGGATATTTAAAAAAAGTACCAAAACGACACGTAAAAATGGGACACACAGGGTTAATGTATGTAAATGTATGTTCTTAGAAACGAACCGCCTTAAAATTTCACTAAGGACATCTTTTGATATTATTTACCTCAGAATTATACTTTATATTTTTTTTTAGCTTGTTCAAAACGCATTTAAAAAAAGTTTGGAAATTATTTTTTTTTTAAATCGTGTTGCACAGTGTTATGCAATAAAGTTTCGGAATATTACAAAAAAAATGTTCTGAAAACTTTTAAAATATCAATTTATAAAAAAACCAAAGGCAGACGCAATGTTTTTACGTTTAAATCAAAAACAGTTATGTGTACTAATAACACATAAGTGTTTTTGCCGGAGAATTTCTATTATAGGTAACACATAGGAGTTTAAGCTAACTTTGAAACCATTTGAGATAACGGGAAACGCTCTGGGGGATAAATGCATTACCTGATAGGCTTCCTAATGGGCCAATAAAAAAAAAAAAAAATTACACATAGGTGTTCTGGTCGGCGCACCGACGATATGTAAATAAAAAAAAATATGTTTCAAAAGTTGACACTGGAATATTTTGAAATATGTTGAAATTAAAACACATGCAAAATTAAAAACACCATAATTTATTATTAACTGTTGCAAAAAAATATAATTTTAATAGTAATTCTCAGGTCTAAATGATAAATCTAAGCTAAAATTTCAAAAGCACAACATCTTCGATTTAATATTTTGCACATAATTATTTTTAAAAATATATGTATTAAATTATTTACATACATATGTATCAATATTTGTATTCTTATTTCGGTTTTAGGAGATGAGCTTTGTAATTTAAGACGATTTTTTCCCTTGGTTCGATTTTGCCCATTTACAAACTTTATCTGCTTTTGCTATTGATATAACTTCAGGATTATCTTTTTTTTTGACTGCATCGTGTCTTATAAAGACGGGCGGACATTCATAGAATGTTTTTGAATCGACAATGGATCAATAATATTGTATAAATGTATATACTTTATGGGGTCCTAGACTTATGCTTCGACGCGTTACTCATGGAAGTGAGTATAGCCAGATACTGTTGTTGGAGGGTATTAAAAATATAGGATGCCTCGGGTATTAAAAATCTAGCACATCTCGCATCAGAGATGTTTTATATGCCCAGCAAAATTTTCGGTTGCAAAGAACCGATTGTGGAACAACTTATACTTCCCTAGAACCTGTTCTAATTCTTGTGCAACACCGATTCTTTTTACAAAGGGATTGTCCCAAAAGCAACAGGTGTTTTTAAGCAAAATTAGAACATATTGTTGTTCCTCGGAATCGGTTCTAGAAGTGAAATTGGGAACAGAAATGAGAATTAAAGAAATATTTTGAAATTCATTAATTTATTAAACAAATATAAAGACAATCATATATAATATGGAATATTTACATTTTTTAACACCCATTTATCCTTTTTCGCCTCCAACGTTGCATTTTGGGCCTTACAATAATGAGATACCCGAACATGGATTTTCTGCAAACAAAATTAGTATTTGACCCCACCCAGACAATGAAAATTTAATTTACTTACCTTTGTTTCAACAATTTTCACGATTATATCCTGCTATTTTAGTAGACTTTCGTGTTTTTTCTTGGTTAACGAAAATAAGTTGATATTTATTTTTTAATTTTTTTGACACATAATTTTTTTTTAATTCCTGAGAACCAAAATGTAATGAAACTTTGATTGCAGAGAACAAGCTTCACAATAATTTTCACTTAACTTGTTCTGAATAATTAAAGTGTAATAGTGAATGGTTACCGAAGAACCTGTTCTAGAACAAGTGTTGCCAAAATCGGTTCTGAAAAATTTTCCTGCACTGAAAACAATAACTATACTGAAATTAAATAAACACTGTTATTAATTTAAGTACACAATTTTATTTATAATTTACTTCAACTTAACTTAATATAAGGTGGTTTTACTTAAAACAAAGAAAATAAACTTGAAAATAGTACATGCAAATACTTAAAAAAGCACAAAAATTTTCCTTAATTTGTTTTTTTAAATTAAGTTAAATATTCTTTACATTAATGGGGAATTGATTTCATTTAAGAAAAAAAGGGTTTATTAAAAAATTTTATTTTACTTAAAAAAAAAAAAATTAAATTGTGTGCAAAAAAAATAAATAAGTACGTAACTTACTTAAAAATAGTATAGACATTTTCAAGACATTGAATCAAATAAGTACTAATCTTTAATTCCAAAACGCATTTTCTTTAATTTAATCAATTTTTGTTTTAAGTTAAGAAAAAAGTAATCTTTATTTTATTGATTTCATTGACTTTATTTGAATCCATATCTTCATCAGTTTAAGAAAGAATTGACTTAACTTAAGAAAAAAATACTTGAGGTATTTTGGGGACCCCATCTGGGGGCCCCATCTAAAGACCCCATGAGACCCTAACTTTAAATCCAAATTTCGATTTTCGCGGAATTTTCAAATGCCTATAACTCTGCAAATACTGCAGATACGAAAAAAATTCTAAAGGCATTTTTGTAGTCCTTAACTTGTATAATATGACCGCCGAAGACCCGAAAGCTCTCCGAGTTATAGTTTTCGAGTTATTTCATGATCAAATTTCTCAAGACCCCATTCCCAGATCTCGGAAACTAAGCCAGATAGAGCGATTCTGACCAAAATTTTGGATCAAAATCAATAGTGACCCTATAAAAGTGTACGCACATACTCATGGGCGGACCCCATATATTGGGGGCCCGTAGGGTCCTCACATTGGGACTCCATAGGGTCCACAGTATCCGTAAGTTTAAGGAAATTTTTACTTATTTTAAAAAAATATTTTTCCTCTGGATAAAAACAATTAAACTAATAATAAGTACAATTTTACTTACTTTTAAGATATATTTAAGTAAATGCATTAAAATGTTTTAGGAAAAAATATACTTGGAAGAAGAATTAAAATCTTTGGAGCCCTCGCATACCCTTCTTTTTTTAAATTAAGTTCAACATGCTTTAAAAATGGTAAAATTTTTTTTCAGTGTGGGTGAAATTATATATAATTTTATAAAGCAGATCTAATTATATAATTATATATAATGATTTTTCAATTAAAATAAACTTATATATATTTATATATAATTTGATATAAATTTATATAATTTTATCAAATTATATATAATTATATAAAAGCTTTTTACTCGGGTAAAACAAAAAAAAATACCCTCAAAAAAAAATTTAAACTCAAAAAAAAAATTAGTAAATTATTTTTTTTTTTCAAAAATTAATAAAAAAAAGTGTTTTTACAGAAAATAAAATATTTCTAACCAAAAATGTTATTTTTTTCACGTTAGAAAATTTACTATCACTTAAAAAGGGCATTGTGGAGGGTATTCATAGATTCGGCCAAGTCGAATTTAACTTTTATACTTGTTTCTATTTATTATTGTAACAAATTTGTTGTTTTAACAAAAACAATTCACAAAGAAATTTTAAAAACGCGGCGTATTGCTTTTTACAAAATTAGGGGACCTAATTTAAGCCAATTCAGACCATTTGAACCTATGACTTAAAAATACTGAGTTTTTGGTGAAAATTTCCTAAAAAAAAAAACTTTGATCAAATGGCACCACGGGTTAATATGATTTGGCTCAAATTAATTTGAAATGAAAGTTTGTCTCAGGCTCTATAAAAGTTCCAAGAAAAAAAAATTTTGAGAATATTTTTTAGAATGGTAGCGTTCGGTTGGAATGATTTTTTATTCCAACTTATTAAAATTAAATCAATTTAAAAAATATATATATTTTTGTCACCCTAAAAAATCCCTGTTCTTCAGTGTAAATCTTTAAAATGACTTTGACGGTTTGAATTTCAGTGCATATAAAAAAAAAACATACTTATGTGAGTTTGTGTCAGTTTGTCAAGAGGGGACAGCTTTTATTTTAAGTTTTTGTTTGTTAAAATTGATATAAACAGCAGAGCATAAAACAAAATGTTGGCAACTCTTTCAAAAAAATGTCAGTGTTGTAATGTGGAACAAATAACAGGCCTCAAAACGACACCAGTAGGTGCAGATTGTAAAGATTCATTCGAACATGTATTCGAAAAACATACACACGAGCCATGTCTGTCGTCTATATTAAAAGTAATTTATACTAACAGATTATGTATTTGCAAAATTTTTGTCTTTTTTCATATAAAAATTGTGACATGAGGACATATTGAATGAATAAGATTGATTTTCTTTTACTTGTTTTATATTAAAACTTGAAAACTTTATAATATGTTTGAAGTTTTTTTTTAATAAAAAAGGGTTTCGTTATTCTTTCAATAACGGTTCTTCAAAACCTTTCTAAGTATGTCGTCACGCTAACATAATTAAGAATTTTGTTATTAATACAAATAGTTTTTTTGAAATTTTGTGTGGTAAAAAAATTTCGCTGGAAGATTACTAAATTGCTCATTCCTTCCCCACAACTGTTTATATGTATATTTAACAAATATTCATAGATAATCAAAATTTGGCAAAAATTTTGATAAAAAAAAATTTGTTTTAAAAAATACAATACACATGATTTTCTTTGTTTAAATATTTTTTAAGTAATATTTTCTTTTCGTCTTTCAACCTTGAAACTGTCTGTAAAAAAAAAAATATACAAATTTTTATGCATTGTATTTATTAAAAATATTCTTGTCTTAAATTTAAATTGAAGGTTGTCAATTTATTATAAAAATTGTTTATAAAATATTTAAGTATTTTTTCTGTGGCGCAGTAAAAATTTTTATCATATTGATTATAAAAATTTAAAAAAATCTTATAAAACAATAAATCAAAAATCGTCAACATTAAAAAAAAAAGTATAAAGATGTTTTTCATATGTAAATGTAAATTACAATTAAGTTTTAAACTTTGAACGAATTCTCATGTTATAAATATGAAATGTTCAATCATAAATTAAAAGTTAACTAAGAATATGTGTACACTTAAAAAAAATTTAAGTAGTTTGCACAGAAAAGTATTTAAATTCAATTAAAACTTTTATTTTAGACATTTTTGTTAAAAAAAATAAAAAAGAATTAATGAAAAACGATTTAAAAAATATGACTAATTCCATATAAAATGGACCTCTTGATTCCAAAACTGCAATCCAAGTTTTTCTGGCTTGTTCTGTTTTGGAGCTATTCGCGTTTGAAAAATTTTTCGCGCGAATTGAAATGTTATTGAAATGTTATTAACTCAATTTTTTTTTAGGCATAGCACTCTGTTTATCACGGCGAAAAATCCGCTTAAACATGTAAGTTTGTAATATCTCGAAATATTAGTCTAAAACCCCATAAAGTATATTTATGATCCTCGATCAATTTAAGATGATCTAGCGATGTCCATCCGTCTGTATATCTGCCTGTTAAAAACACGAAATCGGTCAAGTGGTTCAAAAGTTATAAGCAAAAGAATGAATTTCGGCAATGGTTTTTCGCGAATTTACGAGATAAAATAACACGCTAACTTTGAAATGACAATTCCCCTAGTCTGGTTCGTATTGAATTTCAGTCAAATCGGTTCAGTGATTCAAAAGTTATTAGAAAAACCGTGAATTTCAGATTGGTTTCACCTTAAATTCATGTGTTGAAAAAACCTTCAAAAGCATTGGTAGGCCACAAAATTAGTTTTAAAGTAATTTTGTCACACAAAAAATATTTTTACACTAAAAAAAGTACACTCAAAAAAAATTTTACACTAAAAAAAAAAAATTAGTAATTTTTCTTTTATTTACAAAAAAGACTGCCGACATTTGGCACGAATATGTATTATGTTCATTGGTAGGTTAAGTTCGTAAATGAGCAGACTCGCAGCAGGGGGAAAAAGTTCCCCCTTGAAGAACTAAACCAACCTCTGAAAAAAAATCATTTTTTGCATGATTTTTTGTGTTTTTGTTTAACAAATGCAACATTTTTATTCTACAAGAAGTTCAAAGTCCTGCATTTGGACCCAGAGAATTAGACAATGTCGGTTTTTCGGTCCGCTCCCCTTTTATGGGCGTGGAATAGTTTTTTTTTTTTTTAAATAAAGATAAACTTTAATTTCTTTAGTGCCAAAAGCATAAGTATGAATTTTTAAACACATATTTAAGAGTAAATTTGCCCGCCCCTCCCAATTACCACCACCATCCCCCTCCCAAAAATAAAACGGTATCGGTCTAGAACCCAATAAAGTATAAAAATTATTGATCAGTAATCGATTCTAAGACATTCTAGCGATGTCCGTCTGTCCGTCCGTCTGTCCATCCGTCCGTCTGTCCGTCCGTCTGTCCGTCCGTGAGTCTGTGGAAGACACGATACAGTCCAAAATAAAAGCGCTAGACTTCGGAAATTTGGCACATTTATGTCTTATGTTCATAGGCTGGTTAAGTTCGGAGATGGGCAAAATCGGACCAGGGAGGAAAAAGTTTCCCCTTGACGAAGTAAACCAACCAATGAAAAAAGGTAACTTTTTATAGGTTTTTTTATTTTTGCTAAACAAATGAAACATTTTTATGCTTTAAAAAGTTCTAAGTCTTTGACTTGGCCCCAGGGGATTTGAAAATTATTTTTTTTTTTGCTCCACCCCCTTTTGTGGGCGTGGATATTAGCAAATAATTTATATAATGATGAAATTGTATATATTTTGTACAAAACGCATAGTAATTAAATTTGTAAACATTTTTGACCAGAGAAGGTGTCCCCAAGGACCCCCGACAAGCCTCTGCAATTTTGTTTGTATTTTTTTAAACGTTGGAGCGTATACAAGATTTGGCACAGCCGAATTTAACACTCTCACTTGTTTTATTATTTTTTTTTTTCATGTTGGAGGGTATAAAAGATTCGGCACAGCCGAATTTAACACTCTTACTTCTTTTTAATTAAAATATTTTTCTCTTAAAATATTTGTCACTCCAAATTGTTCGTGTTTCTTAATCAAATATGCTAGAGCTGGGATTCTTACTAACTTTTGCATCACGACCCCTTTTCAATATATAAAACATTATAATCGGTCTAGCCGTTCATACCCTACAAATGCGTCCACATATTGACCGTTTTGATCCATCTTTTGTTTGATCTTTAATAAGTGTACAGAAATATGCATCTTGATGTTCCCAATATACCAATTTAACAGAATATCGGGCGAAATTTGGATAGTAGGGCTAACAAGGGAAGTCTCACTAGTGTCACCCGCGGATCTTTATGGAATTGGTTTTATTTTGTAGATTAGAAAAAATAAAGGGACGTTTATTTTTTTTAACGGCCCAAATTCATGTTTGGGGGGTAAAAGGAGGGGGAAGGCAAGGCCATTTTTCAGTTTTTTTCGATTATCTCCTATATTATTCTAAGAAACCTAGTCATGTTACATACCAAATGAAAGGTCTTTAGAAAGCCTATCTACTTGTGCTAAGAACGTGTCCAAACATGCACAACTTTTCATCATATTGAGTAAAATACCCAAATTTTAGGAAATTTTTGTTAATAAGTCAAAAAATTTTAACTTCTTTGGCCCGTTGTTACCACCACGAGATAGGTATTTTTAATACCTTTAATCTGATACCACACATGCCTATATTAGTTTTGTTCTAATAGGCGTAAATCGTAAAAAACTGAAAAAGGTCAATTTCCCCCATACAAATCGACCCCCCCCCTAAAAATGAGTTTGGGCCGCTAAAACAATACGTGTTGAATTAATTTTCATTCTTAACAACATATCCAAATTTCATGAAGATCGGAGGGTGACACTAGGGAGACTTCCCTTGTAAATCCAAAAAGTTTTTGTCAAACAAGAGATTTTGGAAGCCCACTGATGGACTAGAAAGACTGATGAACCAGGGTGTTGTATGACAGATTAATAATTTTTTGCCTGTGGGTGGGGGTTTTTCTGGAAAAGAACGTGATAAAATTCAGTTTTTACATCTAAGCTATTTTTAAAGCCCCACTATGCAAAAGTGTTGAAATTTTAATGTAAAAAAATTACTTTAGAAGAGCAAAAATGTTTATATTTTCATATTATTTTTCAATAGAAAGTGAACAAACGAAAAAAATTTTACATGCACAGAAAATAAAATCGTCAAATTTAAATCAAAAAACATTAATTGTTAATCAACCAAACATGACATCAACCAAACATGATATCAACGAAACATTTAGTAAAAACGGCCGCCTGTTAGTCCATAATACAAAACTTCGATTTTGATTTTAACAAACTCAGTCGAGTAATTTTATTTAAAAATTCTTTTATCATGTCAATAAATAGTGTTTGTGTTAGTTAAATTTTTTTGTTGAAAACAAAATTCATTTGTTATATGAACAAATTGTGTTTGTGTTTGTTGAATTTCTTGGTTAAAAAAGAAAATTAAGATTTTTTACTTGTGTCAGATCAGCAAATTGTGTTTGTGTTTGTTGAATTTCTTTGTTGAAAAAAAAAAAAACAAAACTCTTTTTCAACAATAAAAATTTACAAACGTTTGTAGATATTACAAATTTCCGTATAGGAGCACTTTCAGTGAAAAAATTAATTGTATTCACAAATATGGGGGTCAATATAACAATTCGTTTTCTGTGTAAGTTTGAATGACAGTTTAGTGAAACTTAATTCTGAGGCGATCGGTAAATTTGAAGGTGGGTCTTCGGCCATTATTTCGGGTAGTTACAATAGTCAGCACAAACTAGTTATGTACCACTGATTGTGATTAGTGTATTTGTTCTGTGTATAAAAAAGTTGACCTACAATTAACTAACACATTTTTTTCAGTGTAACCCATGGGAATGTATCATTTATCAGTAAGAAATCGTTGTTATTAGTAGAGAAAAAAAAATCTCAATATGTTTGTCAATTTTTATGACACTGTGAGGTCATTCAATTAAGCGGCTTAAGATCAAAAGGCCAGTTTTAAATGTTTTTATGTTGTTTCTTTTGTCGATGTCGTTTTTTTTAGTTTTTTTAGCCGGGAGCATATAAATGTTTTTCTATGATTTCTTGTAATAACCAACATACATGCGATTTCATCAGAGTTTCAACAAAAATAAAGTTAGTCTCACCAAACTAAAAAACATTGTTTTCAATTTTTTTTTTATATTTTTTTAAGGCTCAAAATAGTTTCTTTTTTAATGATTTTGAAGCTCCAAAGCGGCTTTGGTTTCTTTTTTATACGAGTAAATATATTTTTTTTATTTTTGTTAAAACATTGATCTCATCTAATAGTCCCATCTCTTTGTGTGAGATGTTAGAGATGTTATAAAAGTTGTTAATGTCTATTCAGTTGACAACTATCATTTTTGTATAACAACTTTGGTAAACAATAAAAAAAATATTTAAATATTTTTTACAACTTTTTTTTAACGTTTTTTTTTTTTTTGTAGTCTCTTTAGGAGTCATTAACCATTTGAAAACAACAAAAATTATGATATATAAGTTCAGTAATAAAAAAAAAAGATCTTTAAAATATTTTAAATACATTTTTTTTTGTATTTTTTAAATGATTTTGTTTATGTAGCAGTTATAGGCCGTTAAAATTAGTAATGGTTTTATAACCACATAGTTTTTGTTTTGAAAATTTATTAGTCTATAAACAGATTTTTTTTAGTTAAGATTCCATATTTTTAATATTCTATATATTTTATTTTCAAAAGAGACACACTTTTATTAACACATTTCTTTTTATATCTTTTCAGGTAAATATTTAACAACAATGTAAAAGTTTTAACATAAAATTTTTGTTTATAACGGTAAGAAATTACATATTTGTTTGGGTATGAAATTTAGACATAGAACAGCATAAATCATCACATCGATTAGTTACTGCATATTTTACATATATTCCCAAAACTGCATATTTATGCAAAAAATGGATATTTTATAATAATGGGGTGGGTCAATTTTCTTTTGTAAATAGGCTTAAATCACAAACGTATACTCAAAAAAAACTTGTAGAATTACAAGAAAAACTTGTAACTTTTGTTTTACAACGTCCTATTTGACAAAAATTCCGAGTAATTTTACAAGCTTTTTACCAATAATTTTGTAATTTTACAAGGTTTTTACCAATAAAATGGTAAACTTACAAATTTTTTGACACAATAATATTAACAAGGAGGTTTCGTAACTCTACTAGATTTTTGCTACCTCCTTTTTTACGAGAATTCCTAGTAGTTTTATAAGCTTTTTACCAATAATTTCGTAATTTTACAAGCTTTTTACCAATAAAATTTTAAATTTCCAAATTTTTGGCGCAATCAAAATTACATGGAATTCTCGTGAATTTACTAGATTTAAAATTATAAAAAAATTTTAAAATTACAAAAAAAAAAAAAAAAAAAAATTTGATCCAAATTTGTTTGTTAAAAAGCAAGGAAATTTGTCAAATATTGGTAAAATGGGATTGGTAGACTTTTCCTAGTAATTTGACAAGGGTTTTTTTGTGTGTAATGTACAAAAAATTCTAAGAAAACTTTCCATAATAACTTTGGGTCTAAAATCAAAACCTAGCACCCGCCGAAAGACATGATCGGATCTTGTAAATCGTTTTGACATTTGTTTTGTAAAAAGTAATCAAGATACAGACCTTAGTAAGCCCAGCAAAACTTAGATTACCAAATAAGGTATAAAATAAGGTATAGGATCTCTTATTTTATACATTGCAGCATTGATGATTTTAACAGGCGATGAGACTCAAAGTAATGCATCCACATTATCACAAAGAATACCAGTAAGGTATAAAATAAGTCATAAATTTATAACGAATAATACGAGTAAGGTGTAAAATAAATGATATTTTATAGGTTACGAGAAATGAAATAATATAGCATACCAGAAGATAATATATAAGGTGTTACGAGTAGTGAAAAAGTAATTTTGTATTAAATTTACTCACGTAATTGTAAGTGAGTGTAAGTAGATAAAATGTGCTCGTGAGTGTGTGTCGTTAGAAATTTCCTGTCGTGAGCCCATCTCTAGTTTAAACTTATGCATTTTTTTTTTTAAATAATTATTTTTTATGTTATTGTAATGCATTATGCATCCAATTATAAATAATGCATTATTTCAAACTTTCAAATAATACATAATGTAACCAAATATACTAAGTCATCCATTATTTAATGTTTAGAAATAATAAATATGAAATACATTTTTTCCAATAATCATGCATTACGTAGTAAATTATTAGTAATGCATTATTTTTCACTTGAAAATAATACGTTGTGGAACAAATGTTTGGTAAGACATCATTAAATAATGCTACAAATAAGTTATATACATTACCTGGTAATGTGTTATATAATCACTACCCATTACCAAAGTTTTGCTGGGAGGTTTTAAATAATAGGTAATGAGACTACCTTTAAAATGGCATGCCAAAGGTCAAAGGTCGTTGTTAAAAAATGAATTTTGGGAATGATAACACTGTGCTACAAAAAACATAAAATCGAATATACTTTTGAAATGAGGTAGTTAAGGTTGTAGGTCTCGTCGAAAAGATCACAAAAATACCCATCAAACTTGCCAGACACCCTCAAATTTTTAAGTCATTATCAAAAACCGTTTTTTGGGACTTTTCTCACTAAACCACGTGTAACTTAAAAAGTTTTCCACCGATTTTCAATTTTTTAACTGTTTTGGATAGAAGAAAAATAGGACTTTTCATGTGTGTGAATTGATATGTATTGAAAGAAATGTAATGATTTTTTCAACAACATCTAATTTTTTTGTTATTTTTTGAAAAATTTGTGAGTTTATCGATTTTTTTCTGCTATAGTTCGTTCTTAAAGAAAATTTAATTGTGAATACGATGAGCTTTATGCCGAAAAATCGAATAACAATTGACAGAGTTGTGATAACTTTTCTAAAAAATAAAATAAAGATTTTGCATGAAATTGACGTTCGGACAACCCAGGCAAAAAAAAATAAAAAAATAAACGAACATACTGAGAGGTCCCGTATCATTATTGTAAAGGTTTTTGGTCCCCTGAATTCGAATTTGACCTTGAAATTGCGCTATCTTATTAAGTTTTTGATATATCACTTTATATTTAATATAATTAATTTAATATATAATTTGAAGGCCAGATTCGTTTTCAGCGTTGCAAAAACCTTAAAAGATATTGTACATGACCTCTTATGATAAATTTACTTTTTTTTTGTCTGGGTTGTCTGAATGGCGATTTCCTGAAAAATCTTAATTTTCTTTTTTAGAAAAATTATCACAACTCTGTCAATTCTTATCTGAATTTTACAGGATATAACTCATGGAATTCAGAACTAAATTTTCTTTAAAAATAAGTTTATAAATATAAAGGTTGTTAAACGAACTATGGCAGAAAAAAACGATAAACTCGAAAAATTTTCAAAAAATAACAAAAAAATTTGATATTATAGAAAAAATCAATAGATATTTTTCATATATGTGCAGACCAATTCACACACATTGAAAGCCCTATCCTTCTTCTATCCAAACCAGTTAAAAAATTTAAAATCGGTTAAAAAATTTTTGAATTACACAAGGTTTAATGATCAAAGTCCCAAAAAAACTTTTTTGACAATAACTCTAAAATTTGAGGGTGTCTGGCAAGATAAATGGGCATTTTTGTGATATACTCGACAAAACCAACAACCTATACCATGTCACATTAGAAGTATTTTTTCACTGTAGCACAGTGTAATCATTTGTTTTTACTTACAAAACCATTATAAAATACTTTAAAATTAAATGTTAATCAAATTCTTTGTTTTTTATGATTTAATTTTAGAAACAACCCACAAAAGTAGTCATTAATAAAAACTGTCTGTCTCTGTCTTTCACAACTTTTAAATTCACATGAAAATTTCGGAATCACAAGAAATCAAGCTTAGTGTTTTGTTAATCACGTTTTCATTCGAAGTTGAAATCAAATAATTAAAATTTTAAAAACTATAAGGAAAAAAGTGCATTCGTTTTACTTTAACCAAATTTTATTTTTGTGAAACAAAACGAAAAAAAATTTCGGATGTAAAATCTAGAACACCAAAAAAAATTCGGAAATTTTCATTTTCACATTTTTTATGTGAATTATTTTTTATGGAACAGCGGTCCAAATATATTTTTTTTAAAAGAACTAAACGAAAAAAGTATAAAACAAACTACAAGCAGTTAACGGTATAATTTGTAGAGAGCAACTAAATAGAACAATGATTCTGTAGGGGAGATAAGCAACACTCAGGCAATACAGCCCATCAATTACTAATGTAACCGTGATGCCTCTTTTGGGAAGGGCGTAGAAAGAAGAGAGATGACAGATTTGAAAGATAGAAGGGCTTCAGTATGGCAACACTGGCAAGGAAGGATGGTGCTGCGAAAGATATTAGTTATAAATAGAAACTAATAAATATCTAAAAAAAAAAATTTGTTATAGGACTTTTTTTTTGGAGGAGGACAACTTTCCCTTCCTGATAAATGTTTACAAATGCATTTTGCGCGATATTTGTGCAATTTATTCAGAATACATTTTCTAATTACCTTGGCCCAATTTCAGGACTACACTCAAAAAAAAAAAACCTTGTAATGCGACAACAAAAGTTTGTAAAAATTTTTTGCTACCTCCTATTTGACAACAATTCCTTGTAATTTTACAAGTTACTAATAATTTTGAAATTTTACAAGCTTTTTACGAATACAATAGTAAATTTACAAATTTTTTGACGCGGTAAAACTTACAGGGAAATTTTGTGTTTTTACTAGGTTTTTTGCTACCTCCTATTTTACGAGATTTCATAGTAAAAATTACGAGATTTTTTGTAATTTTACAAGATTTTTACCAATAAAATTGTAAATTTACAACTTTTTTAGCGCAATAAAACTTACAAGGAAATAACGTGAATTTACTAGATTTTGTTTTGTAAAAAAAATTTGGAAATATGTAAAACTACCAAAAAAAAAGGTAAATTTCGATCGAAAATTTTTTGTTAAAAAACAAAGAAAACTGTCCAATATTGGTCCAATTGGATTACGAGACTATTCAAGTAATTTGCCAATGTTTTTTTTTTGTGTATGAACCTTTTCTGCACACAGAAGAATAAATTTCCAACAGGATTTTTCAGTTGTATCAAGTCATAAGTCGGTTGTCGCTACTATTTTTGGGTATGACAACCAAATTTTTTATTGCTACAATTAAATTTCTGTTGTATTAACCGAATTTAGTTAAGACTAAATTGAAACACTTACTACTAGTAAATGTTTCAACTGACTTTTAGTGGTTTTAACTGAATTTCAATTGGAAATTTTCCAATTTGGCTTTAGTGTGTGTCATAAAATATTTCATACGTTTAAAAATTTAAACAAAAAACGTAAAAAAACATTTTTCAGAAGAAGATTTAGTTCTACCAAGAACTTATTTTGGTCATCAGTGAATTTTTTCACATCTTGCGTCGTTTTTCAGTTAACTAAACGGGATAATTAAAAAATTTTGTCAAATTAAATTTTAACAAAAAATCAAAATTTTTAATAAAATTGAATAATAATACTTTTAACAATATTTTTGACTACCACATTTTTTTTTTTGAGTGTAACAATGCCGCGCATCATAATCAAGTAATTTATCTAAAATATAAACTTAAAAATCTCCCATAGTATTATTAAAACGCAGATGACAATATGTCTTCTTTTTCTATTAATTAATCTGGTTATATTAGCCTACACAGAAAAAAATAAAAATGAATTTCAATTACGAAATTCGTTGATTCAATTAAAAAATTAATTGATTTCGGACGTATCACGAAAATGCGCATATTAATTACTCATTTTGTTTGAAAATAGTTTTAAAACTTAATTAAATTGTTAATTGAATCAATTAAATTTTTAATTGAAAATAAAATGGAAAACCAATTAAAATTGTAATTAAATAAACTTAAAAAAAAATTAATATAAAATTGAAATCAATAATATAGATTTATTGATTCACATAAAAATTTTTATTGAAAAAAGACCAAAACTCAATTTAATTTTAAAAGATGAACTTCAAAAAATGCCCTAAAATAAATAAACATAGAATGTTTTAGTTTTATATTATTAAGAAATTTATTTTCTTTATTAAATATAAACACTTGGTATAGTTTTGCATAGAAACATCATAGTAGTATTTTAAAATATCAATAACTATTTAAAATTACATTTTTATTTTTAAATCTTGTTATTGCATGCATTTTGGTCGTCTTAGTAAAGTTGAAACAAAAAAAAATTGTATTATATTTCAATGTGCAAAACACAACTGTACACATTTTATTAGCAAAACACTTTATCCGCAACGACCGCTCGCCTTAAAGAAAACAATAAAACTAAATTTTTTTGTTGCTTTTATGTATTCATTGGCTGCTACCACCAAAATATACAAAACAATAGTTCAAAAGTTTTTTTTTGTTGCTTTTTGCATTTTATTTTTCATTGGCTACTAACACTAATGCATACAAAACCGGTTTCGTTTGTTTATTTTATTTTTATTTTCAGTAGAGTTAAGAATTCAATTAAAACATTAATTGAATCAATTAAAATGTTTAATTGAAGTTAAATTTAATATCAAATCCATTTTTAATTAAAAAAAAAATCACGATATTATTTTCTGTGTAAGGTTTTGCTAATACCTTTAACAAAAAAAAACTCAAAATTTAATTATAGTTTCTTGTATATTAGTTTGATAATCCATCAAAATAATCTTATTTGATGGCTTTCGTAAACGAATCTACTCTTGTAGATTCAATCTTAATGATTTCTTGAAAATTATTTAAAAATTCAACCAAGTATGTTTTTATAAATTTCAACATTTTGGTCCCCCATATACCGTATATATTAATTAAGTCTTCTTTTTTTAAAATTTTCTCTGCAAATAAAAATTAGTCACTAGAGTTTTAGTTTTTTTTTTTAGCCTCGAGCTGTCATTTAATAAATCAGTTTTAAATTTAAAAAAAAAAATTTCGTGAGTGCGTTTTCTGTGACTTTTAATCTGTTGTTTCCGTTTTTATGCGGTCTTTCCTCCGTATTGCAGATACCACAGGGTTTATAATATTTTTTTTCTTTTTTTTTGAAAATTAATGATTAACAACAGGAAATTTTAACTATTTATGATTTTTCAAATTTTTGTTAAAGGTATGTTTTTTTTTTAGTTCTTATACAAACCTATATTTTTGTTGTATAGTTTGAATGAAATTACATTTTGGCGGTTTTTGTTTATGAATTCATTAGTCATTTAATTATATATTTAGTTGATTTCAAAATACTATGTATTTGATTTATTAGTTGTCTCTAAAAATGTGTAACATTTTTTTGGTATGTACATTTTGCAACTGTACACAGAAAAAAATTGTTTGACCAAATCCATAAAACATATAACTAATTTTAAGGGATTTTTATTTTTTTGAAGTTAAAAAAAAAAAATTGTATAAAAAATATTGATAATTACAAATATATATGCTAAGCTTCAGCAGCATCAAAGCTGTCAATTCGAAAGTAGCCGTGTTTTCAATACACAGATAGACGGACGGACAGCTTGATCGATTTCAAATCGATCGAAAAATTTACTACCTAATAAGGTCCTAGATCTACGATTCAAGGTGTTATAAACGGAATAACAAACTTGTATTTGCCCTTCATCACTAAAAAGGAAAGCCTTAATGCAGGCAAACAGCGATTTTCATAAAAATTGCATATAAGGCAGAGAATTACAAAAAATTAGAATATGTTGTTTTATACCCTCCACTCTGGTGATAGAGGGTATAAATAAGATTGTCATTCCATTTGTAACACCTCGAAATATTAGTCTAGGACCCCATAAAGTATATATATTCATGATCCTCGATCGATTTTAAGTCGATCTAGCGATATCCGTCCGTCGATCTGTCTGTCAGTCCGTAGAAAAATTTTCAAAAGTTAGATATAAAACACGATAACTTCCGAAAGACAATAATGAGACTACTGAAACCTGGCATGTATCTTTGCCCTTCCCCAGGTCTGTTTGGTATTGAATTTCAGCCCAATCGGTCCAGTGGTTCAAAAGTAATAAGCAAAACCCTGAATTTCAGATTGATTTCATCTTAAATGCCACTTTTTAAACAAGTTTTAAAAGCATTGGGGGTAACTTAACAATGCTTTTGTTTAGTTTTAAAGCAATGATTCTTAAACTTGTTTAGTTTTAAAAGCATTGGTAACTTAAAAATTACACTCAAAAAAAATTTTAAACTCAAAAAAAATTTTGTTTTTTTTTACAAAAATTACAATATTTTGTGTACATACGTACGTGCATTCACTCAGAAATATTTTTAAAGCAAAAAAAAAACATTACACTCGAAAAAAAATTTACACTCAAAAAAAATTTTAATTTTTATTTTTCGGATTCTGAGACATTTTTCTTATAAAAAAGTCTTACAATCTGAGACATAGAAAAAGTCTCAGATTCTGAGACATTTTTTGTATAGCAGAAGTCTACACTCAGAAAATTATGTAAGTTACTACATGTTAGTTGTTTGTATATTTTACAGTAGTTAGTGGTTTTTAACTACAGAGTCAATTGTTTTTGTATGAAAAATATCAAACAACTATTTCTGTTAGTTATTTTAAATCGTTTTTTTGAACAACTAAGAAAAAAGAACTGTAATGTAGTAAATGTTATTTAAAGTAGTTAATTTTATTTATCTCTGAAAAATTTTCTAAGTTTTAAAAAAAATATAAGATGTTCACTGTTTTTATTTGTCACAACAAAATTAAACAAGTGAGAGTGTTATATTCGGCTGTGCCGAATCTTTTATACCCTCCAACATGTAAATAAAAAAAAACAGAGGAGTTTTTTTTTGGGAGGGAGGGGGGGTTGGGGGTTTGTTTGGATACGTTGGGGAACACCTTCCCCTTGCGATGGATGTTATCAAATGTATTTATTATTATTCTGGCATTTAATTCAACTAATTATTATTAAAATACATTTTTTATATCCACGCCCACAAAAAGGTAGGGGGGGGGGGTCAAACTTTTTTTATTTGCGGGGTCCACATTCAGGGTTTAAAAAAGTACAAAACACCCTGCAAAAAAACGTTTTTCTGAGGTTGGTTTAGTTCTCTAAGGGGGAAATTTTTTCCCCTTGGTCTGATTTTGCCCATTTCCGAACTTAACCAGCCTATGACCATAAGACATATTAGTGCCAAACTTCGGAAGTCTAGCTCTTTTATTTTGGACTGTATCGTGTCCTCTACAGACGGACGGACAGACATTGCTAGAATGTCGTAGAATCGATCACTGATCATTAATATATGGGGCATTCCATGTGAAATCGGACTCTTTGAAAAACTTTTTTTTTAGATTTTCCCAATTTGTTTACAGTTGTTAGTACCCTTCGAAAACTCCTTCGTAGTAAATTTTCAGATTTTTTTGATGACCCGTTCAAAAGATATCGAATTTTTAAAAATTGGTAGTTTGTTCCTTTACTCAAACTTCTTTTAATCATAACTTCTTCAATAATGGTCCTAATATAATTTTTTTTTTTTCAAAATTTTTGTTTTCTTACGTACTTTCTAAAAAAAAATCCCAAAAAATTCTTAAAAGCGCTCTAGTATGCGATTTTTAAGTTTTAAAATTTAAATCTCATTTTTGAAAATGTTTGTACTCTTCGATTTTTTTGAATTTTTTTTGTGTAAAACTTCTATCAATTCTACAAGTTTTTTGCCCAGGAAGATCGTGGGATAACGATTATTACTATTTTTTTAAATTTTTTGAAAAAATTTTATTGTAATTTTTCAATCTTAAAATCATTTCTACTGCTCTAATGGTGCGTCATAGAGGGGTCCTTTATAAGACCGACCCCCATTAATTTTTACGTCTTAACATTTCTTTGGAACAACTAATACCCTATCTCCAATTTCTAAGGGGGCTCCCACGAAAAACGGTCCCCATACATTTTTTTTATTTTTTGTAAATTTGTTTTATTTAATCAGCTTCTACCGGTCCAATGGTGCGTCCGAGAGGGGTCATTAGTGAGACCGACCCCCATTTATTTTTACCCTACAACATTTTTTCAAAACATACCTACGCCCTATCTCCACTACCTAAGTAGGCACCCATACAAATAACAGTTGAAGCAAATTTTATAAAAATGTAATTTTGTATGGGAACCTACTTAGGGAGTGGAGATAGGGCGTATGTATGTTTTAAAAAAATGTTGTAGGGCAAAAATAAATGGGGGTCGGTCTCACTAATGACCCCTCTCGGACGCACCATTGGACCGGTAGAAGCTGATTTAATAAAACAAATTTACAAAAAATAAAAAAAATGTATGGGGACCGCCTTAACAGTTAAAGATTGAGGGTAGGTGTGTTCAGAGAAAATGTTTGGAGTAAAAAAATATTGTGGGTCGGTCATACATTTTGTTGCTCTAAGGGCACTATTAGGGCAGTTAGAGCGGTTGGAACAAATTTTAAAAAATGTCGTTTTGTGTGGGAGCCCCCTTAGAAATTGGAGATAGGGTATTAGTTTGTTCCAAAGAAATGTTAAGACGTTAAAATTAAGGGGGGTCGGTCTTATAAAGGACCCCTCTATGACGCACCATTGGAGCAGTAGAAATGATTTTAAGATTGGAAAATTACAATAAAATTTTTTCAAAAAATTTTAAAAAATAGTAGTAATCGTTATCCCACGATCCTCCTGGGCAAAAATTTTTTAGAATTGATAGAAGTTTTACACAAAAAAATTTCAAAAAAATCGAAGAGTACAAACATTTTCAAAAATGAGATTTCAATTTTAAAACTAAAAAATCGCATACTAGAGCGCTTTTAAGATTTTTTTGGGATTTTTTTTTAGAAAGTACGTAAAAAAACAAAAATTTTGAAAAAAAAAATTGAAATTTGGACCATTATTGAAGAAGTTATGATTAAAAGTAGTTTGAGTAAAGGAACAAACTACCAATTTTTAAAAATTCGATATCTTATGGACGGGTCATCAAAAAAATCTGAAAATTTACCACGAAGGAGTTTTCGAAGGGTACTAAAAACTGTAAAGAAATTGGGAAAATCAAAAAAAAAAAGTTTTTCAAAGTGTCCGATTTCACATGGAATGCCCCATATATACTTTATAGGGCCCTAGACCGATATTTCGATGCGTTGCACACGGAATGACAAAGTGAGTATACCCCCATACTGTGGTTGGAGGGTATAAAAACATTAAAAAATTTTGGTCGTCCATTTTTTTCTCTGAAAAATTTTCTAAGTTTTTTTCAAAAATTATGTGTTGATTACTTAATTTTTACTCCATATGTTAGTTGTTTTACTACAAATGTAAGCTATTTTTACTACATAAGTCATTTGTTTTATGTCAGTAAAAATAACTAATATTGTTTTTGTTGTTTTAACTGAAAAAATAGTTGACCCCAAAACAACATATTTTAACTGACATTTTCAGTTGATTTTACTAACTTAATTTTTTGAGTGTAAGATTCAGAACCATTTTTCGTATAGGAAAGTATCAGATTCTGAGATACTTTTTAAGTAAAGTCCGACTCTGAGACATTTTTCATATAGAAAAATTCTTAGATTCTAAGACATTTTTCGTATTGAAAAGTCTCAGACTCAGAGACATTTTTTGTATAGCACACAGAAAAAAATAAAAAAATATTTGAGTAAATTTTTAATACTATTGAGTAAAAAACTACTCAACTTTGCACCAGTAAACGATTTAATAGTTTTAAGTAAATTTTTAATAAAAATTTATTAAATGTTTGAAAAAAAAAAAAATTTAATTGACACAATTAAAAGCTTACTCAAAATTTATCCATTAATTTTTTAAAAGTTTAAAAAAGTTTAAAATTTTTTTACAAAAAACTTGTTTTTCAAACTTTACCAAACATATTTATGTCTCAAAAACATAGGAAAATTTCAAAAAGACGATTACAAACTTTCATATACATACACAAAAAACTAAAAACTAAACGAGAATTCAAAAAACTGTGAGAGTTAAAAAAAAAAAATAAAAAACTATTCAATTTTTATTAAATTATTTACTTAAATTGTTTTTAAAATTTTAAAGTAAATTTTTAATTGCGTCAATTAAAAAAATACTCAATTTTTGTTTTTAAATTTAAACAAGTGATTACTCAAATTGTTTCCTCCATATTTTTTTCTGTGTAGATGTAAGTTTAGTTCTTGAAGTGAAAACTTATTTCACACTGGTCCGATTTTGCCAATTTACGTTCTAAAAAGTATTTTTTTTGATATTTCGGCCAATCCTCGTTACCCATCAATAGGAATCTGTCAAAAAACAATTTAACATTACAATATTTTAGTTTTTAAAAAAACTTTTTATAAATGAGGTGAATGTTCTGTTAACCTTCTGAATTTTAATATGGCTTTTCCGAATTGCAGTTGAGCTTTTTTGAATTTAAATAGGGATTTCTAAAATTTCAAATTGTTTTCTCAATTACAATTAATGTCTTCTGAATTTTAAATCGAAAAGGTGTAAAAAAATCGACCACCAATAACTGATTTACTCATTTTCTAACAAAAATAAATTTGTATGTATTCTAAAGTTCACAGATGTCTTTTGGGTTTAAATGATAAATTTATGTGGCTACCGAAAAACGACTTTAATCTTTTTAATCTCTACAAATTAAAACACCCAAAAACATGCATAAATATCCATAAGAAGCCGTCGGACAGACAAATGATCATAAGCTTAGATCTCCACATAAAACCAAAAAAAAAACTAAAACATTTACAAAGTTTCAATTAATTAATTTGGTGTCTCTTATTTTATTATACGATTTAAATTTTCAGGCCTTAATTTCTTATTTAAAGACAAATAAAAAACAAAAATAAAAAAAATACATCACATGGAATTCAGTGGAACTAATGAAAGTGTTCCATCTAACATGGTTTTCATTGTGGTTTATTACGAATAAAACTAAAACATAAACTTGGCTTAATGTGTTTTTGTTTGTATTGAGATTAAAAAGAAATAGACCGCTACTTATTAACATAATCACAAGTTACTAACAAAATACACAAAAAAAGGAAGACAAATGTAGTCAAGACCGACCATAAAATACTCTACAGCAGTGTATTCCTGAAAATAAATCACAAGTCCAAACGTGGAATGATTAGATCTATATTTGTTTTTTCCCCTCGAAAATGTCGAACGCGAATAAATCGAAATTGGAACATGCTAAAAAAAATTAAGATTGCAATTTTGGAATCGGGAGGTCGGTCCAATTTATATGAAGTTAAGCGGACACCCAAAAGGGCGAAATTATTGGTTTTTTGACTTTTTACTTTTTACGTGCTAAAAAAAAAATGGATGGCATTCAGGAGAGAAACATCTATAAGAATCAGTTAGATATTTTCTGGGGTGTTTTTGTTGTCGAACAGTGTAATTTTTTAGCAACAACTCGAAAACAGGATCATCTAGGATTTTCGTGTTAACGATTTTGAAAGTTCAAAATAAAGAGGAATGATTTGGTTACCATTTTAACACAACCTAAACTTGCTTGAAGAGGGGTGTATGTATGGGGATTAAAAGTAGAACTGGTGCGATTTCCTTTAAACTTGGTATGATGATTTATCTATATTACATGAAAAGTAACGTGACTTACTTATTTATCATCACTAGACCAAAACGCTAAAGCAGGAGACTTACAAGGAAGGTCTTTCACAGGGCACCCACCGATTGTCCTGAAACTTGAATATTGGAATGAGGAGAAAAAAATAAGAGTTACCTGTTTTTTTTTAGCTGCCCAATCTCAAATTTTAAAAAGGGTTGCCACCTTTTAAAAAATAAGGGCTTTCCGGAAAATCCGTATAAAATCCGAAGTAGTAGGAATTTCTCCAAACGAAAAAATACGGGTCAGCTTAATTTTGATAGAGATTGTTGTATATAATTTTAACGGTCGTACGTATATACACTCAAAATAATTATGCAGTAAAAATATTAGTAAGTGATTTGGTACCAAAATCTACTAATAAGTTACTAATTACCAGTAGTACGGTAGTTTTTTAGTATCTTCAAAGTATTAAAATTAGTAATTTTTACTGGTTTTGAATAATATTAGTAAAAAATTTTAGGGCGGATTTTACAGTCCAAACTAAGTTCTTACTTAAGTAAAATCTTAGTTAAGAATTATTTAAGTATTTTTTATTACTTAAGTTAAATTCCATTTTACAGTCTGTACTTAAGTTGAAAAGGAAATATGCCAAAAATATGGTAACACAGAGTATTATTTTTGATTTGACAATTTAAAAGGAATACAAAAAAATAAAATGATAATAAAAATATACAAAAGAAAAATTTAAACAACGAAAAATCCCACAAATGCAGTTCTTTGCCATTAAAATTTTCCGCCGTGGGTATTGTTAAAACCATAACAAGAACGCGGCTTAGGTCATTATTTAAAAAATCTTCACCCGCTTGATTTCGGATTTGGACACAAACGAACGTCTCTCTGAAAAGGTTTCTGTTATTTCCACCAAAACTTGTAGGGATAAGATTGCCGATTAAGTTACCCGTTTAGTAGGCAATCTCCGCCTCTCTCAAACTCAAGGTATTTTCATTAAATTGCGTGATATTTCCATCAAAACGAAAATAAATAAAAATGTATATTTAAGAAATTTAAAGGTGGCGGAGATTGCCCATTAAGTGGGTAAGGTAACCGGCAATCTTATTCCTTTTTGGAAATAACAGCGGAAACGTTTACAACGTTACATGGATAAACAGACAGACGGATGGACAGTTGATATAATACTTAAATATGGGGATGGGACCAATATTTCGGGTTTTTTCGAACATCATCACATACTCATACCCTGTATCACATAGAAGTGTAGGCTATAATCACACAATTGCTGTTCTTTTCATTAAAATCTTCCGACGCTAAGGTCATCATTGAGAATTGCTCCGCCGATTGACTTCGGATTTGAACACCAACAAACCTTTTTATTTCCAGCAAGCCATTGAGAAATATGATTGGTTATGTTATCCATTTGATTATGTTATATTACCCCTTTGATGGGGCATGTCCGCCAATCTCAAATTCCTTACAAATTTTTATTTATTTATGTACATGATGGGAATATCATTTACATGATGGAAATATCACGCAATTTGATAGAAATACCTTGAATTTGAGAGTGGCGAAGACGGCGGAAGTTTTTAACGGGAAATAACAGCAATTGTGTGATTCTTTGTTTTTTTATTATTTTTTTGTATGTTTATTTGTTTTTATTATTTGAATTTTATTTTTTATTGTTTTTTTGAATTGTCAAATCAAAAAAAATTACTTAAGTAAAACTTAAGTCATGGTAATAGACGACTTAAGTTTTTCTTAAGTGGATTTTATAAAATAGTTTTATTGATTTAAGTAATTTCTTAGCTTAAGTCTCTACTTAGTGCTGACTGTAAAATCCGCCCTTAGTATTGATTACCAACGCCTGCACTAGATCATTTTGGACTAAAAAATTAGTTCATTCATAAAATTTTTAGTATTGAATACCCACGTTTTTTTTGGGTGTACATTTCCATATAAACTACCCCAACGATTTTACAGTTTTGACAATAACGAACTTAAAGAACCCAAATTTAGACACGACCGATACACCATTGGATAGGCTTACAAGAAACCTATCAACCTATATAAAATATTCATATGGTTCTTTTGAAGAAATGTGAAAAATCCTCAACAAACGAAAAAATCCGTTTTCCCTCTCCCCTTTGAGCCGCTAAATGTGAGATTGGGTAGCTAAGAAAAAACAGGTAGCTATTATTTTCCTCGCCTCTTTCTCATATGCAAGTTACAGGACAATCGGTGGGTGCCCTGTGAAAGACCATCATTGTTAGATATAATGTTAATTTAGAATGTAAGTTTTCCTCCCGGAAAATAGATCTATCAAGGCTGGATTTTGGCAATGTTGATTCCATGTGAATGAAGTAAAAGAGTGTACTTTTGGTACTTTTTATATTTCTTAACTAATGGTAAAAACTAAAAATTTGGAATTTAAGTTCACCTCCTCCATTATGGCTGGATTTTTGCCAATGTTGATTCCTATGGGGTAAAAGGGGTAAAAATTGTACGTTTTGCGCTTTTTTTTATTTTCTATAGTAATGGTCATAGAGACTTGAAGATAGGAATAAAGGATCCTTCAGAAAAAAACATTCTGAAAAAAGTACTTTTGAGAAATTTTGTTTATACTGGGAGAAAAACTGAAAAAATGTACCATTTTTATTTTTCTAAAATAATAGCCGTATAAACTTGATTGAAAAAACATTTTAAGGTATTTTTTGGAAATTCCTCTTTTTGGGAAGTGGGAAAAGTGTACCTTTGGTGACGAAAAATTTTTGGAAAAAGTACTTTTTGGAAATCCCTTTTCTTATGGGGATAAAAGTGGAAAAAAATGTACATTTCATACGTCCTGAAGAAATGATCCTAGGCACTTGCAATTTTACATGTAGAATCCTTTTTTAAGGATGGGGGCGGGGAGGGGGGGGTGATGGTAAATTGGGTAAAATGAGAATTTTGGTACTTTAAATATAAATTGGGTAAAAATTAGAATTTTGGTACTTTAAATATTTCCTGAAAAAAATATCCAAGACACTTGAAATTCGGAATGTAATTTTATAGCTGGGTAAAAAATTTACCTTTGGTACTTTTTATTTTTTTTGAAAAATTGGTTCCAGACTTGAAATTTAGAATGCAGGATCCTTCGGTAAAAAAAAATATTCTGGAAAAGTACTTTTTTGAAATTCCGTTTTTTAGCGGGGTAAAAATTTATACTTTTGGTATTTCCTGAAAAAAAAAAAAATACCCTAGACCTTAAATTTGGAATGTAGAATCCTTCGGTAAAAAAAAAACATTTTGGACAAAGTACTTTTCGGAAATCCTTTTCCAAATTGATAAAAAAGAAAACTTTTGGTACATTTTATATGTCCTGAAATAATGGTCCTAAAAACTAGAAATTTTGAATGTTGGACCCTTCGGTTAAAAGAGCACATTCTAGTAAGAAGTAGTTTTTGGAAATTCCGTTTCTGACGGGAATTTTTTTGGTACTTTTTATAGTTCCTGAAATAATGGTGCTTGAAGCTGGAAATTTGGAATATAGAATCCTTAGGTGAAAAAAAAAACATTCTGCACATAGAGTTTTTCGGAAAAGCCGATTCTTAATGTGCAAAAAGGGTACTTAGGTGCGTTTTATATTTCCTGAAGTAATGATCCGAAGCACTTAAAATTTTGGGTGTAGGAGCCTTCAGTGAAAAAAAAACATTCTGGAAAAATCACTTTTAGGAAATAATGTTTATAGGGGTGGGTAGGGGTAAAAAGTGTACAGTTGGTACTTTTAATATTTCCTGAATCTAGGATCAGTCAAAAAAAAAAAAAATTTTTGGAAAATATAATTCTAAAGTGATAAAAAGAGAAAAAGGGGGAAAACTCTTCTGTTGATAAAATACGGAAAAGAATTAAACTTACATGGGACAAAAAGAAATAGAACTGGAAACAGAATTTGGAACGGAATTAAATAAAACTCCGCTGTACGGGAAAATTTTTGAAAAAAGTAATACCTTTTAAATGGATACCTATTTTTAAACGGTTGTTGGAGTCATTTCATTCAAATTTAATGGAAACGTTTGTATGGAGGTCCAAACATGGACTAATTTTTCTCAAATTTCAATACGCTTCGTCCATGAGTAAAGAGAAGATAATGTTTTAAAATTCAGACAAATCGTTTAATAATCGCGAACCCCATCACGTGCACAACGGTACAGAAAAAAAACGAATTGTTATATTGACCCCCATATTTGTGAATCCAATTAATTTTTTCATTTCCTATACGGAAATTTGTAATACCAACAAACTGTTGTAAATTTTGATTGTTAAAAAAATATTTTTTTTTTTCAACAAAGAAGTTCAACAAACACAAACACAATTTGTTGACCTGACAAAAGTAAAAAATCTATTTTTTTTTTTTTTCAAAACAAAGTAATTCAACAAAAGCAATTTGTTGACCTGAGAAATTAAATTTTTTTTCAACAAAGGAATTTCAAACACAAACACTATTTATTGACACGATAAACTAATTTTTAAATTAAATTCCTTGACTGAGTTTTTGAAACCAAAATCGAAGTTTTGTATTATGGACCAGAGCTTCGAAGGATTTCATTCCTTAATTCGATTTGCCAATCTGCATGAAAATTTAGTGATTGCATTCCCCAATCACATTTAAGCGAATTGAATGAATGAATTTGCTTTAGACTCATTTGATTTATAAATAGCGAATGCATTCGATTTTTTTTCATTCGACTTTTAAAGATTGAATGCATTCACTTGCGAATGCAATCGATTTTCTTTTCATTCAATTTTAAAAATCGAGTGGCTTATTCATTCATTGCATTAAAAACTTAAAAAACTAACCAAGATAGAGAAAAACGCAGCCAATTTTTTGTCCATAGTATCGCCAAGACTCTTCACACTTTTTGTCGTATGCAGTTGATATGTGCATTTTTTAAATTTTCGGGAACACACAATTTTTTTTTTCAAAATTAGGGCTCATTAGGGCCATTGTATGTAAAGAGAGTCGGGGATAACCGATATGAATCAAAATTTGGCTCCGTTTTGGTCTATCAATTTAAAAAATCGATTGCATTCGCAGTGGAATGATAAAAAATCGAATGAATTCGATTTTTTTAAATCGAATGAATTCGATTTTTCTAAATCGAATGAACAAGAAATCGAATGCATTCATTTTTTTCGATTCAATCGAATGAATTCCAAGGACTGCATTCATTGTTGATTTATGAAATCGAATGCATTCACTGACTATGAAAATTAAATTGATTTTTTTGAGAATTCATTCGAAAAGGATTTCATTCTTCGAACCTCTGTTATGGACTAACAGGCGGCCGTTTTGACTGAATGTTTGGTGGATATCACAATTGGTGTTCGTTGATTTAAATTTGACGATTTTATTTTCTGTGCAACAAAAGGTGTACTTACAAGGGAAGTCTCTTTGGTGTCACCCTCCGATCTTCATGAAATTTGGATATGTTATGAAGAACGAAAATTAATTCGACACGTATTTTTTTGTAGCGGCCCAAACTCATTTTTAGGGGGGGTCGATTTGTATGGGGGGAAATTGACCTTTTTCAGTTTTTTACGATTTACGCCTTTTTAAACAAAATTAATATAGGCATGTGTGGTATCAGATTAAAGGTATTAAAAATACCTATCTCGTGGTGCTAACAACGGGCCAAAGAAGTTTAAATTTTTCGACTTATTAACAAAAATGTCCAACAATTTTGGTATTTTACTCAATATGACGAAAAGTTGTGCATGTTTGGACACGTTCTTGGCACACGTAGATAGGTTTTTCAAAGACCTTTCATTTGGTATGTAACATGACTAAGTTTCTTTGCATAATATAGGAGATAAACGAAAAAATAACGAAAAATGGCCTTGTCTTCCCCCTCCTTTTTACCCCCTAAATATGAAATTGGGCCGCTAAAAAAAATAAGTGTCCCTTTATTTTTTCTGATCTACAAAATAAAACCAATTTCATAAAGATCCGCGGGTGACACTAGGGAGATTTCCCTTGTTAGTCGATTGGTATGCTTGAAGGTGGTTAAAGGACCAATTTTTCGGGTAGTTACAAACATTAGCACAAACTCATTATACCCTGTACAATAGAGTGGTGTAGGGTATAAAAACCCCCTTCAACAAAGTATGTATCTTTTTTAAATGATTGTTCAACAAGATTTTTTTAAATAAATTTAAAATTTCTACATTGTGTTAAATCTCTCCATTAGAGTTGACACTTTTTATGAGTTGTTTTCATTTCTTTGTTAAGTTATTTTTTTTATTGTGTTTATGAGGAGATTTGAAATCCACCAAATTTGGTTTTTAAATTATGTATAATAAAAACTAATTCATATTGTTCACTGACCACCTAAGTGTTTTTTTTTTTTTGTTATATTTATTAATATCATTTTTATTTGGTTGTTTTTTGTTACTGATCGTAACAAATTATACATTTTTAATCATTTTGGTTTTTTTTATATTTTTGATTTTATGAGAAATTATTAATAATTTTTAATCGCTTTTTTGCTTACTTTGTTTTTTATTCGAACAACATTTTATGCGATTATTGGCTGTTTTTAATACAAACATACGTCAAAAATAAAGTTTAAAGATTAATTCGAAGAATATATATTTTTTGTGTTTTTTTTTTGGTTTAAATGACGACTGTAAAAACGTTTGATCTTCAAGCGATTTGATCGTAAAATGTTTTTTTTAATAATATCGTCACCTTTCATATTTAAATTATATCGCAATAATATGAATTATTAAATTGGAAAACTGGTTAAAAACGTTTCAAGGGGCATTTCACAACAAATGAACAACCAAAACAACTTTCAGAACTAGTTCTGATTTTCCCATTTAATTCAATATTTTTTTTTCAATAAATATCGGGTATTAAAGTAATTAAATTTTTTTTCTTGAGTAAATTTTTAATTGTGGCAATTAAATTTTTAATGAATTTCGGAATACTTTGTGAACATATGAGTATATATTCTTTTTGCTAGCCATTTTTGTGGCTTGTTTTATATGTATTATTTCAGCGATATGTAAACTGAAGGCATTCACTACAATTGGGGCGGAAAATTTTTAACCATAACAAAAAAAAAAAAAAAATCGATTATTCTTCATATTGAATTTTGTTCTATTTTTTGCCAGCTTTTTGTTAATTTTTGATTTTACAAATTTAAATTTTCTATTTTACCCTGCAGCTAAATATTTAAAAAATTTTTTTCTTCCATTCTAATTAGTTGAAGGTTAATTTTTAACAAACACAACAACAACAATAGCTAAATTTTATTATTCATTTTTCAATTTATAATTAGCAATTGTTTTGTAATTAATGTTGTGTAAAAATGACACTTGTCATTTGTTCATATTATTTATACATTTTTTCTCGACAATTATTGTAACTAACAATTGTCTAACAAATTACATTCAATACCAATTGCCAACAAATAAACCACAATAATCACTACATACAAATATTTACGACTTATTGTTAGTAAATATACACAGAAAAAAGTGGTAGTTTTTTTATTGTTTATACCATTAAACCAATCCATTAAAAATGGTAATGGTTATGTAATGCATTACCATGTAATGTGTAGACAAAAATAAATGCAAAAACATGCCATATTTTTCTCAACTTATTTTTTAACTTACAAGGGAAGTCTCCCTGGTGTCACCCTCCGATCTTCATGAAATTTGGATATGTTGTTAAGAACGAAAATTAATTAGACACGTATTTTTTTTTAGCGGCCCAAACTCATTTTTAGGGTGGGTCGACTTGTATGGGGGGAAATTGACCTTTTTCAGTTTTTTACGATTTACGCCTATTTTAACAAAATTAATATAGGCATGTGTGGTATCAGATTAAAGGTATTAAAAATACCTATCTCGTGGTGCTAACAACGGGCCAAAGAAGTTAATATTTTTCGACTTATTAACAAAAATGTCCAAAAATTTTGGTGTTTTACTCAATATGACGAAAAGTTGTGCATGTTTGGACACGTTCTTAGCACACGTAGATAGGTTTTCCAAAGACCTTTCATTTGGTATGTAACATGACTAGTTTTCTTTGCATAATATAGGAGATAAACGAAAAAAAAAACTGAAAAATGGCCTTGTCTTCCCCCCTCCTTTTTACCCCCTAAATATGAATTTGGGCCGCTAAAAAAAAATACGTGTCCCTTTATTTTTTCTGATCTACAAAATAAAACCAATTCCATAAAGATCCGCGGGTGACACTAGGGAGACTTCCCTTGTTAGCTTATCATACTTTTTTACACCATTACTTTTTTGTATTTTCCATGCATTACGTCATACATTTCCATTCTCATCCTTTACAAAAATCATCAATGTTGTATAGACTAAAGTAATGGTAAGACATTTATCCATTTTGGTAATGGTTGATGGTTTCTGTTTGGAATGAGACTCAAAATAATGGGTGCGTATTACGTAATGCATGAAAAATAAAAAAAAGTAAATGCATGTTAATACTATTACGGTTATTTTGAGTTTTTTTAGGTTTTGCTGGGATAGAAAAAATTATTAATATTATTTAAAAACTTAGAAAAGCATATAGGTTAGGTTAGGTAAGAGGTGGCGAAGTCAAAGACTCCTCACATAGACCGGATGGTCCATAGCGAAACCACAATAATTCCTCAGCGACGCTTATAGAACGCGTTTGTCCTCATCGCGAATAGAAAAGCATAAAGTTGGGAATAATCTTCTTTAAATTAGTTTTGTGTTAAATCTGGATATGCCGAATGTGTTATACCCTCCAACATATAAAAAAATGCAGGGCGTTTTTTTTTGAGGGTGCCTCCAGCGGGGATTTTTGGGGACACCGTCTCCTCACGAAAAATGTTAACTAATTAATTTATTATGCTTTTTGCACTAAAGTTGTACAATTTTATCATTATTTAATAATTTTTATACCCTCTACTCTAGTAATAGAGGGTATATATAAGTTTGTCATTCCGTGTGTAACACCTCGAAATATTGGTCTAGGACCACATAAAGTATATAAAGGGTCCGCCATCTAACGTTTTTTTTTCAACTAGTGCTTATTTCGTAAATGGTAACACTTAGGTCATGTCTGATTTGACAGAAAATTAGTTTTATCCTTCCGCTGAACGAATATGGTTGTGTATACGCTTCAACAATGCTGGGAAATATTGCGACATTTTTTTTTTGAAAATCATTGTAAAAAAATCATGGAAAATCGGGTCATGTTGAACGAATTTTTGTTCACAAAAATTGAAGAGGAGCTGCGATTTGACACCGTTGGATTATTATTTGTGGGGTGCCGTCAAAGATAAGTGTTACGCCGACAAGCCAGAGACAATTGACGCTTTAAAGGACAATATTCGTGAAGCCATCGGCGTATACAGAGGGGGGGCCCAACAACAACAACAAAAAAAAATATTTTTTTTATATGTATTGGAAAACACAAATCTCACGAAAAAAACAACAAAAATTTTTTTGTTGTTGTTGTTGGGCCCTGAAAAAACAGTCCTGCATACGCCGTTGCGTGAAGCCATTGGTGAAATACAGCTGCACACAATAGATAATGTGCTAAAATTGGACCGATCGTGTAGGCTACTGCATGGCCAGCCGAGGCAGCCATTTGAATGAAATTATTTTCCATTATTAACCGGAAGGATTGTACTTTTAAATAAAAAAAGAAATTTGAAAAAATATTCAGTCGTTTTTTTTTATAACATTTAAAAAAAAAAAAAGTTATATGGCGGACCCTTTATATTCATGATCCACCTCGAAATATTGGTCTAGGACCACATAAAATATATATATTGATGATCCTCGATCGATTTTAAGACGATCTAGCCATGTCCGTCCGTCCGTACGTCCGTCAGTCCGTCTGTGTGTCTGTCTGTTGAAAACACGTTAACTTTGAAAGACTTTACGGAGGCTCCTGAAGTTTAGCACATATGTTGAGCATTTACCTGGTCAGGTTGGTATTGCATTCCAGCAAAATCGGTCCAGTGGTTCAAAAGTTATGAGCAAATGACTAAATGTCGGCAAGGGTTTTTCGTGAATTTACGAGATAAAAAACAAGATAACTTTCAAAAAGCAATTCTGAGGATGCTGAAGCCCGACATATATATTTGTCGTTCCCCTGGCCTGGTTCGTTTTGAATTTCAGCCAAATCGGTCCAGTGGTTCAAAAGTTATTAGCAAATCCGTGAATTTCAGATTAGCTCACCTTAAATTCACGTGTTACATGTTTTAAAAACATTGGTAAGTCACAAAAATATTTTACAACATATTTTTGTCACTCAAAAATATTTTTGCACTTAAAAAAAAATACACTGGAAAAAAATTTTACACTCAAAAAAAATTTTACATTAAAAAAAAATTTTACACTCAAAAAAAAAAAAAAAATTAATCAATTATTTTTTTTTTTTTTCAAAAATTTGTTAAAAAATTAATCAGTTTTTTCACAAAATAAAATATTTTTAATCAAAAAAAAATTTTTTTTCACGTTAGAAAATTTACGTTCACTTAAAAAGGGAATTTTGGAGGGTATTCATAGATTCGGCCAAGTCGAATTTAGCTTTTCTACTTGTTTTTTTTATATCCACGCTCTAAAACGTGGTAGGGCAAAAAAACATTTTATAATTCCACTGGACCCAATGCAGGAAATTGAACTTCTTCTAGCATAAAAATGATTTCAATACAAGTCATATCAACTATTTTTTTAGACAAAAAAACAACAAAGTTTTTTTCTGTGCAAACAACCAATTAGTATTTGGTTATTATAGTAAAAATTTTAAAATTATAGAAAAATTCATGAGTCATCGTTTTGACTGTAAATTGTTTGTGGTTGTTTATGTGCACGCAAAAAAAAATCAAGTGTATTTTGCCAAAGACCAGTAATAGAAGATGTTTCAAGAAGCCAATTGGATGAACCCGCAGGAAATTTACTAACACGGAAAAACTTTTTCGTCGTTTGCTTTTATAAATTTATTCGTTTTCCAAAATTTCACTAATACACACTGAATCACTAATACTCTAACGTTTTTCGTTTTTAAAATTGCGTAGAATCAAATATAATTGAAATTCGGCTGTGCCGAATCTTTTATACCCTCCAACACGTCAAAAAAACAGTAATTTTTTTGGAAGGGTGAAGGAGGGGGGTTTCGGCGGTGGAGACAACCTTCCTGGATCCAACTGCAGAACATTGAACTTCTTCTGAAATAAAAATGTTTCGTTTGCTAAGCAAAAGTACAAAAACCCTCTAAAAATTAAAGAGGTTGGTTTAGTTCTTAAAGGGGGTACTCTTTCCCCCCTGATCCGATTTTGCCCATGTTCGAATTTAGAAAGCCATATGATATAAATGAAAAATCATATGATATATTCGTGCAAACTTCAAGAGTCTAGCTCCTTTATTTTTGACCGTGTCTTCCACAAACGGGCAGACGGACGGACATCGCTAGAATGTCATAAAATCGATCACTGATCAATAATCTATATACTTTATGGGGTTTGTAACACCTAGAAATATTAGTCAAGAACCCAAAAAAAAATATATCGTCACCTAAAATGCAGAACAACGTAAAAACACTTTTTGTTGTTTTACAGTAAAAGCGAAAAACATTGTTAATCATTTTTGAAATTTTGTTCAAAAGTCCGTCATATTATTTCGGGTAAGTCGGAAATTTTGGACATATTTTTGGGTAATGAAGTGCATCATAACAATTCACATTTTCTTAGGGAAACCAACAAATTTTTAAAAGTACAAAATATATTATTTTAAAATTTTTATCTTAAAACTTAATTTTTTTTAACGTAGAAAACTAAAACTTATTGTTAGTGGGGACATGTATTATGATATAAAACATCACAATCAATCAATAACTCGATTTTGAAAAGTGTTGAGACGTTGTTTTACATTTAATGTGACGATATATTCATGATTCTTGATCGATTTTAAATCGATCTATGAATCTCCGTTCTTCCGCCTGCCTCTAGAAGACACGCTAACTTTTGAAAGATTTTACTGAGACTACTGAGTTTGGCAGGTTGGTATTGCATTTCAGCGAAATCGGTCTAGTGGTTCAAAAGTTATAATCAAAAGAGTGAATTTCGGCAAGGGTTTTTTCCGAATTTACAAGAAAGACAATTCTGAGTCTGCTGAAGCTTGGCATATATATTTGTCGTTCCCCTCGTCTAGTTGGTATTGAACTTTAACAAAGTCGGTGCAGTGGTTACAAAGTTATAAGCAAAACCGTGAATTTAAGATTGGTTTCACCTTTAATTCACGTGCACTGAAAGAATTTTGTTCATTACGACTATTGATTCTATGAAAAAATCATACTGTTTTTTTTATTTTATTTATTAACAATTTTCTATTTTTAAAAATTTTTATGTTTTTATAACTTACCCCCACGAGATTTGAAAATTGGACCAGTTGTTCGTGAAGGTTAGCCTCTAGCCACTTAGCAAAAGTATATAAACAAATAATAACACTTTAAATCCATTTTGTTTAACATTCTGCTTTACCATTATGAGTTTTTATCTGTGCTCTTTTACTATGCTTTGCCAAAAGCTGTGCGGGAAAAGAGGGATTTTGTAGAAACATTTTTTTTTAAGCATTTGAAAAAAAAAAAATAGTGAACGTTATAAATCTTAGTGTTAGTTGGCGAGTTTTCTCTCCTTTGGTGGCGCTGATTGCTAAGGCTTCGACAACAAACACCACAGCCAGTAGGTCTTGGTTCGGGTACCGGCCAGGGCAGCAATGCTTTTTTTTTTTTTTTTTTTAATATATTTATTCAAATTCCGATTAATTGATATTAAAAAAAAATAAAAATTGTTTTATTCGAACTTTAAAATATTATATATTGAGAAGGTTTTTTTCTAGCTCGAGGTCATTATTTCTTTTACTAATGATATTCTCATAGAATAATTTTCAAGTTGGTAATTTTTTGCAAGACTTAATCGACACGTGTTTCGGGATTTATCAGATCCCTTTGTCAAGATTATTTAGCAAAAATAAAAACTCTATACTACAAGTAGCAAAGGGTCTTTTATGACAATCGTTAATGGTCAAACTAAAATATAAATACATATGGGCAATTCCATCATGTCGAACGTGACCGTTGCACACATTAAAGTTGAAAAAAAAGTCAAAATAAAAAGATTTGTTTTCTTGACAAAAGGGAAAACTTATAGCTCTTAACTAGCTCTATAATTGTTGCTCAGGTTGACTTTGAAAATTGTTTCAAGCTTTCGAGATAATAGCAAAAAAGACAACCATTCGCACGGGACAAAAAACAGAAGTCGTTTTCGCGACTATCGATCAAAATTCTGATTTCAGCGAAACCTGAGGCAATATCACAATGCGACTAATTTTAAAATGTTGGCTTATAATGTCTCTTAAAAATTGTAAAATTTTACCCCAAAATTATTTCTACTTTTTTTTTAATTTAACTTTAATGACTGTCGCACGGGACATGTCGCACGGGACCGTTTTTTCCATCATAATATTTATATTTTTTTTGTTGTTCTTTTTTAACAAATTATAAATAAATAAGCTTAGAAAACTTGGCATATATATTTTTCGTTCCCCTAGTCTGGTTCGTATTGAGTTTCAGCCAAATCGGTCCAGTGGTTCAAAAGTTATTAGCAAAACCGAGAATTTCAGATTAGTTTCACCTTAAATTCACGTGTTGAAAACCCGTTAAACATATTTTTAAAACATTGGTAAGTCACAAAACTATTTTACAACGTATTTTTGTCACTCAAAAATTTTGTCACAAAAAACTACACTCAAAAAAGTTTTACACTCAAAAAAAATATTACACTCAAAAAAAATTTAGTAAATATTTTTTTTTTTTTTTCAAAAATTACTTAAAAAAAATTTTTACATAACATTAAATATTTCTAATCCAAAATGTTATTTACTTTCACTTAAAAAGGGCATTGTGGAGGGTATTCATAGATTCGCCTAGTCGAATTTAACTTATCAACTTGTTTAATTTATTGTCTTGTAATTTAATTTCATCTTCCTTGAACTTTTCTCTCCGCCGTTTGCATCTCTCTTTATTTTTTTCGCCGTTTATACTCATCTATATTTAAATTATTTAAAAGAATGTATTAAAATAAGTAAATCATTTATTTAAGAAAAAATTTTTTTTCAAAATTTTAAAATCCACACTTACCATGTCGCACGTGACCAACTTTATATAAGAACCAAGATCACAGATTTTAATATTTTTTAATTATTTTTTTTTGTTTCAATTGTAATAAAAATCTGTGTTTGTTCTCAATATTTGATGAACTTTCGTCATGTCCACTTGCCGCACTAATTACAAATGTTGTTTTTCAATGTCGCACGGGACATCGAAATATGTGATAAAGCATAGTGAAAACTAACCGTTATTTTTTGAATTGCATAGTCTGTTATGCATTTTTTTTAGCTCTTTGCATCTCCAGAAAGATTTTTTAAAGGCAAAAGTCAATATTAAGTGCTTCTCTTTAAGAACTTTTAACAAAACAAAAGGTGCAATAGAAATGTCCCAATGAGAAAAAATTGGCTTGCTCGACTTTACATTCGAATATCTCGAAATGGGGTATGAATAAATGTAAAATTTGTTCACGTTAGTTAAATTTGATTGTTTTCCTATGAAAATATGTTAAAACAAATTCGTTTCAAGAACTTTTGGTTTTTTGGTCTTGGTAGACCTTTCGGTGGAAGTGCCCATATTCGACTCTACTCCCATTGGGAATTAGAAGATAAAAATTGTACCATCGTAGTAAGATCACGATCATCAACTAACCAACTATTATTTTTTTTGCTAAATAATCTTGACAATGGGATCTGACAAATCCCGAAACATGGGATCTGCACTCTAAACAATCCTTGTAAAAATACTACAATCAAGTGGGTAAATTTTTATGTAAAATAACACACAACGCCTAAAATTAAGCATGAAGTGTTTAAAAATCTAGTTTAAACACAAAAATTTTAAAATTACGCACATTATGTAGTATTTTGTGTGTTTATAAATATATTTTTAAAAATATAAACACAATAATTTTAAAATTACACATTATATGTTTATGGCACACACTTTGTGTTTAATTTTTGATATTAAACATTAAATGTGTAATTAAAAAAAAAAAGAATTGAAATTGTCAAATAAAAATTAAAATAAAAATAAAATAATGTATTATAAAATTTGTGATCTTTGCAACGGAAATAAAACAGCGGTAATAAATAGAATAAATAAAGAAAATTAATCTATTGAATGTGAATATGGAGCGAATACTAAAAGCAGCGTTTAAATGCAATTTATGCATATCGATATTTATAAATTTAAATCTTGAGAAAAAACATTTATTCACAGACGAAAAATCTTTTAAGTAGTTCATAATATTTAAGAAAAATACGTGGCAATTTCATATTAGAATGGTAAGTACAGTAACAACTTCTTCATTTTTAAATTTTACGGATTCTGAGAATTTTTCTTTCCTAACTACACCGTCCAACAAAAAGGAAAAAGAGTCGTTAAACACAAACTGGAAAATATGCGTTTGCAACTACTTAATGCAGTAAAACTGCGTTCACAGTTTTTGATTTCGTGAATCTTTTTCCTTTTAAAAGGACTTCAAAGTTTTCAAGGATTAAATTTTTGTAAAATATTTTTTAAAAATTTTTACTTTTCCTAGGGTGCCACTAGTGATATCAAATGAAAGAGGAGGATCCCCACTAGTTTTTCCATTTTAATATTTAAAAATCAGGAAAAAATGAGTTAAGTAATGTCTTTTGAAAACTTTATCCTTTAATATCATTTAATGTTTTTTTTTTTTTTTTGGTAACGTTTTGAAAGGACATTACTTATTCATATCCATTTTCCTAATATGGCAAAAGAAAAAAAATGTAAAATTAACAAAGATTCTCCTCTTTCATTTAGCGTCATAGTGTCATTAGAAGACAAGTACAAATATTTAAAAACGTGCAGATTCTGGAAATCGTTTTATTAAAAAAAAAAAAAATATCTCAGATTTTTTTCTAAGACTTTTTTGTAGGAAAATATCTTAGATTTGTTGAGTTTTTCTGTAGAAACAAATTTAAGATTCTTAGAATTTTTCTATAAAAAAATTATCTTAGATTCTGAAAGTTAAATTTTTCTATAGAACAAATATCTCAGATTGTGAGAATTTTTGTATAGAAAAAATGTTTTTCTACAAAAATTCTCAGAATCTAAGATATTTTTTATTAGAAAACTTTTTAAAAGATATCAGATATTTTTTCTATAAAACAATTCACAGAATTTGATATATTTTGTCCTACAGAAAAATATTTCAGATTCTTAGAATTTTTCTAAAGAAAAAATATCTCTGAGAATTAAACTTTTCTATAGAAAAAATATCTCAGATTGCGAAAATTGTTCTACAGAAAAAGACATTTTAGATTCTGAGAATTATTTTGTAAAATAAATATGTATATCAGATTCTGAAAATTTTTCTATAGAAAAAATATCTCAAATTCTGTTCATTTTTTGTAGAGAAAAAATATCTAAGATGATTTAAAAATTTTTCTATAGAAAAAATTTTTCAGATGCTGAGAATTTTTGTAGAAAAAAAATGCCTCATATATCGAAATTTTTTCTATAGAATAAAAATTAAATTCTAAGAATTAAAATAATTTTAAAATTTTATATACTTGCAGTTGTGTGCAACAATTGACGAAATCCAAACTCCGATCCCAAAAAATGATGTGTTTATTGCCATTGCTTGTAAGTATTATTTTTTTGATATTAATTGCAATTTACAATTTTATTTTGATATAAATTGTAATTTAAATTTTATTTTTCTTATTTCAGAAACAGAAACAGTAGTATTGAGCGAAAAAAGGACATTAAAAAAAACTTTACGAAAAACTAAACCCGACCGAAATATCACAGACTAAGGAAAAAGTACCCGTTACCCAAAAATAAAGAGATTCAAGAAAATATATAAATTATGCTTATCTTTTCCATACAATACTTTATAATAATATCACTATTTTTCTTTAACAAAAATTCAAACAAAAAAAATTGTATTTAATATATAATGTATATTTATTATATTTAACTGATTAACTCCAATTTAGTCGAAATAAAAACAGTGAAAACAAAAAAAAAATATTTTTTGGTTATATTTTTTTTTTTAGAAAAAAAGGATAAAATGCAATTTTGCACATTTTAAATGGATTTTTAGGCACAAATAACTTAAAATTACACACTTTGTGTGTACTGCTAGAGAAATTTGGAAGCAAACAACATGTAGGTTTACGCACAAAATGTTTATTAGATGTACACATTTTGTGTGTAATTGTTGAAATTTAAACACATAGAGTATTTTTACCCACTTTATTGTAGGAGAACAGTTACCTACAATAAAGTGGGTAAATTTCAACAAAAATTTATAAGAGTGTGACAAACAATGGGATCTGACAAATCCTGAGATTACCCACCAAAAAAATACTGTTCCTCACAATATTCATAACAAATTTTAATATCCAAAAACTATAAATTTTATTCCATAGCTAAAACTTGAGTCATAAAAATAAACCATCTCTGATTTAAACAAATACCCGAATCTTATTGAAATTTTCCACATAAACAACATTTTTAATTATGCGATTTTTTTACCACATTATTATTGCTCAAGCCTACCTCAATATGGATTTTTTTCTTAGACTAAAAACTAAATTTTATAGATGTCATTGTCTGGAATAAGTTAAATAAAATAACCAAAAAAAAGTATTGTCAACATAAGTGTTTTCCCAAAACAGTTTACAAAGAATAACGAATAACTTACCAATGGCCAAAAGACCTCACAACACGTAAATCGAGACGAAAAGTATAAAATCGTGCCATAGAAATAAACACTTGTGACCATTACAAGTGCCCATCATCACAAATGTTGTGACGACTAAAATAAAATAAAAAAAAACTTAAAATAATAATAAACATGATGTGACAAATTTCTTCAATAAAAGGTACCAGTATTAACAACAAATTTGGTATTTTCTGTTCACCATTAAAACAAATAAATAGATACTTTTAAATGGTTCCTCTATCTCCTTGAGCTGTTATTATTATACAGAATTTAAACGACAAGTATGCGACTCCAAAATAATAATAAAAAAAAAAACTACATACCTGAAGAAGATTTTTATGGAGACAACTGAATAAAAACAAGTAAAAAATTAAATTCGGCCCTGCCGAATGCAGTGATACCCTCCACAATTTCAAAAAGATTATTGCAAAAAACTTTATTTAAAAGGAAATTACTTTTGAAAAAAAAAAAATTTTTTTGAAAAAAAATTTTCGCGAAAAAAATTTTGGTAAAAAAAAAATCCGCGATTTTTTTCTTTTTTTGTTAAAAAATATGTTCGTTCTTGTTTAAATACCATTTGGTGTTCAATTATGTTCACATATGTCAACCAGAAGCCGAATTAAAGCATTTTGTATTTTTAGGTTATGTTGAATGTACTGAAATTTTTGAGGTGTGCTTACATTTTCGTTCATAACTTTTGAACCGCTGAACCGATATCGCTCAAATGCAATACCAAACTTCTCGGGAGAACTTCCAATAAATATGTTAAGTTTCAGTCATCCCTGTGCAATATTTTGTCCGCGACAGCATTTTCCACAGACAGACTGACGGACAGACGGACAGACGGACAGACGGACAGACGGACAGACGGACAGACGGACAGACGGACATCGCTAGAATGTCTTAAAATCGATCGGGCATCATGAATATATATACTTTATGGGGTCCCAGACCGATATTTCGATGAGTTACAAACGGAATGACAAACTTATATATACCCTCTATCACTAAGTGGAGGGTATAAAAAAGAAGAAAAGTTGAAGATGTAGCCGAGAAGTGACATGATTATACAGACAACTTGACTAGTACGACTTAAGGCCACTTGACAGTATCCAGAGCATACCCAAATACAAGCAATACAATACACAAGACACACTACTTGACAATATTGTTCAGAAAAGTTCGATGGATGTTTAAATAAATCTTCCTGGTGTAGTGTAAGCAAACACATAGTGTCTACACCATAGAACACTATGGGTCGATTTTAGAAAATTTAATTTAAAGAAATGTAGCCGATTCGAGAACATAAATAACACTGTGCAGCACGATCCCGAAATCGGGATTACAAACATTTTTCTTTAATTCCGAATCGAGGAATTCAGAAAAACCAATCCCTTTTAAAAGATCAAGCGATCCATATCCAATGAGGCAGATCCATGAATGGTTAGAGGGTAAAAAATATCAACTGGAATCTTCGAATTATAATTGAACACTTTTGAGTTATAATAGATCGTTTTCAATTGACCTTTTTAAATAACAATGGATTACAACTAGAGATGCGCGCATGACACGATTTGTTCGTGATTCACGTGAATCACGTGTGATCATGAGTAAAATTTATTTGTACTCACGTAAATGTGAGTGCGCGTGATTAGAGAAAAGAGTTTCGTGCGTGAGTGTGCGTGAGTAATTTTGGTTTCGTGAGTTTGCGTGATTGTTTTGTGCTGTCTGACACAAAAACAAGTAAGAAAATTGTCATCATATTCAATTAAGAGGCTGCACGAGTGGGCTTTGGAGTCTATTCGAAAGAGCTTGGATTGAGTCTGGCTTGAAGATTGCCAGATCCTTGCAGTGTTTACCAGGCAGAGATGCTGGCAATAATGGAAGTGGCTGACTGGTTGAGTTGCAATATCTTGTCTACAACCGCATTCAACATCTTTTCTGACACTCAAGCCGCCGTTAAGTCTCTGGACTCCATGTTTCTGAAAACAAGATCTGCCCTTAACTGCCCCACGTCTTTAATTTAGATGGCCAAGCAGTTTGATATACGACTCATATAGGTCCCAGGGCACAACAGAGACATTCCAGGGAATTGCATAGCCGATGAGCTTGCAAGACTAGGAACTACCTAACAGGTTCCAACATAATTGGAATGTGTTGGTATGCTTCTAGAAACTTGCAAGCAAAATCTAGGGCTTTGTTCCGCGACGGAGACTAACCAAAGATGGGCAAATGGATGGACGTGTGCGACAACAAGACTGATTTGGCCTTTTCTTAATCAGGGGCGCACAAGTGAGCTGATATCGCTTCCAAGAAGAGAGATTTCGACGGTGGTTGCTGTAATAACCAGACACTGTCTTATAGGGAAGCACGCAGAGCGGTTAAATGTGCCATCGAATGGTTTTTTTCGGAGTTGCATGAATGAAGAGGAGTTTGGAACTATCAAACACTTTATCTGCCATTGTCCGTCATTTTCTGGTCATAGACTTGCTTCACTGTATCTAAGAAGTTTCATAAGAAGCTCAAATTGGTTTAACGACAGGGACTAATAGGGAAACCTATTACAGTTCCTTGGTATCACAATGGATCGCAGGGTCTACGTGTGTTGACGTTAAACGTCAGCAGCCACTTACAACCTAACCTAACCTAACCTAAGTTAGCCTCCTAATAGGCTAACTTACTTTTTAATGATCTACAGTACAGTTTTTGGAAAACTAGTTCTACTGAGGATAAGTTTGCGTTCCTTTTGGAATTACGGAGTCGTTCGATCCACCATTTTGGTGAGAGTAAGCTGGTTTCTTTGGATATTTCCAAGGCTTTTGAGTATATCTGCGCTCATATCTAAGCTTAACACTGATTTCAAGTTTCCTCAGAAGTCGTTTTATACTTGTTATAGATGGGTTCTCATCAAATGAGTTTCAGCTTAAATCAGGGGTACCTGATTTTTCCTAACGACTTTCCAAGTCAAACTAAATCCTTTCTACACTTTTGCAAATGACATTCATTTTCCTTTGATCGTAAGCCAAGACTTTTTGAGGTTGAGGGAAAAAAAACAGGTTATGAATGACACATTTAATCAGGCCTGTTGACAATCTCTGAGTGGGGTCTTGCGAACAGGGTCAAGTTTAAAGCACGCCGGTCTCAATGTTGTATGCTGACTGTTAGGAATGTGGAACCAACAGCGTCATTTGTACATATGAGAGGAATAAGTATCATGGAATCCGACACTCTTTATGTTCTTGGCATGAAAAATCAGTGTTGGAAATAGCACGTTTTTTTAGTGTCAAAGGAAGCGTTCAAGTGTCTCGGATTTTAAATGGGTGTAAAAAGGACTATATCTCACCCGATTTCCTCACTATTTATACCACCTTCATCAGAACGAAAATGGAATTCAACTTCCATATAAGGGCATGGGCTGCAAAGTCAATTTTGGAGCTCTTGGACCGTGTGTAAACCAGGCCGTTGATGCTTATTAATGACAAAAGGATTTTCCCACTCTATTGACTCATTGGAGCATGGATGGAATGTGATTGTGTTCTGTCGATATTACCATGGAAAGTGTTCTGCTGAGATAAGTGAACATATCCCTAGAAGTCTGTTTAATAGAATATCACTTCCGGTTGTTGTTGAATCAAATGGACGATCGCACAGGGCATTTCAGAAAAGGTTAGTTTATCAGTTGAACTAGCCGTACGTGAATATTCTCCCCGTAGAGGTCTTCTCAGTAGCTTTCAATGTAAATAAATTCAAGTCAAATATCCACAAATACTACTTTCACTTTCCTCCTCCTCATTCCGTGCATTAGTAAGAGCATCCCCTGAGTGTTGGTTTAACGAAAAAAATACATATCGAATATTTCAATTACGAGTGGAATCTTAGAACTACAAAGGTTACAAATAGATTCTTTGAATAACAAATAGAATCTTCGAATCAGAATTGATCTTTTTTTAATTCCATCTTTAAATGGTGTAGTATCTTATAATTTTCTAAAATTCTGACCCATAGTGCAACATCTAACCAACATAACCTGAGCAATATGTTGTCATAGACTCACATTAAGTAGCCTTTTATAGCGTATGGTTGGTTGGATGAATGAATGTTCTCTACACTGTGTTTACTTTAGAAGCAGAAGAAGAAGTTGTAGTAGAAGTAGTGATGATGGTGCCAACATTTATGTTTACACGCTTCAAATATTGCTGGCCAATGTCATGCCATATTATCTGCAACACCACACGCTAACACTATATAACTCACTGTACGAACCAGTAAGAACACTCAAAAAAAAAAAAAGTAATGTTAGCAAAAAAAGCTTGTAAACCTACAAGAAAATTTGCTGATTTTGAACCCACAATTTTTTTTGCTAAAGTTAGCAAAAATGTTTTGCCAATAATTAGTTAACAAAAAAAATTTTTTTTTGACACATTTGAGGACCCCATTGGGTTCGGACCCGATAGGTCCAGACCCCGATGGGCCTAGACCTAGTTGGGTTCCTTAAAAATCGTCATAGTTTTTGATCCAAAATTTGTGTCCGTTTCGCTCTACCTTGCTTAGTTTTTGAGATACGTGATTATAGGGGACCACTGGGGTCTTGAGAATTAAAAAACTCGATAACTCAAAAAATATTACTCGGAGAGCTTTTGACTATTTTGCGGTCTAGTTCTACGTATTGACAAAAATGCTTTTAGACTTTTTGTTGTGTCGGCAATATTTACCGAGATATGAGCATTTTAAAATTTTCGGGAATGCTAACTTTTTTGGATCCAAAGTTAGGGCCCATTAGGGTCCACACATGTGAAGAGGACCCGCGAAAGAATGGAGATTCTAAGAACCAAAAATGCCCTCCATTTTGCTCTATCTGGCTTAGTTTCCGAGATAGAGCCATTTTAAGTTTTCTGAAAATAAAAAAAATTTACCATTTATTTTTGCTAATGTTAGCAAAAAAATCTTGTAAAAATGTTGTCAACTCAATTTCAAATCTTAGCAAAAGAAATTAGTTCAACGTTTGTTTAAAATTGCTAATGTGCTAGATGAAGTTTACAAGAATTTTTTGCTAACATGCTAATCTCAACTAAAAATTTGCTAGAAGTTAGCTAACTAGCATTAGCAAAAAAAAATTAGTAAATCTACTAACGTATTTTTTTGAGTGAAATACAAGTATTCCACATGCAGTCAGTCAACAACTTGAACATTTGCTACGAATGGAACCAACAAAACTCATCTTACGACATCTTATACTTGAGTACACTTTTCTTTTTTTTCGGTTTTTGATATAAAAAACGACAAGAGACAATAGCACTAAACTGTCACGTTATTGCTAAAAGAACAAATAAAGTAATAAAAACAACAATAAAAACAAACAAATATTTTTCGATGGGGTTTTAGAAAAGAATTCTTGGAATTACTTTGGTTATCCGCATATATAATTTTTAATATTTTTAAAAGATGATTTCTTTTTTTTCAATATTTATTCCTTTGAATGCGTTGATGTGTATTCTAATGACAAGGGTTTTTTTTCTGGTCGCCGGCTTTTGTTGCCTCTTGACTATATGACAGTGCAAGGAAAATGACATAAAATCAGTTATGTCCAAACTTATGGCAGATAAATTGATGGACTGTAACAAAATGTATTTTAGTAAAAAATTTTAAAGGTGTGAGATATTTAGAAATTAGTATTGCGAAGTTAAAAATTTATGATGAACTGTCAGTTTAAGAATTCTATTTGAAAACATATGTCTTGGAAAGACAGTGATGATTTTTACATTCAACATCTACGGGAAAATGGCTGATGCTGGAGAAGCCATTGATTCGATAAATGTTGAACCTGATACTAAAATAATCGTATAACACAATTTACAGATGTAACTCGAAACAAATCAATTGAGATTCAAAGATTCTCCTTTAATTTGCAATTCGAAGATTCTACTTGTAATTCAAATATTCCATTTGTAATTTATTTGTAGTTCCAAACAGATCAATTGGAATTCGTGAAAAATCAATTGTAATTCGAAAAAGTCTAATAGGGGGATGCCCCACTATCGTTAAGGAAAATAAGTTATGGAAAGGAGAAAGGAAGGAGTCACGTAAAACATAGGAAATTTTTATAAGAAATACCTGACAGGAAAGACCACTGCGGGAAGTTTGTCCAACATACGGATTGTTTGACCGAAAAATGAATTTTCTCTGTAATGCGTCGCGCGAAATACAGGCTAATCGACCAAAAACGAGTTTGATCTTCTGGATAAACGAATATTATGAACAAATAATCCGACTTGAAGATTAAGGCTGCTTATCACAAAAGAACACCCTCCACGGTAAAACCGAAAACTCACAATCCGACGATGCTCCATTGAATAGTTGGCTACCTTACTGTCATTTATTTAAAAAGACTCTAAAGCTCCTTTTTATAAAGGGGAGAACTATACTATTTTCGATCGGATATTGCTGGCATTCTTAGAATTTATAGTAAGGACATCAGATGGAGTGGGACTACAGAAATTTTGCTGAACCGGAAGCAGCTTTTGGAAAGGAATCACAAGTCAAAGAACGCATCCAAACCACCTGTGGCGACAGAAATTTTGAAAATGCTATAGAATTTTGGTTCGAAGAAAAAAAGTTTCGATTGGCTAGGTTAGGTTGTTGTTTCGAGAACTTACAAAATTTTGGGAGTATGAACAAGGTAAAGCTTTTATGGGTACCAGGGCACATAGGTATTCAAGGGAACGAGAGAGCAGACTAGCTCAAAAAACAAGCTGCTAGTGGTATTGGTACTTCGGTACATATCTTTCCACCTATCCAACACTTCAGATCGCTACGCGATAATTAAAACACCGCAATGGCTAACAGAAAGTGGAGAGAGCTAACAACAAGTACGATCAGTAGAAGATTGTTACAAACTGAAGAAAACCAACAACTTAATCTCGCTTACCAGATGGAATTGCCGTACACTTACTGGAGAGTTAACTGGGCACTATCTTATAGTTTATCATAGAGAGAAAATGGGACTTACTTCCGACGTCAGCTGTAGGAGGTGCGATGAACCTTATACTAAGGAAACGGTCGAACACATGCACTGCCACTGTTCTGCTTTGGCCAGAAATGCCTTCGAAAGCTTGGAAACGGTTTCGAGTGTTGACCTAAGGCTTATATTACAATTCGCGATAAGGACTAACGCGGTCTATCAGCGTCGCTGAGGAATTATTGTTGTTTTGCTATGGACCAACCGGTTTCTTTGAGGAGTCTTTGACTCCGCCACCTCTATCTTAACCTAAACCTGACGTTTGGCGTCAGCACACGTAGACTCTGAGGTCCGTTGTAAAATCATGGGACTGTAATAGGTTTTCCTACTAGTCCCTGCCGTTAAAGCAATTTGAGCTTCTTATGAAAATCCTGAGATAGTGAATTTTGACATCCGACAAATCAGAAAGATCAAGCAGCTCCCTAGATCCCAGTGAAACAAGTCTCTAACCAGAAAGTGACGGGCAATGGCAGACGAAGTGGTCGATAGTTTCCAAATCTAGAAAAAGTAATTTGAGGGCACATTTGGCCGCTCCGGTAATTACAGCCTCCACCGTCGAAGTCTCTCCTCATTAAAGCGATATTAGCTCACTTACGCACTTCTGACTAACAATAAGAGAAGGCCAAATCTGTCGTGATGTCTCACACGTCCATTAATTTGCCCACCTCTGATTAGTCTCCGTCGCGGAACAAAGCCGTATATTTCGATTACAAGTTTCTAGAGGCACAGCAACACATTCCAATTCTGTTGGAACTTGTAAGGAAGTTCCAAGTCTTCCAAGCTCGTCGGCTTTGCAATTCCCTGGAATGTTTTCAGAAACATTTATTCCAGGGACTTAACTGCGGTTGAAGACAAAACATTGCAACTCAACCAGTCAACAACTTCCTTTATTTCCAGCATCTCTGCCTGGTAAACAATGAAATGATCTGGCAATCTTCGAGCCAGGCTCAACCGAAGTTCTTCCGAATAGACTATGGTAGACTATGGTCAAAATCGCTGCTCTGCTATTGCAGTGTTCCATTCAGTCGAATTGTCGAAGTAGCCTCTTACTAGCTACCCAGTATGTGAAGAACAATTTCTAATGCAGTCGTAGTTGTAGTGCGAAGAGCACCAGTGACAACCATCGACGCCATTTTCTATACCCTCGTGATAAAGACGCAGTTTCCCTTTGTCTCTAAAGCAGACCAGCAGATAATGATTCCATACAGCAGAATTGGACGCACTAATGCTGCATAAATTCAATGAAGGACTTTAGGGCTAAAGCCCCATTATTTTCTAATAGCCCCTTCACAAGATTTTATAGCAATTGTTGCTTTCCTCACCCGTTCCTCAATATTACGCCTGAAATTAAACTTTCTATCTAGAAATACTCCAAGATGGCTACTTACTCTCGACAAAAAAGGATCCAAGGTTTCCAACTGACCTTACCGGACATTTTTACCTTCGCTATCAATTAAGGGACTAACATTTATCGGACACTGAAATTGCGGATTCTGTGCAATTGACGCAGAAACGGTAGAACACATTCTTTGTGAACGTTTGACAAGGAAGTATTTCAACCCTTATAAACCCATTTGCATGAAACGTAAAATATATATAAAAGAGACAATTCTAAGGTTGGGGTGTCTCGGTTTATCGGGGATTTAGGGGTTCAAAACATGGGTCAAAAAATGGCGATAAAATCGTTTTTTGGATTTTTCAGCCATTTCTTTTTTAGAAACTATATTATGTTTACATATGAGAAGGAAGCTTTTTTAAATGCCTTTCCAACGGGGACGTAACCTTGTAAAAGTTTGTCTTCGTTAAATACTTTTTTTATGAAAATGTGTAAATTTTGGGGGGTATTTATATGAAGACATAGACCTACGATGTCCATATGAATACGAAGTAATCTTTATTAAATTTAAGTCGACACGTATTTTTTCTCTAGAGGATATTCCTGTTAGTTCGTGAGTTATCGAAATTTTCCCGGTGGTCCACATTGTTGCATTAGGGGACAACGAAATTTTGAAACACTGATATGGCCGATAAGCCAAGACATCCAACCTTAAAATTGTCTCTTTTATATATATTTTAAGTTTCAGGCAAATCGGTTCATAAGGGTTGATGTACTTCCCTTGTGAGACTTAATGGCAAACAAACTCAACATCTAGGGGGACATTTATTAGCTCCACTTGACATATGGGAATCCATGCCAAATAGGTTCCTTGGCTTTATTAAAAGCTCCAATATATAGGGCACCTTCTAGGTTGCACAAAAGATCCAATAGGTCGCAGTGCGAAGGGATTTTTCTAATCTAATCTGATCTAATCTAAGGTACCCCCTAATCCCGCAGTCATGTTCACCTCTGCAATTCTTAAAAAAAACTTAGAATGTCCTTTAGCAAGTGACACAAAAGACTAAAAAAACTAAATAATAAAGAGTCATAGTGATTCCATTGAATTGATTTAACACAGCATTAAGAAACCTTTAAATCTTCTGCAAAACCTTTATAATCTTTGATTTCTTTTAAATTATGATTTAAATATGATTTTGTATGTTCGTATACAACCAATCAAATTGAATCAAACAATACCGCTTAAAATGTATATAATGTAATATTCATATTTTTTTTTACTTTTCTTAATAATTTTGCATCACCTGAAACCACTTTATGCGACGCAATAAAAAATGTCATTTTGACACTTTTGACATGCCATAAATAGTGACAGCAATTTAATTGTCAGTCATTGCAATAAAAAAAATATATTCGAAATAAATAAAAATCTGGAAAACATTATGCATTTGCGTCAGAGCAGAGCGGTCAAGCTCTTTTTTTATATAAATTTTTAATGACAAACAATATGTGAACAACATACTCATACTTATTTTAATATCAAAATTCACACACACACACACAGAGTTATACAATGTTGTTGCTGTTGTTATTCAAACGTACATGCATGTATTGATTGTCATAAATATTGACAGAGTATCTCAGTCATCATATCTCGACACTCATTTAAATCTCACTTGTACTTAAAGCAAAAAAAAAATCGCTTTAAGTCAAGTTTATATAGCCAAACAAGCTTAATGCGATTAAAGATATTACTCGCTTACATGAATATTAGAGTGGGTTGAAAATTTAAACAATTTTTCGAATTTAAAATTATTGAAGGTTAAGTTTGGAAATGGGCAAAATCGGACCAAGGGGAAAAAGTTCCCCATTGGAGAACTAAACCAACCCAAGAAAAAACGTATTTTTTGCAGAGTTTTTTGTACTTTTGGTAAGCAAATGCAACATTCTTATCTCAGAAGAAGTTCAAAATCGCAAGAGGAAGGTGCCCCCTAACGTCTCCCACCAACCCTCCCCGCCCCCAAAAAAAAACACGCCCCTTGATTTTTATATATTTTTTTTTTTACATTTTGGAGGGTATAAAAGATTCGGCACAGCCGAATGTAACACTCTCACTTGTTTTGTATTGGATTGATATTGACAGCAATGTAAATCACATTAGAGCACAGTATTACCGACACCGGAAATGCTGTTCTCTAATGTGATTAGTCTGCCGTCAATTTCAATTTAATACAAAAGAAGGCTAGTGTCATATACCCTTTACAGATTTCATTCTTAAGATCGAAAAATATTCAAAAAACTCCCGATTTTATTCACGATTTTGGTTTTTAAAAAAGTAAAAAAACCCGAGTAAAAATAAACATATATAACAATATATAACTTGATGCAAACATAATAAATCATAAATGATTATACATCGCGTGAGATATTTTCAAAATTTTTTAAATGCAGTCATATGTAGCTATAAATAATTGAATCATGATTCGGATTAAAAGGTGTACGGTTGATATAATTATATAAAATTATATGAGGGTCAATACGAAATTTGTTTTTCTGTATAATTTAATATAAAATTATATATATCCTATTCTGTTCCATATATAACACTATATGTTTCCATTTAACCAACAATTTTCTAAGTTTTTAAGGCAAAGTATAAGAAACTTTTTAAAATGTTCCTAAACATTTCCTTGTTAGGGTTATGTATATCACCTATCTGGTTCGAAGCGTACCCGAACATTTTTTTGTTTAAGAAAATTATATGTTTGGTGAATGTATCGTTGACCTGTGGTGTATCTCAACCCAAACCAAAAAACACCAGGATTTTACATGTTTTTATGCAATTAGATCAAATTAGATCCACTAATATATGGCAATGTCTGGTCAAAACTCGGATGAAATCAAATCATATTTTATACAAGTTGATCTTTTTTTATGCAAAAACATCCAGCATTATTCGGATCAAATTGCGTATAAATATATATTGTGTTACATATCATTATATATTGTATCATATAAAAATTTTTACTCGGGAATGCAAAATCTGTGTAACTTTAGGCAGCTGTATTTCCTAAACTACTTGTCGCATTTGAACAACCTAAAGAGCATACGAATAGTATTTAAGTCTACTTTGAAATTTGGTAAACTGCAAAAATATTGGTGTTTTAAAGGTGCATTTTATATGCAAATGTAGTTTTAAAGTGCATTTTGTGAAACTTTTGCCCAATTTGATTTTTTTTAATAGCATATCACTGTGGAACAAATTCAGGTTAGCAAAAGTAAGATTCTGAGAGTGGGGGGTGAAAATAGAGGCTAAATTAGAAGGCCCATATCGCGGCGTTTGTTTATGTCAATTCGAATTTGTTTTTAATCGGTCTGGAAATTATTTTTTTGTTTCTGTTTTTGAATTGAACCCACGACCCCCACGCTCATAGACGAGCTTGCTACCAACTACCCTCAGCAAATTTCCAGTTTTGCAGTTCCTTTACACATTTTTCTTTGTACTTATACCCACTTTAAAAAAAAAAAAAATAATTTTCATTCCACTCTAATGCAAATATACAAAAAAAAAACTCGTAAATATTTTTTTTGCGATTTGTTTTCTCATTCCACAATAAATTGAATGCAAATGGCAATTTAAACAATATTGAAAAGAAAAATGTCATGACTTTGCTACAACAAGATAGACATAAACACTTTTGTTATTTAGAAAAAGTGACATTCAGACTTAAAAAAAAAAAACTTTAAAAAACAAGCTTTGGTCAGATTATAAATGGTTTATTTTGTGCAAAAATTATAGAGTTATTTTTATGTATAATATGGCGGCTTTTATTATTAAAAACCAGGGATTTAATATGAGTGATTGTAAATCAACAATATCATCAACTGATAAACATGTTACATGTGTGTAACATCATCGACAAAAGTTCGACTGATTAGTCATAGTGATGAGGCAAACTACTTGACATTACAGAATTAAGTAAAAATTCGAACTGGACCACTGCATTTTCTTATTTTAAACAAATCGTGATTTTAAGCGAAAAAGATAATGAAAAATGTCAAGTCCGTTAAATCTGTATTCAAAATAATAAAAAAAAATTGTGTTTTTTGATCTTTTGTTTGTAAAATGATACACATTTTTTAATTTAGTGCGAGGTCATTTATTTTTCCCATTATGAATTACACTGTGCTACACCAAAAATATGCAGGGGTTCTCATATGAAAATTCGGGTTGGTTGAAGTCCATAGAGTACTGATATACTCATAGTTTTTCTGGATCACTTCGTTAAGTACGTTTTTTATTGGCAAATGTGTTGAAAAACGGCAATTCTTAAATTACAACTTTAAAAAATTATTACTTTGTTAGTTTGCAACCGATTTTCGATTTTATGGATTTTTTTGAAAGGTATAAATCTTACCTTTTAAACAAAATAAAAATATTAAAATTCGATCAAGAATTGGCTGAGCTACGATCGTTTAAGTTAAAAAAAATCCAATTTTTTGAAAAATTTGTCATATTCTTTATACTCTAAGTTGAAAGTGCATCATTAAACAATTTTTTTTTTATTTTCGTATAAAAGTATAGTAAAGTAGCTTTCCAAAACACCAAAAAACGTAACAATCGGTTAAAAAATGAATGAATTATGCTAAGTTTTGTGATAGGACATTTTTAATTTTTTTCAGAAATGCTTGTAATTCAGGTATTAATCATAAATCTTATTGGTAGTAGTAATTTTATGTGCCTATGCATATAAACAAGAGATGGTAACATAATTAGATTTGTGCGTGATTGACACATGATAACAAGTGAGCGTGATTGAAAATCAATTTTACTCACGTGGTTGTGAGTGAGTGTCAGTGGAATAAAAAAGTGTGAGTGAAATAAAAAAAAAATTTCAGAACCCGTTCTGAAATTTTCCATTTTTTAAAAAAGTCAATTTATAAAAAATCCGGCCACATTTGTTTTTTTTTTTAATTTTTTTTAAAGATTAGATGTTTGTCTAAGAGATGGTCAGGTGAGTGAATTTTAACTTTCACTCAATCACGAGCATAATTTTTCTTCTAACACTCACTTACAATCACGTGTGTAAATTTAATACAACTCACACTCACATACGCCGATGCAAGAGTCACTCACGCTAACGTTGACTCACACTCACGATATTCTTATTTATACTAAAAATAATTTCAAAAATCTTTTAAAATTTTCAGCAAAATCTAAAATTTTACATTTGTTTTGATTTTTTCGGGACGAAATCTGAAGTTAAGCAAAATTTTACATTTTTTTTGTTGCTTTTTTTGGAATGAAAGGAAATATGAAGAGAAAATAAATCACACAAACTCACGCAAAAAATCAACTCACGCTCACTCTTTCACGCAATAATCTTTCTCACACTCACTCACAATCACGTGAGTAAAATTGAATTCAGTCACACTCACGCTCATGTTCCCATCTCTAGTTTGTCTATCCACACAAAAAAATTGTAATGTGTTTTATTCGTTATTTTCGAGAAATCGCATTTGAATTTTGAATTTCATGACAATTTGGTAATTTGCTTGGTTCAACGTAGCGTATGACTAATGCAAATATTTAATAGTCATTCGCTACGTTGAAACAAGAAAATACAAGCAAATTACAAAATTGTTATGAAAATTAATATTCAAATGCGATTTTCTCAAAAAAACATATGTCTGAATTTATTTGTGTGGATAGACAAACATCTAAGCTTAAAAAAAAGTGGCCGGGTTTTTGATTAATTGACTTTTTTAAAAATGCAAAAATTTCAGAACTAATTCTGAAAATTTTCCAAAAAAAAAAAAAATTTAATCGATGTTTGAGATTGTGGTGCATTCCGTTTTAATTTAATAAATATTTAAACAAGGTAACTCAACACAAATTTGACCATTTTTCCAATATTTGACCTCCTAAGTCAAGTTTTTGAAAAATTTTAAAACCAAAAACGCAATTTTCTTAGCTCCATATAGGGCTATTCATAAAACCTGTTCAGAAATTTACGGTACACATGTTTTTTTTGCTGGATATTTGATGTGGAATGCCTCATACGTTTATTTATAAATAGGTAAAATTTTCATCAAATGATCCTACAATTTTACCAATTTCGTTTCAAAAATGTTTGCGAACGTACAACTTTTTCTGTCATAAAAATGTTGCAGGTATTACTTTTCAAAAAAGATTTTTTACTTAAACGAGCCTATTTTCAATCTATTCTCAATATTTTTGTTTTTAAGAAGTAACACTCATATTTTTCAAACAAACCCAAAAAATTATAAATGGGATTTAGAAGCAACTGACACGCCCATTTTTTTTATTCCACTCACTCACAACCACGTGAGTAAAATTGATTTTCAATCACGCTCACTTGTGATCATGTGTCCATCACGCACAAATCTAATTATGTTACCATCTCTTGTTTATATGCATAGGCACATAAAATTACTACTACCAATAAGATTTATGAATAATACCTGAATTACAAGCATTTCTGAAAAAAATTAAAAATGTCTTATCACAAAACTTAGCATAACTCATTCATTTTTTAACCGATTGTTATGTTTTTTGGTGTTTTGGAAAGCTACTTTACTATACTTTTATACAAAAATAAAACAAAAATTGTTTAATGATGAACTTTCAACTTAGAGTATAAAGAACATGACAAATTTTTCAAAAAATTGGATTTTTTTTAACTTAAACGATCGTAGCTCAGCCAATTCTTGATCGAATTTTAATATTTTTATTTTGTTTAAAAGGTAAGACTTATACCTTTCAAAAAAATCCATAAAATCGAAAATCGGTTGCAAACTAACAAAGTAATATTTTTTTAAAGTTGTAATTTAAGAATTGCCGTTTTTCAACACATTTGCCAATAAAAAACGTACTTAACGAAGTGATCCAGAAAAACTATGAGTATATCAGTACTCTATGGACTCCAACCAACCCGAATTTTCATATGAGAACCCCTGCATATTTTATTTTTGGTCATTTGTAGCACAGTGTTATTAATGTTTTCGAATTCGTTTCTCTTGTTCTTTCTATCAAGTTTTTGATTTAAAATTAATTACACTACTTAACATTTTAAAAATAAGTTGATGCGACTGGGACGCCACCTTAAACAGTTAATTGCAATTGTTCTAGTGATCACAAAGCTTTCCATCACATCAGGCTTTTGAGAAAATTGAGATCAACGTTCAAAAAAAATCGCCGTTTTGGACACCAATTGTCTCTCAATCATGTCTTATTCCAAAAAAAAAAACTCCGCTCAAATAATGTGAATAATAAAACTTTGTACGAATGAAACACCAACTTATACACATGATTACAACAATTCTTCTGGTCACAAATCCGGCCTTCAAACTTTTCCATTACATCAGGTTTTTGAGAAATCTGAAAATCAAAAAAAAAATCGCGTTTTCAGGCATTTTTAACATTTAACAACTCAAAGTGGTTGAACCCGATGTGCTGACGACTTAATAGTAAGTCAAAGGTAAAGTCCAAACATTGCTCTTTAAGATGTATAACTCATTTCATCAGTCTCTTTCATTGGCGTAGGAAGCCAACATTTCTGGGGGGGGCTAAAGCCCCCCCCCCCCCTGGATTTTTTTTTTTTTTTTTAATAGAAAAACCCAGACCTATTCCTGAAGCGTTCCCTTTAACATGCGTCTAGTAGGGTTCTATAGTCGATTAATCGACTATAGAAATTCGAAATCGACTTTTTTGTTCTTAAAAAGTCGAAAAGTCGACTTTTGATTTCGACTTTTTTCGACTTTTTTTAGATTTTTTTTTCTTTTTACTTTTGTCAGATGAAAATAATTTCTTTCTTCGGAAAAAAATTTCAAATGAGAGCCGAGTTTAATAACAACTGAAGTTATTGGTATTTCCATGTATTTTGTATGTGAAGCAAAAATGTGAATGCCAAATTCATGAGTTAGAAAGTGTTAAGTGCAATATTTACCAATATTTTTGATTATTGTAAACACCTCAGTGATAGGGTTCTATAAATCGAAAGTCTCTTTTGCTTTCGATTTTTTCAACCTTTATCACATTTTGGATTTCTTCGACTTTTTTTGAAAAATACAATACAACCAAAAAAAAATAGCACCAAATACCCTATTCACACTTACTGTTTTAAACCGTTTTTAGCAATTATTTTTAGCATTTACTATCAATATACTGTAATAGAATAAAGAAAGTGCTAAAAATATTGCTGCTAAAAACGATTTAAAACTGTACGTGTGAATAGGGTATAAAATGCTTACAACAAGTCAAAACTAAACTTTTATTTACAAAAAAAGTCGACTTTTTAAAAGTTGGAAAAGGTCAAAAAAGTTAAAAAGTCGAAGAATGTCGATAAAAGTCGAAAAGTCGAAAAAAGCCGAAAGTCGAAAAAAGTCGACTTTTTATAAAATCGAAAGGTCGAAAAGTCGACTTTTTAAAATTTGAAAAAAGTCGAAAAGTCGAAAAATCTATATTTTAGAAATTGAAAAAAGTCGAAAAGTCGACTTTTTGTTGCGACTATATAACCCTAGCGTCTAGGTGTCCTAGAAATGAATGCCTCCCGAAAGCGGTTAAAAATTCATATTTTTTTTAACAAATTTTGATTCTGAACATTTTTCGGAAATTTAGAACTCCCAGATACGTTTAGAGAATGAAAGATTTTTAATGTTTTTCCTATAGTAAAATCATTAGATTACTATGATTTTTTTCAAGAAAAAGTTCTGATGATTGCAAAAGTTGATGATTATTAGTCAAAATTCTCAGGTTCTTTCTTCCAATAACTTTTGTCTATAAAAAACCCCTTAGAATTTAGAAATTTTTTTAAATCAAAGAAGTTAAATGTTTTCCTGAAGTTAAAACCCTAAGATTTGGTAAAGTTTTTGACAAAAACATCAGATTCATATAAAAACTATTTTCAATAATTCAGACTATTTTTCAATGGGAAAAACTACTAGATTTAATATAATAATCATTACGAGTCCTTAAGACTCGTAGAATAATCATAACGAGTCCTAAAGGCTCATTATTATTATTTATTGTTGCAAAAATTAATGAAATCATTAAATTATTAAAAAAAAAATTCTGAATGATTAAAATTCTGGGGAGGGCTAAAAATTTTCTGGGGGGGCTAAGCCCCCCCCAGACATGGCTATCTACGCCAATGGTCTCTTTTACCGTTGGAGCACCAATTGTCTTTTCTTTCAAAATCGTTTTTTCGATACTAGGGACATCACTGAAAGACAATTGGTATCAAAGGGTTAAGCCGACTGACCAAATGATTTTAGTATCCTAAAGAGTAATTAATGAGCTTTACCCTCGACTTATTTTGAAGTCGCCATCAGATCGGGTTCATCCGCTATGAGTTTCAAAAAATTACAACAACGGCGATTTTTTTTTAAATTTGACCTCAATTTTCTAAAACACCTGATGCGATAGAAAAGTTTAGAGATCGGATTTTTGAACGGCAGAACTATTCTAATCAAGTGCATAAGGGTCAACCCAGTCGCATTTTCGATTTTTAGTAGTGTTAATTAAATTTCATTAATTGAAAAAAAAAACATAATTAATTTTGTTTCCATTTCTTTTCATTTCAGAACATCTTCCCAAAAACACAAATATCCTTTTCAAAAAACGATTGAATTCGTTTAAAACATAAACCACAATTACAACGAACAAAATGCTGAATATTGATCAAAACTACAATATAAAACTTATAGTTAAACAAAACACAGCTCAATATCAACAACAAATACATAGACCACAAAAACAACAACGAATATTTCTAGTCTTAAATAAAATTGCTAACAGCAAAAAGAAACAGCATATTAATGAATATTAATCAGGAGAAGCAACATCATCAACAACAACATCATCACACAAATACCAACGGATTCCAGCAGCGACATACAGTAACTGCTGCACCAGCAGCAGCAACCACAAACACACAACATTTATCATCAACATCAGCATCCATACAAAACCCTACAAGTCTACCATTACCACCACCATTGCACACGTTGCCTGATTTGGAATTGGAATATTTGAAAAAGGCACACGCTCATGCACAAGCAACTTTTGCCTATAGCTACGAACGTCAGCAGCAGCAGCACCAGCAACAACAACAATTAGCTAGACGGACGAACTTAGAGCACGAATATATTGGCAAGTGTAGTGGAAACGCCTACAACATACATAATTTACCAATTTCAAACTCCTCCGTTGCATCATCTATGGTTATGTCACCAAGTAGGCGACCATCGCCACCACGAGCAGCAGCACATCCTATGAATATGCATTTAAGTGCTATGGCTCATGCTCAAATGCAATTTCAATTGCAACAAAAACTATCAGCCGCTGCAGCAGCTGCTGGTGCTCCAACAGGTCATGCCACACATGGAGGACTACCGCCACCAGGTCATTTAAGTAATTATTTTCGTAATCCTAATTCACCAGCTGGTGGTGGAGGAGTTGGTGGTATAGGATCTACTACATCAGCTTTGACAGCCGGAAATATTTCAATCAGTTCAAGTGCTTCCAATAATTCCTCGAATACACAAACATCACCAGCTTCCACGGCTCACAATCCTTTAAGTCATTTACAAAATATGCAACCTTTCGATTTTCGTAAAATTAATTCTGCCGCTTTGGGAACATTTCCGGGTCTTCATCCACCAGCACGTTTAAGTCCCAACGAATTAGTGCACCATCAACATTTACATCAACAAGCAGCACAACAGGCTGCTATGCTGGCTCAGGCTAGACGAAGAATCAATGAAGCTACTACACCTTCAGAAAAAAATGCAGCAGTAGCAGCTGCTACGGCTGCTGCAGCACAAAGTAATCAATTTTTTAATGCTATGGCTATGTCGGGACATCCGTTACCCTTTCATTTACCACCGCCACCACCAATGCCTCACTTACACCCACCTTCCCCTGGTTCCTCGGGTAATACTGGATCTGGCAGTGGCTTACCAGCAGGTTTGACTAGTAATCAAGTAGCAGCTATAGCCGCAGCAGCAGCAGCTTCAGGAAATCCCATGCCTCGTGGATTACTATCATCTCATTTTCCTGGTCTTAATCCTGCCTTAAGCATGGGTAAACCACCAATACGTTCGAAATCCCCCGATATGGATAAACCAAAAAGTTCAGATATAAACCATTTACGAGAAACATCTGCCTCTAGACGTACACCACCGGTACGTAGTGTTTCACAATCCTCCTTATCTAGTACATCAAACACGCAGTCATCTTCTTCCATAACAAATTCCTCAAGCAATTACCAAAGTCAAGGAGATCTTAGAGATTCATCGAATAATCAAAGAAATTCTATGCAACATGATTCTTCCTCCAGTCAGAATCAAAGACTTTCGCGAATATCTGCAAATACCAGCCTAAGAACAAGTCGAAAGACTCATTCTCCGGGCAAAAGGCAATGGGGTTCTTTGCCCGCCAATTTGGGTACACAATTTATTAATCCGGTGACGGGTAAGAAGCGAGTACAATGTAATGTATGTTTAAAAACATTCTGCGATAAGGGAGCCTTGAAGATACACTTTTCTGCCGTACATCTGAGAGAAATGCATAAGTGTACTGTAGATGGTTGTAATATGATGTTTAGTTCACGAAGATCTCGTAATCGTCATAGTGCTAATCCTAATCCCAAACTACATTCTCCGCATTTAAGGCGTAAGATATCACCGCATGATGGTCGTAGTGCTCAACCTCATCCTTTACTCCTGCAACCACCCAACGGTTTAATGGCTGGCTTAAATCCATTTGGTAGTTTCCCCATGTTAACTCCACCTCCTGACATGAGACATCATCCTATGGGTTCTTTAGGAGATCCAAAACATAATCAAGATTATATGCACCGAGCCTATATGGATAATGCTTTAATGAATCGTTATGAGGGTAGACAAATGTCTGGAGCCGAAATAATGGGTGATGATGATGACGATGATGATTGTATGGATGGCGGAATACATATTGGTGATATCGATGACGATGATGATGACGACGATGGTGAGGGAATTGTGGTGGTTGGAGATGAAGGTGATAGTATGTTGGATAAAACAAATTCTGAAGATTTTAGTGTTGATGATAATGCAGCCGATGAAACAAATTCCACGTTGGGAGATAATAGTCGTGATCATTTCGATAGATCCATTGATACCAAAACTCCTCCTCCTATTGATTACTACAAAACCAAAGAAAAACCCTTGGAATCGTTAAAGAAGGAAGATATGGATGAAGATGGTCGCAGTACGGCCGAAAGACATAGCCCAGAGAGTAATGATGATACTTTAAGTGTTACAGACTCTTGTAGTTTCCGGGAAGACTGTGAAAGTTCTTCAAATGCTATGTCTTTGCAAACCTCAGCGAATGGTAAACTTTATAATATGAGTTCGTCAAGTAAACGTAAACGTAAAAATCAAAATCCTGTACGTTGTGCTATACAATCAAATGAAAATTCCTGTGATAATTCCAATGATTATGATATGGCTAACGATTTAACAGTTAAATGTGATGCAAGAGATCGGGATCCAATTAAAGAAGAACCTAATGAAGATACCATATCTTTAGATTTGACCAAAAGAACACGTAAGTCAGAAGAACAAACAAATGAAGGTGCTAAAGTATTACCCTCACCGCCCTTGACACCAAGCACGGGCACTAGTGAAACCGCAAGACATTCTTTATTATCTAGTACACCAGTTAAACAAGAGCCAAAGGAGTATGAAGAACAATTTCTAAATCACAAAGAGATAAACGATAATGAAAACTTTGACCCAGAAAGAGAACAACAAGAACAATCTTTAGATTTATCATCATCTCAAAGGAGTAAACAATACGAAAGAAAATTACACAAACAAAATGGTCAAGGTATGGGGTTGTTAATGCCCGTTATTAAAGAAGAACCCAAAGAAGATGTTTGTTCATCATCCCCACCACCTCAACTACCACCCACCTTAAATAGTTCTTTGGAAGAACCACCCGAAGAAGAAAATCGTTATTTAAGAATTAAAAAAGAATTAATGGAAGATAATAATTTCAAAATTAACATATCAACAGTAGTAGATAACAATAATCTGCCAGAAAATTTAACCACCAAAAATTCTAAACCACAAGAACAAACCAAAATCCTAAAAAATATCCCAGCTACCAACACTGAGGAGCACAATGGTGCAGAGTTTATTGTTGAGGAAACAGAAGTACCCATAGATAAAGATAATCCTTTAAAATGTACCGCCTGTGGTGAAGTATTTCAAAATCATTTTCACCTGAAGACCCACTATCAAAATGAGCATTTGAAATTACATCACAAGTGTAATATAGATGGTTGTAATGCTGCTTTTCCCTCGAAGAGAAGTCGCGATAGACATAGTTCAAATTTAAATCTTCATCGTAAACTATTGTCTACCAGTGATAATCATAATTTAGATCCGTTACCGGAACCTGTAACAATAAGCAATAATAATAAGAATTATCAAAATGCACCAGCCAATAATATCTCCACAACATTACAAGCTGAATTTCTTGCCCGGTTATATGCGGGAGCTCATGGTTTACCGCCTCTCAACTTCGAAGCATTAAAACAACATTTTCCTGCCTCAAATACCACTCTACCCGGATTTCCCGATGCTACTGCTGCTTTCATGAGTGATCCGCGATTTTTAATGCAACACAGTGCAAATCCCTTACTATTTCCCGGTTTACCTGGTCTTCCTGGATTTCCCCATTTATCACCTCATCTTTTAGCTGCCTCTTCCTTCAATGGTCTCAATCCATTCTGCAGAAGACCTTCTTCAGACTCACACTCACCGCATTCGGTTACACCGCCCGTAGTAACACCACGTTCTCCTTTAATTGGTAATCAAAAATCTTCCACAATGTTTTCATCATCGAATGAATTAGACTTAAGAAATAATGCCTCATCTCCCATTAATGAATCTTCCTCTCATCCACTGCCGCCTCATCTTCATTTGCATCAGCATTTATATGGTGGCTCAATTGGTGGTGGTGGTAGTAGTAGTAATAATAGTAGTAGTAGTTCCTCTCAACATCTTAATCAACAGCAGCAACAACAGCAACAGCATCATCATCAATCTCATACTCCTGATCGTATATCATGACCCTCTTTACAAAATTATCCCCATCATATGCATTATTCAGAAATTATGGCATATAGACAGTAAGTATTAAAAAATTAAATTGTAATATTAAAAAAAATATAAAAAATTAATTGAAGTTTTAGTATAAAAATTAGGTGCAATATTATAATACACAAGAGCAAAGAGAAAGTATTCACAGAAAAAAATGTATTGTAGGCTCATTTTCAATTAAATCCTTGTTGTATTAACAAAAAATTTTATTATTTTTTTTTCTGGAAAGATAGTTGAGCTCAGCCTCTAATTATGATTACACCGTCCGACAAAAAAGAAAAAAATCGTTAAACACGAACTGGATGATATACGTTTAAAACTAGAGACTAATTTACTGTTTTTCTCTTCGTGATAATGTTTCCTTTTAAAAGGACTTCAAAATTTTAGAGGCTTAAATTTTATAAAATATTTTTTTAATATTTGTACTTGCCCTAGAAAGCCACTAGTGATAGCAAATGAAAGAGGAGGATCTCCTATAATTTTCCTATTTAGTTTTTTACATATCAGGAAAAAGGTGGTAAGTTACGTCCTTTCAAAAATGTATCCTTCAATATCATTCAAAATTTTGGACAAAATATTTTGATAAAGTTTTTAAATGACTTTATTCACATCCTTTTATCCCGATATGGCAAAATAAAAAAATGGAAAACTTAGGGGAGATCCTCCTCTTTCCTTTGCCATCAATAGAGTCATCCTAGGTAAGTACAAATATTTCAAAAATATTTTACAAAATGTATCCTTAAAAACTTTGAAGTCCTTTTAAAAGGAAACAGGATCACGAAATGAAACACTGTAAATGCAATTTTACTCCATTTGAACTCTACTTTCCGATGTATATCATCCGGTTCATGTTTAATATGGCTGTCGGACGGTGTTATTATAATATTTATATTTGTTGTGTAGGTTATAAATTGACAAAAGTGTAAAAGAAAAATATAATTTTTATAAAAATTTAAGACATCCTGGTTTGTACTAGTTTCATATAATCCAGTAAGTTAAAAATATTACCAGATCGCAGCCGCCACGGTTTGAACCAACGATTATTTGTGTAATATTTGTTAGGTATGGTCGCTCTAAACCCGTGGTGGCCACACATATACTATAACATTTGTGGTTATGTGGCAGTCGCAAGCTAAAAGTCAACAAAGCAACTGCATTTTATTGTGTACATGGGTCTACGTGTCCCAAGCAGCATTTTTTAGCCTATGCCCAAGGGCATAGGAATTTAAAATATGCGCACCACTGGTCTAGACCGATACGCTAAGCAAGTACACACAAAAAAAATTAAAAAATTGTGCGAGTTTTTGGTTTAATTACAACCTATAAAGTGTTTTTGGATAACTTACCAAAGTATTTGCTCTGAAAAATTTAGGTAAATTATCCAAAACCACTTTATAAGTTGTATTATCCCCAAAACGTACACAATTTTTATATATTTTTTTTGTGTGTATGAACTAAATAATGATTTTAAATTCGTATTAATTTGTATTGAATTGTATTAAAAAAGAAAATAATTTATATTTTATTCAACAATACAATTTGTCAATGCAATTAAATTATTTGTTAATATAACAACGATTTAATTGAAAATGAGACTAAAATACATTTTTTTCTGTGCAGTGAAAAAATTTTAAAAGAAATCAGTTAAATTTTAAATTTAAAAATATACATTTTGAAATTTTTTCTAACGGAAAAAACATTCTGAATTTTTTTTTTAAATCGATTCAAAAGTGCTTAAAAGGGGCACCAGAATATAGAAACTAACAATTTTAAAAGGAAATTTCAATTTGAATATGGCAAAAAAAAATTAAAATTGTACAATATACTTGAAATTTTAAATATATTGAATATCTCCAGCAAAAAAATATAGTATCATCCACGTTTTTAGGAAGTTCTGATTTAAAGAGGGTAAAAAAAGAGGTAAAAGTGTGTACGTTGGTATTTCTTCGATCTTGTAATATAATGGTCCTATACACACAAAAAATTATTTGCTAAAAAAATTCAATTAAATCTATTGATCAACAAAATTTAAATAAGCCAATTATTGTTTTGATCAACATTTTTGTTATTTTCTTTAACTATCAAATTACAAATTTCCAACATACCAGATTTTTTTTTCGCTTCAATTTATTTGAAAACATTAATTCAAAAATATACTTTTTACTACGGTTTTACTTTTTTTTATTGTCGCCAACATATTGGAAAGCAAAAAATAAGAATTTCTTCATAATTTTTCCATAAGCGTGAAATTCATTTGTTAAATAAATAATTATTTTAATTGACTTTAAATAAAAAATCAATCAAATTTTTGATCGAAATCGAAAAAATGATTAATTGAAATAAAAATCAATTAATCACCTACAATTTGATGATTGATATAACAATTTTCTTTATCGGAGGAGTTTCAATTAAAAAATTAATTGAATCCGCGTTTTTGTTGATTGACTTTCGTTTTCAATTCTTTCTGTGTAAGCAAGAAATTTCAAATCTAAGGTCCTCCAGCAAAAAAAGCATATTCTGAATAAAGTAGTTTTAGAAATTTAAATTCAAAAGTTTAAAAAGGGGTGAAGTGGTTCTTTTTATACACACAAAAAATTACAAAGTGCAACACTAAAAAAAATTACGGGGTTCCGACGATTAATTTCAGTAGAGGAGACAAAAAAAAAAACAAGTAAGAAAGTTATAGTCGGTCAAGGCCGACCATATGATACCCTACACCAGTGTTTTCCGGGAAATGGGTCACAAGTCCAAACATGGGCTGATTGGATCTGTCTTTTGTTAGATCTTTTTTTAGTGTAGAAAACATACACGGATCAAATTTTAGGGGAATTGGTGTAGTTTCTTTTTATCAGTAGACCTATTTAACTAAAAATCGGTCTAAAATTTTATATGGGGGACTCAGTCTAAAAATGGCCCAATTATATTCCGATTTGATTAGGTTTCTAAAGTACACGTTTCACACCTAAAAATAAAATTTTTATAAAAAATTTCCGTTTTTATGAATTTTGAGGGAATTATGTGAATATCGGGAGGGTGGTTTGTATGGGGACTACCAGAAGGACCGATTCCTTTAAAATTTGAAATGATGATTTATGCATATAAAATTTGATTACTTACTAAATTTCAAAGCAATATTTATTATAATGCGGTTATTAGAGTCATTTAAGCCGAATCCAAAGGGGGCGTTTGTATGGGGACTAGGTTTTCACATGGACCGATTTTCTCCAATTTCAATAGGCTTCGTCCTTGGGCCAAAATATGCTTAAGTTTCAAATTTCAAGTCAATTGATTAAAAATTGCGACCTGTATCGTGCTTAAACCGATAGATGGACAGACGGACGGACGGACGGACATCGCTAAATCGACTCAGAAAGTAATTCTGAAGTAAGTCGATCGGTATACTTGAAGGTAGGTCTATGACCAATATTTCGGGCTCATTATACCCTGTACCACAGAGTGGTGTAGGGTATAAATATACGTGTGTCGGCGTTTTGAAAAATCACATCTTAATTTTATTTTAGAGACAGTTAAAATTTATCAGCGTGGAGTGATTTTGCAGCATATCGGTTTATAAAACTATGTTTTCTTTACATCTGAGGTATAGGGTGTGTTCAGCATTGAAGAAAATATTATGAGAAATAGTTCTGTGGAATATATTGACACTCTAACTACTCCTCAAAACGGTATATTTAGGCTCCGTTCTAAAAAGTCGTAAAAAACACCCCGAAAGAGGGTAAAGGGGGGAAGAAATGTTCTACAAAAATATTGGCCATACAATTTTACTATATATGTTTAAACACAACTAAGCCCAAAACTTAACACAAACACCAAAAACCAGTCAAGTTCAAGGGTGCCCATTAAGGGTTAATATTTTTTGAAGTTTTTTTAATTGACAATCTTGAATTTTACTATAAATCTGTTTGTTCTTTACATCTAATGTAAAGGGTATATTTAGCAACTTTATAGAAAATATTATGGCAAATATTTTTGTGGAATATATTAACTCTCTAACTTCCACACCTAACGGTAATTGTTGGCTCCTTTCTAACAAATGGTATAAAAGACCCCCGAGTAGGAGGAGGGCGGAGATGAAATGTTCTACTAAAATGTTGGCCGTAAAATTTTACTATACATGTCAGAACACACCAAAGCCCAAAACTTAACACAAACACCAAAAAACAGTCAAATTCAAGATTGCCCACAAAGGGTTAATTTTTTTTGTAACTTTTTTAATGGGCAATCTTGAATTTGACTCTTTTTTGGTGTTTGTGTTAATTTTTGGGCTTTGGTGTGTTCTGATATATATAATAAAATTTTATGGCCAACATTTTTGTAGAATATTTCATCCCCAGCCTCAGCCATTTTCTGGGTGTTTTTTACGATTTGTAAGAATAGAGCCCAAAAATATCGTAGTGACTGAGAGTTGCCATATTATTTTCTACAAAGTTGCTTAACAAACCCTAAACCTCAGTTGTAAATAAAACATAGTTTTATATACTGATATGATATGCTGCAAGAACAGGCCTAAGCTGAGAAAATTTGACTGCTTCTAAAACAAAATTCTGAAATGATCTTTCAAAACGCCGACACACGTATATTTTGTTTGTTCTCCTCTACCAGAATCAATCGTTGGAGCCCTGTAGTTTTGGAATTGGTGAACAATTTTCAATTAAATGTTGATCAAGGAAATTTAAATAAATAAATCAATAATTTTTTTGAATAAATTTTTTGATATTTTCTTACTGCCGAATTACAATTTTTCAACATACCGTATTTTTTTCGCTTTGACTTATTTGAATACATTAATCGAAAAAATATACAAACTAATCGGGCTTTAACTTTTTATTGTTGGCAACATACTGGAAAGCAAAGAATATGCATTTCTTCATATTTTTGTCATAAGCTTACAATTCATTCGTTAAATCAATCATTATTTTAATTGACTTTAAATAAAACATTGATAAAATTTTTGATCAAAATCGAAAAATGTTTGACTGAAAAAATATTCAATCAACCACCTATTAATTTGGTGATTAGTATAACAATTTTCTTTATCGGAGGAGTTTCAATCAAAAAATTTATTAAAACCGCTTGTTTGTTGATTGAAATTCGTTTTCAATTCTTTCTGTGTGCCCTCAAAATGAAGTCCAAAATAAAAGAGCTAGGGTTCTGAAGTTTGGAATGAATACACCCTGTGGAATAAGTCTGGTTAAGTTCGAAAAAGGGCAAAAATCGGACCATTTGAAAAAGTTTTCTCTAAAGAACTAAACTAACTCCTAAAAACGCAATTTTTTAAAATATGAATCACCGCTCAACACTCATTTTCCGGTTTGAATTCTGATCATCAATTTTAGAAGACTTTGATCTCCTGATTCCAAATCTGTTCTCCAAATTTTCCCATCACCAAATTTTCCCATCATTTAGTGGAATACAAATCTGGTATAAAGCCCAAAAGTATAATTTGTCTATGGTCTCCAACATAGAACACAATTTTTTTTCAAATTATTACTTTAGGTTGGGTTTTACTTGCGTTTTAAAATGATACTGTTAAAATTACCATTTTTGTAAAATTTACCTTAGTCCCACCAAAACTTTGATTACCAAATAAGGTATAAAATAAGGTATAGGATTGCTTATTTTATACATTGCAGCATTGATGATTTTAACATGGATGAGACTCAAAGTAATGCATACCAGTAATGTATAAAATATAGCATACCAGAACGTAATATATAAGGCGTTACGAGTACACTAAAAAAAAAAAAAACTGTAAAGTTAGCAAAAAAAGCTTGTAAACTTACAAGAAAATTTGCTGATTTTGAACCCACAATTTTTTTGGTAAAGTTAGCAAAAACGTTTTGCTAAAAATTAGTTAACTGAAATAATTTTTTTTTTAACTTAGTTCATACACATTTGATGCGAACGTGAACTACTTCCCACAATTAAACGAAGGAAAACTTCCTACTTTGGTCATATAATACGTGGAAGCAAATACGAACTATTGCAACTAATATTAGAAGGTAGAATAGAGGGCAGACGAGGAATGGGACGAAAACAAATGTCGTGGCTCCGTAATATTAGAAATTGGACTGGCTTGAGAACTATTGGAGAATTAATTAGTACAGCACGACAGCGAGAAGAATTTTTTAATATTGTTCATAATTTAAATTAGATTAAAGAATATTTTTTTTTTTTATTGTAATATATATAAATATGCATGTGATCACTTATATCCAGTATTGGATTTGTAATAAAAGAAGAAGAATACACATTTGAGGACCCCATTGGGTTCGGACCCAATAGGTCCAGACGCCGATGGGCCTAGACCTACTTGGGTTCCTTAAAATCGTCATAGTTTTTGATCCAACATTTGTGTCCGTTTCGCTCTATCTTGCTTAGTTTTTGAGATACGTGATTTTAGGGGATCACTGGGGTCTTGAGAATTAAAAAACTCGATAACTTCAAAAATATTACTCGGAGAGCTTTTGGTTATTTTGCGGTCTTGTTCTACGTGTTGAGCGCTACAAAAATTCTTTTGGACTTTTTGTTGTGTCGGCAATATTTACCGAGATATGAGCATTTTAAAATTTTCGGGAATGCTAACTTTTTTGGATCCAAAGTTAGGTCCCATTAGGGTCCACACATGTGAAGAGGACCCGCGAAAGTATGGAGATCCTAAGAACCAAAAATGCCCTCCATTTTGCTCTATCTGGCTTAGTTTCCGAGATAGCGCCATTTTAAGTTTTCTGAAAATAAAAAAAAATTTACCATTTATTTTTGCTAATGTTAGCAAAAAATCTTGTAAAAATGTTGTCAACTCAAATTTAGCAAAAGAAATTAGTTCAAAGTTTGTTTAAAATTGCTAATGTGCTAAATGAAGTTTACAAGAATTTTTTGCTAACATGCTAATCTCAACTAAAAATTTGCTAAAAGTTTGCTAACTAGCATTAGCAAAAAAAATTAGTAAATCTACTAACGTATTTTTTTGAGTGTAGTGAACAAGTAACGATGTATTAAATTTACTCACGTGATTGTAAGTGAGTAGAAAAATATGCTCGTGAGTGTCCGTGATTCAAAAATTCCTGTCGTGAGCCCATCTCTAGTTTAAACTTATGCATTTTTGTATAAAATATTTATTTTTTATGTTATTATAATTACATTACTTCAAATTTTAAAATAATAAATAATGTAACCAAATATAAGTCACCCGTGATTAAATGTTTAGAAATAATAAATATGAAATACAATTTTTGCAATAATCACGCATTATGGAACAAGTTATTAGTAAAACATTATTTTTCACCTTGAAATTATATGTTTTTAAACAAATGCCTTATAATGATCCTAAAATAAGGCTACAAATACATAATCACCACCCATTACCAAAGTTTGCTGGGCGTTTTTTGATATTTTTCAAAGAAAAACTCCAAAAAATAAATATTTTACAAGATTAAGTTTTCTGTGTTATTTTTTGTATAAAGCGGAAGATATATTTGGTGGGTTTAAACGTCAATAAGAAAGAATGAACTTTTGCCTTTATTTTGAGCTCATCACAGTAAAGATTGATCATTTCCCAGCAAAACTTTGGTAATGGGTAGTGATTATATAACACATTACCAGGTAATGCATATAACTTATTTGTAGCATTATTTTATGATGTCTTACCAAACATTTGTTCCATAACGTATTATTTTCAAGTGAAAAATAATGCATTACTAATAATTTGCTACGTAATGCATGATTATTGGAAAAAATGTATTTCATATTTGTTATTTCTAAACATTAAATCATGGATGACTTATATTTGGTTACATTATGTATTATTTGAAAGTTTGAAATAATGCATTATTTATAATTGGATGCATAATGCATTACAATAACATAAAAAATAATTATTTTATAAAAAATGCATAAGTTTAAACTAGAGATGGGCTCACGACAGGAAATTTCTAACGACACACACTCACGAGCATATTTTATCTACTTACACTCACTTACAATCACGTGAGTAAATTTAATACAAAATTACTTTTTCACTACTCGTAACACCTTATATATTATCTTCTGGTATGCTATATTATTTCGTTTCTCGTAACGTATAAAATATCATATATTTTACACCTTACTCGTATTCTTCGTTATAAATTTATGACTTATTTTATACCTTACTGGTATTCTTTGTGATAATGTGGATGCATTACTTTGAGTCTCATCGCCTGTTAAAATCATCAATGCTGCAATGTATAAAATAAGAGATCCTATACCTTATTTTATACCTTATTTGGTAATCTAAGTTTTGCTGGGTTGGTTTTTCTTTTAGAGCCTTTTAAAAGTGGTGCTTTTTCTAATTTTTTTGACAGTGTTTTTTTAAAATGCATGTTTGGCCAATAATAGTGCAACAACTTCAAATTTTTTTATCATATTTTTGAGATCATAGTTCAATTCTACTCTCACGCTTTATACCAGCGGCTGCTGTGCAGGCTTTCAAAAAAGGCAAAAATCGCGTTTTTTCGCATTTTCAACTGCGAATAATTAAAATTCTAGACGTGATGGAAAAATTTGGAGCACGGATTTGGAATCAGCAAGTCAAAATATTTAAAAATTTTATATGAAACTTCAAACCGGAGCCAAAAACCTTCGATTTGTTGAGCGGTGTATTTCAAGCATGGACTGGAAAATTATACTTGATTTAAAATAAATAAACGATTTTATTACTCAAAATCTTTTTCAAAATTATACTTGATTTAAAATAAATAAACGATTTTATTACTCAAAATTTTTTTCACTCTTTTTTGGGACTAATATTTTTTAACTAAAATTTGTTTTGCTTTAAAAATTTCAAAATTTGTATTTCCATTTGTATATAAATCAAAATTATACTTGATCAAGCTCTTTGTCTCCCGCTCTTAATATTTGGGAACTTTTTAACAGAAGATACGAAAACTGTTAGACGAGGAAAATACGATAATGTTAAATTAACATTGTTGGTTTGACAAATAATGCTAACTTTTTATATCGAAAAAGCGCTTAATAAATTTAAAAAAAATGTATCAATTTATAATTTTTATGTTAATATTATTTAGGAAATACCTTTAAAAGTGTTTAAAACAAATTGTCAGCAAATAAAAAGTCATTGGATTTCCCGATAATCCACAAAAAGCTTTTTTTACAGCTAGATTAAAAAAAACGCTAGCTTTAGTCTGAAAATCACCAAACTGCAACACTTTTTTTTGTTTATATCGAACTTAAGGGATTCTTTTTGGTTTGATCAAACGTCCAGTTCGATGGCGGACTTAGCAAAGGGAATTTAAGAGCGGCTTTAACAGAAGAAGAGCGAGTTCAGATCTCTTTAGTATTGATACTCCTTGACTTGATTTATATACAAAATTAATTTAAATTTTAAAAAATACTATCAATTTTTGGAAGGAGAGTTTACTTTTTTTAATTTACTGGTTTCTTCAGGAATTGATCTCATAGCTCTTTGTTTCTGTGTATTATAAATTAAAAAAATTAAAAACTTTTTAAAAAAATATATATGTTAAACAAATCAGCTCACATTAAAATAAATTATATACTTCATAAAATAGTATGAAAATAAAATAAAATAAATTATGGATAAAATTCATAAACAGTATATAGAAAATATATTAAACATAAACATTAAAACATAATTACAAAATTGTTTCAAAAAAAAAGAACAAAAGAAAAACAAAATACTCAAAATAATTGTTAAAAAATAATAATATTAAAAGTAAAACATACTCTATCAATCAAATTGAATCTTCTGAAAAAACAGACCCTAGTTTATTAAACAATTAAAATCAATTGTTTTTAAAATCAGTTTTCATGTAATTATTAAAAAAAATAAAAAGCAATAATACGATACATGGAGAAAAAAATCAACAATTGAATTTAAACGGAGGTAAAACAAAACAAAAAAACATAAATAAATGTAAAACTATAAAATAATTTTCTTGAAAATTATTCTATGGAAATATCATGGTTTAATTTAGTAAAGAAAATAATGACCTCGAGCTAGAATAAACCTAATCAAAATACAAAAAATAAATAAATTTTCTTTTGTTATAAAGCTTTCTAATGTTATATTTCCACTGCTTTTTAAAATACACGTTTTCGAAAATCATGTCGCTCTGCTCTTTATGCTATTACAATTGAGCAATACTTCTTTTACAACAGTTTTAAGGAAAACATGTTTTTTGAATAATTTAAAAATGTCATTTAAATTTTAGTAAACAAATATTTTAAAAAATTTAGTTTAGGAAATTAATAATTCGGTCGTGAGAATAAAAAAGTACTTAAAGTACGAATTTTTCCATCACTGCGATTTTAACTTAAAATAATAACCGGCAATCCAGTTTAGAAATTCCACTAAAGTTCAATTGCTGAATTTTTTCTCCCTGTTGTAATATTCACAAAAAAATAATCTACAAATTATTATTTAAAATTGACCTCAATTATTATTTTAAGTATTTTTTTCTCAATAATTTATGTGTTTTTAATCATAATTTATAATTATTTATTTAATTTTCTCTTATAAATTTATTGCCGTGTTGCAATAAAAAGGTGTATTATTTATAAAATTTTTGAATCATATTCTTATTGTTTTTTTTTTTAATTGTCTGTGTGTGTTTGTAATAAATATTGTTTTTAATTAGTTTTTCTAAAACAATTATTTTTTTTTTTAAATATCTTGTTTTATTTTTTTTTTATAAATCTTTAGGATTTTTATTATCGCAGAAAGAGAATATGATTCTTTAAATATGATTCTCTTTTATGATTTTCATAATATTTTATTATGAAAATATTTTAAAAAGTCTAAGAAATCTTAGTTAAAATATTGAATACTTATATAATATACAATATATACACATTTTACTATTATATACTATTGTAATAGCATGTAGTAGATTTTAAGTGTAATAAATTAATTTAAATAATTAGTAAATATTAAATAATAATAATATAAACAAAATAAATACATAAAATAGTTTTAAAATGTTTATCAAATAAATAAAAAATGAAATTATAATTCAAAAATATTTAAAATTCTATTACGATTTTTTATTGTGAAAGAAGAGATCAAAGAAGCGTAAGTAGTATTTATGTTGTGTATTTATCATGTCGTAGACTAGTCTGCAGCAAGACCTAAATGGATTTAAAACAAATGGTAGGTATGTGTATTACAAATCTTATATTTACTACACCGTCCGACAGCCAATATAAAATATGAATCGCATTATATACGTCTGAATTTAAGTGATCAAATGGAGTAAAACTGCATTTTCAATTTTTCAATTCGTGATCCTTTTCCCTTTTAATAGGATTTCAAAATTTTAAAATATTACATTTTGTAAAATATTTTTTAAGTATTTTACTTGTCTTATAATTTCACTATTGATGGTAAATGAGAGAGGAGAATCTTCGCTAAATTTTCCATTTTTTCTTTTTCTATATCAGAAAAAAGGATGTGAATAATGTCCTTACAAAACTTTATCAAAATATTTTGTTATAAATTTCAAATGATATTACAGGACACAATTTTAAAGGACATAATTTACCTCCTTTTTCCGATATGTCGAAATAATAAAAATGGAAGATTAGCGGAGATACCACTCTTGCATTTACCATATACCAATTTTACAAAAATTTCATCCTCTAGAACTTTGAAGTCCTTTTAAAAGAAAACTGGTTCACGTAATGAAAAACTATTGCTGTGTTTTTAAATAAATTGATTTTTTTGGATTCATCTTATTTAGTTTAAAATAAATATTTTAACATGCTAAAACAAATTAGGATTTTTTTTCCGTAAGCTACGATAAATTTTAGCAATTATAATCCGAAAAAGTAATAAAAAATTTTTGAAAATGAAAAAAGTTTTAAATAAATCAAAATTAATCCAATTAAATTTGAGGATTAAATAAGTCCAATTTGGATTAATTTTTAATTTATTATATCTTTTTTCATTTTCCAAAAATTTTTGTTTTTTTTTCGGATTACAATTGCTAAATTATCGTACACTCAAAAAAAAAAAAAAAAACTGTAATGTTAGTAAAAAAAAGCTTGTAAACCTACAAGAAAATTTGCTGATTTTGAACCCACAATTTTTTTGCTAAAGTTAACAAAAATGTTTAGTTTATACACATTTGCGGACCCCATTGGGTTCGAACCCAATAGGTCCAGACACCGATGGGCCTAGACCTAGTTGGGTTCCTTAAAAATCGTCATAGTTTTTGATACAAAATTTGTGTCCGTTTCGCTCTACCTTGCTTAGTTTTTAAGATACGTGATTGAGAATTAAAAAACTCGATAACTTCAAAAATATTGCTCGGAGAGCTTTTGGTTATTTTGCGGTCTTGTTCTACGTGTTGAGAGATACAAAAATTTTTTTGGACTTTTTGTTGTGTCGGCAATATTTACCGAGATATGAGCATTTTAAAATTTTCGGGAATGCTAACTTTTTTGGATCCAAAGTTAGGTCCCATTAGGGTCCACACATGTGAAGAGGACCCGCGAAATTATGAAGATTCTAAGAACCAAAAATGCCCTCCATTTTGCTCTATCTGGCTTAGTTTCCGAGATTGCGCCATTTTATGTTTTCTGAAAATAAAAAAAATTTACCATTTATTTTTGCTAATGTTAGCAAAAAATCTTGTAAAAATGTTGTCAACTCAATTTCAAATTTAGCAAAAGAAATTAGTTCAAAGTTTGTTTAAAATTGCTAATGTGCTAAATGAAGTTTACAAGAATTTTTTGCTAACATGCTAATCTCAAGTAAAAATTTGCTAAAAGTTAGCTAACTGGCATTACAAAAAAAAAATTAGTAAATCTACTAACGTATTTTTTGAGTGTAGACTATGGCAAAAATATTCCAAATTTGTTTTGGTATGTTAAAATATTTTTTTAAACAAAATAAGATTAATCAGAAAAATAAATTCACTTATTTAAAAACACAGCATATATATCACTTCTTCGAATTGAGGAAGCAGATTTTCACAATCCCGAGGTTTTATATACAATATTTTTTGATAACATACATACAAATAACAGTTGGAGCAAATTTTATAAAAATGTAATTTTGAATGGAAGCCTACTTAGGGAGTGGAGATAGGGCGTAGGTATGTTTTACAAAAATGTTGGAGGGTAAAAATTAATGGGGGTCGGTCTCACTAATGACTCCTCTCGGACGCACCATTGGACCGGTAGAAGCTGATTAAATAAAACAAATTTACAAAAAATAAAAAAAATGTATGGGGACCGCCTTAACTAGAGTTTGCAAATAATCGAGATATTTCATAATCACGATTACGATTAAAAAAATAGCCGTTAATCGCGATTATCGATTAATCGAGTTTTTTAAATAAATATAATTGCAATAGTTTATTTAAAAAAAACTTTTACAAATATGTATAGCCCTATATGAAATTAAGAAAATTGCGTTTTTGGTTTTTCAATTTGTTAAGAACTGGGCTAATAAGGCGTGGTTAAATATTGGAAAAATTGTGTCGGGTTCCCATGATTAAATATTTATCAAATTTAAGAAATGCACCACAATCGCAAAAATTAACATTCATGTATATTTTTTTATGCGCTATCTACTAACATTTTTTATTTTGGAAAATTTTCAGAAACCGTTCTGAAAGTTTTAATTTTTTAAAAAAGTCAAAATCCGGCCACATTTTTTTTTTTAAGTTTAGATGTTTGTCTATTCACACAAAAAAAAAATCAGGAGGGCAATTTTCGTACTTTTCGAGAAAATAGCATTTGAATATTAGATTTCATAAAAACTCTGTAATTCTCTTATATTTTATTGTGTCAACAACGCGTATGAGTAACGAAAATTCATTGGTTAAATAGTCGTTACTCATACGCGGTGTTGACACAATAAAGTACAAGAGAATTTTAAAATTTTTCTGAAATCCAATTTTCAAATGCGATTTTCTCGAAAAATACGAAAAATGCCCTCCTGAATTTTTTATGTGAATAGACAAACATCTAAACTAAAAAATAAAAATTTAAGAAATGTGACCGGATTTTTGATAAATTGTTAAGGATAAGGATGTTAAGGATGTTACAGGATCCTTTGGTAAAAAAACGTCTGAAAAAAATTACTTGTTGTAAATTTAATTTCGAAGGGTCGTAAAATTGGTTTAAAAAAGTGTTCTTTTTGTCCTTTTCATTTTTATGAAATAACGATCCTGGAATCTTGAAATTTGTAATGAAGGATCCTTTTGAATTTCGTGTCAGAATATCTGCCAATTTTCACTGAAGAGCTGATTGTGTGAAAATTTATGAGGGAATTTAGAAAGAGCGTCTTCAGTCTACAACCAGAGAAAAAATTAAGTTTTTTGGTAAAACTTCATGCCCGAAATTTTTGACCAAATCCGACCAAATCCAGCCAAATCCTTTTGGATTTCATTTTTTTAAAACAATATTGTGGGGTTACTAAGATGAAAATTTAAATTTTACTTTAAATTTAAATTACTTTTACAAGAAAAAAGGAAAGAGAAATTGCAAATAAGTTAAATGAATCGTAGCCCAAAATAATATATTTTAAAATCATTACAAATCAGTGTATTTTAAAGAAAATGATTAATCGTAATCGCATGATTTTTTTGTCGATTACGATTACGATTAATTGGTACGACTAATCGCGATTACTATTACGATTTTAATCGTTTTGCAAACTCTAGCCTTAACAATTTGAGATAGAGGGTAGGAGTGTTCAGGAAAAATGTTGTGGGTCGGTCATACATTTTGTTGCTCTAAGGGCATTATTAGGGCAGTTAGAGCGGTTAGAGCAAATTTTAAAAAATGTCGTTTTGTGTGGGAGCCCCCTTAAAAATTGGAGATAGGGTATTAGTTTGTTCCAAAGAAATGTTAAGACGTAAAAATTAATGGGGTCGGTCTTATAAATGACCCCTCTATGACGCACTATTGGAGCAGTAGAAATGATTTTAAGATTGAAAAATTACAATAATTTTTTTTCAAAAAATTTAAAAAAATAGTAATAATCGTTATCCCACGATCCTCCTGGGCAAAAAATTTGTAGAATCGATAGAAGTTTTACTCAAAAAAGTTTCAAAAAAATCAAAGAGTACAAACATTTTCAAAAATTAGAATTAAATTTAAAAACTTAAAAATCGCATACTAGAACGCTTTTAAGAATTTTTTGTGATTTTTTTTAGAAAGTACGCAAAAAAACAAAAATTTTGAAAAAAAAAATTTGAAATTTGGACCATTATTGAAGAAGTTATGAGTAAAAGAAGTTTGAGTAAAGGAGCAAACTACCAATTGTTAAAAATTCGATATCTTTTGAACGGGTCATCAAAAAAATATGAAAATTTATCACGAAGGAGTTTTCGAAGGGTACTAAAAACTGTAAACAAATTGGGAAAATCTAAAAAAAAAATTTTCAAAGTGTCCGATTTGACATGGAATGCCCCATATATAGATTTATGATTAATGTTTTATTCAAAAAGTAGTCCCAAAAAAATGTAAAAAATATTTAATAAAAAAAAATATAAAATAAAAAAATCATTGTTAAAATTAAAGAAATCCTTTTTCAACTGGACAAATTATGTTTTAACTGGAAACTGGACTAGACCTCAAATAACTGGAAAATCCAGGCCATTCCAGGCCGTCTGGCAACCCTAGTCTGAACTACTATGCAATAGGACTAACTTTGGTGCAAATTTCATCCCGATCGGAAGACATCGGGTTCAAAAGTTGTGCCAGTTGACACGAAAACCCCCATATACATAATCCTTTTTTCGTGTTTGCCTTAATAAATTTTGACACTTAATAACAGTGATGCCAAGTTTTTGTGTAGACGTGGATCTGTTTTGGTTAAACGGTTAATGTTAACATATATACACTCAAAAAAAAAAGTTTGTAAAATGACATAAAATCCCCGTGATTTTACGGGGCAGGTTTTGTAAAATATGTACTAGCAAGAATCCCCGTAATGTTACGGGGATAATTTGTAAATTGATTTAACAAAAAAATTACGGGGAGAAAGTGTAAATTTACAATTTTTGTTTGTAAAATATTATTGTAGACTTACAAAAAAAGTTGTAAATTTGCGAAATAAAGTAGAAAATCAAAAAATAAAATTGTAGATTTACAAATTGTTTGGTTTAACTACAGTTTTTTATGGCAAAAAACTTGTATATTTACAGTAAAAAGTGGTAAATTTACAATTTTTATTGTAAATATACCATTTTTTCTTATTTTTTGCCGTAAAAACAGTAGTTTAACCAAATAATTTGTAAATTTAAAATATTGTTTTTGTATTTTCTACTTCATTTTTGTAAAATTACAACTTTTTCTGTAAGTATACAATTTTGTTTTCTAAACTTTCATATTTGTTTTGTAAATTTACAAAAAATTGGGTATATTTACATATTGGTTTTGTAAATTTAAAGGTTTTTTCCATTGGTGCATCTTATTTTTGCTTCTTCGGCAGCTGGAGTAGCACTTTAACAACCTGAAATGATTTTTTTTTTTCACTTGAATACTTTTAACAAACTTTTTAGAGTATAACACTGCACTTTTTTATTTTTTTTCGGAATTTCGTTTTTCTTAAGTAGAACATATGAGAATTGCGAAGGAGGCTACACAAGAAATTTCTTATATTTTCAAGAAAAACTAGTCAAAAAAATTACTTTTTTTTTCCAATTTTTAATTATTTTAGCAAGTATTTTTAAAAAATTATAAAAAAAACTTTGGATATTGTAGATTGGACGTTTAAGTACCTGATAAAATAAGAAAAAACTTAATTTTTCATAATTGACAACTTTTGATTGACATTTTAGTGCCAGATTTAAAAAAAAAAGTACCAAAAAAATATGGTAAAATTGCCAAAAAATGGTAAAAATACAAACAAAAAAACTAGAACAATAATATAGTAAAAACATATAAAAATTGTGGTATTTTACTTAAAGCAAGTTACCAAAAAATTGTCTTGATATTAAATTTTTTTAATAAAGCTTACAACTAATTGAAAAATGTTTGTATCCGGAACTTAAAAAATTTTCAAAATTTTTTTATGAAATTTTTTATTTAAAAAAAATAATTTTTAACAAAATATGGACTTAGAAAATTTTTGCGTCTCCTATTGTTGCATAATTATTTTTCAATACAAATTTTTGTTTAATTACATTTTTTTGTGTCAAAATACTGAAACCCTTGTAAACTAAAAAATCTTGAAAAAAAAAATTGTTTGTAATAAAACATTTTTTGGTAGAAAGACTAAATACTATCAAATAAAATGTTGCTGTACAATTACAATTTTCTTGTGTAAAACAACTAAACACCTTGTAATTTTTTTTTTTAATTTGTAAAATAATTATTTTTTTTCTTAATTTACATAAAAAAATTGTTAAATAAATTTACCAACATATTATAGTAAAATTACAAAGCGCACGGTAGTTTTTGTTTTATTAAAAATACAAGAATTTTTGTAAATAGACAAAAATATTAGTAAAATAGAATTACAAGACCTTTTGGTTGTAATTTTACAAACTTTTTTTTTTGAGTGTAGGGTTATACGAAAACACGGCTAAAATTTGTGTTCAGCATCAAAAAATCTTAAGGATCTACCATCTTACATTTCCGTAATAAATCAGACTTGAAGTGTAAATTGGGTCTTTGTGAAATTTACACCAGAATTAACTTTTTTCAAAATTTCGTTGAAATTAAAGCATTTTAAATTGATAACGAATAAATGCAATTTAATAACTTTTAATTTAAATCAAAAAAAAAAATGCAGTGCACTGATTTTTTACTTTTTTTTAGAAGTTGAAAATTTTAATAGCTAGCAATATCTAGAAAACTGTTCTGCTTTTGGACTTAATTTTTTGTCAAATAAATGCAAAATTTCGTAGCTCACATTTTTATTTAATTTTTATACTAATGTAATAAACCCTTTTATGAAAACGAATTTTAGTTCAGTTAATATAACAACATACAACATAAATTCCACAATAACTTAATTTGTATTTCAATTCTCGATTTTTAACTCCTGCCTCTATCGTAAATATAGATTAAGAGTCATTAGTTGGGAAATAAAATCAACCAATAAATGAAATTAAATTCAAATGAGTTTTTGTATTTGTTAAAACAATAAAAAACGCTAAACTAAATTAAATTTTGTGGTGGTAACGCCTTGTTATGCCTTGCGGTAGGTTTTAACTTTTCAGTCGTTCATTTGTAATTTGTTACAAATTGTGTTATTAGAAAAAAAATACACACAATCAGCCAGGCAGACGGACAAGACGGAATAAATGAAATGAAATGATATTATATATAATTTTTTTTCATATATTTGTATTTGAACAACTGCCACACCTGAACACCCAACAACGATACACTGGGAAAAATAGGGTTCAAATATGTTATAAATTTTTCTTTTAGTTCAAATTGGAGTTGAGTTAATTACACACAAAAAAAACTTTGTCAAATTACTAGGAAAGTCTCGTAATCCCATTTTACCAATATTTGACAGTTTTCCTTGTTTTTTAACAAATCGAAATTTACATTTTTTTTTTGTAATTTTACAATTTTTTTTGGAATCTTACAAATTTCCAAGAAATTTTACAAAAGAAATCTAGTATATTCACGAGAATTCCTTGTAATTTTAATTCTGCCAAAAAAACTGTATATTTACAATTTTATTGGTAAAAAGCTTGTAAAATTACAAAATTATTGGTGAAAGGCTTGTAAAATTACAAGGAATTCTCGTAAAATAGGAGGTAGCAAAAAATCTAGTTAAATTACGAAACCTCCTTGTAAATTGTATCGTGTCAAAAAAATTTGTAAATTTACAATTTTATTGGTAAAAACCTTGTAAAATAACAAAATTATTGGTAAAAATCTTGTAAAATTACTAGGAATTGTTGTCAAATAGTAGGTAGCAAACAAAAAAAAGTTGGCACCCTGAAAAATGGCCCCAATGCAAAATGGCCCCAACGCAAAAAATGAAAAATGGCCCCAGTTTTGGGGTCTTTTTGAAAATGAAATTTCACCCCACTTTGAAATATGAAATATGGCCCCAATTCTGTGTGAAAAAATACCCCAAAAAATTAGAACCATTTTTCTGAAAATGAAAAAAGGCCCCAAATTGCAATATGAAAAATGACCCCAAAAAAATATGTATTTTTCCCAAACCATCATAAATAAAATTTTCATTCAGTCAATTTCATTTAATTTCAGTCAATAATTATAAATTGTAATTAATAATTATAAATTTAAAATAACTCCCAATGAAATTATTTTTTTTTATTTAAAACTTTTAAGTTGTATTAACGACATGAAAGATATTATTAACGCTTTCGGGCTGCTGCTTATGGTGGGTTTACATCATTGGATTTTCGGTATGATTTGATTTTGGCACCCATTCTCATGATTATTCATATCTTAAAAGCACCCGTGTAAGAACTTCCATATAATTAAGTGAATTTAACAAAGGTAAAATATATATTCTATTTTATTAACCCACTCGAAGAAGTTGGAATCAAATATATTCTTTGATGACTTATCGTTTCTAGGATTCTGTATAATGGCAGCAGCAATAAAACATAGTATTACTTTTGAAAAACTTTGAAAGCATATTGATGTGAAGAAAGCGCCGCAGGCGAAAAATTTTTACAAGAGATTTTAACAAAAAATTAAAAAAAAATCGCGCGATTTTTTTTTTAATTTTTTGTTAAAATCTCTTGTAAAAATTTTTCGCCTGCGGCGCTTTCTTCACACCTATATGCTTTTTAAGTTTAAAAAAAATAAAATAATTCACTTAAGTAACTCGGAAATAAAAGTTAAGTAGGTTTTTATAATACCGAAAAACCAACGGACCTCAGAGTACATGTGTGCTGACGTAAAGCGTAAGCAACCACTTAAAACCTATACCAAAATGAAATTAACATTTCATTTTTTGTTTTGTTGTACTAAAATATTAAAACATAAAGTATTGCTGCCCAAAAAAAAATTATTTTGCGGAGCGGGTAAGTTTAATGTTTGTTATCCTTAAGTCCGACCTAAGGCCGGCTACGCAGAAAAACTTTAAAGCAAAAAAAATTTTCCACACAGATTTTGTACACATATTAATAAAGTCTTAATTTAAATACGACGGGGATTATGTGGAAATAATTTTACTATTTTTATTAAATTTGGGGCCATTATTCATTCTGCAAAATAACCCCAAATCAAAAAATGAAAAATGGCCCTATTAATTTTGGGGTCATATAAAAATGAAAAATGGCCCCAAAATTATAAGGAAAAATTACCCCAAAAAACTAGGAAAAATGACCCCAAATTTTCGTGTTGTTGTACTCCATATAAAAATTTGGGGCCATTTTTCATTTTCGTTTTGGGGCCATTTTGCATTGGGGTCATTTTTCATGGTGCCAAAAAAGTTACAAGTTTTTCTTGTAATTTTACAAGGTTTTTTTTTAGAGTGTAGTTAATTGCTTCAATTAAATATTTAATTGCAACTACAAATAATTAATTTAAGCAATAAATTTTATTTAAAAACTTTAGTTTTTCTCGATTAATAAATTTAAGGATGAAATTTTTTAACAAAAGTAATTTTCAAAAAATATGAATTTGTTTTGAATTTTTTCTGTGTTTCAACGAGTACACTGTGTCTTAAAAGTATTGGCAATTTTGGAAGACAATTGGTCGTAAGAGTAAGTTCTCCTTGGAATGCAATTTTTCCAACTTCCTAAGCATAGTGTGTGTTTCTACTACTATGTATTCCCGTATTTGTACTTTACTCTTAATGTGAATACAACCCAGCAGAAATAAATCGAGATTTTGGCGACACAGCATCTGTTTATAGCATACCGTAGCGCATCCAAAGAGCGCTCTTAGGGATGCAGTAAAAGGAAGGGGAAAAAATTTTAATTTTTTTTTAAGATTTTTTATATAAAACTTATAATGTGTAATTATTTTTTGATAAAATTTCACACTTGCTTTCCTTTTTAATATTTTTAATACTTTTTGAATAAAAACAAGTAAGAGTGTTAAATTCGGCTGTGCCGAATCTTGTATACCCTCCAACATGCAAAAAAAAAAAAAAAAAAAAAAATGCTGGGCGTTTTACTTTTTTCTGGGGGTCAGGGGGTCGCTTGTAGTAATTAAGGGGGGGGGGCAAATTTTCCCTCGAATTTGTGTTTAAAAATTAATTCTTATGCTTTTTGCACTAAAGAAATACAAGATTATCATTATTTTAAAAAAAATGTTTTATTCCACGCCCATAAAAGGGGGCGGGCCGAAAAACGACATTTTCTAATTCTCTGGGTCCAAATGCAGGACTTTGAACTTTTTGTGGCATACAAATGTTGCATTTGTTAAACAAAAACACAAAAAATCATGTAAAAATATGGTATTTTTTAGAGGTTGGTTTAGTTCTTCAAGGGGGAACTTTTTTCCCCCTGGTCCGATTTTGCTCATTTCCGAACTTAACCTGCCTATGAACATAAGACATATTCGTGCCAAATGTCGGGAGTCTAGCTCTTTTATTTTGGACTGCATCGTGTTAACTACAGACGGACAGACGGACGGACAGACGGACGGACGGACATCGCTAGAATGTCTTAGAATCGATCACTGATCATAAATATATGTACTTTAAGGGGTCCTAGACCGATATTTTAATGCGTTACACACGGAATGACAAAGTGAGTATACCCCCATACTGTAGTTGGAGGGTATAAAAACATGAGTTTTAGACAAAGACACATGATTTGACTGCATCATTATTGCGCATTAATCAGCGCTGCAAAGAGCGCTTCAATCATAGCATCTTTGACCGCTGTTCCCAAAAAAAATCCCATAAAAAATGTGAAAATGAAAATTTCCGATATTTTTTTGATGTTCACTTCCGATTTTTTTTTTTTTTTTTCATTTTGTTTCACATAAATAAAGTTTTGTAAAGTAAAACGAATGAATTTTTTTGTTATATTTTTTTAAATTTTAGTTATATGATTTCAACTTTGAATTTACAGCATCTTTATTCTGCTTAAATCAGCTCTACAAAGATACATGAATTCACTGCATCTTTAATCTGCTTAAATCAGCGCTAAAAAGATACATGAATTTACAGCATCTTTATTCTGCTTAAATCAGCGCTCTAAAGACACGTGATTTCAGTGCATCTAAAGAGCGCTGTTTCTGTGTATCCAACTAGCGCTCTAAAGTGGGACATCGCCTTAGGGAATCATGCATGAATTCAGCGCAATTGGATGCGCTCCTTTACTCAAGTTCCCCTTCCAAAAGCTGCTGAACGTTCAGCAAAATTTCTGCTGGGAACAATGTGATGTTACCATTATTATGCAATATTTGATTACAAGTAGTTTTGTTTTTTATTTGTTGTTGCTGTTTGTATCGATTGCCAATTTATTTCTAAACATACAATTTTATGACTTTATAGAAAAACTAAAAAGAAATATTGAACTCAACTAGTGATTTGTTGATAGCTAGATTGCAGTGTAGACAAAGGTGACCATGTCATAAAATTTTGTAATTTCACATTATTTAAACGGAGCGTATGATGCATACACAGAAAGAAATAAAAAAAAAATTTGAGTAAATTTTTAATACTATTGAGTAAAAAATTACTCAATTTTCCACCAGTAAACGATTTAATAGTATTGAGTAAATTTTTAATAAAAATTTATTAAATGTTTGCCAAAAAAATTTGAGTAAATTTTTAATTGACACTATTAAGTGCAGGAACAGAACAAGAATCACCACCTTTTAAAAACAGAACAAGTTTTATTTCACATCGGCGCCGACCACCGGTTTAATCTGCCAAGCCGTATGGAAAAAGTCGTGCCGGGCTTATTCTGTTTCTACTCTAAAAAAAACAAAGTTTAAAAAAATTTCATATTTTTTTACAAAGAAAAAAAACGTGTTTTTTCAAACTTTACCAAATATATTTTTGTCTTAAAGACATAAAAAAAATTTATAAATATGATTACAAACTTTCATGTATATATACAAAAAACTATAAACTAAACGAGAATTAAAAAAACTAAGAAAATTCCAAAAAAAAATTAAAAAAGCTATTAAATTCTTATTAAATTATTTACTCAATTTGTTTTTAAATTTTTGAGAAAATTTTTAATTGCGTCAATTAAAAAATTACTCAAAACTTTTTTTTAAATTTAAACAAGTGATTACTCAAATTGTTTTTCCCCATATTTTTTTCTGTGTACGTAAATAAATGTTTACTTTCAATAAGTATACGCACAAAATCTTTTCTTTTTTTTAAATTTCAATTTAGTGAAACTGTCATAAATGGTTAAGGTGTTATTACTAGGGATGAGAATTTCATGCACTAAAAAATCGAAAATATGCGCTTTAAAATTAACGCCATGTTTAAAAAGTAACATTTTAAACTATATGTAACCAAGATTTTATTAAAGATTAAGACAATCTATAAAAAAAATTAAAAAATTAAAAACTATTTTCTTATTTTTTAACTAAATTTTTAAAATTTCAAAAAGTTGCTGAATTAAATAAATCTCAATTCGTGTTTTTGCGAATCTATTCCAAAATATGCAAAAATATGCGGTACTGCGCAATAACTCCCAAATGAAATAACTCCCAAAAAAAATGAAACAACTCCCAAAAATTTTACATACGATTTGGGACTTATTTCATTATGAAATTAGTCCCAGTGTAGGGGGACTTATTGCACAAATTTTGTTGGGATTTACTTCATTATGAAATAACTTCCAAATGAAAAAAAAACCCCAACAAAAAATAGTTTGGGAGTTATTTCATTTCTTTTTAAGCATTGGGAGTTATTTCATCAATGGTGGGACTTATTTCATTTTAATTGAAAACAATATATGGCGTGTCATATCGCCCAAGCTGCGACATATAGCCCAAAATTATACACTCAAAATAATAACTCTGTAAAATACTCTGTAAAATGACAGTAATTTCAATTCAACAGATATTTGACAAACTTTTCTGTCAAAATACAGATTTAAAGAAAATACTTTGTATTTTGTTGTGACAAAAAAACAAAGTTTCCTCTGTTATAATACTTTTTACTTTGTAATCTTAATTTTACAGATAATTAACAGAGTTTTCTGCTAAAATACAGATCTAAGCAAAATACTTTGTATTTTTTTTATAACCAAAAAAGTTTCTGTTTTGAGTAGTTTTTGTTACCAAACATCAAAATTTTATCTGTATATTTTTTTTTTGAGAAAAAATTGAAAAAGTAGCAAAAAAAGTTATCAAAAATTTTTTTTTCAGAAATCTTATAAAAATTTTACAAATTAACATGAATTTAACTAAATTCTGTAAATTTACAGAGTTTTTTCTCTAATTTTTTTTTTGCATCAAATGTATTTTACAAATACTTCCCTGCAAAACTTTAGTAATGGGTAGTGATTATATAACACATTACCAGGTAATGTATATACCTTATTTGTAGCATTATTTTAGGATGTCTTACCAAACATTTGTTCCACAACGTATTATTTTCAAGTGAAAAATAATGCATTACTAATAATTTGCTACGTAATGCATGATTATTGGAAAAAATGTATTTCATATTTATTATTTCTAAACAATAAATCATTGATGACCTATATTTGGTTACATTATGTATTATTTGAAAGTGTGAAATAATGCATTATTTATAATTAAATGCATAATGCATTACAATAACATAAAAAATAATTGTTTTATAAAAAATGCATAAGTTTAAACTAGAGATGGGCTCACGACAAGAAATTTCTAACGACACACACTCACTAGCATATTATATCTACTTACACTCACTTACAATCACGTGAGTAAATTTAATACAAAATTACTTTTTCACTACTCGTAACACCTTATATATTACGTTCTGGTATGCTATATTATATACCTTACTCGTAACCTATAAAATATCATATATTTTACACCTTACTGGTATTCTTTGTTATAAATTTATGACTTATTTTATACCTTACTGGTATTCTATGTGATAATGTGGATGCATTACTTTGAGTCTCATCGCCTGTTAAAATCATCAATGCTGCAATGTATAAAATAAGAGATCATATACCTTATTTTATACCTTATTTGGTAATCTAAGTTTTGCTGGGTTGTAAATTTAGTTTTCTTTGCTAAATGGTGTTTTTTTTTAACCAATATTTTACTAGAAACTCTGTTAATTAACAGTTTTTTTTTTGTCCAAATCATTTTACAGAGTTTTATAGTAAAATTACATAGCTTTCTCTGTAAAAAAGCTTTCATATTTAATCAATATTTTACTATAAACTCTGTAAATTAACAGTTTTTTCTGTCAAAATCATTTTACAGAGTTTCTTAGTAAAATTACCAAGAAATGTTGTTAGCTGGAAAAGTATGGTGTACTCTGTTAAATTAGCAGAGTTTTTCTGTAATTTAACAGAGTTATTATTTTGAGTGTAGGTCTAAAAATGTTATTTCTCCCAAAACAAAATTGTCAAAAATTCCAAAATATTTTATTTTTGCGAAATGTCGAATAAAGGTAATAAAGGTTTTCAGAGTAGCCGGACTTCGACCGGGCTTAGGGATTACATACTCCATGCATTAAACCCACCCTCTCTGCAAACCAAAGCTATTTTGGTTATCAGGCTTTTTTGAGGCATAACAAATTTGATAGCGTAAAGGCCTGCTAGCCTAGAAAACTTTACTTTGCGGAGAGGGTGGGTTTAATGCATGGAATTTGTAATCCCTAAGCCCGGCCGAAGGCCGGCTACGCAGAAAAACTTTTAAGCAAAAAAAAAAAAAAAAATTGCACAGAGGTGTATATTGTTTTCAATTAAAATTAAATAAGTCCCACCATCGATGAAATAACTCCCAATGTTTAACAAGAAATGAAATACCTCCCAATCTATTTTTTTTGGGATTTTTTTCATTTGGAAGTTATTTCATAATGAAATAAATCCCAAAAAAATTTGTGCAATAAGTCCCACTACACTGGGACTAATTTCATAATGAAATAAGTCCCAAATCGTATGCAAAATTTTTGGGAGTTGTTTCATTTTTTTTTTTTTTTTTGGAGTTATTTCATTTGGGAGTTATTGCGCAGTACCGAGGAGGAAGAATGATGATTACTATAAAAAAAAATTAAATTTATTCACCATATTGCAATTACACCTTCTCCTGAAAAAAATCAAGTGACAACACAGGCTTAAGGCCTAGGCACTTGAGCGCTACTGGAGCGGTGCTGTAGCGTGACGGGCTCTTGTATTTTTCAAGCACTTACTGATTCCGTTTCAACGTGTCATATTAATTTACAAATTTTATTTTAAAAAGTAGTTATTTGTGATTTTTTTTAATTTATATTTACAGAAAAACATTTTTTTTTTGTTTTTTTATATTTATTTGCCAATTCTGCCACACAAATGAAAAAATTTCAACACAACATAAAAAATAAAATCAGCTGACACATAAAACGTACGGAAAATTAAAACCGTCACGTATTCGTTTAAGTACCTATTTCTATTTATTTTAATACAAGCTAACGTATCATCTGACACGTCTCCGAACCGTATTCGCTCAAGTACCCAGGCAGAAAAATACAAACGGGAGAGCGCTGGCAAAGTACCTTTTATGGTCGCTTGTGTGCTGGGAAAGCACCACAGTTTAGTACTCTCCCAGCGTCCAAAATGATAACCACGGTAAACGGTATGCCGTTGCTATTTTAAAGCGCTTTGAAAGCGCTTTTAAAACAAAAAATATGGTACTATGATAGCACTTTTAGAACAAAAAAATGGGACGTATCTAAATTGTATACATAAGTCCATAAGACATAACTTTTTTTGGTGTTTATTTGAATAAAGAAATTTATTAAATTAGGATAAAAAAAATTATTGACTCATTTATAAGGATAAAAAAATTTTGAACAAACTTTGAACAATTTTCTAAGTCCCGGAAAAAAATTGTTTGCAGTTTTCTTTGCGTTTTGGAATAAAAATTTATTAAAATGCTTTTAGGAAAAAATTTGGAAAATTCCCGAAAAAAAGTGGTGTATTGAACCGAAACGGGTATGTCCCGGAAAAAAATTGTTTGCAGTTTTCTTTGCGTTTTGGAATAAAAATTTATTAAAATGCTTTTAGGAAAAAATTTGGAAAATTCCCGAAAAAAAGTGGTGTATTGAACCGAAACGGGTATGTATCCGGAGTTTAAGGGTGATGTATCCGGAGTTTAAGGGTGATGTATCCGGAGTTTAAGACACTTCCTCACGAAAGAAACAGGTGTTTTTATATAAAAGGTGTCAAGTTTGTAATATGTAGGTCATTGTGTTTAAGTGACATATCACGAGAACTATCAAGGACCGGCCACTTATCCTGCAGGGAAATAAAAAATATTCCAATTGTTATGAAAATTAATACATTTTAATAAAAAGTTTATACTTTGAACGGATTTAAATAGAAAAACATTGGCAAAGCGCTTAGAAAGCACTTTTTCGAATTCATACTACCTTCTACACAAAAAATAAAGTGCTTTGCCGAGACTTTTTCTTTGGAACGGTTGGCAGTTTCTGCCTGGGTAATTATGTCTTTAGTGGAGATGTCGACAGCTTTCGGAAGATGCCACCCTTCCATCATCAGCACTTCTTCGATTGCCACACACTTAATGTGTGTCAGATTAAAATTAGCCATTTAAGGGTCATTCAACATAAAAGTAATTCCTATATTCAATTTGTTAAAAAATTTCATTTTAATGGATAATTTTAATCTAACACACATTAAGTGTGTGGCAATCGAAGGAGTGCTGATGAGTGCTTAGAGTGTTAAAAACACGAAGCGTATGATGAATAGTATTATTTAAGCTTAGAAATTAAAGAATTTTCCCTTTTAATATCATATCTAGAGATTTTTTTTTGTAATCAAAAATATTTTTTCCATCTGCAAAATGTTTCTGAATAAAAGAAATTTAGGTTCTAAAATATTTTTTGTAAAGAAAAATGCTAAGTATTTAAAAATTTTTTGTATAGAAATAGTATTAACAGATTTAAAATATTTTTACAGCTGGCCATCTTAATTACACAAAAAAAAATATATATTATTGATGTACGATTGATTAGCAAAATGTACAATGGCAAAAAAATAACTACAAAGGTCATTTTAAATAAAATATAGATACACTTTTAGAAAAAAAATCACAAACTGCATACACTTGCAAACATTTAATAATCATACAATAAAATAACAACAATATTGTAAATAAAAAAAAAAATGGCAAAAAACACTCCAATTTAGCCTTTGATCTTTTGAAATTTACCATAAAAAAAAAATAAAACTTTAAATCTTTAAATATGTTGTCGATGGCAAAAAAAAAAAAACGCCAAAAATATATTGAATTCATTTTTTTGACAAATGTGTTGAAAGTTACGAATTTGATTGTATTGTAAGCGGTTCTTTTGATTGTTTGCACCTACTTTTTATTTTTTTATTTTTTTTGGCTAATGTTTAACACAAAGAGGTTAAAGGGTTAGACAAAACGAATATGCAGATAACACTGTGCTACAAATGACCAAAAATAAAATATGCAGGAGTTCTCATATGAAAATTCGGGTTGGTTGGAGTCCATAGAGTACTGATATACTCATAGTTTTTCTGGATCACTTCGTTAAGTATGTTTTTTATTGGCAAATGTGTTGAAAAACGGCAATTCTTAAATTACAACTTTAAAAAATTATTACTTTGTTAGTTTACAACCGATTTTCGATTTTATGGATTTCTATGAAAGGTATAAGTCTTACCTTTTAAACAAAACAAAAATATTAAAAATCGATCAAGAATTGGCTGAGCTACGATCGTTTAAGTTTAAAAAAATCCAATTTTTTGAAAAATTTGTCAGGTTCTTTATACTCTAAGTTGAAAGTGCATCATTAAACAATTTTTGTTTTATTTTTGTATAAAAGTATAGTAAAGTAGCTTTCCAAAACACCAAAAAATATAACAATCGGTTAAAAAATGAATGAGTTATGCTAAGTTTTATGATAGGACATTTTTAATTTTTTTCAGAAATGCTTGTAATTCAGGTATTATTCATAAATCTTATTGCTAGTAGTAATTTTATGTGCCTATGCAAATAAACAAGAGATAGTAACATAATTAGATTTGTGCGTGATTGACACATGATCACAAGTGAGCGTGATTGAAAATCAATTTTACTCACGTCGTTCTGAGTGAGTGGAATAAAAAAAATGGGCGTGTCAGTTGCTTCTAAATACCATTTATAATTTTTTGGTTTTGTTTGAAAAATATGAGTGTTACTTCTTAAAAACAAAAATATTGAGAATAGATTGAAAATAGGCTCGTTTAAGTAAAAAATCTTTTTTGAAAAGTAATACCTGCAACATTTTTATGACAGAAAAAGTTGTACGTTCGCAAACATTTTTGAAACGAAATTGGTAAAATTGTAGGATCATTTGATGGAAATTTTACCTATTTATAAATAAACGTATGAGGCATTCCACACCAAATATCCAGCAAAAAAAACATGTTTACCGTAAATTTCTGAACAGGTTGTATGAATAGCCCTATATGGAGCTAAGAAAATTGCGTTTTTGGTTTTAAAATTTTTCAAAAACTTGACTTAGGAGGTCAAATATTGGAAAAATGGTCAAATTTGTGTTGAGTTACCTTGTTTAAATATTTATTAAATTAAAACGGAATGCACCACAATCTCAAATTTTATTTTGGAAAATTTTCAGAATTAGTTCTGAAATTTTTGCATTTTTAAAAAAAGTCAATTAATCAAAAACCCGTCCACTTTTTTTAAGCTTAGATGTTTGTCTATCCACACAAATAAATTCAGACATATGTATGTTTTTTTGAGAAAATCGCATTTGAATATTAATTTTCATAACAATTTTGTAATTTGCTGGTATTTTCTTGTTTCAACGTAGCGAATGACTATTAAATATTTGCATTAGTCATACGCTACGTTGAACCAAGCAAATTACCAAATTGTCATGAAATTCAAAATTCAAATGCGATTTCTCGAAAATAACGAAAAAAACACATTACAATTTTTTTGTGTGGATAGACAAACTAGAGATGGGAACATGAGCAGATAAGAGCGTGAGTGTGACTGAATTCAATTTTACTCACGTGATTGTGAGTGAGTGTGAGAAAGGTTATTGCGTGAAAGAGTGAGCGTGAGTTGATTTTTTTTGCGTGAGTTTGCGTGATTTATTTTCTCTTCATATTTCCTTTCATTCCAAAAAAAGCAACAAAAAAAATGTTAAATTTTGCTTAACTTCAGATTTCGTCCCGAAAAAATCAAAACAAATGTAAAATTTTAGATTTTGCTGAAAATTTTGAAAGATTTTTGAAATAATTTTTAGTATAAATAAGAATATCGTGAGTGTGAGTCAACGTTAGCGTGAGTGACTCTTGCATCGGCGTACGTGAGTGTGAGTTGTATTAAATTTACACACGTGATTGTGAGTGAGTGTTAGAAGAAAAATTATGCTCGTGATTGAGTGAAAGTTAAAATTCACTCACGTGACCATCTCTTAGACAAACATCTAATCTTAAAAAAAAAAAATTAAAAAAAACTAATGTGGCCGGATTTTGTATAAATTGACTTTTTTAAAAAATGGAAAATTTCAGAAAGGGTTCTGATTTTTTTTTATTTCACTCACACTTTTTTATTCCACTGACACTCACTCACAACGACGTGAGTAAAATTGATTTTCAATCACGCTCATTTGTGATCATGTGTCAATCACGCACAAATCTAATTATGTTTCCATCTCTTGTTTATATGCATAGGCACATAAAATTACTACTAGCAATAAGATTTATGAATAATACCTGAATTACAAGCATTTCTGAAAAAAATTAAAAATGTCCTATCACAAAACTTAGCATAACTCATTCATTTTTTAACCGATTGTTATGTTTTTTGGTGTTTTGGAAAGCTACTTTACTATACTTTTATACAAAAATAAAACAAAAATTGTTTAATGATGCACTTTCAACTTAGAGTATAAAGAACATGACAAATTTTTCAAAAAATTGGATTTTTTTTAACTTAAACGATCGTACCTCAGCCAATTCTTGATCGATTTTTAATATTTTTGTTTTGTTTAAAAGGTCAGACTTATACCTTTCAAAAAAATCCATAAAATTGAAAATCGGTTGCAAACTAACAAAGAAATAATTTTTTAAAGTTGTAATTTAAGAATTGCCGTTTTTCAACACATTTGCCAATAAAAAACTTACTTAACGAAGTGATCCAGAAAAACTATGAGTATATCAGTACTCTATGGACTCCAACCAACCCGAATTTTTATATGAGAACCCCTGCATATTTTTGGTGTAGCACAGTGTAATCAGTAATTTGTTGTTAATGTTTTTATTATAAAATATTACATACATGTTAATAATTGGGGGGTGTATAATGAAAAATTGCACAGTAGATTTATTTAATGAATTCAAGAAATGTTAATTATTAAGTAAATATAATATTTTCAAGTCAATTTCTATCTAAAGTGAGAGGTTAACCCTTAATCGGTTAACAGATAAAGTTCATTTAAATATTTAAGAAAAAAGTTGAAATTGCTTAATTTTTAATCAAAAAACAAATTTGTTTGCTTGCAAGATAAATCTGTTGATCGAACGATGATTTTTTTAGAAAAAACCGAAAAGTTTCAAAATTTAGGTTGAAAGGAAATCAAAGTCAAGCTCCTCGTTTTCGAGTTAAGATCGATGAAATGTGAAATAATGATTAAAGACAACAATTATTCCTCGGAAAAATGCAATAATAACGCAAATTCACATTTTACAATTGAAATGTTTTTTTTTAAATTTCACTTTTTAATTTCGAGATAACACAGTCTTTATTTATCCGTCTGTCTGTCAGTCTGTCTGTGGAAAGCAATGTGTAATTCAATCCAAAAGGGCTGTATATTTGGTGAAATCGTCTGTCGGTCCATCTGTAAAAATCACACTGAAATTTGGCGCAAATATATCTTGTGTTCATAGGCTGATAAGGCTCTTAAATAACAAAGGTTGACAAAAGTTGAACTTTTTTAATTTGCCTGAATTTTGACAACTGATTTATATGGAGTTTGGTGTGCTGATTCCGAATCTGTTTTCCAATTTGTTCAATCAGCTCTCGTTCGCGAGCAAATAGCTGGTAAAGAGTCAAAAAGTGCATTTTTTACCAACTTTGAAAGGCTACAATTGCTAACAATAATTTTAGATCCACAGTTTTAAACACAAACTTAACTAAGTATATTGGATGGGAGGATTCCAAACTGGTATTAACTTTTTCTGACACTTTAGTTTTCGAGTTATAACGCAAGCAAATTTCAAAAAATCGTTCAGCCAAACCACTCATCAAACCACTCGTCCGATATACTTCATATTTACATCATGCGTAAATTTGTTATCGGGAATTGTTCTTGGTACGGTCAAAATGAGTTCCCAAACTATTTGCAAATGTCTGAAGTTGCTTAGCAAATGCTAATAAAATGTTATAATTTTTAAATTACATGATAAAAATATGTTATTTTATGTGCTTCATAACTCGAAAACTTAAGCCTGCACGATAAAACTAACAATAAGAGCATTTTTGAATTCTGAATGCATTTTTTATTCCAAATCGTGTCTCCAAACTCTGTCAACGTGATAAACGTGCTCAGATTTAAAAAAGGCATGAATGCAAATTTTTTAAATTTTATTTTAGCGATATCTCATAAACTAAAGATGACTGAAAAAAAGGAAGAGCATTTTTGGAATCAGCATATCCAAAACACCTTAAATCGTCATTCACTTTTTGGATGCAAGACCAGTGTTGGTAAATTTGGACTCACAAATATTCCAAAAAAAAACCTATTTTAAAAATTTCCTTTGGCTATATCTTAAAAATTAGAGCTGACCCAAAAAAACGTTAGCCAGATTCGAAATCAGCGTACCCCAATTACCCAATATTAGCTATCAGAACCCGGGCAAGAAAAAGTGTTGCCTTGTGTAATAAATAATACTAGCAGGAAAAAAATACGGGTCAGCTTAATTTTGATAGAGATTATTATATATGATTTTGGCGGTCGTACGTATATGGGGCAAAACGCGTCAACGGTCCACACCAAAACACAAATATTTTCCGATTTAAGTATAATTTTGGCAAAATAGTATGTTATGTTATACAATTTTTTGATGAAATATGGACAGAGTTACAGGGTTGGAAAGTTTTGATGTTTTTAAATAGAACATATTTTGGTGAATATTAATTAACATTTTGATGAAACAAAAATTATAATTTAAAAAACGATTTTTAAAGTATTTTTGACGGCCTTTAAAATGGCATTTGTGGTTTTTTTGAAAAAAATAAATTTGACCTAAATAAAATAATTATCTTATAAGGGTCGCACTTTTAGATTTTTTTCATTAAGTCAATTAGAAAGCTTGACATTTTTTTAAATTTCGGTTTTAAAAAAAAAATGGTATGTATGATACTTTATGAGAAAACAATTTTTTAAGGAGTTCATAGCACTCAAACTGTACTTATTTCTTTATTTTTTATGCGTACACCGTTTGTTGTGTGTGTTTACATTGTAAACTTTACAACAAACACTTAATCTAAGCATTGATTTTTGTTATTGTTATAATATAAAGATTAAATCGATTTCAGTACAATTTGAGTGTTATATACTAAAAAATTGATTTCTCATAAAGTATCATACATACCATTTTCAAAAAAAACCGAAATTAAAAAAAATGTCAAGCTTTCTAATGGGCTTAGTAAAAAAAATTTAAAAGTGCGAGATAATTACAATTTAATATTTTGACCTTGAATTTTAAGGTCAAATTTATTTTTTAAAAAAAAAAAACACAAATGCCATTTCAAAGTCCGTCAAAAATACTTTAAAATTCGTTTTTTAGATTATAATTTCTGTTTCATCAAAATGTTAATTAAAATTTACCAAAATATGATCTTTTCCACAACATCAAAACTTCCCAACCCTGTAACTCTGCCAATATTTCATCAACAAATTTTATATTTGTAATTTACATTACCTATCATTAACCTAATATTTTGCCAAAATTATACTTGAATCGGACAACATTTGTTTTTTGGAGTGGACCGTTGACGCGTTTTGCCCCATATGCATCTCCATATAAACTACCCCAAAGATTATAAATTTTTGACAATAACGGATTTAACGAAGCCGAATTTGGACATGACCGATACTCCATTGCATAGTGGTAAATTCCGGCCAAAACCGTATAACTTCTTTAATTTTTTATGTAAAATTATAAAATTTTGTATATAGGAAAAATAAAATTTTCGAGAAATTTTTTTTCCGCGAATTTTTTTTCCGCGAAAATTTTTTTTTTCTCGCGAAAAAAATTTTTTTAAGGTCTTTCAAGATGTTGTGTCTTAATCGTCAACATTTAATCCTTCTTCTTTTTTATGTGTTTTCCACAGCTCAAAAAGCTCTTTATTTGATATAATTAACCCAACTTTAAAAGGCTCTAACTTAAAGACTTTGTTAAACTTGGTTCTGATGTTAATTAGTACTTACTTGGGAACCCTTATACTAATTTATGGTATAGCGACTTAAGAGCAATTTTGAGCAAAAAGTATTTTTTTTTTGGCTTTCCAAGGTTTGTATTTTTTATATATATTTTTAGATTTATTTTCACCACCACTGTTCAAATTGATCCACGCACTGGAAAATACCGAAGTGCATATGAATTGTAAAAATAATGCAAAATTTTCAAAATATATCAATTTCAAGGATTTTTTTTTTTTAAGTTTATAGCCTACTTTGATTTCAAAGTTGAAAATCACAACTTTTTAATTAAAAAATAATAAATACAAATACACAACTTCGCTTCGTTATAAAACCTAAACTAGTCAAGGGATTGGCACAAATTTTTTTAATCGCATCTTTTGAAGTGTTATTTGGCATCAATTTGAAAAAAAAAAAAAAAAAAAAATTAAAATCTTCCCATATACAAGTTTCTGGACAATCGGTGTCCTATGAAAGACCTTCCTCGTAAGACAAATTTTCTTCTTCAATCAAAAATACAAACAACAAACTAAAAATACACTTGGCTTACGCCGAAAAAATATAATAAATTGAAATACTGACAAAAATATCGCTCTTGTGAGCATTTCACTTTAAGTATGCGTTACTGTAGTGTGAAGAACAAAAAATTCTCCGCAATGATAAAGTTTGCATAAAATAAAGAAAATGATTGAAATTGTTGTTGGTCTCTAGATTAAATGCATTGCTAGAGTAAGAAAAAAACTTTTCTGCATGCATCACACACATACCTACTGTGAGTTAAACAATCTACGTTTCGTCACTGATGTTTGCATACCGACAATAGCCTAAGCAGTTACGCGTCGGTGTTACAAACCACGTTCGAATCTCATGGCCAGCTAGTCTGATGATAAAAAATAAAATTTACTAGGATATATCAAATAATCAATTTAATGTAATTGCCTACACTCAAAAAAATACGTTAGTAGATTTACTAATTTTTTTTTGCTAATGCTAGTTAGCTAACTTTTAGCAAATTATTAGTTGAGATTAGCATGTTAGCAAAAAATTCTTGTAAACTTCATTTAGCACATTAGCAATTTTAAACAAACTTTGAACTAATTTCTTTTGCTAAGATTTGAAATTGAGTTGACAATTTTACAAGATTTTTTGCTAATATTAGCAAAAATAAATGGTAAATTTTTTTTTATTTTCAGAAAACTTAAAATGGCGCTATCTCGGAAACTAAGACAGATAGAGCAAAATGGAGGCCATTTTTGGTTCTCGGGCCGGTCCTCTTCACATGTGTGGACCCTAATGGGTCCTAACTTTGGATCCAAAAAAGTTAGCATTCCCGAAAATTTTGAAATGCTCATATCTCGGTAAATATTGCCGACACATCAAAAAGTCCAAAAGCATTTTTGAGCTCTCAACACGTAGAACAAGACCGCAAAATAATCAAAAGCTCTCCGAGTAATATTTTTGAAGTTATCGAGTTTTGTAATTCTCAAGACCCCGGTGGTTCCCTAAAATCACGTATCTCAAAAACTAAGCTAGGTAGAGCGAAACGGACACAAATTTTGGATCAAAAACTATGACGATTTTTAAAGAACCAAACTAGGTCTAGGCCCATCGGGGTCTGGACCTATCGGGTCCGAACCTTGTGGGGTCCTCAAATGTGTATGAACTTACACTCAAAAAAAAAAGTTTGTAAATTTACAAGTAAAAGGTCTTGTAATTCTATTTTACTAATATTTTTGTTTTTTTACAAAAATTCTTGTATTTTTAATAAAACGAAAACTACAGTTTGCTTTGTAATTTTACTATTACATGTTGGTAAATTTATTTTACAAATTTTCTAGGTAAATTTACAATAAAATTAATTATTTTACAAATTGAAAAAATATTACAAGGTGTTTAGTTTTTTTACACAAGAAAACTGTAATTGTACAACAACATTTTATGGTATGGTATTGAGTCTTTCTACCAACATAATGTTTTATTACAAACAATCTTTTTTTAAAGATGTTTTAAATAGTTTACAAGGTTTTTAGTTTTTTGACACAAAAAAATGTATTTAAACAAAAAATTTGTATTGAAAAGTACAAAAATCCAAGGTAATTTTACAAAACTTATTTATTACGAGAGTTTATATTGTTTAAAAAAAATGTAATTATGCAACAATAGGAAAAAGTTTTCTAAGTCCAGATTTTTTTTTGCGCTTTGGAGTAAAAAATTTTGTTAAAAATCTTTTTTTATAAATAAAAAATTTCATGAAAAAAAAAATTTTGAAAATTTTTTAAGTTCCAGATACAAACATTTTTCGACTAGTTGTAAGATTTAGCAAAAAAATTTTATTTTTACACAATTTTTTGGCAATTTGCGTTAAGTAAAATACCACAATTTGTATGTGTTTCTACTATATAATTGTTCTAGGTTTTTTTTTTTTGGTATTTTTACCATTTTTTGGTAATTTTACCATATATTTTTGGTAATTTTTTTTTTATATTTGTCACCTAAAATGTCAATAAAAAGGTGCCAATTATGAAAAATTAAGTTTTTCTTATTTTAACAGGTATTTAAACATCCAATCTACAATATCCAAAAAAAAAATTTCCAAATTTTTAAAAATACTTGTGAAAATAATCAAAAATTCAAAAAAAAAATGTTATTTTTTTGACTAATTTTTCCTGAAAATATAAGAAATTTCTTGTGTAGCCTCCTTCGCAATTCTCATATCGTCGAACTATATTCAATAAATGCCAACTCGAAAAAGCTTACTGTTCAGGAGAGCTAAAAAACTAGTTATTTCGCGTATTATTGCAAAAATAAACAATGTACCTTCCACAAGATGGTTTAAATATTCTAAACAATTTTTACCTATGCAAAAATTTTTATATTTTGCACTTGTTTGCATATTTTTCAGAGATGGCATTTATTACTATATCAAAAAACAAATATTTTTTTAGAGTTGGCATATTTTGTCGGAAAATAAAAATACATTTTTTTTGGAAATTTTTTTTTAATTTTTTTTTTTTTTGGTTTTTGTTATCTTTAGTACGGTAATTCCAAAAACTGAACAAAAAATTACAAATCTTTGCATATTTTTAAAAGTTACTAGCTCCGAAAGCCTTTTAATCTCAGGGTGGTCAACTTTGGCACTCTGTAACTCACGATGTATTGCAATAGGGTCACTCCAAACCAGCTATTTTGAAAGCTTATATCATTGATTTTATTTGCCCCATTCATAATATTTCAATCTGATAAATAGTTTGAAAGTTACATAAATATAAGCAATTTTTTTTTTTGCAAACACTATTTACCGATATTTTTAAAATGGCAATATCTCGAGAACCAGTCATTAGATATCAAAATCTTTACAAGATTCGTGTTTAGCATGACAAATGCAATAAGATATGTGGTCTAATTTTTTTAAAAAAATTTTTTGAAAAATTTTTGGAAATTTACAATGGGAGTTGGCATTTATTTCCACCAAAAAAATATGTACTTTGAGTTAGCAGAATAACAAAAATGGTTGTAAAACGACAACAAATTATTTTTTTGCTCTGAAATTTTTATGGCAGATAGGTATTACATAGGGGAGCTATTTGCCATCGGAAAATCATTTCCGTCAAATTTGAGTTGGCATATTTTGAATATAGGTTCACGATATGTTCTACTTAAGAAAAGCGAAATATCGAAAAAAAATAAAAAAGTGCAGTGTTATACATTAAAAAGTTTGTTAAGAGTGTTCAAGTGAAAAAAAAATCATTTCTTGTTTTTGAAGTGCTACTCCAGCTGCCGAAGAAGGAAAAATTGAAAAACCAATGGAAAAATCCCTTAAATTTACAAAAAAAAATATGTGAATAAACCAAATTTTTTGTAAATTTACAAAACAAATATGAAAATTTAAAAAACAAAATTGTATACCTACAGAAAAAAGTGGTAAATTTACAAAAATGAATTAGAAAATACAAGAAAAATATTGTAAATTTACAAATTATTTGCTTAAACTACTGGTTTTACGGCAAAAAAATCGGAAAAATGGCATATTTACAATAAAAATTGTAAATTTACCACTTTTTATTGTAAATGTACAAGTTTTTTGCCACAAAAAACAGTAGTTTAACCAAACAATTTTTAAGTTTACAATTTTATTTTTTGATTTTCTACTTTATTTTGTAAATTTACAACTTTTTTTTGTAAGTCTACAATTTATTTTGTAAATTTTAATATTTCTGTTTGCAATTTTACAATTTTTATTGTAAATATACGAATTTTTTAAAATTTTTTTGTGGTAAAAACAGTAGTTTAACCAAATAATTTGTTAATCTACAATTTATTTTTTCATTTTCTACCTTTTCGTTGTAAAATAACAACCTTTTTCTGTAAGTTTACAATTTTGTTTTGTAAATTTACCAATTTTTTTGTAAATTTACAAAAAAAAATTCACCTCGAAGTTAATATTTTACAAAAAAAATTGTAAATTTACATTTTCTTTTGTTAAATCAATTTACAAATTATCCCCGTAACATTACGGGGATTCTTGCTAGTACATATTTTACAAAACCTGCCCCGTAAAATCACGGGGATTTTATGTTATCTTACAAACTTTTTTTTTTGAGTGTAGTTGAAATAAAAAAAATGTCAGTTAACTAATTTTTGGCAAAACATTTTTGCTAACTTTACCAAAAAAATTGTGGGTTCAAAATCAGCAAATTTTCTTGTAGGTTTACAAGCTTTTTTGCTAACATTACAGTTTTTTTTTTTTTTGAGTGTACTGAAGACGTAGATGTGGCTATAGAAACCAGGGTCTACGTTAAATCCACATTTAATTTAATCTTTAGAAGACACAATTTTCTTCTTCAATCAAAAACACAAACAACAAATTAAATTACACTTGGCTTGCGCCGAAAAATATAATAAATTCTGAGAGAAAAATTTTCAGATGCTGAGATATTTTCTGGCTGAAAAATTTTCAGATTGGACTGGTTTTTGGGTCAATATATATGACCCAAAAACCAGTGATGGGATCTACATTGGACCGTATCGATTTTTACTATTTTTTTAACTGAAAGGGGTCCAAACAATTTCTACTGGGAGTCAAAATGACTCCATAAAATTTTAGTCAAAACCAAAAATATCCTTTTGCTCCAGCAGATCTATTCGTGCTTAACGTTAGCAGTCTAACTCTTATTAACGGTTATGACAAAGCAAGTCGTTAGAGGATAAAGAAATGGCCCATACATTTTTATTAACTTTCTTTTAAAAAAAATATTTTTTAAGTGAAAAATGATATATAAAATTGTTTCACTTTAAGATCAATAAATTAAACGCTTAAAGCCACACAAAATAAAATAAAAACCTTGTGTGCAATTAACATCGTTATCATCACTCATGTCCCTTCCCAGTCACTTCTTCTACACATATGCATATTTAAATTCATTTCGTGTATAGAAAAATGACCACAGCCTACACCAACAAACAGTACAAATTAAACAATGGAAAAACAATAGTAATATATTTAGAGAAAGGAATAAAAAAAAACATACCATTTTAGTGTTTCCTTCCGGTGGTTTCCTTTGAATGTCCTTCCTGTAAAATAGAAAAGAGAGACTGTAAAGAACAAAAAAAAACGAAAAACAATACATATAGCAAATTACTTTTATGTGGTAAATGAAAAATATAACAAAATTACAAAATATTGGCAAAGGAGTAACACCACAAATAATGTACAACAATACAAAAAGGCAGCAATAGCCAGCAACATCTAAAAGGAATAGAGACAAAAAACCACCAACTACATACATACAAATTAAGGAATGCTGATGACGATGGGTTGATACCCCATCTAGATATTGTTGGTGGTATTTGCTGTTGTTGCAGTTTATATGTATGTTTGATACTAATGCAGGATCAATAGACACCTATGGCGTTAGTCACAACAGAATAACACAGCAGTTTCTAACTGCAACAACACAATAGCAGAAACAAACAGTGTATGTGTTAAAAATAGCAACAACATATAAACAAACGAAATACAAACGTTGGTGTCTAATAAAGAACAACCCACACATTCAGAAAATACACAGAGCAACATTTGTAATTGTACACGTATTATGTTTGCGGGGTATGTGTATCTGTGTTTGTATTTTTTTAAATAGTTAAATAGTGAATTTTACAAAAACGGATGTGGCCCCCGAGGGTTACAAATGTTTGTTGCATACAACAAGGCGCATAGATGCAACTAGAAATATTTTGTGCTGTGTATGCATACCACAGGCCCGTGGTGGTAGAAACAATGATAGTAAATCTATGTATTAAAAAGAGTTGCCAGACTGATTGACTAACAAGGGAAGTCTCCCTGGTGTCACCCTCCGATCTTCATGAAATTTGGATATGTTGTTAAGAACGAAAATTAATTCGACACTTTTTTTTTAGCGGCCCAAACTCATTGTTAGGGGGGGTCGGTTTGTATGGGGGAAATTGATCTTTTTCAGTTTTTTACGATTTACGCCTATTTAAACAAAATTAATATAGGTGTCAAACTAAAGGTATTAAAAATACCTATCTCGTGGTGCTAACAACGGGCCAAAGAAGTTAATATTTTTCGACTTATTAACAAAAATGCCTAAAATTTTGGTATTTTACACAATATGCATGTTTGGACAAGTTCTTAGCACACGTAGATAGGTTTTCCAAAGACCTTTCATTTGGTGTGTAACATGACTAGGTTTCTTTCCATAATATAGGAGAAAAACAAAAAAAACTGAAAAATGTCCTTGTCTTCCCCCCTCCTTTTTACCACCTAAATATGAAAAAAAAAAAAATACGTTTCCCTTTATTTTTTCTGCTCTACAAAATAAAACCAATTACATAGAGACCCGCGGGTGACACTAGGGAGACTTCCCTGTAAGTGATAAACTGACGCACACTTATTTTCAGCCCTCTAAGGGTCAAAATTTCCACCAAAATCTCCCAGTCGCAACACTTTGCACCTTAAAAACTTAATATCGTTGGTTCTATTATAGCTAGAAAGTCCATTTTTGATTTGTATTAAAGCTCATAACGTGCTCTACAACCCCCACCATTACCAAAAAATTTTCGAAAAAAATAAGGGTTAACTCCCTTATGTTAAGGTCGTGATATAGGGAGGAGAAAGTGGGGAGGATAGTAATTCCCAATTTTTTTTTTACTAGATAATCTTATAGAGAAAGTCCTAAAGATTACATTCCAAAATTTTTATATTGGGACAACAATGTGATCGCTCAAAATCAAAATTTTTCATAATTTCCCCCAAAATCTCCAAATCGAACACTCTTGAACCTTAAAAATTTAATATCATAAATGCTTTTGTAGCTACAGAGCCCATTTTTTGTTTGTTTTAAAGCTTATAATACGCTCTACAAGACCTACCACAACCAAAAAAGTGTCCAAAAAAAGGAAGGGGTGCCCCCCTTATTAAAAGGTCCTGGAAAAGGGTGGAGGAAATGGGGGGAAAGTATCCCCCGTTTTTATTTTTACTTGGTATTCTCAAGTCCTAATGATCATATCCTACAATTTTTATGTTGGGACAACAATGGGATCGACCAAAATCAAAATTTTTAAAAATTTTCCCCAAAATCATCAAATCGCGACACTCTTGCCCCTCCCATTGTTGTGATAAAAATTTAAGGATATGCTCTATAGAACTTACTCTTTAAAAAAACCAAGTTAAAAAAAAAATGGGGGGCTACTATCCCCAACCCCTAACTACAATCTTTTAATACAAGAGGCACCCCTCATTTTTTTGTGATAGTTATATATTAGGGCATATTAAAAGCTTTAAAACAAGTCAAAAATGGACTCTATAGCTAAAATACAGCAAACTATATAAAATTTGTAATGTGCAAGAGTGTCGCGATTTGGAGATTTTGGGGGAAATTGTGAAAAAAATTTTAGATTGGTCGATCCCATTGTTGTCCCAACATAAAAATTTTAGGATATGTTCATTAGGACTTGCACTTTTAGAATACCAAGTAAAAAAAATGGGGGGATACTTTCCCCCCATTTCCTCCACCCATTACTACGACCTTTAAATAAGGGGGCACCCCTTCCTTTTTTTGGAACATTTTTTAGTTATGGTACGTCTTGTAGACTTTAATTTGGGAATTTTTCTTTAGGAAAAATTTGAGAATTTTCTATAGGAATAATTGGCAAATTTTTCTTTGAAATTTATCTATAGGAAAAATCTAAAAGTTTTCTATAGGGAAAATCTGATAAAGTTTCTTTCGAAACAATCTGAGAAGATGATGGATAAAAAGAAAAGAGAAAAAGGAAAGGAAATAATGTTATAATTCTGTCTAGGAAAATTGTTTAAAATCTCAAAATTTTTCTATAGAAAAAATGTTTTTGAATCTTAGAATTTTTTTTATAAGAAAAAATTCTCGGTATCTTTAATAAATTTATATATGTATAGGAAAACTAAGAAAATTTTCTTCAGGGAATATTTGCTCTACGCTCTCTAAGGTGATGGAGACCATGATTAAATATCACTTGGTTAACTATCTGGAGTCCAACTCACTTTTGTGCGATCGGCAGTATGGCTTTCGTAGAAGTCGTTCTACGGGAGACCTGTTAGCGTTTCTTTCGGAACGTTGGAGTCGTTCCATCCACCAATTTGGTGAGAGCAAAGTGGTTGCTCTGGATATTTCCAAAGCATTCGATCGTGTGTGGCACGGTGCCCTCGTTTCAAAGCTTATTGCTTTTGGTGTCGGTAGAGAATTTTCTAGATTTATATCGAGCTTTCTCTGTAACCGCACTATACGTGTTGTTATAGATGGGGTTTCATCAGATGAATTCCATCTTAATTCGGGGGTACCGCAAGGTTCCGTTCTTTCTCCCACACTTTTTCTTATTTTTCTAAATGACCTTCTAAGTCAAACTTCCAATCCTATCTATTCTTTCGCAGATGACAGCAACATTTGTCATTCATTTTCCTTTAATCATAGACCAAACCTTACTGAGGTTGAAGCTATGAGGCAGAACATGAATGACACACTCAGTCACGACCTTTCAACGATCACTGAGTGGGGTCTTGCTAATAGGGCCGATTTCAATGCTCGTAAGACCCAGTGTTGTATGTTGACCCACAGACGGTCTGTGGAATCAACGTCATCTGTATACATGGGGGGTATAGCTATCGAGGAATCAGACACTCTTGATGTTCTAGGCATGAAAATTCAATGTGATGTTCGAAAGAAGCATTCAAGTGCCTTGGTTTTTTAAAACGGTGCAAGAATTACTTCACTACGTCTGATCTCCTTACTATCTATACCTCCTATATCCGACCGAAAATGGAATACAACTCCCATATCTGGGCAGGAGCTTCAAGGTCTATCTTGGAGCTTCTGGACCGGGTGCAAAGGAGTGCGTTGAAGCTCATCAATGACAGTAGGGTATCCAGCTCTATTGACTCATTGAAGCATCGTCGGAATGTGGGTTGTGTGTCATTGTTCTATCGATATTACCACGGTAAGTGTTCAGCTGAGATAGGCGAACTCTTCCCGGAGACGCGGGTGCATGCTCGTAGTACTCGTATATCCAGTAGATCACATCCATTCGTAGTCGAATGTCCAATGTATCGCACAACGCATTACAGAGAAAATTCGTTTCTCAGTCGAACCAGCCGTATGTGGAATAAACTTCCTGCAGTTGTCTTCCAGTCAGCTACGACCTAGAAAAATTCAAATTAAACGTCCACAAACACTACTCACTCTTTCCTCCTCCTTATAACCTATTTTCCTAATACCAACACAATGCATTGCATTAGTCGGGGGCATCCCCTGAGTGTTGGCTCAAAGTAAAAAAAAAAAAAAGGCAAAATCCGACGAGGGGAAAAAAGTTCCCGCTTGAAGAAATAAACCAACCTCTGATAAAATACACTTGCTTACAGTTTTTTTTTGTATTTTTGTTAAATAAATAAAGCATTAGGTATATTTATCGCTATGGGATGGTGTTATCAACGTCCCCCACTGACCCTATCACCACCTCCCCCCCCCCCAAAAAAAAACGCCCCTCATATTTTTATTTTTTTTATTTTTTTATATATTGGAGGGTATAAAAGATTCGGCACAGCCGAATTCAACACTCTCACTTGTTCTATTTAAAAATGTTTCAGAAGACTTTTTTAGGAACAATGTCTCAGAATCTGAGATTTTTTCTATTTGATAGAATCTCACAATAAGACATTTTTAATGGGGAAAAAATTCTTAGAATCCTAGAAAAAATCCAGGAATCTAAGAAAATGTCTCAGATTCCTAGATTTTTTCTATTTGAAAAATGTCTCAGGTTAGGTTAGGTTAGGGGTGGCGGAGCTCAAAATTTTTAAATCCTCGCATAGACCTTCTGGTCAATAGCAATACCACATGTTCCTTCAGCGACGAGGATAAAACGCTTTAGTCCATGTTGCAAACAATTTAACGCGCATAAGGTCCATAACTGCGATTTCTTCCAGATTCTCGAGTTCGGCTTTGCCTAAAATTTATTTGCGATGACTGGCCAACGCGGGGAATTTACACAGGATATGTTCAACTGTTTCATCCGTACTCGGTTCATCACATCTTCTACAATTGGAATCAGAGATGAGTCCAATTGTTCTTGTGTGGAAGAATCTAAAACCTGTCTCAGAATCTAAAACCTTTTCTGTAGAAAAATATCTGAGACTCAGACTCTGGGACATTTTCTATAGGAAAAATATGACCTCCGGAAAAAGTATTCCTACAAAAATACTTTTAAAGGGGCAAAAAAATCAATTATTCGACTAACATATTATTGTAGAGGGCATCTCAATTAGCTATTTTGATATAAATGGTTTGTCATCTCTGTTATTAAATATATAGATTACACACAAAAAAAAACTACATATAAACATGTTTTATTGTTGCCATACATAGAATTAAACGTCAGGAACGGAACTCATTGTCTTATGTTTTGAATTTATGGTATTTTATTTGGCGTCCGGGACACATTGTTTTTATAAACAACATTCATCTATACTTATTGTTAGTACATAGATATTGTTATGTACTCTTATATATTTATTTATTATGGACGTATCCATGTGGATATTTCAAACTAACAAAACTTTAGGTGTATTAGGGTGGTTGATGGTTTTTTTGGAGTTTTATATTATTTACACAATATTCAGATGTTAATTCAAAAAATTATCAAGTGAAATTCTGAAATTATATTTTGAATTTAAAAAGTGTATTTGAAATTTTATTACTTATTTGATTTTAGAACTCAAAAATTGCATTTAAAAAACATCAATTTCAAAAAAATTATTAAAATTTAAAAGGGATTAATAGATACTGTGTAATAAAGTTTAATTCAAATTTATAAAGATCATTTGAAATTCCAATAAGATCTTGAAATTTAAAAATTATCAATTGCTTTTCTAAAATTTTGAAAATTTTAATTAAATTTTAAAGAATCAATTAAAAATCTTTATTCAATTAAAAATCTTTATTCAATAAAATTCAAGTCAAATTCTAAAGAAGGTTAATTAAAATTTGAAATTGAACTTCTTATTTGAAGCCGATCAGTAAAAGATATTTTAATTTTAAATACCTTCTTCCAATTTTAACGAGCGCAAAAATGATCAAATGATCTTATTGAGCTACAAAAATGCAGTTTATTGATCCGAGTTCGCATTAATGATGCATTCACCCTAATTTCTATGGAATGTAATCATATGTACTGTACCTAACTAAAGTACAATTCTCAGTTTGTGTGTGTGGTTTTGATTACACTGTCCAACAACAAAAGAAAGAAGTCGGTAAACAAGAACTGGATATTATTACACTGTACAACACGATTTTGCACCCATGATCGGGACCAAAAAATTCTGAAAATAGAGGTAAAAAAAAGATACCCGTGTCTCCCAGTTTTTCTAGATCAATTCGTTTTCGCGTTTTATTAGCAAATCAATATTTTGTATATATTCGAGTTTTAAATGTTGTTTTTTTATTTTTAGTACCAAAAGTAGTTTAAATCACTTGGGGAAGTGAGAATTACGCGCGCAAGAGTTAATCGTGATGGCTTAAATTAAGCTGAAATACTTGTAAATTGTATCAGATAAAATGTGCGAAACATGAGGAAAATCGGTCCATGGGTTTAAAAGTTATGAAGAAATTTCTCAAATTTGGACGATTTTTCACATGTTTTTATACCCTTTTTTTAAATGATAGATCGTTAAAAATACGGTAACTTTTAAAAGACAGTTTGGATGCTCCTCAAGTTTGACGTATATATTTGTTATTTCCCTGGTCAGGTTGGTATTGAATTTCGAGAAAATAGGTCCAGTGTTTCCGAAGTCATTATCAAAACCGAAAATTTCTAATAGAAATCATCTTGAATTCCCTCTTTCAAAAAAATGTAAATGCTCTGTAAAAAATATTGCTATGCCACAAAAATATTTTACAAAGTAATTTTATCGCTCGAAAAAAAAATACACTCATAAAAATTTTACACGCAAAAGAAAGTACACATAAAAAAAATTTTACACTCAAACATTTTTTGCCATCCAAATTGTCTATGATGGCAACAAAAATAAGATGTCTGCATTGCAAAAAGATGTTTAAAACTTTCCCAGAGTTGCCACAATTTTCTTTAGAATTGCCACTAACAAACAACCAGAATAGTTAAAAACGACTTGGCCGAATTCATGCATACCCTCCATTAGCCCCTTTTAAGTGATAGTAATTTTTCTAACGTGAAAACAAAATTATTTGGATTAAAAAACTCTTTTTTACAATTTTTGTAAAAAAAATTTTTGAGAATAATATATTTTTTTTTTAGTGTAAAATTTTTTTACGTGTAATTTTTTTTTAGATTGTAAACATTTTTTTAGCGATAAAATTACTTTGTAAAATATATTTGTGGCATACCAATATTTTAAAAGAGCATTTAGGGTTTTTTTGGACGAGGGAATTCAAAATGAAACTACGGTTTTGATCATAACTTCTGAAACACTGGATCGATTTTATCGAAATTCAATACCAACCTGGCCAGGTTAATAACAAATATTTATGCCAAACTTTAGGAGCATCCAAATTGTCTTTCAAAAGTTAAAGTATTTTGAACCCTATATCACTAAATAGAAGGTATAAAAACATAGAAAAAAACCTCTAAATTTGAGATATTTCTTCATAACTTTTAAACCCGTGTACCGATCTTCCTCATGTTTTGCACATTTTATCTGATACAATTTGAAAGTATTTAAGCTTAATTTAAGCCATCACGGTTAACTGTTGCGCGCGTAATTCTCACTTCCCCAAGTGATTAAAACTCGAATATATACAAAATATTGATTTGCTAATAAAACGCGAAAGCGAATTGATCTAGAAAAACTGGGAGACACATACCCGTTTTTTTTACCTCTATTTTCAGAATTTTTTGGTCCCGATCATGGGTGCAACCAAAAATTTAATTTTGTCGTACAGTGTTATACGTTTGAAACTATAGACCAAATATAGGAAAACTGAATTTACAGTTTCGCATTTCGTGATCCTGTTTTATCCTTTTAAAAGGACTTCAAAATTTTAGAGGTTTACATTTTGTAAAATATTTTTTAAATATTTGTACTTGTTTATTAAATTAATTTAAGTTGTTTTTATTCGACCTTTCTCTTTATAAATGAAAATGCTTTTATTTCGAGCTCGAGGCCAGCATTGAAAATAAATTTTATTTTTATTTGTTGCCGATATAATATGAAACTAGTAAGAAAAAAACCAGGATGTCTTAAATTTTTAGAAAAATTAAAATTTTTCCCATTTTATTATTTTGACATATTAGGTAAAAGGAGGTTAGTAATATCCCTTCAAAACGTTATCCTTCAATATTCATTTAAAATTTTTAACAAAATATTTTGATAAAGTTTTAAAAAGACATTATTTACATCCAATTTCCTTATATGGAAAAATAATTAAATTAGCCAAGATTCTTCTCTTTTATTTGCCATTAATAGTGACATTATAAGACAAGTACAAATATTTAAGAAATATTTTACCAAATGTATCCTTTGAAACTTTGAAGCCCTTTTAAAAGGAAACAGGATCACGGAGTGAAAAACTGTTAATGCAGTTTTACTGCATTTGACTTCTAGATTCAGACTTATGTCATCCGGTTTATTTTTAAAATTGGCTGTTGGACGGTGTTATATTGGTTTTTAACTGTACATACACTTATTTTGTTGTTTTGTTTTTGGTATTGCAATTACGTTTTACCACAAAAAAAATAGTAATACCAAAAACAATAAAAATAGTACAGTCGAGCTCGGATAGCTGAATCAAGTAGAAAAGTTAAATTTAAATTTGCCGAATCTATGAATACCCTCCACAATGCATTTTTTAAAGGATAGTAAATTTTTTAACATGAAAAAATTAACAATTTTGATTAAAAATATTTTATTTTGAGTAAAAAACTCTTTTTTGTCATTAAAAAAATAGTAGTACTAACAATAAGTTTTTTTTTTAGTGTAAAATTTTTTTTGAGTGTTAAATTTTTTTCGAGTGTAATTTTTAAGTTACCAATGCTTTTAAAACCAAACAAGTTTAAAAAGCATTGCTTTAAAACTAAACAAGTTTAAAAAGCATTGTTACACTTGAATAATGTTTTTTTTTACTGTAAAAATATTTCTGAGTTATTTCTGTATGTACTCAAAATATTGTAATTTTTGTAAAAAAAAATGAATTTTTTTTGAGTGTAAAATTTTTTTTGAGTGTTAAATTTTTTTCGAGTGTAATTTTTAAGTTACCAATGCTTTTAAAACCAAACAAGTTTAAAAAGCATTGCTTTAAAACTAAACAAGTTTAAAAAGCATTGTTAAGTTACCACCAATGCTTTTGAAACTTGTTTAACACGTAGCATTTAAGATGAAACCAATCTGAAATTCAGGGTTTTGCTTATAACTTTTGAACCACTGCACTATAGGAAATTTTACCAATTTTTTGGCCAAAAGTCAAAATTAAAATTTTTGCAAACATTATTTTTTTTCACATTAATATAAAAAAAACTTAACAAAGTAAACAATTCTTTCTCAATTTTTCGACAGAATTGATGTACTGTCACTTTATCAGTAGTTTTTCTTGCAATTTCTTACTTAGTTATAAAATAACGATTGAGAGCAGCGAATTTTGTGATAGCTTCTAACAAAAGTTTTTATATTAAGAATTTATAGTTTTTAAAAACTAAAAAATGGAAAATAATGTCAAAGGTGAGTACTTTAATGATAAATAGTGAAATGTTGGTGAACTCATCTATTAGATCGATTTTATTGGAAAAATTGAAGTGACCTTAAGATGAACTTATTGAAGTATGAATTGGAATTTTATTTTGACTTTAAAAAAAATGATAGCATATGTTAGCTATAAAACCATAAAAGTTCTCTAGGACAATCAATTACCTTCCGAATTTAAAAAATTTCAAGGTCGGATATGTGCAAACTTTTTTTTTATACCCATTTTTCCAGGTGACTACTGAGTGCCAAATTCAGAGTTATTTAATACATGGCGAGAGAAATAAAGCAGAGGTGGATAAGGAGCCGCTATTTCTGACCATTTCTTTTCATACATTGCTGAGAGTGAATGTTTCGAAAACTTTAAACAATATATAAAGGAGGAATTAAGAATATTTTGTTCAAATATAAATATGAAAAGGATTAAAAGTTGTAGGAGTTTGAAAATTTTTGAAAGACAGCATGCTGTTTGGCTTAAAGGCAATACTTGGCTAAAAAAACTTGAAACGCAGCCTGCCTCCACTAAATCGAAACCTGGGCGACCGCAATTAACTTTTTTGTCAAAATCTGCGAGAACAAAAATACGAGTTACAGCAGAAATCTCTAAAGATCTAAATAGGGAAGTTGAGCCCCTAGCTCTTGCATCATCTACGGCTGCCCGTAGTGGCATTTTGAAATGTAGTTGACGACTTGGAACTCAAAAATAAAATTTTTGAATAAAATCCTTATTAAAAAGTAGATTTGTTTGACACTTCTTAACATTGTTAAAATAAATTTCTACTGTTATCTTCGAAAGTTAGTGTACACTCAAAAAAAAAATATTGTAAAAACAGTTTAGAAAACCATATAATCTATCAAGGATCTAAAAAATCTTAGATGCGGCAACTTATAACCCGGGAACCCTGTTTGGAACTAATTATTAGGTAATTTTTTAGGTAACTTTACTAATTTTTTTTTTGAGTGTATGAAAACCTTTAAGAGTCACTCCCTCCCTCTAAAGAGTCTTCCAAAAGTCAAATAAAAAAAATCAGTCAAATCGGTCCAGCCGTTTGGCTGTAAATAATTTTGGCCAAAAAAAGGGTAAAATTTCCTATAGTGCACTGGACCGATTGAGCTGCAATTTAATACCAAACAGACCTGGGGAACGGCAAAGATACTTGTCAAACTTCAGCAGTCTCATTATTGTCTTTCGAAAGTTATCGTGTTTTTTATTTCGTAAATTCGCGAAATACCCTTGACGAAATTTACTCTTTTGCTCATAACTTTTGAACCACTGGACCGATTTCGCTGGATTGCAATACCAACCACGTAAATGGCCAACATATATGCCACTCTTCAGTAGCCTCTGTAAAGTCTTTCAAAAGTTAGAGTGTTTTCTAGGAACGGACAGACAGATGGACGGACGGAAGGAAGGACATCGCTAGATTGACTTAAAATCGATCGAGGATCATGAATATATATACTTTATGGGGTCCCAGACCAATATTTCGATGTGCTACAAACGAAATGACAAACTTATATAAACCCTCTATCACTAGAGTGGAGGGTATAAAAAAAATTTGTTGAAATGTTTTTTAATGGTGTTTTCTTTTCTGAAAAAAATGTTTGCCTTTTTTGGGGCATACATTTTAAACATGTTTAACTGGCACCTTCAAAAATTTGCATTTTATTTGACTGGAATAGAACATAACATACAGCAGTACTCTGCCCTGTATTTTTTAACAGCTGTTTTGAGAAAACAACACAGAAAAAGAGCTGTTGTATAAGGCAATTTGATTTTTTACGGGGTAAAAAGTGCAACTTTTTTGCACTTTATAGGGCAGACATTTTTAGAAAAGAACACGATATTTTTTATAAGGATTGCCATTTTTTTAGAAAAGAACACAAAAACATAATTTTTGGGGCGAAATGCAAAAAAAGGCACATTTTTTTGCCAGAAAAGAAAACACCATAAGTCAACACTGCTTCGTATAAGTAATTTTTCAGTTTATTATTCTGTGCGTTAAAAATGGCTTGTTTCAGTTATTCGTATTTGACTGTATCACAAATGAATAAAAAATAGTGAAATATTTGTAGCATACGTGTTTATATCTATGGACTCTCCTATTGTTTTTTTTTTGCTATAGGTGCTTTGGTTGGCAGTGCAACTCATACTATCCATACGTAGTTACTTGATACTCCTGTTTAAATTTAGGTTTGACTTCATAATTGTATCAGGCATTCCGCATCAGGAAGCAGGACATGTTTTTACACTTAAAATAAAACCTCTGATCAATCAACAGAAAAACCGGCTGGAAATACACACATTTTGAGCCACATGAGAAATAGGTTTATTTTAGCCGACGCGGTTTGTTTTGTTTGTGTCTTGTTTATCTCGGTCGACAAAAAAACTCGATCGAATCAAAAGCTAGGCGACTCTATTGGGGTCATGGGGTCCTCAAATGTGTAGTATTTTGTTGGTAGTATAAACTTAGGTCGAATAAAATTTTTGGATAATAAATACAAAGTTTTGGTCATTTATTAAGAAATACCCCATATGCATGTCTAGATTAAAGTACACAAGGTATAACAGGGATGGAAAATCGGAATTTTGAAATGGTACTGGAGCTCAACCAAAAAAGTACTTTTTCGCCCTCGACGGTAATTAAAAAAATTAAAGTCCAGTTTCTGTACGATAAACTCCGTTCGTCTGCGACGAATAAGAAACTAGGCATAATTCAATAGAAAAGTTCTTAAATTAAGGACATCCTTATTCATTTATTTATTTTTTAGAGAAAACTTCAATAAAGGTTGGTTAAAATTAAAAATTTCATTTATTTGAAGCTTTTGAAACATTTTTCCAATGAAAATCGCTCGATTTTCGGATTTTTTTTTTAGATTTGGTTATAAAATGTATGAGATCGTCTGGTATAGAAAAGGTACTAAATCAGTCGCGGGGGTACTACGGTATTTTTGAGAGTGAAAAAGTACTGAAAAAAGTACTAAAGTACTAACTTTTCCATCCCTGACGTATAACGTCAAACCACATTTGTTGCCAAACTTGGCACTAAGCAAATAAATTACTCTATTTTCGCTGCTTTATTTATTTTTCACTATTCTCATGGTCTCTTGTTATTGCTGCTGTTTTAACTGCTGAATTTGAGTGTATGTTCAGAACATATTTTCATTTTTGGCATTATCCATTTGCAATTGTTTATGGTCGATTGCACTTTGCCGTTATCTAATATCAATGTGAAATTACAGACACATACTTGCACAAAACTCATACACAGACATAGCTATCCTTGTAATGGTTTGATATCCTACACCAGAATTTTTAAAACATTTTTTCTGTCATGATTTAAAAAGAATTCTTCCTGCTTTCAGAAAAAAAAATTGTGTGAATTTACAAAAACTGCTAAATGTTAAGTAGAATATTTGTAAATTTACGAAGAATATTTGTTAACTTAATATAGTTTTTATATATGGTTTGAATTGAGAAAGGTGTGAAAGAAAAATTTATTTTTCTAAAAATTTAAGACATCCTGGTTCGTTTTTTACTAGTTTCATATAATCCAGTTATTATAATCATCAGAAAAACTTTTAATGTCAAATTTATTCAGTTAATAGTCAATTTTATTCTATATGTGAAAATTATTAACAGATCGCAGCCGCCAGGGATTGAACCCATGATCTGTAATGTTTTTTGCTATTAACTGCCTCTTAGGTACGATCACTCTAGACCAGTGGTCGGCATTAATTGAACATGGATCCCGAACACATTCGGCTATACACATGTATTCAACACGAATGTCAACAAAACTCACAACTAAGAGCATAAAAATACAACAACAAGCTGGTTGATGTCGCTTTGTTTAAGAAATATACTAACACATGCATATTTATATTCATACAACAATGCATTCATATATTCTCTTTCTGCCGACCACTGCTCTAGACCGATACGCTAAGTTGGCTGTTAAGCAAGTATCAACTAAATCATGGTTTTTCAATTCCTGTGTGGTTGTTGCTATTGTTTTTTTCGTACAGAAGAAGGTGAAATTACATTATGGTGAATAAATTCAATTTTTTAGTAATCATCGTTCGTCCTCCTCTCCTTCATCAACTCTGATCTAAGTACTTATTTTGCAACCTTGTTTTTACTATTACAGTTTTATACAATTACAGACTTTACAATCTGTTCTCCAAATTTGTTTATCACGTCTAGTTTATTGAATGAGTTTTTTTCGCATTTTCAACCGCGAATAATTAAAATTTTAGACGTGATGGAAAAATTTGGAGCACAGATTTGGAACCAGCGAGTCAAAATCTTTAAAAATTTTCTATCAAACTTCAAACCGGAGCCAAAAACCTTCGATGTGTTGAGCGGTGTAATTTACTACAACTTTAAAATGGCATTGTGGAGGTTATTTATGGACTCGACCAGGTCGAATTTAATTTTTCGACTTGTTTTTTCTATGTTCAGGATATTTTTTTCTAAATATCAATATTATATTTTATTGATTATTTCATAAAGCTTGAGTAAATCGTAAATTTAAACTTAATTTGAGTCGATGCGGACTAACTTATGGCACCCTTCGATCAAAATTTAGAGTTTCTGGCTAAATTTAAAAAAAAAAACCAAAACTTGTATCGATGGGTGCCACGGTAGTTATAGTTGGCACAAATTAATCTTAAATGAAAGTTTGTCTTAACCTCTATGAAATGGTAAAGGAACCGATTTTAAGACACAGTGTTTTTTTTACCCTCCACTTATTGTTAGTGATAGAGGGTATATATAAGTTTGTCATTCCGTTTGTAACTCATCGAAATATTGGTCTAGGACCCCATTAAGTATATATATTCATTATCCCCGATCGATTTTAAGACATTCTAGCGATGTCCGTCTGTCCGTCTCAGAGCGGCCGAAACATCCAATCTAGCTTAATTCGGAAATGTAAAATAACAAAGCCCAATGCATATTTGTGATTATAAAACTTATAAAGAATTTATTTTTCAACCATATTTATTTATTTCAGAGTTTTTATGTATTTTGGGAAATTTATGTGAATATCGGAAGGGTGGTCTGTATGAGAAGTTAAAATAATCCGATTCCGTTAAAATTTAGAGTGATTATTTATGGCTACAAAAAACATTTACCAGTCGAATTTCAAGACGATATTTGTTAAAATACCATTGTTAGGGCTTTTTAGTAAAACTGGAAGGGGAAATTAACATATGGGGCTATGGTATAACATGGACCGATTTTGTCAAAAATTTAATAGGTTTTGTTCTTTCGATAAAAAATCTTAAATTTAAAATTTTAGCCAAATCGATTGAAAATTGTGGTGTGTATCGCGTTTATACTGTTTATTTGGACAGGCAGATGGACCCTAAAAACCGAACAACTTGCGCGAACTAGCACGCCATACTGAAACGTCACAACAAAAATAACCCAAAATAATAAACAAAACAGGAATTGGACCGAATACGATCGAATTTCAAAAGTTGCAGTCCATGAAACTATATTTTATATCACAAATGTCAACTTCTATAATGCACTAATAATAAACTAGATACACACAGGCCACAAACATTTATTTTTTAGTTAAAACATACCTTTTACTTTCAATTAAAACTTTTTGGCTCAAAATGTATAAACAATTGACTTAAAAGTGTCAAGAAAAACTCACTGAGTAATTAGGCTCCAAATTTATTTAATACACTTGCTGCAGAAAATGTATATTTGACAGCTTACAGCTGTGCGAATATTTAAAGCAAAACAAAAGTAAAAACGTAAATTTTTTCTGTAAAGTATAGGTAAACGATGCAGTAAAAAGACATTTATCGATCTTAATTTTTTAATTTTGACTTAAGCGCCACTAGATCAGTGATTTCGGCCACAGTGCGTCTGTCCGTCTGTCTGTGGAAATGGTGATCACGACCAAAATAATACACGGATATGACTAGAACTTAACATATTCATTGAAAGTTCTCCCGAGAAGTTTGGTATTGCATTTGAGCGATATCGGTTCAGCGGTTCAAAAGGTATGAACGAAAATGCAAGGACACCTCAAAAATTTTAGTACATTCAACATAACCTAAAAAACAAAAATGCTTTAATTCGGCTGCTGGTTGACATATGTGAACATAATTGAACACAAAATGGTATTTAAACAAGTACGAACCTATTTTTTGACAAAAAAGAAAAAAAAAATCGCGGATTTTTTTTTACCAAATTTTTTATTTCGCGGAAAATTTTTTTAAGAAAAAATTTTCTTTTTTAATTTCCTTTTTTTAATTTCCTTTTAAAAAAAAGTTTTTAGCAATAATCTTTTTGATATTGTGGAGGGTATCACTACATTCGGCACGGCCGAATTTAACTTTTTTACTTGTTATTTTTAAAATATTGAAAAAAGTCTAAAACTTTGATCGCCGTTTGCCACGGGTTTATTTAATCACTCCAATTTACATAGTTAATATTTTGGCCTTTTCTTTAAAAATTCGTTACTTGGTAGAGTAACTTTAATTACAAATCTGTTTCTAACTTTTAAAAATTATTTCTTTTTACAAAATAAGTTCTGTCATCTTTTCCATTTTTAGTTGAGATCATATACTACACATGTCAAAGATAATATGGTTTATGCATCTTTTGCATGGCTTCCAACTCTAAGTTCTTCAAAAAGTAAAATTCCTAAGTCAACATAGTTATTAGATGAAAATTACACCTGTTCCTTGATATGCATAACTTAACTGAATACCAAGCGATAACCAAAAAACTTCAGCTGAATATAACCTTCATAAATTTTGTCTCTCCCTCCAAAATTTTGAAGTCCATGCCTTGAGGACCGTTAAAGTTTGCTGCTAACGTCTGATACAAATTTAGGAGTTCTGCCAATTTCACAAAACTCACACCCAGAAAAGTTTTACAGTAACTATTTTACGGTTATTCAAAAAGTTTTTAGTTAAAGTTGTTTTAAACGTTTTATCTTTTGTTTTTCAAGGAACCTTAAATATTGAACGATTTAAACAGTTGTTAAAAAAATGAACTAAAAACTTTACGGAAAAATATTTTTATCAGTTAAATTATTTGTGACTGATTATACCGTATAATTTTACAGAAGTACGGATTTTGTAGTTTGTTATTCAAAAAAAAATATTTTTAATTCACAAAATAAAAAATTGTAAACAGTTAAAATAATATCACTTGTTTTTACTGAATATCTAGTCATTTAATAACGTTTAAAAATAACTGAAATAGTAAGTTGTTTTAAATGAAATATAAGTAGTCCGTTTTTTAAAAGGAAAAACGATTATTTTAAACGTTTTTTTTCAGTTGAATTTACTTACAAAATATTTTGAGTACATTATAATGTCTTCATCAGAAACGTTGTCAATATAAATAAGACCAACAAAATCTTTGCCAACTCCATACGTTATGGATAGAAGGACTTTCTTAGACGGCCTCAAAGAAGTGTCGAGAGTGGGCACCCATTGCATGTTCAAGTAAAAACAAGTTATGGTTTCAAACGAAAGCTTAAACTTTGCAAGAACTCTATAATTCTAGTTGGCATATCAATTTATGTTTTACACCTTTAATATAGTGATTGGGATACCCGGGTAAAAGCAAAAAAATATTTTTTTGTCAATTTTATATATAGTATGATGCAAAAAGTTTTAAATTTTAAATTAATTTGTGTTTGGGTACCCGTCACTCTGGAAGGGATGAATTTATGTCATCTTAAATTGCTGATCAGAAAAATTTCTAATCAAATATAAATAAATTTTATTCTATTTATAAGGGAATCCCAAACACTTCCGAAAAAAAGTCAAAACTACAGAAAAAAAATATTCAGAAACCAGCAGTTTAAACAGTTTAAAAAAGCAAAATTAAAATTTAGAAGACATCATTTAAAACTCAGAAATCCTAATTAAAGTTTTCAAACGCCATATTGAAAATGCCAATTAAAATTCAGAAAAGAGTTAAAACACCTCAATTCAACCGAAAAAAGTAGCATTTTTGACCTTACCCCTTTCGAATTTGATGAAACTTGGAATATAGTTGGGCCCTTACAAAAAAATCATAGTGCCAAAATTTTGGACTTATGGTAGTTTTCCTTCCCGAGATATGGGATCTTGAAAATTGGCAAAATCGTATATATTTGACAAAACTGTTCTGAGATAAATAAAGATAACTCGAAAAGTAATAACGATACAGGTCTCAGTCAGGTTGCAAATAATAGGTAATGAGACAGCCTTTAAAATGGCGTTCCCCAAGATTTGTTTTGAAAAAGGTCAAAGGTCATTGGTTTTAACCTTAATTTTTGGAGAGCTATATCTCAAAAAACGATATTTTTAAAATTTTGGAAAAAATATATGTTGTTAAGAATCACCTATACTACTTAAGTTTAAATTTTCAGGATGGAGTCTTTATTGGAACTTTTTATATTAATAGAAACATTGTGACAGAAAAGAAATAGCGGTGTAATTTCCCTTAGAAAAAAAAATATTTTTTTTCTTTGAAATTCTGGTACCAAAATTCGTTTTTCTGAATGTTTTTGACGTGCTGAGTCCAAATATGACCTTTGAACTAGCCTATCGCTATTAGTTTTCGAGGTATCTGCAAATAAATGTGTGAAAATTGCTAAAACAATATTGCTGTGTTTTTTTGAACATTTAGTTGCAAATATCTTGAAAAGTAATAGCGATAGGCCAGTTCAAAGGTCATATTTGGACTCAGCACGTCAAAACATTCAGAAAAATGAATTTTGGTACCAGAATTTCAAAGAGAAAAAAAATATTTTTTTTTTCTAAAGGAAATTACACCGCTTTTTCTTTCCTGTCACAATGTTTATATTAATATAAAAAGTTTCAATGAAGACTCCATCCTGAAAATTTAAACTTAAGTAGTATAGGTGATTCTTAACAACATATATTTTTTCCAAAATTTTAAAAATATCGTTTTTTGAGATATAGCTCTCCAAAAATTAAGGTTAAAACCAATGAACTTTGACCTTTTTCAAAAAAAATCTTGGGGAATGTCATTGTAAAGACTGTCTCATTACCTATTATTCGCAACCTGACCGAGACCTGTATTGTTATTACTCTTCGAGTTATCTTTGTTTATCTCAAAACACTTTTGTCAAATATATACAATTTTGTTAATTATCAAGACCGAATATCTCGAATACTGGAATGACCAGAAGCCTGAAAAATTGGAAAATTCTCTTTTTTATTAAAGTAAACCCCTGTACTAAATTTCATTAAAAATGGAGGGGGTGCGGTCAACTCCTCGGTTGAATTGAGGTGTTTTAGCTCAAAAGCTAATTCAAATTCAGAAATCCCAATTGAAGTTCAGAAATCCAAATCGAAATTCAGAAACGCCCAATTAAAATTTACGAAAGCCCAATCCAAATTCAGAAAAGCTTATTGAAATTTAGAAATCCTAATTGATATTCAGAAATTCCCAATTTAAAAAAAAATTAAATTTATAGAAGCCTACTGAAATTAAGAAATCTCAATTGAAATTTAGAAAAGCAAAATTGAAATTTAAAAATTCTAAATGAAATTCAGAAAAGATAATTCACTTTCTGAAGAACTAATAAAATTCAGAAATCTCAATTGAAATCACAATTGAAATTTAGAAAAGTGAAACAAAATATATAAATCAAAGGACACCAATTAAAATTCTGAAAAGCACAATTAAAATTCAAAAATTCCAATTGAAATTAAGAAATACCAATTGAAATTTTGAAAAGCCAACTGAAATTCACAAATCTGAATTAATATCCATAGTTTAGAAAATCAAAATTTAAATTTTAAAATTACAATAACAAGTAAATTAAAATTTTGAAATCCCAATTGAAAAACGGAAATGGCCAATTGAAACTCAGAAATCCCGATTTAAATTTAAAAAATTCCAAATAAAATTTAGAAATTTTTATTATATCTTAACTTCAATTAGTTGCGTTTTGGTGTTCCCCTTTAAAAACTGTACCCAAAAAATTAAAAAAAAAAAAAATTTATTAAAAATTTTAAAAAATTCGATTTTGTTTTTAATAATTTTTTTTAATTATATGATGAAATTTTTTAATAGATTTCGAAAATTTCCGTGAATTGAGAATAAATGCACTTTTGCGATATTAAACTTTTAACAATTAGTACTTACTACTATAACTTTCGTGATATGTGCAAAATCAATTAAAATAGTAATTAATATAATCATTTTAGTGATTGAAGCTCATTCTCATTTTTTGTGTGTAAAGACTGAAAATGAAATTTTACATACATATAAATTTTTCGTGCAAAACACGATCCGTGTGTTACACTATTCGAAAACATACAACTTTCATACAATTTGTGTGTGGGTACCCAGGTCCCTCTGTTCCAGTTTTTTTTTTGTCACTCACATAAATGTTAATCGAGAGTATGATGTATTCTTAAATTTTTTCCAATGAAATACATTTTATATTTGATAGATCATCAAGTTGCATACAAAACTATAACCAACGATCATATAGTGCTTTTTAAAACAGCAACAACTCTGTAATTTCTTTGTTGCCTATGGGAAGATTTGATTTTAGTTCCTTTTTTTTGCCATATTTTTGTATACAAGCGAAAAGAAGAATAAAAGTCCATAAGAATAAGATTGAAATATGTTGATATGAGAATTGGATAAATTTGTCCTTCGATTTTGTGGTATTGGAGAAAAAAAAAACTGAAAACACCGAAAGAAAAATATGTTTTAAATAGAACGTCTTTATTTCGCATTACGTATAATTTTTGGAAATCCACAAATTTTCGATATTTTATATATAAAATAAAATATCAAGAGTTCACGCATTTAACTTGGAATTTTCTAGTTCCCCTGGAAAACTCTAATTGATACCCTTCACAATGTAAAAAGATTATTGCAAAACAACTTCAAAATAAAAAAATTCACGTGGAAAAAAATGTTGGTTAGTCCAAGAGGCGTCATTAGTGAGACCGGCCCCAAATATTTTTACCCTCCAAAATTTTTTTAAAACATACCTACGCCCGATTTCCACACCTTAAGTTGGCTCCCATACAAATTACAGTTGGAGCAAATTTTATAAAAATGTAATTATGAATGGAACCCCACTTAGGGAGTGGATATAGGGCGTAGGTATGTTGTAAAAAAATGTTGAAGGGTAAAAAGGTAAAAATTGTGTGGGGACCGCCTTAAGTAGGCGTGTTCAGAGAAAATATTTGGACTAAAAAAATATTGTGGGTTGGGTATACATTTGATTGCTCTAAGGGCACTCTTAGGCAAGTTAGAGCGGTTAGAGCAAATTTAAAAAAAATGTCGTTTTGTATTAGAGACCCCTTAGAAATTGGAGATAGGGTATTAGTTTGCTCTGAAGAAATGTTTCGACGTAAAAATTAATGGAGGTCGGTCTTGGAAATGATCCCTCTATGACGCATCATTGGAGCAGTAGAAATGATTTTAATATTGGAAAATTATAATAAAATTTTTTTTCAAAAAATTTAAAAAAATAATAATAATCGTTATCCCACGATCCTACTGGGCAAAAAATTTGTAGAATTGATAGAAGTTTTACACAAAAAACTTTCAAAACAATCAACGAGTACAAACATTTTCAAAAATGAGATTTAAATTTTAAAACTTAAAAATCGCTTACTAAACAACTTTAAGATTTTTTTTAGATTTTTTAAAAAGTACGTAAAAAAACAAAAATTTTGTAAAAAAAAAAAATTGCAATTTGGACCATTATTAAAGAAGTTATGAGTAAAAGAAGTTTAAGTAAACGAACAAACTACCAATTTTTAAAAATTCGATATCTTTTGAACGGGTTATCAAAAAAAAAATGAAAATTTACCATGAAGGAGTTTTCGAAGGGTACTAAAAACAGAAAGCAAATTGGGAAAATCTAAAAAAAAAAATATTCAAAGTGTCTGGTTTGACATGGAATGCCCCATAAACAAAAAAACTATAAGCTTAATGAGAATTAAAAACACTAAAATAATAAAAAAGTAAATTTTTAATTGCGCCAATTAAAAAATTACTCATTTTTATTTTTTTTTTTTAATTTAAACAAATTGGTTTTGTTAATATTATTTTCTGTGTATATACCTAATAGGGCCCTAGTCCGATATTTCGATGAGCTACAAACGGAATGGCAAACTTGTATACCCTACTATTAATTGTAAGTGGAACAAGGCTCCGCCGAAACAACTTTAACATCAAATAAATGTCTCTCTGGATTATGAATCTGGGGTGCCCCCACTACTATATTTCGACGACCATCAAAATCTTCGCCAGAGCCGTTTTTAAATAAATCGATCTAAGGGATTATAAACACTATTGATTCAGCCCAAACGGACTCGGCCGAAATTAGGAACTACAAACTTCTCAGATCCATCCCAAACGACTACGCTCAATTAAGCTTTTGGGCTTAACGGCCTTCAGCCGAACTTAGTGATAACAAGCTCAATAGATTCAGTTCTATATATATGTAAGAGGCATATTTAAATATATTGAAGGCCATATGGCCTTATTTCTCAATTCAATGGAAAATAAGGCCATATGGCTTTATTACCAACACGATTGAGTAATAAAGTCATATTGATTTTGCAACCAAAGTGGAAATAAAGCCATATCAGTTTAAAATGTGGAAATATATTTCCCCGTAAATCCTGCTACACAAAAAAAAAAAATTATTTAGCGAAGTCGCTAACTTAATTTATGGAGTTTGTATTCCCTAAGCCCAGCCCAAGGCCGGCTACGCAGAAAAAAAAGGGGTCTAGAGGCACCAATTTTTTATTGGCAGGGTTTTTAATTTAAAGATTGTTTAACAAAAAAAGTTTTTCTGTGTAGCCGGCCTTTGGCCGTGCTTAGGGATTAAAAAATCCATGCATTAAACCCACCCTCTCCGCAAAGTAAAGTTTTCTAGGGTAGCAGGCCTTTGCGCTATCAAATTTGTTATGCATCAAAAAGGCCTGATAACCAAAATAGCTTTGGATTGCAGAGAGGGTGGGTTTAATGCATGGAGTATGTAATCCCTAAGCCCGGCCGAAGGCCGGCTACGCAGAAAATCTTTATTACAAAAACACAAATCATAGAAGTCGTAAGTTCGACATTTCGCCCAAATAAAATATTTCGGATTTTTTGACAATTTTGTTTTGGGAGAAGTAACATTTTTAGACCTATCATTTCGGGCTATATGTCGCAGCTATGGGCGATATGACATTTATGGTTTTGGGCGATAAGACCTTAGGCGCTATGTCCGTACGCCATTTCAAACTCCATAAATTAATTTAGAGGCTTCGCTAAATATTTTTTTTGGGTAGCAGGATTTACGTGGAAATATATTTCCACACTATCCGCAAAATAATGATGAACATTTTTAAAAAATATTTAAATGAGTAACAAAGCCATATATGACTTTATTTCCAACAGTGGTTGGTAATAACGCCATATGGCCTTATTTCTCAACTCTTTGGGAAATAGCCATATGGCCTTATTGCCTATAGCTTTATTTCACCCCCCCCCCCCCCATAATGAAACTGGCGACTAAATATAGTAAAACTGCATTTACAGTTTTTCATTTCGTGATCCTATCTCCATTTAAAAGGATTTCAAAGTTTTAGAGGACTAAATTTTATAAAATATTTTTTTTAATATTAGTGCTTTTCTTGGGATGCCACTTATGAAAGAGGAGGATCTCCCATAATTTTTTTATTTTTTTATTTTTAAATATCAGGAAAAAGGAGGTAAGTTAGGTCCTTTTAAAACTTTATCCTTCAATATCATTAAAAATTTTTAACAAAATATTTTGATAGTTTTCAAATGGCTTTATTCACATCCTTTTATCCTGATATGGCAAAGTAAAAAAATTATGGGAGATCCTCCTCTTTCATTTGCCATCAGCAGTGGCATCCTAGGACAAGTACATATATTTCAGAAATGTTTTTTCAAAATGTATCCTTTATAACTTTGAAGTCCTTTTAAAAGAAAACAGGATCACGATAGCGAAACCGTTTTAACTGAATCTAAACAAAATTCTCTCAGTGTTCTTAGAACACTTGCAGATAATATTGGAAAATATACTCTACAAACGCCTTCTTCCCTCAAGAGTTTTTAAAGTTTTAAGTCACCAAGCGCAACAATAACAACATTAACAACAGAACCATAACTGCAGCAGTACAACAATCATAACAACATTCTCATAATCATCATCGCCCTCATCTTTTATGTGTTCGTCAACCAGAGTCTTCTTTTTGTAGAAAACATTGACTCCAAAATTGCGTTTCTATCGTCTCCAAAAATGAAAAAAAAAATGGAATACAAAGCAAAAAAATATAATTTACTTGCTAGCGGTCAATTGACGATATACATTGCAATCAATTGCATTAAAGAATGAACATTCCAGAGAGTTAAATAATGAACAACAACAGCAACTACATACTACAAACAACAACATTTTAATCTCTGATAACAATGGATCGAAAGGGGCGTTTAAGACACGACTTTTGTGGCTTTAACAGAAAAAAAAATGACTTAAATGTGGAGTGGTGTGGTGGGTACATACATGTATGCAAGTGTGTGTGTATGATGTGGCATTAAACTATAAAATTTGCTGTAATGCTGTTTGGTTTTGGTGCTGCCAATGATGCTGACGACGATTATAATGACGAAGACAACGATGACGAAGACAACGACGCCTTAAACGACGAAAGAATGTTTGGAGAGGACATGCGACATACCAATGGTTTATGATTACTTATGCGCCTAAACTAAAAAGTTTCAAAAACAAAAGAATCTGTAAGTCAAGTTACATTATGTAGTGTATGTCCAAAGTTTGCAGTGACTGTACAAATTTTTGTAAAATTTTCGATGTATCGATAACACAAAATTTCTATAGCTAAATTTTTGTTGGAGATATATCGACTGTATAAACTATAAAATTTTCTATAGAAAACTTAGTGTTATCGATAGAAATTGTCTATAGAATATGTACATATATCGATAACTATATATTTTTTTTATAGAAAATGTATGTTATCGATAGCTGTAGTAATTTGCTATGGAAAATTTTCTATAGAAAATTTGTGTAGTTATCGATACTATAAAATTTTCTGTAGAAAATGTTTAAAGTTATCAATATATAAATTTCTACGAAAATTTGTATAGTTTTCGATATATTTATCGATAACACCAAATTTAAATTAAATAACGCCTAAACTTAAAAATTTACAAAAAAAGAATCTGTAAGTAAAGTTACATAAGGTAATGTATATCCAAAGTCTGCACAGACTGCACAATTTTTATTTAGGTATCGATATATCGATAACAAAAAATTTTTTGTAGAACATTTTTTCTGTATCGACTGTATACACAAATTTTATGTTGTCGAAATTTTGTGTTATCCGCATTCTGATAACTATAAAATATTCTATAGACAATTTTGTGTAATCGATATATCGATAAGTATACAAATTTTTTATAGAAAATTTTGTGCTTTTGATATAGCAATAACTATAAAAAATTTTAAAGACAATTTTGTGTTATCGATAACTATACAATTTTTTGTTGGATAATTTTATGTTATCGATACTTCGATAACTATAAAAATTTTCTGCAAAAAATGTTGTGTTATCGATAACTATAAAAATTCGATATATCGATGCCGATACAAATTTTCTATAGAAAATTTGTGTTATCGATAACAAAAAATTGTCGCTGATACAAAATTCTCTATAGAAAATTTTGTATTATTGATATATCGATAACCATACAAATTTTCTATAACGATTTTGTGTTATCGATAAATCGATTACTATACAAAATTTTCTATAGATAACACTGTGCAACAAATTTGGGGTCTTTGAGTGTATCTTGGACGGGGCCAAAAAAAATTAAAGTATACCAATAGAAGACCAAATCACCCGAAGGTTTTTGAAAACTTAGCTTCTTTTTTATGGCCCACTGAAGTTTTTCAATTTTTTTCAAAGGCCTTTTAAGTAAGTAAAAAAAAGTATTAAATCTAATTCTGAGGTAAATAATGTTAAGACATGTCTTCAGTAAGTTATTTTCTTAAAATATATAATCCCTCTTTATCTCATTTTTAGGGGTCATTTTGGTCCTTTTTTTCCAATATCCTCATAAAACACCTTTAAAACGTTAATCTAAAGGGTTCTAAAAAATTTTCTAGCTCAAATTTTACTAGGGGTTGTTAAAGATCAAAAGTTCGTACGAAAAGTGCAAAATGCTTAAAAAATTTAAATTTTAAATTATCACGTACTATTTGATTGTGCTTCTATAAAGCCTTGTGAAATAAGTCGAAAAAATTTTATAAATTTGCTTCTGACCTAAATTACGCTAATATATTTCTTCAGTGAAATTTAATGGCGGTTATTTTCATAGAGCAAATTAACCCTCTATCACCCATTTTTAGGGGTAATTTTGGCCTTTTTTTCAAATATCCTCTTAGAACACGACTAAGGCGTGCGTTTATAGAGTTAAAATGTTCTACAATCATTTTCTGAATCAAATTTTACTAGGGGTTGTAAAAGGTCAAAAGTTCGTGCGACATAATAAAAATGTTTATAAAAGGAAAATTTTAAGTTATTAGTTAAACTATTTTTCACCAAAGTACTTTGCATTTTTACTGTTTAAGCATTCGGCACTTTTCGCACGAACTTTTGGCCTTTGACAACCCCTAGTGAAATTTGATGCAGAAAATGATTGTACAACATTTTAACACCTTAAATTACATTTAACACCTTAATTTACATTTAACACCTTAATTTACACGATTACACAATTTTCTACAGAAAATCTTGTGTTATCAATATATCGATAACACAAATTTTCCATAGAAAATTTTGTGTTTTCAATATATGGTCAGATTAGGTTGGCGGTGCCAGATCGGCACCGCATAGACCAATTGGTCCATAGTAGGGTTACCAGATTTGAAATATGGAATAACAGTACATTTGGTCTCAAAAAACAGTACATTGCAAATAAAAACAGTACTTTTTTAAAAGTCTTATTTTATATCAAACTACAAAAACTTCGAACTTTTATCCTGATTTCAAACAGATCTCAGCCAAAACGAGCATAAAAGGTTGTTAACAGAACGGTGGAACATTTTAGGTAAACCATGTCAAATTTATTATATTTTTTTATCAGTATTGAAAAAAAAATTGCGATTGATTTTTGGAGCATTTTTCTTAGTTGCCGCGATATCTTACTTGAAAATCTTTTGTAGTCTATGCTTTCGCTTAAATAAAACACCGATCTTCCTATCAAAAACATATGAAAAAATCCATAAAACAGTGTTTTAATTAAAACACGACGAAACGCGAAAACGGTTTTATTGCACTCAAACAAATGCCTAACTAAACTTTGGGAAAATGTTTTTTTTCACAATTTAGTAAAATTTAATAAAAATTTTGAAATTTCTTTGACATAATTTGCAACCAATTAGTTCATCATATTTATCTTCTTAGAATTGATAAAGTTTTTTCTTCAGGTTTAGTAAATTTTATGCAATTTTTTTTTATTTTTTTTTTTTCAAAAAATGTTTCAAAAATTTCAAAAACTACGCCAGAAAGAGCAAAATTGTTCATTTTCGATTCTAAAAATCTCTAAAGAATCTCCGGTCCTCTTTCAATGTATGGACTCCTCAATTTGAATCTATAAATTTGGGCGTTCCTCATTTCTCAGAAAATATTGCCGAAACAAAAAAAAATGCCAAATACATTTTTGTAGTTGTTTACACGACCGTCTTAATCCCTCCGTGTAATATTTTTTTAGTTATCCCGTTAAGATTCTAAAGATCCTTTTGGGTCCTTAAATTCCCGTATCCTAAAAACTAAGCAAGGTAGAACGAAAGGGGCAAATATGTTGAATCAAAATCTATGACGATCCCAATAGACTAGGGTTGCCAGACGGCCTGGAATGGCCTGGATTTTCCAGTTAATTGAGGTCTGGGCCAGTTTCCAGTTAAAACATAATTTATCCAGTTGAAAAAGGATTTCTTTTATTTTAACAATTAGTTTTTTATTAAATATTTTTTAATTTTTTGGGACTACTTTTTGAATAAAACATTAATCATAAATATGTATAACATAAATGCTTCTTTTGTATACGGAAAATGTGATCTTTTTACTGCATTTTCCCTAATTTTTTTACAACTTTTTCGAGCATTTCAGCCATTTTAGCGTTGATTTCGGCACGAATGTTTTCGTCGATGATTTAAGGATTCTTGGCGTACATTTTGCTTTTAAAATAACCCCACAAAAATGTCTGGATGGGTCAAATCTGCAAATGATGGTCAGTTGTAGTCGCTCTTTTTTGACTTCACACGTCCCGGAAATTTTAACTGTCCGTCTAGATTTCCAAATTTGAGCACTTTGGACTTAATTTTGTGGGGTTATTTAAAAAGAAAATTATACTCTAACAATTCTCAGGGCGATGACGAAAAAGTAATAGAAATGTTAAAAAAATGCACATTTTGCCGTGGAAAATAGAGAGGTCCATTTAGTCCAAAATAAAAATATGTGTCTCACGTCTTATGTGTCTTATGTATGGGTCCAGTTACTTTTTCAAAATCCAGCTGAAAATTTTCCATTATCCAGTTACTTGACTTCTAGTATCTGGCAACCCTACAATAGACCCAATGGGGCTGGGCCTAAGGTGGTCTGGACCTATGGGTTCCGAACCTATGGGTTCCGAACCTAATGGGGTCTGCCCGCAATCATAACTTAAAATGAGATGTATTCAATAAAATAATTTTTTTCCCATTTTCTAGTTTTTTCTTTTTCTTATTTTTCAGAAAAATTTAGATAAAAAGAAGGAAAACATGGCAATGGAGCTAAATCATTATTGAATTTAGTTAAGTTTTCCACTTTTTAAAAAATTGTTCTTTTTGAGTGTGGTATAAAATTAAATTGCATTTAGCTTAAAAATTGAATTAAAATTTTGTCAAATATGAAACATTTTTCGAAAAATGTTACATTTTGGTGATGAGTATAAAAAATCAGTGCAAAAACAGTACACGCTTTAAAAAAACAGTACTTTTGCGTACTGTTTTAGGTGCTATACATAAAACAGTACTTTTTATAAAAAGCAGTACATGTACTGTTTAAAACAGTACGAATGGCAACCCTAGTCCATAGCGATACCACAAAACTTTTTCCGCTTATTGATTTAAACTAAATACATTGACTATATACAGACTCGACAGTAGAGTTTTATAACAAAAAATGGGGAAAAAAACTAAGCGCTTTTAGGAGAAAACAAAGTGGTTTTCAGTTAGCTTTAAGCTAACTTGGCAACAATTTCTACGACTTAGGAGTGAGTGAAACAATAAAAACCGATCTGGCATCTATTTTTCTTATGGAGCGTTATATTAGCTTTCTCTTTCTAACGTAATTGGTAGAATAATTTGAAAAAAATAACCATATGATTAAGGACTACTTTTTTGCCACCTGTCACTTATGTCGAGTCTGTATTAGTCTGTGACATTGACCTTCGATATATAGATAATAAAAATTTTCTATAGAAAATTTCCCGTAATCGATGTAACGATAACTATTTTCATAATTAATGTTTTAGATAAATCTATTTTCATAATTAAAGTTTTAGATAAATCGATAGCTACACAAATGTTCCATAGAAAGTATTATGGAAAATTGTGTGTTTCAAAAACTATTCAAATTTTCTATAGAAAATTATAGTTATCGAAAACTATACAATAGAATACGTGTGTTATCAAATCATAGAAAACGTGTGTTATAAACATATCAATAACAAAAACATTTTTTTATAGCAAATTTTACTATCGATAACTATATACATTTTCTTAAGAAAATTTTGTGTTAAAGATGTGTCGATATCTAAACAAATTGTCTATATAAAATTTAGTGTTATCGATAACTATTCAAAATGTTCCATTGTAAATTTTGTAAATTGATATATCGATAACTATTCAAACTTTCTAAAGAAAATTTTGTGTTAAATATATGTCAAATTTTTTATAGATGTATGGATAACTATACAATTTTTTTTTATTAAAAATTTTAATCGATAGCTGTGAAAATATTGTGTTATTGATATATAAAATTTTGTGTAGAAAATTTTGTATTATCAATGTATCAAATTTTGCTTCGGAAATTTGTGTTATCGATTTATCAAACCTTCGATGGAAAATTTTGTTATATCGATAACTAAACAAATCTTCTACAGACATTTTTAGGTAATCGATATTTCCGAAATTTTTGTTTTACCGATAACTATACATATCTTCTATAAATAAAAAATATGTGTTGGCAATGTATCGATACATATACACATATTAATATTCAATTTACTATAGAACATTTTTTGTTTATCGAAATATCTATAAATATACATTGATTTCTCGATGACTTGATAGCTATACAAATCGATAGCTGTGAAAATGTTATATTATCGATATATCGTTACTACAAAATTTTGTTTACAAAATTTTATGTCATCAATTTATTGAAAACTAAACAAATTTTTGATAGAAAATTTTATGTTATATATCGATAACTATTAACATTTTCTAAATAAATTTTCGTGTTAAAGATATGTCAAATTTTTTTCTATAGAAAATTTTATGTTACTGCAAAATTTTTATCGATAACTATACTATTTTCTATAGAAAAATTTCTCTACATATTTTCTTGTGTTATCGATATATTGATGACTACACAAAAAAAAAAAACTTTGTCAAATTACTAGGAAAAGTCTCGTAATCCCATTTTTTCGATCCAAACTTGGATCGAAATTTACATTTATTTTTGTAATTTTACATTTTTTTTTTTGAAATTTTACAAATTTCCAAGATAATTTTACAAAAACAAATCTAGTAAATTCACGAGAATTCCCTTTAATTTCAATTGCGCCAAAAAACTGTAAATTTACAATTATATTAGTGGAGCTCGCATCATTTGCTTTTTGGGTGATAAACAACAACAAATTATATGCGTTTGACATTTCGTTTCCATATGCATTTATCCTCACAAATGTATGCATATCCCCACAAAAAACCAATAGTATATTTCATTTGCACAAATTGTGTGCAAATATGAGATATAAAATTGAGATATAAAAATGGAAAAGCAAACTTTCCGTTTTACCAAAACAGCTGATTAAAAAAAAATATCCAAAGTATAAAAAATGGATGCTCATGACATGTAATAAAAAAAATATTTTCACCGCATAATTTTTGAAGTTGCAAATTTGCTGGATAAATGACGTGAAAACTACTATTATGTTGTTAAATTACAAAATTATTTATAAAAAGCTTGTAAAATTACTAGGAATTTTTGTAAAATAGGAGTTAGCAAAAAATCTAGTAAAGTTACAAACCTCCTTGTAAATTTTATCATGTCAAAAAATTTGTTAATTTATATTTTGATTTGTAAAACCCTTGTCAAATTACAAAAGTATTGGTAAAAAGCTTGTAAAATTACTAGGAATTTTTGTCAAATAGGAGGTAGCAAACAAAAAAAGTTACAAGTTTTTTTTTTGTAATTTTACAAGGTCTTTTTTTAAGTGTATACAAGCTTTCCATAGATAAAAACACATTTTCTTATTCAATAACATTTTTTAAAAATTTGTGATATCGATTGTGATATCGACGATTTCAATTTTTTTTGAGAAAATTGTATTCTTTAAACAAAATTTTGTGTTATAAACTTTATGGATTTAGGACAGATGATATATTAACAAAGTCGATCAGGTAAAAAAAGTACATTACATGTAGGATAAAATAGAGTTGAGAATCTACACACAAAATTGTATGTTTTGTTTCGTATATGCTTAACCCTTTAAGCAGCAATTATTGCCAGAAGCTTTTCACATGCATAGGTTACCACTTCTGTCTATTATTATATTTAAACTTAGATTTAGTATGACCATGTCCATTTTATTATGATCATAGTATAAAAATGTCCAGTGGACAATGTCCACTCAAACGAGTGGTTACATTACAATGTATGATGTAAAAGAGATTTTATCTAAACTTATTTTTGCTAATATTTTAAAACAAATTAAAGTTTTTACGTTTTAAAAATTCTCCACATTTAAAAAAAAAAAAAACAGTTTAAAAATTTATTAACTTAATGATAAATGATACAATAACCACTTGAGGCAAATATTTAGCTAAAATGTCAGTTATCCTTTTGGTATCAAGTCAATTATTTAACGAATTTGTAATCACATCAGTCTTTGCCATACAAACACAATACAAATGAAAGAGAAAAAAAAATGCCAAAATAAACCTGCCCAACAAAAAAAGTCTTAGCATTAATAAATCTATGGAATACAAAATCAATTTGCTACTGAAACTTTTCAAATTGTATTGGCAAAAAATAAGTTCGCCAATATAAAAGGGTTGCCAAAGAAAAACTTCTATATTCAGCATCATAGATATCGATAACACAAATTTTTCTAAAGAAAATTTGTATACTAATCGATGTCTCGATAACAAAAAAAATTCTACAAAAAATATGTATTGTTATCGATGCATGAATACTAGAGCACTTTTAAGAATTTTTCTGGATTTTTTTTTAAAAAGTACGTAAAATTTTTTTTTTTTGAAAAAAATGCAATTTGGACCATTATTGAAGAAGTTATGAGTAAATGAATTTTGAGTAAAGGAACAAACTACCAATTTTTAAAAATTCGATATCTTTTGAACGCGTCATCAAAAAAATTATTCAAAGTGTCCGATTTGATAGGAATGCCCCATATACTTTATGGGGTCCTATACCAATATTTCTCTCTATCACTAGAGTGGAGGGTGTAATAAAATCAAAAATTCGTAGATTATTTTTTACAATTTTTCTATTGAACTATTTTTAAAAAAAAATTTAATAAAATTTTGGGGATACGACCCCGCAATCAACTACATTCTGTCCAGACACTCTACACATCGTGCCAAAGTCACTGATATTTCTATTTATAAATAATTTCTATTTCTATTTATAAATAATTTTATTATTTTTTTTTACAAAAAAATAACCCACAAAAGTAGGTAAAAACTAACGATTTCTCCTTAAAAAATTCCAAAAATAAAAAAAAACAAGTAAGAAAGTTATAGTCGGTTAAGACCGACCAAATGATACCCTACACCTGTGTTTTCCGGAAAATGGGTCCCAAGTCCAAACATGGACCGATTGGATTTATATTTTGTAAGATCTTTATTTAGTGTACAAAACACACAATTCCACTAAAATTGAATCTGTACAGATACAATTTTAGTGGAATTGGTTTATTTTTTTTTGCCAATAGACCGATTTAACTGAATATCGGTCGAAATTTTTCTATGGGGGACTAAGTCCAAAAATGGTCCAATTATATTCCAATTTGATTAGGTTACTAAAGCACACGTTTAACACCTAAAAATAAAATTTTTATCAAATATTTAAATTTTTATGAATTTCGAGCGAATTATGTGAATATTGAGATGGTGGTTTGTATAGGGACTACCGGAAGGACTCACGCTTCCTTCGAAATTTGGAACGATGAGTCATGAATGCAAAATTTGGTTACCTGTTAAATTTCAAAACAATAACTATTATTGTACGGATATTAGAGTCATTTAAGCCTAATCCAAAGGGGGGCGTTTGTATGGGGGCATAGATGGGAATTTTTCATTACCATTGAAATTTAATTACCATTGGTTGATATCAATGGTAATGAAAAAATTTTCATTACCATTTAATGGTAATTAAATTTTTTAATTGAAAAAATAATAACTAATGGCATTGAAATGCACCATTTGCTGAAAAACACCAATTATAATTGGTTTCAAAACCATTGGTTTGCACATTTTTGTTTTTTTGAAAAGTTAAAAATTTAAACATCAAAGTATGTTTTTACAAAAAAATATGAAAATGTTAAAGACAAAAAACAAAACGCAAATAAAAATTTCAAATATTGTGTTATTCAAAGGCAATCAACGTGTGTTTGGTTTATAAAATGTGAAAAACTGAAACACCATATAACAAAAAACAACAGATTTTTCCAAATATTAACGATTTTGACAATATTGTGACGACTTTTACTAATGGTAATTATTTTTTTTAAGTGATGCCATACCAATGGCAATTATTTTTTTTTAATTTTCATTAGTAATTAAATTGATAAGTAATTTAATTGGTACAATTGATACAACCAATGGAAATGAAAAAAATTTCATTACCATTGACATCAATTAAATGGTAATTAAACCATCAATTAATTGGTCCCTTTAATTAATTAGTCCCATCTATGTATGGGGCTAGGTCTAAACATGGACTGATTTTTTCCAATTTCAATAGGCTTCGTCCTTGGGCCAAAATAGGCTTTAGTTTCAAATTTCAAGTCAATTGATTAAAAATTTCGGGTAGTTACAAACATCAGCACAAACTCATTATACCCTGTACCACAGAGTGGTGTAGGGTATAATAACGTACACAAATCGGTAAAACTTAAAGAAGAATCACTTATTTTTTCTTACAGAACAAAAAAAAAATTACTTTAACAATTGAATTCTAATAAATGTTTTTATTTTTTATGTAGTTATTTTTGAAACAACCCACAAAAGCAGTCATAATAAACTGAACTTTAAAAAAAAAAAAAAATTTATTTAAAAAACAACAAAACGTAAAACTTTTTAAATAAACTACAAACAGTTAATGACATAATTTTTTGAGTTTTGCGCCAAATTTGGCAACAAAATTTTAAAAATCTCCAAAACTAATCATCCGATTTAAAAAATGTTTTTGCTAATACTTAGAATGGACTTTCACAGACCACTCCCATTTCAAGAAATTTGTCCATTTGAAGAATTTTTTTTTTTAATTTTGTAAGGACCAAAAAAAATTGTTTTATTCAAAACAAAAAACTTGTAAAATTACAAGAAGAATTTGTAACTTTTTTTTTCTTGCTACCTCCTATTTGACAAAAATTCCTAGTAATTTTACAAGCTTTTTACCAATAAATTTGTAATTTTACAAGGTTTTTACCAATAAAATTGTAAATTTACAAATTTTTTGACACAACAAAATTTACAAGTAGGTTTCGTAATTTTACTAAATTTTTTGCTAACTCCTATTTTACGAGAATTCCTAGTAATTTTAGAAGCTTTTTACCAATAATTTTGTAAGTTTTCAAGCTTTTTACCAATAAAATTGTAAATTTACAGTTTTTTGGCGCAATTGAAATTACAAGGAATTCTCGTAAATTTACTAGATTTTTTTTGTAAAATTATCTTAAAAATTTGTAAAATAACAAAAAAAATTGTAAAATTACCAAAAAAAATTAAATTTTGATCCAAATTTGTTTGTTAAAAAGCAAGCAAAACTGTCAAATATTGGGAAAATGGGATTACGAGATTTTTTCTAGTAGGTTAGGTTGGATGGGCGTCCTCCAATTTGGCGAATTCGTTCGGAGGCCATAAGGCCCTTGTGATTCCCCTAAAGTTGTCTCCCTACTCCCCTCTGATATACAAAATTCTACCTCTCAAACCACCCCGATTCCCTAAGGTATTCTGCTAGAGATGTCAATGGGACACTGTTTAGGCAATCTAGGTCATCAAAAAATCGTTGCTGACCTAGATTGCCTAAACAGTGTCCCATTGACATCTCTAGCAGAATACCTTAGGGAATCGGGGTGGTTTGAGAGGTAGAATTTTGTATATCAGAGGGTAGTAGTAATTTGATAAAGTTTTTTTTTGTGTGCATCATAAAACACTTTTTTTGTACTGTGAAATACACTGTGCAAAAAATTTAGGGTCTTCGAGTGTTTCTTGAATGGGACCAAAAAAAATAAAAGTGTACCAATAGAACACCAGAACCCCCGAAGAGTTTAAAAAAGTTAGCTCGATTATTTTTTAATGGCCCACTGAAGTTTTGAATTATTTTTCAAGGGGATTTGTAATAAATCAAAAAAAAAAAAAGTTTTTAATGTAAGTCTGAAGCAAATAATGTTCAAAGATGTCTTCACTAAATTTAATGTCGGTTCTTTTCTTAAAACATATTAACCCTCTTTCTCTCATTTTTAGGGGTCACCGTGGTCCTTTTTTCAAATATCCTCATAGAACACCAATAAAACGTACGTTTAAAGGGTTAAAATGTTTTACGAACATTTTCTGCATCAAATTTTTCTAGGGGTTGTCAAAGATCAAAAGTTCGTGCGAAAAGTGCAAAATGCTTAAAAAAGTAAAATTGTAAATTATCAATACGCCATCAAATTTTACTGCAGACATCTATTATTGTGGTTTAGCTCAGAAGAAGATTTATAAAATTTTTTCGATTTATTTTACACGACTTTGATGAAAAACAATTTAATAGTATGGGATTATTTACAATTTAATTTTTTTAAGCATTTTGCACTTTTCGTACGAACTTTTGATCTTCGACAACCCCTAGTAAAATTGGATGCAGGAAATTTTTGTGGAACCTTTTAATATTTTTTTTAATATTTGAAAAAAGCACCAAAATAACCACTAAAAATGGGAGCTAAAGGGTTAATACATTCTAAGAACAGAACGGCCATCAAATTTCAGTGCAGACAGTCTTAACATGATTTACCTCAGAACTACACTCAAAATAATAACTCTGTAAAATTACAGAAAAACTCTGCTATTTTAACAGAGTACACCATACTTTTCCAGCTAACAACATTTCTTGGTAATTTTACAAAAAAACTCTGTAAAATGCTTTTCACAAAAAAACTGTTAATTTACAGAGTTTATAGTAAAATATTGGTTAAATATGAAAGCATTTTGACAGAGAAAACTCTGTAATTTTACTTTAAAACTCTGTAAAATGATTTGAAAAAAAAAACTGTTAATTTACAGAGTTTGTAGTAAAATATTGGTTCAATAAACCACCATTTTGCAAAGAAAACTATGTAAACTTACATATATTTGTAAAATGCATTTGATGCAAAAAAAAATATACAGAAAAAACTCTGTAAATTTACAAAGTTTAGTTAAATGCATGTTAATTTGTAAAATTTGTGTAAGATTTCTCAAAAGATTTTTTTGATAACTTTTTTTGCTACTTTTGAACTTTTTCTCAAAAAAAAAAATATACAGATAAAGTTTTGATGTTTGGTAACAAAAACAAATACCACTCAAAACAGAAAAGTTTTTTGGTTATAAAAAAATACGAAGTATTTTGCTTAAATCTGTATTTTAGCAGAAAACTCTGTTAATTATCTGTAAAATTAAGATTACAAAGTAAAAAGTAATAAAACAGAGGAAACTTTGTTTTTTTGTCACAACAAAATACAAAGTATTTTCTTTAAATCTGTATTTTGACAGAAAACTCTGTCAAATATCTGTTGAATTGAGATTACAGTCATTTTACAGAGTATTTTACAGAATTATTATTTTGAGTGTAGATTTAATACTTTTTTTGACTCATTCAAAACGCCTTTGGAAAATGTTTAAAAACTTCAGTGGGCCATAAAAAAAGAACTCGAGCTAAGTTTTCAAAACCCTTCGGGGGTTTTTCTATACTGTTGGTATACTTTCATTGTGTTTTGGTCCCATCCGAGATACAAAATCGTGTTGCACAGTGAAATTAGTGTTTGAAATTATAGCGAAGCAAAGTTGGTAAAGATCACACTTTTCAACTTTTTAACAGCACGCGAACGCGAGCTGATGGAAAAAATAAAAAAAAGATTCATAATCAGCACACTAAAGTACATATAAAACACCTGTCAAAGGTCAGGCAAATTGAAAAAGTTCAACTTTTGTCAGCTTGTGTTATCAATGTATCCAGGGGCGTATCCAGGATTTTATTTCGGTGGGGGCCCAACATTTTTAAATTTTTTTTTTTTTACAAAAAATTTACATAGCAGCACATGTTTCAGAATTTTTCTCGATATTTTCCTTGAACTGAATGCAACACAATCAGATTCTTAATTTTTGTGTAAGTTTGAAACTATTGGGGGGAAAAACATAATTTTTTTTTTATATTTTAAAATTTTTTGAAAGACTTAAGCCTTTTTTTAAAGTGTGAACAATATCAGATGCTGATACATTTTTACAAAGAAGATTATCAGAATCTGAATTTTGTTTTCAAAGAAAAGTCTAAGATTCTTTTACAACTTCCAGTTAAGACAGTTTTTGTTAAATCATATTTCCAATGGAAAACGTTTTTTGGAAAAAGTCACTTTAAAAAATGATTCTATAAACATATTCATAAAATCCTTTTTCAAAAGAAAAGACTCCGGTTGTAAGACATTTTCCCATAATCTGAGATATTTCTAGTTTTTCTCAGATTCTGAAACATTCTACATAAAATGTTTTAGATTCTGAGAATAATAAGAAAATATAAATAATACAAGAAAAATTATTCACATTCTGAGACCTTTTTAAAAAGAAAAAATTATAAAAAAGTCTTAGATTCTAAAACATTTTTCCTAAAGAAAATCTCTCGGATTCTGAGAAAATTTTCCTATAGAAAAAGTCTAAGATTCGTAGACATTATTCCTATAGAAAAAGTCTCAGATTCTTAGACATTTTTCCTATAGAAAAAGTTTATAATTCTGAGACATTTTTACTATAGAAAGGGTAAAATTCTTATAGAAAAAGTCTCAGATTCTTCGACATTTTTCCTATAGCAAATGTCTCAGATTCTCAGACAATTTTTCTACAGAGACATTTTTCCTATTGAAAAAGTCTCAGATGCTAAAACACTTTTCTATAGAACAAGTCTCCGATTCTGAGACATTTTGCCTATAGGAAATTGTCAGATTCTGAAAAAATTTTCATATAGAAAAAGCCTCAGATTCTGAGACATTTTTCCTAAAGAAAAAGTCTCAGATTCTGAAATATTTTTCCCATAGAAAAATGCTCAGACTCTGAGACAATATTCTTATAGAAAAAGAGATTTTTAACATTGAAAAAGTCTCAGATTTTGAGCATTTTTCTATACAAAAAGTCTCAGCTTGTGTCTCTGAGACATTTTTCCTATATACAAAATCTTAGATTTTGAGATAATTTTCCTTAAGAAAAATTCGTTGATTCTAAAATATTTTTGTAAAAAAAGTCTAAGATTCTGAGACAATTTCCTATATTGTAAGAAAAATTCTCAGATCCAGAGACATTATTCCTATAGAAATTTCTCAAATTCTAAAACATTTTTCATATAGAAAAGCTTCAGATTCTAAGAATTTTGTTATAGAAAATATCTGAGATGTTGAGTCATTTTTCAGATTCAGAGACATTATTCATATACATTCTCAGATTCTGAAACATTTTTCATATAGAAAAGCCTAAGATCCTGAAATTTTTTATAGAAAAAGTCTCAGATTCGGAGACATTTTTCCTACTGTGACATTTTTTTAAGAAATAGTCCCGTTCTGAGAAATTTTTGACTATATTTTACTTACAATTAGGTCCATTTTTTGTGTACATAAAATTTCAGGTTCTAAGATATTTTTTCATTAGAATCTTAAGTTGAAAGTTTCAAATTCTAAGAACAAATTTTCAGATTTTGAGATTTTTTTTAACAAAAAAATTTTCAGTTTCAAAACATTTTTCTTCCAAAAATTTTAGATTCTTAAAAGTTTTTATATTTTTTTTTAAGAAGATTTTTAATATTGTACCTGTATACGCCACTGAATGTATCGATAGCACAAAACTATCGGATCAATGTATCGATAGCACACAAAAAATTTTAAACGAAGTTCAGTCAACAAAATCGCGGATTCAATCAATTTTTTGATTAAAATTCCTCCAATTAAAAAAATCATCAAATTGTAGGTGATTGATCGAAAATAGTTTTTAATCAAACATTTTTTAGATTTTGATCAAAAATTTGATCAATTTTTTTATTTATAGTCAATCAAAATAATGATTGATTTAAAAAATTAATTGTAAGCTTATGACAAAATTATCAAAATATTGCAACTTTTTTGCTGTCAATATGTTGCCAAAAAACAAGTAAATCCCCGTTATTTTGAATGTATTTTAAAATTAATCTATTCAAATAAATTAAAGCAAAAAAAACTGGTATGTTAAAAATTTGTAATTCGACAGTTAAAGAAAATAACAAAAATTTTAATCAACTCATTGATTGACTCATTTACAATTTGTTGATCAATAGATTTAATTGAATATTCTTAGCCAATCATTTTTTGTGTGCACAAAAAAAGGACGTGAAATTTGCATACTTTGGGGAATTTTAAAATTACACTTTTCGTAATAATTTCATTATTACAATTACTAAAATTTATTAAACATAGCATTTTTGGTTGGATTTTAAGTCGTCATTCCTTAGCACAGAAATATTGTACATTGTTTGAACAATGCTAAGTAGTGGATACATGATCCTTTAATCCTTTCCAGATCTCCAGTTTATAAAATTATTTAGTCTGGGTTTTTTTTTGTTTGTATGCCACCCTTAATCTTGCTAAATAGTCAAAAAAAATTAAAGAACAATATGTTAAAATTACAAAACGGATTACAACAAATAATCTTCATAGAAGTGTACAATGAAAATGTTAATTCCATACACACAGTAGTAAGCTAAAGGTTAGGTTAAAGTAATAGCTTAAATCAAATCCAGCGCAAAAATTGTGCTAAAATTTGTAAATTTACGATAAGTATTTTAGACACTTTTTGTTTAATTTGTTTTCCGTCCAAGTAAACAACATGTCAAAATTTGTCTAATTCTATAAAATTAATGTTGGCAATCCTATGCCACCCATTTTTCTTTTTTTCTAAAAACTGAAGCTGGACTATTGAATTTTGTTTGTATTCTTTTCGGTTTTGTTTCCTTTATAAAAAAAAAAACTTTATTTTTATTTTTGGTATTACCACAATGATTTTGTTCGATAAAAACTAAAGTGCAATTGAATGTTATTATTTCAGTTAATACATTTTGTTGTTATTATAGAAGCTGGTGCTGTTTTTAGCATTTTTTTTTAGCCGTTTTTAAGATTTTTTTTGTTTAACGCTTGTTTGTGTGTGTCTACTATATCGAGAATTGCCATCAATAATAAAATGTAAACCACAATTCACCTAAAGCCACCATCAAGAAAATAAGTAAAAAAAAGTAGAAAAGTTAAATTCCACTTGGCCGAATCTATGAATACCCTTTTTAAAGAATGGTAAATTTTCTAATGTGGAAAAAATGAACAATTTTGATAAGAAATATTTTATTTTGAGTAACAAACTTTTTTTTTGTAATTTTTGTAAAAATGAAAAATTAGTAACTTTTTTTCGAGTGTATTTTTTTTTTTAGTTTTAAAATTTTTTGAGTGACAAAAACACTTGTAAAGCAGTTTTGTAGCTTACCAATTTTTTTGAAGCTTGTTTTTTAAAGCTCGGTTTTTTTAACACGTGAATTTAAGGTGATACCAATCTCAAATTCGCAGTTTTTTGAACCACTGGACCGATTTGACTTAAATTCATTGCGACCAAGACTAGAGAAACGATAAATATATATGCCAAGCTTCATAATTTCTCAGAATTGTCTTTCGAAAGTTAGCGTGTTTTTTATCTCGAAAGTTCGCAAAAAACCCTTGCCGAAATTCACCCTTTTGGTTTTAACTTTTGAACCACTGGCCGATTTCGCTGAATTGCAATACCAGGTAAATGACCAACATATATGCCAAATTTCGGAAGCTTTCGTAAAGTCTTTCAGAAGTAAATGTGTTTTCAACAGACAGACAGATCCTTTATGGGTTCCTAGACCAATATTTCGAGGTGTTACAAACGGAATGACCAACTTGTTTTTTTTTAAAGCTCGGTTTTTTCAACACGTGAATTTGATGTGAAACCAATCTCAAATTCACCATTTTGCTAATAACTTTTGAACAACTGGACCGATTTTGTTAAAATTCAATGCGAACCAGACCAGAGCAACGATAAATATATATGCCAAGCTTAAGAATCCTCAAAATTGTCTTTCGAAAGTTAGCGTGTTTTTGATCTCGTAAGTTCGCGAAAAACCCTTGTCGAAATTCACTTTTTTGCTTCTAACTTTTGAACCACTGCACTTTGGCTGAATTTTCAATTTTGGCGGCAAAAAGTTAATTTTTCATGTATAGATTTTTAAAAATTTTTTGATTGTGTTCAATTCCCAATATATTGGTAAGAAAAAATTTAAAAAAGTTATGATAGTTGGCAACACTGTCGATGTGTAAACAGCTGCTAATGTATACAGTTTTTATAACACGTGTTGCAAGTTGTGAAGCAACCAAATTTTAATAAATCTATATATTTTTTTTTAAATATATTTTGGTTAAAAAAATGTTGTGAATATGAATTTTAATACTCGAAGTGAGTATTTTTACGAATTCTTAACATATTTGGAAAAAAAAAAATTATTTCGTAGTTATTTTGGAGTTTTTTTTTAGGTGTAATTTTTTGTGAAATTGTGAATAGCTTTATCGTCTTTCGTGGAGGATAACTTAAAATGTTAACAATTGTTAAAACATTTTTTTACATGTAAGTCTTCGTAGAAAGCTCAGGTTTTATTGTATATTTATATGGTATGCGAACGAGTGAGAACGAAAGAGATATTAGCAAAAACGTGAATTTTGGATGGATTTTTTGTCGCAAATTCACGTGTTGAAAAACACACTAAAAACGCCATTAAGCTTAGTGGAAAGCTACAAAAACATTTTACAGTGTTTCTTTCATTCAAAAAACTTTTTATTCTCAAATAAAAAAAAATTACACTCAAAAAAAATTAACACTCAAAAAAATTGTACAATCAAAAATTTTGTTTATATTATTAAAAAACATAATTTCTTTAAAATAATAATATTTTAAATAAATTACTATCACTAAAAAAGAGTATTTATACTTGAATATGGTTTTCAACAATTGAGTACAATTTTTTTACAATTATTCAGTACTCGGCCATATTCGTCCAAAAATGTGACCGAAGCCGAATAATGGCCAAATAGTACTTTTTGCCTACCGAATATTCGGTCAGACACTTCAAATTATAAAGGAAGATTTTAATTAAATACAGTTTTGTGAGCATTAATTTTTTTCGAAAATCCCCCTTATGGGGGGGCCACTAGAAAAAGGGGGCGTGGACCGGCCATTTTTTCTCAAATCGAATATTTCGACAGTAGAACCCTGCATACCAAATTTGGTGAGGCTAGCTTGTCGGGAAACAGTTTTTGCCGCGATTTGGGGTTTTTCGGCCATAGTGCACTGGACCGATTTCGCTGAATTTCAATACTAACCTGACCAGGTAAATGACTAAAATATATGCCAAACTTCAGGAGCTTTCGTAAGGTCTTTCAGAAGCAAGCGCGTTTTCAACAGACAGACAGATCATCGTTAGATCGCCTTAAAATCGATCGATGATCATGAATATATATCCTTTATTCGGTCCTAGAACAATATTTCGAGGTGTTACAAACGGAATGGCCTACTAAAATACCCTCTATCACTAGAGTGGAGGGTATAAAAAATATACTCCCAACAAAGTCAACAAAACGTACGTAATAAACCAACCAATGATCTAAAATAAAAACAAGGCAACAATAGCCAAATAGACTTACAGACTCTTTGTAAGGCAAACAACTACAAAAAAATGGACAGTATGAAAGATTGAAATTGAAATCAAAGCCAGTCAAAAGTTAACATAACCCAAAACCACCTGCTCCGCCTTATAACAATGTGCTTAGATCTGTGTGTGTTGCGACTTTGTCTATTGCAAAAAAAAAAAATAGAGTATTTTTGTTGAACCTGCTATACTTAACCCAAGCAGAAAAATTAAAACGGCAAAATATAAATATAGATTTTTTTTTAAATGTTCCCATCATATGTTAAGCGGTAGGGAACATTCCATTTTTAACGCATTAGGGCGTTCCTCATTTCTCAGAAAATATTGCCGAAACAAAAAAAATGCCAAATACATTTTTGTAGTTCTTTACACGACCGTCTTAATCCCTCCGTGTAATAGTTTTTTAGTTATCCCGTTAAGATTCTAAAGACCCTTTTGGGCCCTTAAATTCCCGTATCCTAAAAACTAAACAAGGTAGAGCGAAAAGGGCAAAGTTGTTGAATCAAAATCTATGACGATCCTTAATAGACCCACTGGGACTGGGCCTATGGTGGTCTGGACCCATGGGTTCCGAACCTAATGGGGTCTGCCTGCAATCGGAACTTTAAATGAGATGTACTCAATAAAATAAATTTTTCCCCATTTTCTAGTTTTTTCTTTCTCTTATTTTTCAGAAAAATTTAGATAAAACAAGTAGAAAAATTTAATTCGACTTGGTCGAATCTATGAATACCCTCCACAATGTTATCTGATAGTAATTTTCTAAAAAAAATTTAAAAAAATTGCATTACAAATTTTTTATTAGAAATATGTACATATATTATTTTGAGTCAAACTTTCTTTTAATCAATCAAATTTTTTTGAGTGTACAATTTTTTTGACTGTCAAAATATTTTTGAGTCTGCCATTTCATTCAAAAAAATTATAATGTGTAAATTTTTTTTTTGAGTGTAACATTTTTTTTTGAGTGTAAATTTTTTTTTGAGTGTAATTTTTTTTTTAGTGTACAAATTCTTTGAGTAACAAATTACTTTGTAAAATATTTTTGTTGTTTTATACCTACATATGTATATGTAATACAAAAAAAAACTATTTCACATATTTTCCTCTTTTTATATTACCATCCTTTTCTTTAAAAACCAAAAACAAATTAACATTCAATCATACACATACTTTATTTGATTTTTTCCCGTTACATACAGTTACACTAACAATAACAAATATTTACTTGTCTAACAACTAAACTGCACCCCACGACAAGAAAACAAACAACAACAAGTTTTACAAAACTGGTATTTCACCATGCTATTAAAACTTGTTTAACGACTTTTCAACAGTTTAAGGTGAAACAAATCTGAAATTCAGTGCATTGCTTATAACTTTTGAACCACTGAACCGATTTTGCTGAAATTCAAAACCAAACAGCCTTGGGGAACAACAAATATATATGCTAAGCTTCAGTCAGAATTGTCTTTCGAAAGTTATAGTGGTTTTAATCTTGTAAATTCGAAAAATACCCTTTCCGAAATTTACTATTTTGCTCATAACTTTTGAACCACTGGACCGATTTCGCTGGATTGCAATACCAACCTGACCCGGTAAATGAAGAATATATATGTCAAACTTCAGGAGCCTCCGTAAAGTCTTTCAAAAGTTAGCGTGTTTTCAACGGACAGACAGACAGACAGACGGACGGACGGACGGACGGACGGACGGACGGACGGACGGACATCGGTAGATCGACTTAAAATCGATCAAGGATCATGAATATATATACTTTATGGGGTCCTAGACCAATATTTCGATGTGTTACAAACGGAATGACAAACTTATATATACCCTCTATCACTAGAGTGGAGGGTATAAAGAAGGAAAATATGGCAATGGACCTAAATCATTATTATACCCTCCACTCTAGTGATAGAGGGTATATATAAGTTTGTCATTCCGTTTGTAACACCTCGAAATATTGGTCTAGGACCCCATAAAGTATATATATTTATGATCCTCGATCGATTTTAAGTCGATCTAGCGATGTCCGTCCGTCCGTCCGTCCGTCTGTCTGTCTGTCTGTCCGTCCGTAGAAAACACGCTAACTTTTGAAAGACTTTACAGAGGCTACTGAAGTTTGGCATATATGTTTGTCATTTACCTGGTCAGGTTGGTATTGCAATCCAGCCAAATCGGTCCAGTGGTTCAAAAGTTATGAGCAAAAGAGTAAATTTCGGCAAGGGTGTTTCGTGAATTTACGAGGTAAAAAACACGATACCTTTCGAAAAACAATAATGATACTACTGAAGCTTGGCATATATCTTTTCCGTTCCCCGGGTCTATTTGGTATTAAATTTCAGCTCAATCGGTCCAGTGGTTCAAAAGTTATAAGCAAACCCCTGAATTTCAGATTAGGTTCATCTAAAATGCCACGTGTTTTAACAAGTTTTAAAAGCATTGTTGGTAACTAAACAATGCTTTTCAAACTTGTTTAATTTTAAAGCAATGCTTTTTAAACTTGTTTAGTTTTAAAAGCATTGGTAACTTAAAAATTACACTCGAAAAAAATTTTACACTCAAAAAAAATTTTACACTCAAAAAAATTTTACACTCAAAAAAAAAATACACAAAAAAAATTCGTTTTTTTTTATAAAAATTACAATATTTTTTGTACATACGTACGTGCATTCACTCAGAAATATTTTTACAGTAAAAAAAACATTACACTCGAAAAAAATTTTACACTCAAAAAAAAAATTAGTATTTTTTTTTAAATGACAAAAAAAGACTTTTTTACTCAAAATAAAATATTTCTAATCAAAATTGTTAATTTTTTCACGTTAACAAATGTACTACCCTTTAAAAAAATGCATTGTGGAGGGTATTCATAGATTCGTCAAAGTCGAATTTAACTTTTCTACTTGTTGAATTTAGTTAAGTTTTCCACTTTTTAAATAATTTTTCTTTTTGAGTTTGGAATAAAATTAAATTGCATTTAGCTCCTTTTTAAAAACTGAATTAAAATTTTGTCAAATAGGAAACATTTTTCGAAAATTTTTACATTTTGGTGATAAGTATAAAAAACAGTATAAAAACAGTACACGCATTAAAAAACAGTACTTTTGCGTACTGTTTTAGGTGCTGTGTATAAAACAGTACTTTTTATAAAAAACTGTACATGTACTGTTTAAAACAGTACGAATGGCAACCCTACCCCCCAGTGGGGCGAGAATCAAAGGTTATATGCTTTAAACTATATTTAATTTTAGTTTGTATTTAAATACATACGAACAAGTGTTTTAAGTCTTTTTCTATGGAAATTTAAAACTGAATGTAACTTTTTTGTTAATTAATTTAAGAGGGTACTTCTAAGGGAAGAATTTCATGAATTTTTTAGTGCTATAATTTAATGGAAAAATAAAAATCATTTAGGTGGGTAGAAAGGTGAGAAACTAACACTCATAACACGAAGATGACCTCAAAGGTCAAAACCGGATATGGGTCAAATTTAGTACTCGCTGAGGACTTTCTAACAAATTTTTTTTTATAACGATCGGACATCAAATGACAAAGCTATGAACAAATAACGATTTCGGCGGTACTAAATCGCGACCTAAAAATCTAATATTTTTTCTATGGAAGTTTTTCGAGGTAAGCTTTAAAATTAAGCGCGCCCAATGGGAACTTTTTTTTTCGACCCGGTCTAGTGCATACTCGACAAAAATTTTGTGAGAAATCTGAGGCATATGGTAATTGAAATCGAGTTAGTCTTGCATATAACTTGATTCAATGTACACAGAAAAAAATTAATTTAAATTCGTTAAATCAATTACACATATAATTGATTTCGGATCTGTCACAAAAATGCGCCCACTTATTACGCATTTTGTTTGAAAATAATTTTAGAATTTAGGGTTTTTTTGTATTTGCTTGTTTATGCGTAGATGTGTAACAATGCATTTTTTTTTCAGCAAAGTTTAAAATTCAATTAAAATATTAATTGAATAAATTACAATGTTTAATTGAAGTTACATTTAATTTTAAATAAAATTTTAATAAAAAAAAAAATTACAGTATTTTTTCTGTGTAGATATAATTCTCAAAAAATCAAGTAATCTACAACAAACATTAAAGTAACTTGCAAACAATGTTCAACTTATTTCCAACAAACAAGTACAACATTTATGATTATTTTTTGCATTGTCCTGTTTAATTCAAAGTTGTTATTTTATTATCTCCAAAATCTTCTTTTTCGTTCGAATACACTAAAAAGGATCAAAACAAGGTCTGAAATGCAATTATTAAATGACGAAACCAGAATAGTTGAACCATATTTTTAAGCGAACCCGAGTAAAAAAAGACTTTTTCAGAAAATCTTGTAAAAAAAACGACGAAGTTGTAAAAAAAAAATTAAATATAGATAAAATTGCATTAAACCTTTACAAAAGTATAATAAAAATACCTAAAATGTAATAAAATTCCATATAAACAATTTTTTTAGTACTCTTAAATTTGTTTTTACTCGGGTATGGTAAATTAATGCAAAACTTTAACTACCGTGAAACTAAAATACCAAACAACTAACAAGCTACGATTTGTGCGAGGTCATGTCAGAAAAAAACGGAAGTTAAAACAACGCCATATTGCAATTGCTTTTACAAAAAAAAAAATAGAAGGCTCCTTAGCAATTCATTACAAGCGATAGTTTGGCAAACTATACACATATGTTTGTATAAAAAAAAAACACCCAAAAGATAGTTTGGCAAAAGGTTGTAACGGAACTAAAAACTTTGTACACCATTTAAATGGCGTTTAAAGTGCAAAAGTCGCATATTTTTAGCTTCACCCTTTGTATTGTTGGTATTAACAGTAAATATGATTTAAGTGGGTGGAGTGATAAGAAATTCAATTTTTTTTTTAATAATAGTTCAAATTATACTTTCATTAGAAAAAATCTATCAAAAAATATGTAACATGAATTTCTAGTTCAATTAGGGTTGCCATCCGTCCTCTTTTCCCCGGACACCGTCCTCTTTTTTAGGGCGTCCGGGGCAGTCCTACTTCTTTTTTAGAAAGTGTCCGGGGCTGTCCTACTTTTTGCACTCGATAACATTTTTTTTATTACTTTTAAACTTTTGAATTATTTTCATCGCCATATTTTCGCTTATCAGCAGTAATGTCAACTTTTTGAGAACAAAACGCTCAAAAATTAAAAAAAAACGCTTCAAATTAATTATATTTCGAGTAAAAATTCACTCTGGGTAGTGCGAAAATAACTACGTTAGCATCAATTCTTATCAGCTGTTGTGTGTCTTAAAGTTTGCTCTCCGAAAAAAGATTTGTATATCAAAAATTTCCATTACAAATTAAAAAAAAAATAATAATTTTAAGAAAATTCCTTTGAATTTCCAAAAGTTCCATTTGTATGTCAGAAATTTCCAATTGTATTTCAAAAGTTTCCATTTGTATTTTAAAAATTTCTAAATGCTTTTCAGAAAAATCTGTTTCAGAAATTTCCAATTAAATTTAAAAAATGTCCATTTATATTTTAAAAATGTCTAAATGCTTTTCAGAAAATTCCAATTAAATATATTTCAAAAATTTCTATTTCTATTCAAAATTTTTCAAATGCTTTGCAGAAAATTTTGATATACAAATAAAATTTTTTAAAAGCATTTAGATAATTTTATTTTGAGTAGGTTTTTTTCTAGCTCCAGGTCATTAAAACTATGATAATCTCATATAATAATTTTCAAGAAAAATTTTTTCTGTTTTAAATTTATTTATGTTGGTCATTTTTTGCAAGACTTAATCGACACGTGTTTCGGGATTTGTCTAATCGCATTGTGAAGATTATTTAGCAAAAAATAAAAACCCTGTACTACAAGTAGCAAAGGATCTTTAATGACAATCGTTAATGATCAAACTAAAATAAAAATACATATTCGACTCTATTTCCATTGGGAATTAGAAGACGAAAATTGTACCATCGTAGTAAGATCACGATCATCATCCCGAAACACGTGTCGACAAAGTCTTGCAAAAAATTACCAACATAATAAATTTAAAACATAAATAATTTTCTTGAAAATAATTATATGAGAATATCATAATAGTTGTGGGGACTATGACCGTTTCCAAAACGGTCACAATCCCAAAGGGGATTATGTCCGTTCCTTGTTGGTATTACGACCGAACTTATTTCGGTCATAACCTCCATTCACATTATGAAGAGTAAGTCCAAAGCAATTTTGGTCATAATCCCCGTTTTCTGCAGAGAGGGTGGGTTTAATGCATGGAGTTTGTAATCCCTAAGCCAGGCCGAAGGCCGGCTACGGAGAAAAACTTTTAAGTAAAAAAAAAAAAAAAATATTTTAATTTTGGGGATTATGACCAAGTAGTATAGAAGACATTATCCCCATAATGAAGATTATGGCCATTTGTTACGTGGTCATTATCCCCATAAATCTGGGAATTATGTCCGTTTTTTATTGGGATTATGTCCAAATAATGTTCGGTCATAGTCCCCACTAACATTATGGGGATTATGACCAAAATGAATGTGGTCATAATCCCCATAACGGAAATGGGGATTATGTCCGTGGGGATTATGTCATGTCACCGTTTTTTTGGTTTTGTTTTTATTTTATTGTATTTCTTGTTCTTTTTCGCATTTGATGTTTCATTCGATCAATCCTAAAAAAAATCCAATACAGAAACTGGCAAATATCATACCACCTTACACTCAAAAAAAGAATAAACTTTAACTTTGGAAAATTTTTCTTCAAAATAGTTTATAAATTTTCCCACAATTTAGTTAAAATTAACCAAAAGTTGGGAAATTTTCCTAGCTTTTAGGAAAATATTTTAGTCCACTGTTAAATAGGCCATAATTTTCCTTAAATGGAATTCCCTAATACGTGGAAGAAATTCTTACCGCCAACGAAATTTTCCCTAAATAATTGAAAAAAAAAATCTTTATTTTTAAGACATATTTCTTAAAACAAAATTTAGTTCAAAAAATTCAGTTTAAGGACGTAATTTACTACCAGTTAGTTCATCATATTTATCTTCCTTAATTTGAGGAAGTTTTTTTCACAAGTTTAGTAAATTTTTCATAACTTGAAATTGTTTTGTTGATTTATTTTTTTTTTCATGCTTGCTTGTAGTTCACATTTTGTTTATTATTTGTAGTACATGAATACAAAAAGTTTGACCTTGTATAACAAGTAATAAATTTAATATTTACATTTTTTTCTACACTTGTATGTGTTAGAAAAATAATAATATTTTAATCACAACAAAGACCTTGGCTTTGGCGTGTTTTCCCATAGTCTGGGAACAAACGTCAAATACAAAGTTTTTGTTGTAATTTAACTAAAAAAACTAATGAAATTTATTACTTGACTATAAGAAGCAAACGTTTCTTTATATTTATAATAAAATATGTACCCAATGAGAATTATGTGTGTATGCACACATAATTCTCATAATGTGTAAATTTCGGGGGGTATTTATGTAAAGACATAGACCTATTAAAATTAAGTCTACACGTATTTTTGTTTTAGACGATATTCCTGTTAGTTCGGGAGTTATCGAAACTTTCCCGAAGGTCCACATTTTTTCTCATAAGGGGACAACGAAATGTAAACTTATATATTATAGTTTGAGTTTCATGCAAATCGGTCCTGCGTACGTGCCTGGAAAAACTCCACGATAGAATTCAATTCTGATAGTGAAATCGAATTCAAGAGTTCAAAATACATTAGGATTAATGGGTCAAGTTTCTGTAGGACCTTATTTTTTGTGTAACTGTGTAATTATTAATTAACCCACTTAGAAAACAAAATAAAATTATATCTCTACCAGGGATGTAATGTAATTTAAAAATTTGTTTTTTTTTTTTATTTCGGTTACACGTTTTAAAGTGTTTTTTTTATTTTTTTTATTGTTTCAACCATACAACAAAAATTTTGCTAACATTAACGGAAGTTGGCCATGTTTAAGATACATTTGTTCTAAAAAACCAAAATAACACCGTGTCGTTTATATGAAAATATTGTTTCCTCATTTCTTTTTTTTTTTTTTTTTAGTAATTTTAAAACTTTGTAATAGTGAATCTATTTGCAATTGTTATAAAAGTACAAATATGTGATACTATTACATCAACAATCCATATATAGCAAAAAATAAAGTCCTTGCTGTTAGCATTTTTTTTATGTTTTGTAGTGTGTGGTTGGTCTATCGGTGGGTTGGCTGGCTGGCAAGTTAGTTTAGTAGATAGATGGCTGTTTTTACATTGGTTGTTATTGATGTTGTTGCATATAATTACCATTCAACTTGTTAACAAGCAAACAGCTGTAATTGTTGCCTTCTTATAAACTTGCCAATTGCTATTTTATACACAATAGGTGTGTTTTTAGGTAGTTAGCTATAAATCTATCGTACAAAGAAAATAGCTTTCAAATATGTTTCAATGGGCTAATCATTTATCATGTAGATTAGCCTACAACAATAACTGTTTTGTGTTATGTTACGATTTTTACAAATATAATGGACTTTTCAATACCGATCGAAAGGACTGCATTTATTGGGACTAACGCCAAATTAATATGTTTCAATAAAACTAATGTTTTTTCACAAGTAGGTAAGTAAATGAAACTTCCAAAAAAACACACCTAATAAATTCATCATCAGGTGCGGAACAAAAAAAAACTAATTTTTTTGAAGTCACATTAGTGTCATCCTCCGATCATCATGAAATTTGGATAGGCGGTTCTAAACAAAAATTATTTGGATATGAGTAAATTTAACTGGCGGATCGCCGATTTTCTTAATTTCTGGTTATTTGATTGAGCTTTATAAATAGCAATAATTTGGCAATATGAACTTTTGGACAGTTTTTACCATTTTTGCACTCGGAAACCGTAAGTCGTAGGGAAAACTCATAAAAACAATATTGTAGATAAAATTATGAATATTTTAAATTTAGAAAAAAAAAATTTTTTTTCAAAATATTTCAACTAAAAATTTTGAAAACAATATTTAAATGTTCTTTTTTTCCTAACAAGGATTTCCAAAAACAAAATTTTGTATTAAAGTTTAGAATATCCTTTTAACGCTGTTAAAATATCAGAGAGGTTTTTGTTTTCGTATTGTTGAGTAATCCATTTTCAAAGTTTGTTAGAGAGCCAACTCAGCAAAAAATAATCGAGATTGTGGAAGCAGTTCATAATTTTTCTGGCATACACAAGCGCTTCGTCTTCAGCACATAGATATTTCTGCCTTACAGTAGTGCATACTAGGATGGCTCGTTTTTGGGCTTTTCTCTCGGATCAAATTCTAATACCCGCCAAAAGTGTCGGTCCCCTAAGGGTAACTCACATGCAAAATATCACTCCGATCGGAGTTTATCTTCTGTCTCCACTTTGAGCCTCAAAATTAGGGTTTTCGCAAAAAAGGACTTTTTAAAAAAAAAATAAAAAAAATTTAAGGTTTTTTATTAAAATAATTAAAAAATTATTTTTGTATAATATTTGATTGTTAATACTTAAATATGAAATTTAAAGATTTTACGGTATCATTAACCCGTTCAAACTTGATACCAAAAAAATGGCATGATTTTGGGGGCGTTCTCAAAACACCTTGTTTCAAAATTTGAAAATTTTATTTAAAAAAAATTTTAAATATACCATTTTTTCTTTCTGAATTCATTAAGAACACCTTGGAGAAGAAAAATGTGAAATATGGCGGATATCCGTCGAGACACTTTTCGGGAATCACGGGGGGAAGTTAGCGGATTTCAAGGAAATGTTGGTTTTAGCAATAATTTGGATTAATAAAATTTTATAAATTTCATTTTTGTGCAAATTAACGGTTTTTTGGTGTCGTGGCATTCTACTATATAACTTTAAGTCTGTCATGAAATCTTACAGATCTAGGACGTCTTAAACCCACATTGGCTGCGGGTCAAAAATGACCCCCGCAGAAAATTTGAAGTTTAGAGCTAAATTTTTGTGCTATAAAAAAGTATAAAACGGTTTTTGTGTTTTTTACCCCAACTATTATTTCGTATTATTATATTATCTTTAAAAAAATCGTTAACCCTTCTTGGTAGGGGGTCAAAAATGACCCATTCAATAAAAAATATATATTTTGTTGATATAAAAAAATTCAAGCACTATGCCTAAAAGTTTTTGTCGGGGTCATTTTTGACCCCTGGCCAATGTGGGTTAATAAAGTTATAAAGTTATCTAATATATTGCCACAAATTAATTTTATATGAAAAAATATATACTTTTTATTGAATGGGTCATTTTTGACCCAATACCAAGTTGGGTTATCGATTTTTTTAAAGATAATATATTAAAACGAAATAAAAGTTGGGGTAAAAAACATAAAAGCCGTTTTATACTTGTTTATAGCACAAAATTTAAGCTCTAAACTTCAAATTATCCGCGGGGGTCATTTTTGACCCCCAGACAATGTGGGTTTAAGACGTCCTAGATCTGTAAGATTTTATGACAGACTTAAAATTATATAATAGAATGCCACGACACCAAAAACCGTTAATTTGCACAAAAATGAGTTTATAAGATTTTATTAATCCAAATTATTGATAAAACCAAAATTTCCTTGAAATCCGCTAAAATCCCCCCGCGATTCCCGAAAAGTGGCTAGACGGATATCCGTCATATTTCACATTTTTCTTCTCCAAGGTGTTTTTAAAGAATTCAGAAAGAAAAAATGGTATATTTAAATTTTTTTTTTAATAAAATTTTCAAATTTTGAAAAAAGGTGTTTTGAGAACGCCCCCAAAATCATGTCATTTTTTTGGTATCAAGTTTGAACGGGTTAATAATACCGTAAAATCTTTAAATTTCATATTTAAGTATTTATGATCAAATATTATACAAAAAATTTTTTTTTAATTATTTTATAAAAAAACTTAAAATTTTTTTTTTTTTTAAAGTCCTTTTTTGCAAAAACCCCAATTTTGAGGATCAAAGTGGAGACAGAAGATAAACTCCGATCGGAGTGATATTTTGCATGTGAGTTACCCTTAGGGGACCGACACTTTTGGCGGGTATTAGAATTTGATCAGAGAGAAAAGCCCAAAAACGAGCCACCCTAGTGCATACTAGATGCACTACTGTAAGGCAGAGATATAAATGTAAATTTTTCGATAAATTACGAATATAAGCAGACATTTTTAAATACATTCGCTTACAGTAGTGCGTCTAGTAGGCACTACCGTAAGGCAGAGTGATAAAACTATAAATTATAAGAAGACTTACGACCATCAAACAGCAAAACGAAAATTTGGATGACGTAATAAAAAAAAACGGTAGTATTATTTGTGTGCTTACGAGGAGCACTTCCTTCATACAAACTTTTCAGGCATAAAGACTTTAGCGATAATAATAAAACTTTATTTTTGTGCTTTATTGGAGCAATATGCTTACAAAAATGCACCTAGTAAGCTTCTAATAAGGTATGATTTCATTGCATTTTTATTGCGCTGGAATAAGCGCTCGGATGAAATGCTCTAAAGTGGGACATTACGCCCAAATATCATGCCATACGTAAGCAGGATTGTAAGGGAATGTCAACTCAACATTCCCTTACAAACCTGCTTACGGCGAAGCAGTACTTATTTTTTTTCAAAATTTTTGCAAAAAATCAAAAATTAGCTTTAAAACCAACTTTAGAATTTATTACTCGATAGCACGAAAAAACCTACTAGAAATTTTAACAGTGTTAAAAGGACATTATAAACTGTAATAAAAAATTTTGGTTTTTTAAATCAACGGTGTCCTTGCCAGGAAAAAGGGCATTCTAATATTGTTTTAAAAAATTTTTGCTAAAATTGTTTATAAATTTTAAGTCTTCATTATTTTAACTTAAAAAGTTACGTCATTAACTGTTTGTAGTTTATTTAAAAAGTTTTACGTTTTGTCGTTTTTTAAAGAAAAATCATTTGTTTAATGTTTAGATTTACCAAATGACTATTTCTGTACTTTGTTTCAAAAATAACATCATAAAAAATAAAGACTTTCATTGGCATTCAATTTTTAAAGTCATTTATTTTTGTTTTATAAGTAAAAATAAGTGATTCTTCTTTTATTTTTAATGATTTGTGTACGTTATTTTTTTTTTTAATTGTTGCCATTTTTAAAGGAGAACTCATCAGTTTTTAACACTTGTGTGGGTTATTTTTTTTAGAAAAAAAAATCAAAAAATTATTTATAGAAATATAAAAACATGTTTGTATCAAGTGACTTTGGCACGATGAGTAGAGTGTCTGGCCAGAATGTAGTTGATTGCGGGATCGATATCCCAAAATTTTATTAAACATTTTTTAAGAAATAATTCAATAGAAAAATTGGAAAAATAACCGTCAAAATCATTAATTTTTAATGTTTTCATATGTATTTTTTTTTGAATTTGTTGGTAAAAATAACACAACAATCAATAATTTTTAATATTTGCGTAGGTTAATTTTTTCGAATTTGTTGGTAAAAAGTGAAAGTGATGTTTTTTTTTGATGATGTTTATTCTGGCTCGAGGTCATTATTTTCTTTACTAATTAAAACCATGATATTCTCATAGCATTATGTTCAAGAAAATTATTTTTTCTGTTTTAAATTTTTTTATGTTGGTAATTTTTGCAAGACTTAATCGACACGTGTTTCGGAATTTGTCAGATTCCATTGATTCCATTCCACGATTTACTACAAAGTAGCGAACGAGTCTAATGACAAATCGTTTGCGCACAAACCTCTATCCACAATGGAATATGTATTAATATTTTAGTTTGTGCGCAACTAAAATATTTCGATGGTTTAAATTTTTTTTTTTTGTCAAAATGTTTCATTTTTGTTTAATTTTTTTATGATTTTGCAGTTTGAGCCCATTTGGCCGCTAAAGAAAATAAATATCTCTTTATTTTTCCTCCTCTACAAAATAAACCAAATTCCATAAAAATCGAAGGTGGCAGTAAGGAAGGAGCCTTCCTTTGTAAGCAAAATATATCAAATATTTCAAGAATTAGTTTCTAGACAAAATATCTCAAAATATTTTTAATCAGATAATCTCAGTTAGGAAGTTTTTGGAACTGATTACTAAACTTCAAAAATGGGAAAGGTACGCGACCTTATACTCTTAATTAAAAACTATTCCATCACATCAGCTTTTTGAGAAAGTTAAGGTCAAGTTAAAAAAAGGCATTTTGACAACTTATAGCAGATGAACCCGGTGTGATGGCGTCTTAAAAATAAGTCGAACGTAAGCTCAAACATTGCTCTTGAAGATGCATAACTCATTTATAAGTCGCTTTAACTGTTGGTTTCCTCCCCCTCCAAACGTAAGAGCTGAATCCGCACCTGCTCATGGTGTTTATAACAACTAGTCGCTTATTTGTGTATATGTCTATGCAATTGTTTTATTTGTGTTACCAAACAATTTATCAACTAATTATCTGATTCGATTTTCTAAGGAAGTTTGGCAATTTATTTGCAAAAAAAAAAAACTTTCATATTCAGGGTGAATTTAATATGCATATGTAATTAAAGTGCATACTATACATAAAATAAAAAATAAATGCATTTTATTTAAATTTATGCATTTTCAAAATGTTTTTTTCATTCATGTAGGTGTTATTTTTTTGTTAAATAATTTATTAATGCAAATATTGGTTGATTAAAGGATTATGTTATTAGTGTTTATTAAAAAGAGTAATTCATGCAAAAATATGAAAACGGTTTTTCAGTCAGGTAGCTGTAGTGGATTTTCAATCAAAGGCCCCACATTTTTTTACCATTTAATTAATATAAATGTTTTCTTTGCAAACATAGCTTCAATTGAATTTTCTTTTTTTTATGCTGATTTCTTCATATTTAAATAACGAAAATAATTTGAGAATTTCAGCTATTTTGATAAAATAGTAAGATATAAATGTAGCATAGTTTTAGGCAATTAGTAAATATATGATCCTTTAATTAAGAGCGAGCTAAACTATGACATTTACATTTTTTTTTTCAGTAAATCGACTAAAGTTTAAATAATTTGTCATATTTGCTTTTTAAATCTAAGAAATACAGAGTTTAATGCGATCTTTAGTTTAAATTATTTATTTACTGATTGCCTAAAAGTATGCTGAAACAATATATATTACTCTTTCACAACAGTCGTAAAAAGTAAAACGGCTAACAAGGAAAGTATTCCAACCGTTATGGAGCGATTTTCCTTAGTTGTCCCGGCTTACCGCTTAAAAATCCCTTATGAAACATTGTGGACCTTCGGGAAAATTCCGGTAACTACCGAAATAACAAAAATATGGTCTAGACCAAAAATATGTAACGTCTTAAATTTCATAAAGGTTATTTCGTATTCATATGGATATCGTAGGTCAATGTGTTCACATGAATACCCCTCCCCAACCAAAATTTACACATTTTCGCCCAAAAAGTATTTAAGGAAGTCGAATTTTTCGTTGGATAGGTATTAAAAACTCGTTCTTCGTATATGGAAACATCATACCTTAGAGTTGTCACTTTTATATAAATTTTAAGTTTCAGGCAAATCGGTTCATAAGGGTTGCAATACTTCCCTTGTCTGTGGTATAGTGCATAAAACCCTTTAGGAAGGCCCTAATCAAATTCAATAACTGCATCCTTTATAATGCGTTCATATTGGCAAATATTATTTTTTTGTTTTTTATTTTTCATAAACACACAAAATATGTTAACATCCATTAAAAATGGATATTTGATTTTTTTTTTACAAAAGTCTGCTTTATTGTTTAAACATTTTATGATATTTTATATAAATTAATAAAAAAAATCTCTCCCCACATTAAGCAAATAAAGTTATATTTGCTATTCGATTTTATTTGTACATACAAATAAAGTCTTAATTCAATTAAGGTGTGTTTAGATCATCCCACCGAGTCTTTGGATTTTAAGAAAGTTAAATATTACCAAAGTCTTAATACTGCCAAAAAATCATAAACAAAATCAAAAGACATTTTTAAAAACAGCTGTTTGTGTGCAAATCTAATAACACACAGCCATTTTTTGAAATATTTCATAAAATCAAAAGTCTAATTGGACTGTCAACAAAATCATATTACACACGATTTTTTGACAGGTCTTAATACTCAGTGGTATGATATAAACACAGCTTTAATGACATTGTTACATTACAATTAAACATTTAATTAAAAATGAGCATCATTATAGCAATTCATTTTACGCAAGGTTGGCAATCGAAACGAATAACGGTATTGGTATCGTTTTTTTTATTTATTTCGGTATCGGTATCGGTTACGGTATTTGAGTTGAACCGGTTACGGTATTACCGATACCGAAACGTCGATAACGGTATTATCGAAAAAAAATGCTAAAAATATAAAAAACGCATAAAAACTTATGTGGTTATTCATAAAACCTAAAATATATTTAAAGTAGGTTTATTTGACAGATATTGCAGGAACAATTGTCAAATAAACCTACAATAAGTCTTTTATAAGTATTACTAGCTTACCATCCCGGTACTTCGTTACCGGTTGCATTGAATACCGGATAATAGAAGGATCAGAATTGCTCTACCGATTTCAAGAAAATTCCCCTACGTAGTCTTTGTTTTATTTACTTGTGCACGTTTAAGGGCGGATTACTCAATAAAAAGTTAGCTGCTAACTGCCGATTTAACGGAGCCTTATGTCAAAATTTGAATGAAAAAGTTAAATTTAACGGAGAGTTATTTTATAACGGAACATTGATTAATCCAGCCTAATAATATTTCAATTAAAAATTTAAACAATAAAATTTGAATAATTTTCGAGCCTTAATATCGGGATTTTGGATTTGGAGTGAATAAATATTTCAGTGAATAAAGAAATTGGAATAAAAATGAGTTCCCGAGTAAAAATAAACATATATTACAATATATAACTTGATACCAACATAATAAATTATATATGATTATACATCCCTGAGATATTTTCTAAATTTTTTTAATATAGTCATGTGTAGTAATATATAATTTAATCATGATTCGGATTAAAAGGTGTACGGTTGATATAATTATATAAAATTATATGAGGGTCAATACAAAATTTCTTTTTCTGTATAATTTAACTTAAAATTATATATAGCTTATGCTGTTCCATATAAACCTATATATGTTTACAATTAACCAAAAATTTTCTAAGTTTTTTAGGCAAAGTATAAGAAACTTTTTAAAATGTTCCTAAACATTTCTTGTTAGGGTTATGTATATCACCTATCTGGTTCGAAGCGTACCCAAACATGTTTGGTGAATGTATCGTTGACCTGTGGTGTATCTCAACCCAAACCAAAAAACACCAGGATTTTATATGTTTTTGTGCAATTAGATCTAATTAGATCCACCAATATAAGGCAATGTCTGGTCAAAACTCGGATGAAATCAAATCAAATTTTATACAAGTAGATCTTTTTTAATGCAAAAACATCCACCATTATTCGGATCAAATTGCGTATTAATATATATTGTGTCATATATCATTATATATTGCATCAGATAAAAATTTTTACTCGGGTTTGAGTGAAAAAACATATAGAGAGAAAAAAAGGAGTAAAAAAAGTAAAATCAAAAATTTTAGTAAAAAGTATCATTCCATATTGTTCCCTGCTCTATTCCATTTCGTTCCCCGTTCTAAAAGTTTAAGTTTTAAAATATGTCCATCTCTTGGGTGTTATTTCTGGGGCTTTGAGTTTAATAGTTAGATAGGTAACAATTACCATTTGCCCCCTTTTCCCCTTTAAATTTTCCAAAAGCTGTTTTTATTTTGTGCTAGGTGATCCTTTATTTAAAATATCAAGTTTCTGAACTAATATTTCAAGAAATATAAGAATAATCAAAATTTACACTTTTTCATTATTATAAGAACAAAAATAAAAGTACCAAAAGTACACTTTCTAACCCCCGTTATAAACGGAATTTTCAAAAAGAACCTCTTCCAGAATGTTTTTTTATTCACCAACGGATCCTCTTTTCCATATTTCAATTTTCTAGGATTATTATTTTAGCAAATATTTAAAGTACAAAGAGGATTTAACATTCCTAATTTTAAGTTTCTAGAACCATTACGTCAAAAAATATCAAAGGAACCGAAAATGCACTTTTTAGCCTTTTTATCCCACTAAGAAGCGGAAAAACATATTTTTCACACAATGTTGTTTACCGAATTTGCTTACATTACAAATTTTAAGATTCTAGGAAATATAAAAAGTTTCTATAAATATAATTTTAGAAAATAATCAACAATTGTACTTCCGGTACTTTTAATAAATCGTACTTTTTATAAAGGGTACTTTTAATGAAAGGTACTTTTTATAAAAGGTACTTTTTATAAAAGGTACTTTTTATAAAAGGTACTTTTTATAAAAGGTACTTTTTATAAAAGGTACTTTTTATAAAAGGTACTTTTTATGAGAGGTACTTTTTATAAAAGGTACTTTTTATAAAAGGTACTTTTTATGAGAGGTACTTTTTATAAAAGGTACTTTTTATAAAAGGTACTTTTTATAAAAGGTACTTTTTATAAAAGGTACTTTTTATAAAAGGTACTTTTTATAAAAGGTACTTTTTATAAAAGGTACTTTTTATAAAAGGTACTTTTTATAAAAGGTACTTTTTATAAAAGGTACTTTTTATAAAAGGTACTTTTTATAAAAGGTACTTTTTATAAAAGGTACTTTTTATAAAAGGTACTTTTTATAAAAGGTACTTTTTATAAAAGGTACTTTTTATAAAAGGTACTTTTTATAAAAGGTACTTTTTATAAAAGGTACTTTTTATAAAAGGTACTTTTTATAAAAGGTACTTTTTATAAAAGGTACTTTTTATAAAAGGTACTTTTTATAAAAGGTACTTTTTATAAAAGGTACTTTTTATAAAAGGTACTTTTTATAAAAGGTACTTTTTATAAAAGGTACTTTTTATAAAAGGTACTTTTTATAAAAGGTACTTTTTATAAAAGGTACTTTTTATAAAAGGTACTTTTTATAAAAGGAACTTTTTATAAAAGGTACTTTTTATAAAAGGTACTTTTTATAAAAGGCACTTTTTATAAAAGGTACTTTTTATAAAAGGTACTTTTTACAAAAGGTACTTTTTATAAAAGGAACTTTTTATAAAAGGTACTTTTTATAAAAGGTACTTTTTATAACAGGTACTTTTTATAAAAGGTACTTTTTAACAAAGGTACTTTTTAACAAAGGTACTTTTTATAAAAGGTACTTTTTATAAAAGGTACTTTTTATAAAAGGTACTTTTTATAAAAGGTACTTTTTATAAAAGGTACTTTTTATAAAAGGTACTTTTTATAAAAGGTACTTTTTATAAAAGGTACTTTTTATAAAAGGTACTTTTTATAAAGGGTACTTTTTATAAAGGGTACTTTTTATAAAAGGTACTTTTTATAAAGGGTACTTTTTATAAAGGGTACTTTTTATAAAAGGTACTTTTTATAAACCGTACAGAATTTTTCAGAAAGTACTTGTTTCAGAATGTTATATTTCACTAAAGGATCCTACGTTCCAAATTTGAAGTTTGAATGACCATTATATCAGTATATAAAAAAAAGTACCAAAAGTACACTTTTTTACCCATTTTACCCCCGTAGAATCAACATTGGAAAAAACCCAGATTTAGTGAATCTTTTTTCCGGGAGGTGAACCTACATTGCAAATTTTAAGTTTCTAGTACTATTATTTAAGGAAATATAAAAGGTACCAAAAGTACAGTTTTTACCCTTTTTACCCCCTTAGAATCATCATTGGCAAAAATCCAGCCTTACTCTATATATATAATCGAGGATGTGAACATACAAACCAAATTTCAATTCTCTATGACCATTATTTCAGGAGATATAAAAAGTACCAAAAGTACAGTTTTTTACCCTTTTTACCCCTTAGAATCAACACTGGCAAAAATCCGGCCTTAGTGTATCTATGTTCCGGGAGGTGAATATACAGTCCAAATTTCAAGTTTTTGTTACCATTTTTTAAGGAATTATAAAAGGTACCAAAAGTACAGTTTTTTACCCTTTTTACCCCCTTAGAATCAACATTGGCAAAAATCCGGCCTTAGTGTATCTATGTTCTGGGAGGTGAATATACAGTCCAAATTTCAAGTCTCTATAACCATTATTTCAGGAGATATAAAAAGTACCAAAAGTACATTTTTTTACCCTTTTTACCCCCTTAGAATCAACACTGGCAAAAATCCAGCCTTAGTGGATCTATATTCCGGGAGGTGAACCTACAGTCCAAATTTCAAGTCTCTAGCTTCAGCGGTTTGGGCTGGGCGATGATGAATCAGTCAATCAGTCAGTCAGTCACATTACTCTTTTATATATATAGATGAATAAGAGCCTTAGGTAACATTTTTTTTTTCAATTTTAATACTAAAACAAGTATTTATGTATTTATTTTTACACACAAAAAATTATGTCATTAACTGTTTGTAGTTTATTTAAAAAGTTTTCCGTTTAGTCGTTTTTAAAAGAAAAAACATTTGTTTGATGTTCAGTTTTTATTAATGACTACATCAGTCCTTTGTTTCAAAAATAACACACTTGTTGAACCCAGTTCAACAACGTTTTCATCAAAGCGAGGTGCCACAGTGACACCTCTGTGTAAAAAATCTTTTTTTTATCTTTTCTTTTTTTTGTTTTTGTAAAATAATGAATTTCTTTTTTTTTCTCTTTCTTGGGTTTAACGAAACCTTTCCTTTCTTTCTTTTTATACTACATTTTTTCTAAAAACTACATTTATGTATCCATTTTCTATTTTTTTTAAGTTTAGAATAAGTTTCAACCTTAGACGAGCAAGAAGCTCTATCAATAAAGTTAATTTAAGTTCACATTGAACTCAATTTTGTTTTTATTTCCAATTTTTTTTGGAAACCCACTCATTGGCCACGCCAACATATGGTCCTTCGACAACTCTTAGAGTAGCTAAGAGTAAAGGATTGGTGACCTGAGGTCCACCAAATACATTGTCAGTTGTTCCCTATAACAACTACAGCAACAAAAACAGCAAACATTTGGTTTGTTCAACATTAGACGTTGTCATCAGCATCCCGTGCTATTTGGACGACAATTAAGGCTCTACGTGTCCCTATACACAGCCAAGAAGAAGTGCATCCCGCATATGAAGGAAGGAAGTCTGGCCATCAAAAGGTCCCCAAGGCAAAAACAACTTCATAAGGGAAGGAAATTGATTGGGTATGTACAGTGATTAAATTATATATTTGTGCGATTTAGTGTAGTGTCTCTATGAGAAAAAAGTATAAAAACCACAATAATTCCACAAAAAACAATACCACAAACATATCCAACAACAAAAAGTGTTTTTGTAACCCTAAAATTGAAAGTACCGCATTAAAGTTGAAAAGTACCACTGTTAATAAAAAAGTACCACATTGTATAGAAAAGTCCGTCACTGATACATAAGAAAAAAAGAGAGTGATCTGGTATTCTCTCGTTTCTGACATGCGCAGTACATACTAATTTCTCCTTGTCAACTCTTTTTATTTGCAAAATATTTCAATTCCATTTGTTCCACCTGTTACATTTGGAAAAGATTAAAGAAAAAACCAATAAATTTGTCAGACCATTTGCCATTATAGTGGCAACTTTACGTTGGAATTTTTTTGCAAGAAATCTACAAGTAAATGGTTAAATTCGAAGCGTAGCTGAAAGAAAAGAAAATTTACATATTTAATAAAATAAAAAAAAAAAAAACAAAATCGATTATATACAAATTATAAAATAAAAGTGCTAATAGAATTCGGAATAAAAAACTATTAAGACACAGTGGAAAAAATATATGTATTGAAATACATAAAGAAGTGGCTGAAAGTAATTTGCTTGTGAAAAGTGCCGTTATTAAACTCAACAACAAAAAAAAAAAAGGAGGAATTCAACAAGTGATAGAAGCTGTCTCAAGAAAAAAAAAAAAGTGATACAAGGTAAATCCCAAAAAGGGAACATTTTTTTTTTGTTTGTTTTTTGTGGTTTAGGTACAATACATTGTGGTTCTTTAAGAAGTGGTAAAGAAAAAACATAATATTAAAGTGGTTTTTTTTGTATAATAATCTGAAGACACAATAGCGCTGCAAGCGGTTTTTTTTCTGAAACCAGAACGGTTTTATTATTTTTTTGTTGTAAAGCCCAAAACATAATAGCGCTACAAGCGGTTTGTTTAGTCAAAACCAAAACGATTTTATTTTTGTTGAAAAAGCAAAACAGAATTGGCACGACAAGCGATCTTTTTAATCATCCACAACGGTTTTAAATTTTTATGGTGTAAATTACAAAACACAAGTGCGCTACAAGCGATTTTTTTTATATAACCAACGCGGTTTTAATTTTTTTGAAAAAAAAAAAAATATATTCAAAAGCAGAATAACGCTGCAAGCGGAATTTCGTTTAAAGCCAGAACGGTTTTTTTTTTTGGAATTTGAAGCCAAGCGGTTTTTTATCGTAAAATTGTGAAATTTTTTGAATACATTGGGACAAGTGGTACAAAATTTAAATTGTGGAGTTACAGTGGTACAAAATTTTTATTTTTGAAAGTACAGTGGTACAGCGTGGTGCAAAAAGCGCAGAAAATTTTACAAAAAGCGTATAAAATTGTACAAAGAGCGCAAAAATTTCACAAAAAGCGCATAAAATTTTTTATAAAGAAAAAATTGTAAATTGTAATACGCCAGTGGTTCCCAAAATTTTTTGAAATTGCCGCAGTGGTTCCACAACTTTTTTGAAATTGCGCCTGTGGTTCCACAAATTTTTTGAAATTGCGCCAGTGGTTCCCAAATTTTTAAATAACACCAGTGGTTCCCAAATTTTTTAAATAACACCAGTGGTTCACAAACTTTTTTTTTAAAAATTTTTTTTAAGAAAAAATTTTTTTTTGTAAACGTATTACAAATTGATATTGGGGTGTTCTCTGAAATAGTGGAGGAAAATTGTTCGTAAAGGGTAAACACATAATCTTTCACACATTTTTTGAAAATTTTTTCGGTGATATTTTTTAATAACAATTTGGTTAATATTCGGTTGGTTTGCTATACACAAAGATAAATTACGGACGGTAATTTAAGCAGCAAATTTTTACCTACTTGGTTTTGTGTTTTTTGGTTTGAAGTTGCGGATAATATTTGAAATCTGTCAGCAGTCGGTTCACCAAGAAGCGATTTGGATTTTAGTCTCGGTTTCAATTTTTATAAAGTTTCACAGGGCTTTTGTCTCTTCAAGAGTAGTCAGGGGAGATATCTATTGATTTTGTTTTGAATCTTGGTTAGCATATCTAAAAATGGCGGCTAGAAGAAAATGTAAATTCGACCTTCACCAAATTGACGCTTTTTGCAAAAGCATAAAAGAGCAGACATTAGAAAATATGACGGTGTCTGGCCTCGAAGTAAAGCTTGGTGAGTTGGAAAGAAGGTGGTTAAAGCTATTGGAGTCCTACGAGAACTTTATTATGTGTATTGAAAAGGAGCCTACAGATTTTAAAGATCACATTTCTCAGCGGTATGAAGCAGCCGACACTCTATATCAGGAGACCAAGGCAGAAATACTGGAAGGGATGAGACTTAACAGCGAAGTTCGGTCAAATGCATCTCAAAGGGGAGAAACAACGGTGGTTCATCACTCACCATCACTTAAGCTTCCAGCTTGCGACATCGAAGTTTTTGAGGGAGGGTATTCAAAATGGCCCGCCTTTAGGGACATGTTTCAGGCAGTGGTTGGGAAACATCAACATCTTGCCCCAGCTCAAAAGTTATACCATTTGCGTAGCAAAACGAGGGGGGAGGCCAACCAAATCGTCAAACGGTTTGATTTGGTTGATGAAAACTTTACCTTAGCCTGGGAAGCCTTAAAGACCCGATTTGAAAATCCGAGAATATTGGCCCATCAACAAATGAAGTTAATGTTTGGTGTACCGGCGGTCAAAAATGAAAGCTCAAAAGCTATACGTGACATTCAGAGCGTACTCAGCGAGAGTTTAGCGATTTTTGAGTCACTTGATCTCACAAAGACATGGGATGCCATATTGATCCACATTTGCGCTTCAAGCCTTCCTGAAGAAACTATGCGATCTTGGGAAACAACCTTAAAAGACCACAAAAAGTGGCCCACTTGGCAAGAGATGAACGAATATCTCTCGCAGAGAATTCAAATGTTAGAAACGGTTTCCGATTTGCGAAAACCTTCCGGTAAAGACAGTCAGCCCTCTAAAAGTCAATCGTTTCATGCTCATTCTGAGCAAACATCTCCCAAATTCAGCTGTAAAGAGTGTAAACAGAACCACCCATTGCGACTTTGTAAAACTTTTAAGGCAAAGTCAGTTAAGGACAGAATAAAGTTTGTCTATGCGAATAAGTATTGCGGGAATTGCCTGTCAAATACTCATTTTAAATCGAAATGCCAAAGCAAGAGTCTTTGCACCAGATGCAACCTAAAGCATCACACAATGCTACATCTTGATGATGATCAGTCGAAAAAGGGTCCTTCCCCGAAGACCCCATCCCAATCACCACGTGATGACGAAAAGCCCTCGGGGTCACAAAGTCAAACTGTCGCGCTAAATACTCAGATAACACACTCTGAAGCCCCTAGTGTTAGCCAGGTAGATTCAGTTCAGGCTCATTTTTCGAAAAATGAGAGAACAACTATTTTGCCCACGGCCTTGGTTAACATCGAACATTTAGGCGAAAATTATGCTATTCGAGCACTTTTAGATGCAGGTTCGGAAAAAAGTTTTATTTCCACACGCATTCAACAGAATCTTTCTTTGCCATTGGAGGCCCATAGCTCCCGTATATCTGGACTCGGTGGGACGGTAGTAGGAAGTTCAAAAGGCAGATGTTCTGTCACCTTAAAATCAAGAGGATCTGATTTTAGAATCAACATTATGGCCATTGTCGTTCCAAAATTGTCGCATTTTTTGCCCTCGCGACATATACAAATTAAAAATCTTGAAGAAATTAGGCGTCTAAATTTGGCGGACCCATACTTTTTCAAGCCAGCTGCCATTGATATGATTATTGGAAGTGATTATTTACCCTTTATCAATTTGGAAGGAGTAAAACCAAATATCTCAAGCTGCCTCGAAGCCAGGGAGTCCCAATTCGGATGGTATTTATCAGGCCCCGAGCCACAATCTGAAGTCCACTCTTTTTCAACGATGGTTTCGGCATCCGAAAATCTTTTGCTTAACGATCACCTCAAAAAGTTCTGGGAACTAGAAGAAGCTGAAAAGTCCATAGTAGCATCAGAAAGCGATAAATTTTGCGAAGAGTTTTATCAACGAACTACCACACGGCAAAAAGACGGCAGATATGTAGTGCGGCTTCCTTTTAAGGAAGAATTTCCTAACGAAATACTTTTGGGTCCCTCGCGAAATATGGCACTGGCACAGTACCATCGTATGGAGAAGACTCTTGAGAAGACTCCAGCCTTGAAAAATGAGTACTCGAAAGTTCTCCAAGAATATGTAGATTTGGGGCACATGGAACCGGTTATGCATTACGAGCCCAAATCTGAGAAACAACTCTCCTTTTATCTCCCTCATCATGCGGTCATCCGACCCGAGAGTAAAACGACGAAGGTACGAGTAGTGTTCAACGCATCAAAAAAGACCGGCAGTGGACATTAGACTGGGTCGACCATAAAGGAGAAAAAAAAAGTTCCCACTGTGCGGGCTTTATTTTAAAGCTTACCTCGAAAAAGTTCCATAGCCAAAATATTAGATTTTTAGGTCGCGATTTGGTACCGCCGAAATCGTTTTTTGTTTATAGCTTTGTCAGTTGATGCCCGATCGTTTTAAAAAAATAATTGTTAGAAAGTCCTCAGCGAGTACTAAATTTGACTCATATCTGGTTTTAACCTCAGAGGTCATCTTCTTGTTATGATTGTTAGTTTCTCATCTTTCTACCCACTTAAATGATTTTTATTTTTCCATTAAATTATAGCACTAAAAAATTCATGAAATTCTTCCCTTGGAAGTATCCAGTTAAATTTATTAACAAAAAAGTTACATTTGATTTAAGATTTTCATATACAATATAAAGAAAATTAGAAAAAACACTTGTTATTATGTCTTTAAACTATATTTAATTTTTTTAGTTTGTATTTAAATACATACGAACAAGTGTTTTAAATCTTTTTCTATGGAAATTTAAAATTGAATGTAACTTTTTTGTTAATTAATTTAAGAGGGTACTTCTAAGGGAAGAATTTCATGAATTATTTAATGCTATAATTTAATGGAAAAATAAAGATCATTTAGGTGGGTAGAAAGCTGAGAAACTAACACTTATAACACGAAGATGACCTCAGAGGTCAAAACCAGATATGGGTCAAATTTAGTACTCGCTGAGGACTTTCAAACAAATTTTTTTTTACAACGATCGGACATCAAATGACAAAGCTATGAACAAAAAACGATTTCGGCGGTACCAAATCGCGACCTAAAAATCTAATATTTTGGCTATGGAACTTTTTCGAGGTAAGCTTTAAAATAAAGCCCGCACAGTGGGAACTTTTTTTTTCGACCCGGTCTAGTGGACATTCCCTAAATGATGTTCTTCACCAAGGCCCAACTCTTCAAACTGATTTGATGCAAATAGTGCTGGGGTGGCGATACTACAAGTACGTGTTCACTGGCGACATTCAGAAGATGTATCGACAAATTTTGGTCCACGAAGCAGATCGTCCGTATCAACAAATTTTATTTCGCAACGAGAGCAACAATTTAGTGGAATCTTTTCAACTAAAGACTGTGACATTTGCGGTCAATTGTGCGCCTTTCCTGGCGATTCGAACTCTCCAGGAGTTAAGTAAGGACTGTAAAATTCAATATCCAGCAGCATCAACCATTCTTCAGAATGAAATCTATGTGGATGATATTTTGTCCGGGGGGCACACTTTGGAAGAAGCTAAACTAAAGCAAGGGCAGCTTATAAATACTTTGAGCTCCGCAGGTTTTCCCATGAAAAAAATCACAGCAAACGAAGCGTTTCTACTTGAACATTTGCCCCGGGAGGATCTTCTGGATGAAGATTTTTTGAAGTTTGATGACTCCAGTTCCATCAAGACCTTGGGGATCCGTTGGAACGCTATGGCAGATTATTTCTATTATGTTGTAGAACCGATCGAAATTACGCCATCCACTACAAAAAGAAAAATCTTGTCAGTGATTGCAAGATTATTTGACCCACTAGGTTGGTTAGGACCCATTGTCATAATAGCTAAGCTTCTAATGCAAGAATTATGGGAAGAAAAATCCGACTGGGATGAAGAGGTCCCTCCTCAAATTTTGGTAAAATGGAATTTGTTTATTGAAAATTTGCCATTTATTGTGAATGTGAGAATTCCACGATGGGTAGACTTTGCTCCGACCCACCATATACAAATCCACGGATTTTGCGACGCTTCGGAGAAAGCATATTGCGGTATGATTTATATTCGCACCGAAAGCCCTGAAGGCGAAATTAATAGTCATTTGCTAGTGGCAAAGACAAAAGTAGCTCCTTTAAAACGGACTACCATACCCAAACTTGAATTATGTGGAGCCGTACTGCTCACTAAGCTAATACGAAGCTTAGTACAGGACTCCAAGTTCCCTTACGAACTGTTCTTGTGGACAGATTCCTCAATTGTTCTCGGTTGGCTACAAAAAGATTCCAATATTTTAAAAACTTTTGTAGGAAATCGAGTCTCGCAAATCACCAGCGTCGTCAGCACCAATCATTGGAAACATGTAAAAACGGAAGACAACCCAGCGGATATGGGCACCCGTGGTTGCTCCCCACAAGAGCTTACTGGAAGTTCACTTTGGTGGCATGGGCCCCCATGGCTAAAAGAACCAAAATCACTTTGGCCGAAACCTCGCACTTTTGATCCAACAGATTTAGAAACTAAAAAAAGTGCAGGCATTACAAGCGATGCCAATTTTCATTTGAAGGAAAATCGGGCAGATTCCAAAACTAAGTCATCAGGCTCAGCCGAAGAAAATCTGCAGGAAGATGCTTTAACCGAATTTTCATCACTAGATCGAGCCCTATGAGTGCTTTGTTACAGATTTAGATTTATAAATCGACTTCTCAAAAAACCATTTTATACAGAAAAATTTATAACAGCATCTGAGATCACTTCCATGAAGAATCGACTTATCGCCATTGCTCAACAAACGCATTTCCCCAAAGAATACAAACGCCTCAAAGAAAAGCGTCCCCTGACCCGCAAAAGTAAACTTTTATCGCTGAATCCATTTCTCGACGAAAACGGTCTTCTACGAGTAGGGGGCAGGCTTAGTAACTCAGGACTAAGTTTTGAAGAGCAGCACCCGATAATTGTTCCAGAAATGTCACAATTCGCGAAACTTCTTGTTCATTTCACTCATCGCATTTTACTTCATGCAGAACATCATATCATGCTACGTGCTATAAGACAGGGCTTCTACATCCCCAGATTAAAAAATCTCGTACGAAAATGTATCCGCGAATGTACCACATGCACGATTTATAAACGCAAGTTCCAGCATCAAATCATGGCCGCACTCCCCCCTGAACGAGTAAACTTCTCCCTACCATTTACTTATACTGGAGTCGACTTCGCTGGTCCTTTTAGTATCAAATCATCAAATCTGAGAAACGCGAAAATTTTAAAGGGCTACGCTGCTGTATTTGTTTGTTTCTCTACACGTGCTGTCCATTTAGAAACATGTTCTGATCTCTCCACAGAGGCATTTCTCGCCTGTTTTCATCGATTTACTGGACGCCGAGGTCTCCCAAAGACGATGTTTTCCGACAACGGTCGAAACTTTCTCGGAGCCAGTTACGCACTGCTCAAAGACCACAATGTGTTCCTCAAGTCAGCAGAACAAGCTTTAATCGAAAATCATTTGGTTTTACCTGGTCTTTCATCCCACCATATGCACCCCACATGGGTGGCCTCTGGGAGGCTGCCGTGAAAAGCATGAAATCCCATCTCAAAAAGATTACCAGTCACTTGTCGTTCACTTTTGAAGAATTTACAACGTTGCTTGTCAGAATCGAAGCAGTACTAAATTCAAGACCGCTGTCTCCGATAACCGAAAATCCCAACGAGATTCTCCCTCTGACTCCTGGTCATCTACTCCGCGGTGCTCCACTCACCGCTCCTCCCGAAGCTCCCGTTGATCCCCCTCTCAAGGATTTAACATTTGTAAAACGCTGGGAGCGAATAAAAGCGTTACAGCACATTTTTGCCAAACGATGGAAAACCGAATACATCACTGAGTTACAACGCCGCTATAAATGGAAAACAGAACGAGAAAACCTAAAGCTAAATGATATTGTTATCATCAAGGAGGATATGTTGCCACCCACTGAATGGCGTCTTGGTCGCGTCACTAACGTCATATATGGAAAAGATAACAAAGTTCGAGTCGCCGATGTACTTACCCAAAATGGTGTCATCCGACGATCAGTAGTTAAACTGTGCCTACTGCCAACCTCGTCGACAAACCCAGGCTCACCCGCCATTAAAACCACTCAATAAAAACCACATACTCAACCACGTAAAACCGTCAAAAAATATTCCACCAACGATTACCACATTGCAGTCTTACTTAAACCACAATTGTCAGAGGCTTAAATCGCACAATATATTTTTTGACACTGTAAATATTTCTTTCTCTTTCTTCTCGTTTTTTTGTCTATAGATGGAGGGAAGACGCCCTAAATGCCAATTTTGTCGTCAAAACCATCCTCTCAAGTATTGTAAGGAATTTATGGGATGGTCCGTGTCACTTCGACGTCTATCGCTGGTCAACAAAAAGATGTGCCTTAATTGCCTCGCCCATTGCCACACGCGGTTCTGGTGCCCATCTCGAGACCGATGCCAAAAACTTACGTCCGACGGCCGAGTGTGTAATGCCCGGCATCACTCTATGATTCATCGCGAAGAACGAGATCCTTTGTCGTCCAGCTTTGAGGACGAGGTTGAAGATTGGCCGTACAATAATGAAAATGAACCAGAGATTAAAGAGGCCAACATACCTCCACGTGAGACAAACCAACCTCTCCAGGTCAGTCCTCCTCCACACGATCAAAAACAACCTCTACAGGTCAATCATCCTCCACAAGATCAAAAACAACCTCTACAGGTCAATCACCCTCCACAAGAGCAAAATGAGCCTCCAAAATGCCTCAGTCCTCTTCAACAGAATGCTATGGCTCCACCCACCTTAGAGTATTGTCCAGATAAGGAAATCGGAAATGCCACTTTGCTCCAATTGGAATGCACTCCGTTGCCGCTATGGCAAGAACCAGGTGCCCGCATAAAGGGACTACAAGCAAACCCGTGGTCGGTCATCCCTCCTTTAGTTCGAATCAACTTGAACTACGAAGGAAATAAAATGTATACCACTTTCTTGTTGGACCCCACCGTGGCACGCTCATTCGTTCTCCGAGATGTTGCTCAAATGCTACCGAACTTTGCTCCTATTTGTCGCTCGAATAATAAAATGTACGGAAGTTTCATCCTAGAGCCGACTTTCTCTCACCAACAATCGGTAAATATTCGGCTATTAATGCCTCTTCGCGAGCGCCTTCCGTTTCGGATTCCAGCTGCTATTCAGGATCAAAATTTATTACTCCACTACCAGGCTTATCAGCCACTCGCTCACCCAACATTTGCTACCTGGCGAGAAGTAGATGGCGTATTAGGCCAAGACGTAGCTGCCCAGATTCTAAAGCCGCCCATGGAGCAGGCTCCCATCGGGGTATCTATGGCACAGCAATCCACTTTCGGTTGGATTATATCCGGAACTTGGAAAGGCTGTTCTTGCCACAATTCTGCGGGCGGAATATGTTGAACCCAGTTCAACAACGTTTTCATCAAAGCGAGGTGCCACAGTGACACCTCTGTGTAAAAAATCTTTTTTTTATCTTTTCTTTTTTTTTTTGTTTTTGTAAAATAATGAATTTCTTTTTTTTTCTCTTTCTTGGGTTTAACGAAACCTTTCCTTTCTTTCTTTTTATACTACATTTTTTCTAAAAACTACATTTATGTATCCATTTTCTATTTTTTTTAAGTTTAGAATAAGTTTCAACCTTAGACGAGCAAGAAGCTCTATCAATAAAGTTAATTTAAGTTCACATTGAACTCAATTTTGTTTTTATTTCCAATTTTTTTTGGAAACCCACTCATTGGCCACGCCAACAACACTAAAAAATAAAGACTTTCACTAACATTTAATTTATAAAGTCATTTATTTTTGTTCTGTAAGTAAAAACTACTGATTATTCTTTAAATTTTTAATGATTTGTGCAAGTAATTTTTTTTTAAATTGTTGGTATTTTTTAATGATATATCAGTAGTTTTTACCTACACAAGTCAGTTATTTGTTTGTAGAAAAAAAATTCAAAAAATTATTTATAGAAATTTAAAAACATATTTGTATCAAGTGGCTTTGGCACGATGGGTAGAGTGTCTGGCCAGAATGTAGTTAATTGCGGAATCGATTCCCCAAAATTTTATTAAAAAATTTTAAAAAAATATTTCAATAGAAAATTGTAACCTACGAAATCATTAATTTTTAATGTTTTGGTGGGTTATTTTTTTGGAGTTTGTTGGTAAAAATAACAGAACTATCATTAATTTTTAATGTTTTCGTAGGTTATTTTTTTCGAATTTGTTGGTAAAAAAAGAATGAAAAAACCGTAATTTTTTAATGTTTAGTGTTATTTATTTTAGAAAATTTTGCCAACAGTAAAAAATAAATGTTGATGTTTTTAAAACAAATGAATAATTACTGGGTTGGTTTTCAATTGTTTATTCACTGGTTTTAAGTGTGTTTTTCTTTTGTTTTTGCCTACAAAATATTTTGAGTGTAGCATTTTCTCTAAAATACCCTTAAAAATGTGAAAAAATGCAGAGAAAACTATAATATTCTAATCCCCTTGATCAAAGTGCAGGACTTTGAAGTTATTCTGATATAAAAATGTTTCATTTGTTAAAGAAAAGTAAAAAAAAATATGTAAAAAAAGTAGAAGAGTTAAATTTGACTTACAAGGGAAGTCTCCCTAGTGTCACCCGCGGATCTTTATGGAATTGGTTTTATTTTGTAGAGCAGAAAAAATAAAGGGACACGTATTTTTTTTTAGCGGCCCAAATTCATATTTAGGTGGTAAAAAGGAGGGGGGAAGACAAGGCCATTTTTCAGTTTTTTTCGTTTATCTCCTATACTATGCAAAGAAACCTAGTCAAGTTACACACCAAATGAAAGGTCTTTGGAAAACCTATCTACGTGTGCTAAGAACTTGTCCAAACATGCACAACTTTTCGTCATATTGAGCAAAATACCAAAATTTTAGGACATTTTTGTTAATAAGTCGAAAAATATTAACTTCTTTGGCCCGTTATTAGCACCACGAGATAGGTATTTTTAATAACTTTAATCTGATACCACACATGCCTATATTAATTTTGTTTAAATAGGCGTAAATCGAAAAAAACTGAAAAAGGTCAATTTCCCCCCATACAAAACGACCCCCCTAAAAAATGAGTTTGGGCCGCTATAAAAAAATACGTGTCGAATTAATTTTCGTTCTTAACAACATATCCAAATTTCATGAAGATCGGAGGGTGACACCAGGGAGACTTCCCTTGTTAGCCGAATCCATGAATATCCACGGTGCACTTTTAAAGTGATAGTTAGTTTTCTAACTTAAAAAAAAATTAACAATTTTGATTAGAAATATTTTATTTTGATTAAAAAACTTTTTTTAGTCATTTTTGAAAAAAAAAAAATTACAACATTTTTTTTTTGAGTGTAAAATTTTTTTCGAGTGTAAGTTTTTTTTGCTTAATTGTAAAAATATTTGTGAGTGTCAAAAATTTGATTTTTTTTTTTAGTTTTTACTTAATCTACGATGTGGGTGCCTAAAGGTTTTTTGATTTGTATGAGACTTCGGGGAGGCATTTGGAGTACGATTTTTCATTAACAAAAACCAAAAAAAATACAAGTTTTATATTAATTTGTTGTTTTTTTGTAAAAAACATGTTTTTTTTAGGTAAAACCGCTTCAATACCGGTACGTGCCGGTACCGAAGGAAAAGGTTTTGGATACCGGTATCCGATACCAAAACTGAGTTTCGGTATTGGTACCGGTATTCAATTTAAAGGGTTTTGAAACAGATAACGGTATTGAAAAGGTATCGATTGCCAACATTGATTTTACGACATTAGTAACTTTAGAAATATGGACCGATTAGATATATATTTTGTCAAATCTTAATAAGTGTAAAAAACTCTGACAAATTTATGTGAAATAGGCTGTTTGTTGACAATAAACCGCTTTTACTGAATATCGGGCGAAATTTCACATTTCACAGGCCCCCTAAGTTCAAAAATGGTCCGATGAGAATTTTGATACGGTTATTAAAGTACGCGTTTAACATACACAAACAAAATATTAAATATTTTCTATTTTCGTGAAATTTAAGAGACTTACGTGAAAATCGGGCAGTTGGTTTGTATGGGGGCTACGGTTATTAGAGTCATTTGAGCCAAAACTAAAGAGTACCTTTGTATGGGGGCTATACTAAAAAAAAAACTTGTAAAATTACAGGAAAAGTTTGCAACTTTTTTTTTTTTGCTACCTCCTATTTGACAAGAATTCCTTGTTATTTTACAAAATTGTACCAATAATTTTGTAATTTGACAAGCTTTTTACTAAAAAAATTGTAAATTTACAATTTTTTGACGCGATAAAACTTACAAGGAAGTTTCGTGATTTTACTAGAAGTTTTTCTCGTAAAATAGGAGGTAGTAAAAATTACGAACTTTTTTTGTAAGTTTACAAGATTTTTACCAATAAAATTGTAAATTTACAACTTTTTTGGCGAAATAAAACTTCTCGTACATTTGCTCGACTTTTTTGTTAAAATCTTGGAAATTTGTAAAATTACAAGAAAAGCTGTAAAATTACAAAAAACAAAAATGTAAATTTCGATCGAAAATTATTTGTTAAAAAACAAGGAAAAATTAAATAACGGGACTTTTTCTAGTAATTTGACAAGGTTTTTTTTTTGGAGTGCAGGTCTAAATATGTACTGATTTTTTCCAATTTCAATAGGCTTCGTCCTTAGGCCAAGAGAGGCTTAAGTTTTAAATTTCAGGTCAATTGATTAAAAATTACGACCTGTGTCGTGTTTACACCGTTTACATGGATAGACAAAATGACAGACAGACGGACATCGTTAAATCGACACAAAATAGTAGGTCTATGTTGTTTTCACTTTGTTTGGTACTCTCCTATTTTCAAGACAAAAAAAGGAACCAAAAAACATTGTCTTACAGGTCCAATATTTTTGTATGTTGAATCGCATTCAAAAATATTGCAAACATTTTTTTCCCGAATTATGAGACTTTTAAGTAATAAAAAATCGCAAAATCATAACATCATTAGCGATTTCTTCGAATTAAGCTACTTTAAAAAATTGTACTATGGTGTACAAATGACGTACGGACATAGCGCCCAAGCTGCGACATACATATAGCCCAAAATGATAGGTCTTAAAGTGTTATTTCTCCCAAAAGCTGTCAATAAATCCAAAACAATTTTTTTTGGGCGAAACGTCGAAACTACAACTTCTGTGATTTTATTTTTGTGATCGGGTTTTCCAGATATCTTAGCTTGAAGTTGAAAAAAACGCAATTTTTCTCCATATTCGAGATGTTATAACTGCGAAAATTCACATTTATTTTTAAAACCAAATATGTCATCTGAAAGTCCTACAATTTACCCTTAAAAAGAATGTTTAACCTTGTTAATCTTGTTTCATCTCTGAGATATTTTAACCTGAAGTTTGTTCTCATTTCGTAACTCTGGATGCAGCTGAGAGTGGTATTATATACATCATACAAATTTCAACGGGTTATATCTTAGCAAATAGAAAGGATATTTAAGCAATTCAAAAAGCATTTTTTTTGTTTTTTTAATTGCGAGTTTAAGACTTTTATAGGTTCGTAGTAAAATAAAGGCGAAATGTAGCGAATATAGCGAAAACCCGTGAATATAGTGAAAAACTAAATTTCTAAAACTTCATGTTAAGATATCTCAGAGAGAGAACAATATATTGCAGAGGTTAAAGCAGGGGTTTTCAAACTTTAAGCTAACAAGGGAAGTCTTCCTAGTGTCACCCACGGATCTTTATGGAATTGGTTTTATTTTGTAGATCAGAAAAAATAAAGGGACATTTTTTTTTAGCGTCCCAAACTCATATTAGGGGGTAAAAAGGAGGGAGAAGTCACGGCCATTTTTCAGTTTTTTTCGTTTATCTCCTATATTATGAAAAGAAACCTAGTCATGTTACATACCAAATGAAAGGTCTTTGGAAAACCTACGTATGCTAAGAACGTGTCCAAACATGCACAACTTTTCGTCATATTGAGCAAAATATCAAAATTTTTGGACATTTTTGTTAAAAAGTCAAAAAATATTATTTTCTTTGGCCCGTTGTTAGCATCACGAGATAGGTATTTTTAATACCTTTAATCTGATATCACACATGCCTATATTATTTTTGTTTAAATAGGCGTAAATCGTAAAAAACTGAAAAAGGCCAATTTCCGCCCATACAAATCTACACCCCCTAAAAATGAGTTTGGGCCGCTAAAAAAAATACGTGTCGAATTAATTTTCGTTCTTAACAACATATCCAAATTTCATGAAGATCGGAGGGTGACACCAGGGAGATTTCCCTTGTAAGATATCTCGAAAACCTGACGTAATGGAGAAATTCTAAGTACAGATTCGGATTCAGCGCAGCTCAAACCCGGGGCTTCGACCTTTTTCAAATTTTGTTGGCCTGTATTATTGTCTCGTCATTTTTTACATCTCTCATCATTTTCGAGATACGCTAGAAATGTCTACTTTTGAGGTTTGACTGCGATTATTTCAAAAACGGCTCTGGCGAAGATTTTAATTCTCTTCGTAATATAGTAATGGGCACCCCAGACTAATGATCAGGAAACGCATTTACAGTGTTCGCAACTTTAGCTTAAAATCGGATCCAATAAAGCATGGTGTATGCTAGATTGTATACAACAGAGAGACAAGCTCCTGTTGGAATTTTTTAAATTTAGTGTTTTGTCGTTGCCATATTACAAATGATTATCACAAAATTTTTTTAATAATTTTAATAAAACTACAATAACACAAGTTTCTTTTAACCCTTTTTAAAGTGTCTTAAGATTTTCATGATCCATGCTCAGCCAAGAAAATAGTTTCCAAATAATTCTATTGTTGTGCTAAGCATCTCAAACAAAACAAAATTATTTTGAAGCAAAACTCTTAAATTAGCATACATTAGTTCTATTGTTTGAAATGAAAGTTTTAGCTATTGTTTTGACAAAATCACCAGGGGATTTGCACAAAAATATGCATATCAAATTTAGAGAGATGAAAAGGAAAATTCCATCTAAAATCGCTTAAACTCTTTCGATTTTCAAACATAAAATCTACTAAATACTTACACACTCACTAGTTTAACCCTTTCGACTAGAAAGAGATATAGATGACAAGTAAAATTCCTAGTACCTGATTAAAACAGGATAAAACAAGAGATTGATAGTGAGTGAGTGTGAGTGTTGGAGTGTTTAGGAAAGATTAAAACGGAAAAAGACACTAAAATCCGATTAAAGGAACCGGATTTAATAATTTAACAAAATTAAACAACACACAAATAGACAATAGAACAATGGGAATAAATTTAAAACACACTTCGACAGCAGGTAATTTGATAACACACACACAAACACATTTGTAAAAATTGACAAATTTTGAAAAATGGATCGAGTATGGGATCAATGAATGAATCCTGTGGCTTTCATTGATCTTGGCGATCAAAGGGCAAAAAAATTCCATTTCAAAACCAAGCCAGCACAGAAAACTGCAGGTAGATTACAAAAAGGCGGATTGTGGGCCGAGTTTGTGGATTTGATAAAGGAGCTGCTTTGACTAAGCACAGTGTGTGTGTGTGCAGATCTTAAGCTAAGCAAATTTTCTAGAGTTAAAAGTGGATTCATTAATCCAGCGTCAGTGTTCAGTGTTAGCGCAAACACACACTCACAGAGATTTGGAAAATGTTAAACAAATCGTCGAATTAAAATTCTATATCCGTTGATTAAAAACATTTGTAAATTTTAAGGATTTGTCTATGGGCTTTTGCAAAATGCAAAAGACAAGGACTATATATACCAAAGTAAAGGAGTGAAATGACATCAGTCACAGCTCAGCAATCATAGAGAACACATCAGCAAAAATACTCTCGCATTTTAAATAAAATAAAATTTCAGTTAAAATTATAAAAATAAAATGGCTCCTGTATTCCAATCAAACTTTTCTATACGCTCCTTATTATCGGATACTAAGCCATATATGGAGGAAAGTGATATGACATCATACATACCGAATGCTCCAGTAAGTCCTTCAGGTTCACTAACATCAGAAGAAATGTCCAGTGATGATTCCTCATCTACCAGCAGTAAATCACCAGATGCTAAACCGGCTTATACCTACAGTGCTTTAATTGTAATGGCCATTAGAAGTAGTCCTGAAAAACGTTTAACCCTTAGCGGTATATGCGAATGGATAGCTGAGAATTTTGCCTACTATCAAAAGAACAAAAGTGTTTGGCAAAACTCTATACGCCACAATCTTAGCTTGAATCCTTGCTTTGTAAGAGTACCACGTGCTTTAGATGATCCTGGTCGTGGTCACTACTGGGCTTTAGATCCATCTGCTGAAGATTTGACTATAGGTGAAACTACTGGTCGTTTAAGACGTAGCAATAACTCTATGATGAATCGTTCTTTCGGTACTGGTGTTATGCGCTCAAAAGCATCATTACATTATGGTTCTGCTTATGGTGGTGGTCATCCTCATCATCATCCCTATCATCAATCTATGACAAATGCCATGGCTTATGCTCATCAATATACACCGAACGCAGTTTATTTTCCTACTCCCGAAGAAATTCGTATTGCTCAACAGACGGCTATAATACAAAATCAAAGAGAACAACAACAAGCTTGGTCCAACTATCATCATCAACAGCAGCGTCAACAACATCAACTGCAACAAATACACTATCATCAACAGTATTTGATGCAACAAGGAACCATGCAAATGTAAGATGTTGCTGCTTCTGTTGACAATGGTGTACTGAGAGGTCATGAAAATCTTCTGAGAAAATCTCATAGCGATATTTTTATGTTTGACATAGAGTTTGAAAGGACCTCATCAGCGCTCCTTCACGGATTCCAAAGACTTTGTTTATAATGCGTAGAACGCGCTTTTATTTTAAGATTGAATATGTAATTAAAAATAGTTTTAAGATTTTAAGTTTATTAAGTAAAATTTCTTTAAGAAAATTAAATAAAAAACAAAAAACTAAATATGTTATTTTAATCATATTACAAGGAATTTTCCCAAAAATTAATATCTCGAAATCAAGAGTAGCAAAATAAATTGCTAACATCAATATTTTAGTTCAACAACATTATTAATTGAATCAACAATGTATATTATTAATATTAAAACATTCAAATTTTATTTCCAATAAAAGAAATCTTTAGAATATATTTAAAAAATCTCTTAAAATGCTCTTGATACCATAAACTCTCCATAAGCACATTCAGTCAGTCACAAGTATATGTGACGATTCCATGGTGTAGTGTACTAGACTTGGACCATGGAAGTTACCGGTTCGACGTTGTTGGAAATTTGTTTAATATTTAGTTTTTGTTAGTGTTAGGTTAGGTTGCAAGTGACTACTAACGCTTAACGTCAGCATTCATAGACCCTAAGGTGCGATGCAATACCACGGGAGGGTAATGTGGTTCCCTTATTAGTCCCTGTCGTTAAACCATTTTGAGTTCCTTATGAAACTCCAAAGATATTGGATTTTGACATCCAACAAATCAAAAAGATCGTGCAACTTCCTAGATCAAAGTCTCTGACCAGAAATTGCCGGGCAATGGCAGATAAAATGATCGATAGTTTCCACTCCTCTTCATCCATACAAATCCGGCAAAGTCATTTGACGGCGCATTTAACAGCTTTTTTGTGCTGTCGAAATCTCTCCTCTTGGAAGCGAAATCCGCCTCTAATTAAGAGAAGGCCAAATAAGTCGTGTTATCTCACACGTCAATCCATTTGCCCATCTATGATTAGTCTCCGTCGCGGAACAAAGCCGTAGATTTTGCTTACATGTTTCTAGATTCATACCAACACATTCCAATTCTGTTAAAAGCTGTAGGGTAGTAGTTCTCAATCTCGCAACCTCATCAGCCTTGCAATTTCCTGGAAAGTCTTGTGCCCTGAGACCAATATGAGTTGTATGTCAAACTGATTGGCCTTCTCAGTTAAAGACGTGCGGGCAGATCTTGTTTTCAGAAACATTGACTCATGGGAATTGACCGCGGCTTGTCTGTCAGAATTGATGATGACAGCGGTTGTAGACAAGACATTGCAACTCAATCAATCAGCCACTTCCTTTATTGCCAGCACTGGGAGACTCTGAAATGATCTGGCAATCTTCGAGCCAGGCTCAATCCAAGGTCTTCCGAATAAACTAAAGAGCCCACTTGTTCGTGTAGTTTTGATCCATCTGTGTAAAAGTTTATGGAGGCTCCACTACCTGGAATGCCCCTCATCTAAGACTCCCTGGATGGTATCATAGCGGTAAAGTGGCGCCCAAAATGGCTCATAGTGGGAGCACAGTCCAAATTTTGTGGTTTTGTTATCTTCTTCAAGATTGCGATATGACCACAATCGCTACTCTTTCATTGCAGTGTGATATTGCTGACGCTGCCGCATACTGTCCATCCATACAAATGTCCAATGGTATTACATAAAAGAAATAATGCAGCCGTTGGTGTAGTACAAAGTTCACCAGTCATGCACATCGGCCCCATTCTCTGTAACTTCGTGATAAAGACCCAGTTTCTAAAGCAATGGCAGATAAAGTGTTCGAAGGTTTCCAACTCTTCCTCATCCATGCACCTCCAGCAGAAGTCATTTGACGTCACAATTAATCGATCTGCCTGCTTTCCCATAAGACAGTGTCCGGTAATTACAGCAACCACTATCGAAATCGCTCCTCTTGGAAGCGATATCAGCTCTCTTGTGAGCTTCTGATGAAGTCAAGGCCAAAGCTGTCGTATAGTATCACGCGTCCATCCATGTGCCAATCTCTGATAAGGCTCCGTCGTAGAACACAACATTAGATTTTGCTTGTAATTTTCTAAAGGCATGCGAACACATTCCAATTCTGTTGTTGAGTCGTATGTCAAACTGCTTGGCCATCTCATTTAAAGACGTGCGACAGTTAAGGGCAGATCCTGTTCTCAGAATTGATGTTTAATGGGGTTGTAGACAAGACATTGCAACATAACTAATCAGCCACTTCCTTTATTGCCAGCATCTCTACCTAGTAGTCACTGCAATGATCAGGCAGTCTTCGAGCCCGGCTCAACCAAGTTCTTCACAAAAGATTCGAAAGCCCACATGTTCATGTGGCTTTTATCTATCTGTTTAAAAGTTTATGAAGGCTCCACTACCCAGAATGCCCCCATCCAAGGCTCCCTAAATGTTTTCATCGTAGTTAAAAGACGCCCGAAAGGGCTCATAGAGCCATTGTTGTATTGTTATCTTCTTCAAGATCGCGCTAAGAACACAATCGCAATCTTTCATTGCAGTGTGCTATTCAGTGGAAATGCCGACGTAGCCGCATACAAGCAGTATGCTTAATGGTATTAAATAAAGGCGTAATACGAAGAGAGCCATTGATATACATGTTATTTTATGCACCTTCGTTAAAGAGACACAGTTCCCCTTCGTCTATAATGAAGGTCAGCAAAACCGATTGTTTTTCAATGTTCCTTTTACAGGAATATAAAGCAATCGTTGCTTTTCTCACTGACGCTTTCCTCACCAAGAGCGCCAGTGATATACATGCCATTCTATGTACCTTCGTGGAAAACACAATTCCCCCTCGTCTATAATGAAGGTCACCAAAACCGATTGTTTTTCAATGTCCCTTTTACAGGAATATAAAGCAATCGTTGCTTCTCAATTTTAAGCCTGAAATGTAACTTCAGATCAAGAAATACTTCAAGATACTTGGCTTCATCTGAGAAGACGATGCTAGTGCCTTATCAAAAGCAGGAATCTTATTGTTTTGTAAACAAGGCAAAATCTATTTTACTTGGATTAGTTCCCTGACCACAGCATCTTGCTGATTTATACAACCCTGAATAATGCCCCTTAATGTTGGCAGGTGCTTTACCGCTATCTCGACAACGTCAGCATAGGCGACAACATGACAACCACGTGCTTCAAGCGGCGAAAGAACACCTCCCCGCGTTATGCCCGTATTGACAAATCGAGATATGACAGACTCTCCGAAACTATGTTATCTTCTCTCTGTATCAAGAAAGACCACCATAGTGAACTCCTTTACCAAAAGCGATCTCTCACCGTTCCATTGTCTTAAACAAAAAAGAATACAGACTAAGTGCTGGTAACTTATCAAAACCTGATCGATTGATTATTTTCGTGTAAATTTACTATTTGTAAACATATATTATCCCTAATTATTGGATGTTTTGTAATAATTCACCAGCCCTATTTGGTCTGAAATCCTTCGGAAGTGTGTGGACATTTTTCCCAGCCATCGGGATAAAAAAATCTAACACTTTATGTTTTTCCACTTTTAAGCACTTTACATATGTCACACAAACTTTCAACCAAGAACAATAAACCTCCCCTAAGAGGATATTCAATCTTCTAACGCCAAAATAAGTTTGGCGTCTTTCCGTCTTGGCGTTTCTTACATAGGCCAAAATAAAAGGGTGTCAGGTGTTTTTTGCGTTTTGGCGTCTCGGCATCACTTACTTAGGCACAAAATAAACTGATGTCTCTGTTTGGCGCCATGGCATTTTTGGAGATTAGGGGAGATTTAGGGGAGATTTATTGATCACCACTATCACCCAAGAACAATAAATCTCCCCTAAATCTCCCCTAATCTCCAAAAATGCCATGACGCCAAACAGAGACATCAGTTTATTTTGTGCCTAAGTAAGTGATGCCGAGACGCCAAAACGCAAAAAACACCTGACACCCTTTCATTTTGGCCTATGTAAGAAACGCCAAGACGCCAAACTTATTTTGGCGTTAGAAGATTGAATATCCTCTTAGGGGAGATTTATTGATCTTGCTTTCAACCTTTGACAACTACTAGTGAAACTCAATGCAGAAAATATTTGAAGAATATTTTAACACTTTAAACGGATGTTTCATTAGACTTCTATATTAAGTTTTGAAAATAAAATTAAAAACATTCCCTTATTGGGTCATATTGATGCTGACTGCCTTCACTATCATAAGAAAACGAAGAAACTCCAAATGAGAATTGAAAAAAGTCACAGTCCAAATTCCCTCTTACAGGAAGCGGATTTTTTTTTGCTGTGTAAGAATATTCTCAAAACAGAAAGTTCAATAAGATTATGGGAATTTTTACTGTTTTACGATTATATATATTGAATGCTATTCACATTGATGGATAAACTTCAAGTGAGAAATAACCAATAATTTAAAATGTTAAACAGTTATATTCAGAAACATGTTTTTATTTCTGTTGTAAAGCGAAACGAAATAACCAAAAAAACATTTAATTTACCAAACAAAAACAATTATTTTTTATTTAATACAACATACCGCAATAATAATAACAACAGGATAATGACAAAAATGTATACACCACGATACGTTACTTTAAATATAGATATGAAATCAACTGGCAAAGCCATATAAACACTATGCTTAAAATGTAGAACCAAAAATATCATTAACTTTTATGGACATAAGTAAAACATCTTAAGAACTGCTATTTTCTTTAATAAAGCTCTTAAGCTGCTAGAGTCAAAACAGAAAAGTTCATCATAACCAAAAAAAAAATATCGTGAAATCAAAAGCAATTAAACTAATTGTTGAAAGCGAAGTTCTAGTTCAACAACATTTTTAATTAAATCAACAATGTATATTGTAAATTTGACAAAAACTAATTTTTATTTACAATTAAGCGTATCAATTGAAATTATCACATGTTGATAATATTTTATGAAATAATTTCTACAGAATTTTGTATCATAGTGTATACTACGTTTGAATATAAGTTAAAGGATCATAACATTAAATTAGTAACAAGTAAAATGCAGACAAAAAAGAGACTTTAGGCTGGGTTAGTCAAATGCTGATGGAACGAACGTAAGATGCAATCAATATTATAAAATCAAAATTTCGTAGTTTTTTGTTACACAAAATCAAATATTCTCCAACAAAAAAGTTTTATGTATTTCAAAACTAAAAACAAATGTAATCAAAGTCTATGCAAAACCATATGGGCTTGTCGCGAAATGAGTTTCTTAACAACTTACTGGGGTTTCTGTATTTGATTTAATTTGTGCAACAAAAAGTAGTCCGCCCTTTTTGGCGAACAAGGGAAGTCACCCTAGTGTCACCCGCGGATCTTTATGGAATTGGTTTTATTTTGTAGAGCAGAAAAAATAAAGGGACACGTGTTTTTTTTTAGCGGCCCAAATTCATATTTAGGGAGTAAAAAGGAGGGGGGAAGACAAGGCCATTTTTCAGTTTTTTTCGTTTATCTCCTATATTATGCAAAGAAACCTAGTCATGTTACATACCAAATGAAAGGTCTTTGGAAAACCTATCTACGTGTGCTAAGAAGGTGTTCAAAAATGCACAACTTTTCGTCATATTGAGTAAAATACCAAAATTGTAGGACATTTTTGTTAATAAGTCGAAAAATATTAACTTCTTTAGACCGCTGTTAGCACCACGAAATAGGTATTTTTAATACCTTTAATCTGATACCACACATGCCTATATTAGTTTTGTTTAAATAGGCGTAAAGCGTAAAAACTGAAAAATGTCAATTTCCCCCCATACAAATCGACCCCCCCCTAAAAATGAGTTTGGGCCGCTAAAAAAAATACGTGTCGAATTAATTTTCGTTCTTAACAACATATCCAAATTTCATGAAGATCAGAGGGTGACACCAGGGAGACTTTCCTTGTAAGTCGATTTCTTACGTTTCATCAATGCTCGACTAACCCGATGTTAAACCCTATACTTTGGTGATTTTCCATACACATACCAAAGTACTTGTGCATATAGCAAATGAGTAAAGTAGCGTTAAGAAACAATTACCAGCTTTACATGAAAATTAAAGTAACGTTCCATAATTTCGCTTAAGATCTAAAGATTTCCAATGTATTAAAGCGTATAAGACAATAAAAGTTCAACACAAAAAACCCTGTTTTTTTTTTGGTATTGGATACACATTAAAATTTAGCGAATATTTTGTTACACATGTCAGTCATTTCTCCTGTACATTTCATGTTTTTTTTATAATTTGCAACCAAACAATTCCAATTATAGTTGATTTCTTCTCTTTTTTTACGTTGGACTTTTTTCATTCGATAATTTTATGTTACAATTTTTTTTTTGGTTAAACTTAAAAAGTAATTATATGCAGGTGATGCAAAACATATTTATTAAAAAATTTAGTGGAACTATAAGCTTGTGGATTTTGAATGGGATTAAGAAACTACTTACTAACATTTTATAAGTGTAGAAATTTTAAGTCACCTAGTATTTTGTTAGGTTACCATCTGTAACTCAGACTCCACCCCAAAAAATATACATATTTACTATGAACACTTTTTACTTATACTTGTATGTATATTAATATTTAAAAATTTATTTATTACTATGGATATTCAGTTTACACTAAAAAAAACATGTATCATTGGAATTATGATTTATGATTGTGTATGATTATATAAACATATTCCAAGCCCAATTTGAAACATAATATAATTGCAGCCAAACATAGTTTTAACGATACTATAACTGCAGTAATCATACTGTATAATTACACCAAACATGCCTTAAAATATAACCGGTTTTTTTTTTCAAAGTCATTCGAAGACACATTCACGTTGCATACTCTTCCCCATCCATGCAACTTCAGAAAAAGTTATTTGACGGCACATTTAACCAGAATTCGTGCTTCCCTATTAGACAATGTCCAGTAATTACAGCAACCACCGTCTAAATCTCTCCTCTTGGAACGATATCAACTCACTTGTGAGCAAATCCATGGGAAATTTAACTGACGGATCACCGATTTTGTTAATTTTTGGTTATTCGAAAGAGCTTCGTAAATGATTAAAAATCATATTTTTTTATATCAATACCTTGGAAAAAATGGGCGCTTAAAAAAATCAAAATAAAAAAAATGTTTGAGTTCTCACCCCCTCATTTTATGTAATTTGGTGCAAAAAGCTTTGTCTAATTTTTTCAGATTATTAAAAAAAATGTTTAAAACTGTTACGCGCATCATTTTGCATCCGTAGTGCATATAAAAAAAATATAATTTGTTTTTCTTTGTGGTCTCACCCCCCGATTTAATCTTATTTGGTCAAAAAGATTTGCCTGATTTTTCAGATTTTTAAAAAAAAATTTAAAGGTGTTTTTACCATCATTTTGTATCCGTAGTGCATATAAAAAAAATATAATTTGTTTTTCTTTGTGGTCTCACCCCCTGATTTAATCTTATTTGGTCAAAAAGATTTGCATAATTTTTTTAGATTTTAAAAAAAAAATTTAAAGGTGTTTAAAAAAAAAAAATTTTGGTTGATTATTATATTTTTCGACCTACACAATTTTATAAGTTTACATAAAGAATTAAGGAAGTTATAGGGTTTTGGCCGGAATTTTCCAAAGTGCACGGGTGCAAAATGATGGTAAAAACACCCTTAAAATTTCTTTTTAAAAATCTGAAAAAATCAGGCAAATCTTTTTGCACCAAATAACATTAAATCAGGTAGTGAGACCACAAAGAAAACAAGTAAGAAAGTTATGGTCGGTTAAGACCGGCCATATAATACCCTACACCAGTGTTTCCCGGAAAATGGGTCCCAAGTTTAAACACGGACCGATTTGATATATCTTTTGGCAAATCTTTAATAAGTGTAAAAAACACTCACAAACCTAATTTGAGTGAAAAAGGGTTCCATTTGTGGAAAATAAACCGATTTAACTGAATATCGGGCGAAATTTTCATAAGGGGCCTAAGTCAAAAAATGGTCCAAATATAATCAGACTTGATTAGGTTATTAAAGTACGCGTTAAACACACACAAACAAAACTTTAATTAAATATTTTCTTTTTTCGTGAATATGAGAGATTTATGTGAATATCGGGAAGGTAGTTTGTATGGGGGCTACAAGATGATCTGGTCCGATTTCTTTGAAATTCGGAATGGTGATTTGTGAATATAAAATACGTTTACCTGTCAAATTTCAAACGGATATCTTTTATAATACGGGTATTAGAGTCATTTGAGGCAAAATTTAAGAGGCCCTTTGTATGGGGGCTAGGTCTAAACATGGACCGAATTTTTCCAATTTCAATAGGCTTCGTCCTTGGGCCAAGAGAGGCTTAAGTTTCAAGTTTCAATTAAATTAATTAAAAGGTGCGACCTGTATCGTGTTTACACCGTTTGCATGGACGGACATCGCTAGATCGACTCAAAAAGTGATTCTGAGTCGATCGGTACACTTAAAAGTAGGTCTAGGACCAATAGTTCGGGTAGTTACAAACATCAGCACAAACTCAATATACCCTGTTCCACAGTATGGTGTAGGGTATAATTACACTGTACAACACAAAAAAAAAATTACAAGGTCAGACCAAAAAATTTTGATAGAAGAGACAAAAAAAAAATACACGTGTATCGGTGTTTTGAAAGTTAACATCTGGGTTTCATTTTAGGGGGAGGTGAAGTTTCCCCCAAATGCAAATGTTGTATTGTAAATCGTCTTTGAATATCAAGTGAAGCTTACGTTTAAAGTATATGGTGTGTTCAGCAAATTTATATAAAATGATACGGAGAACATTTTTGTGGAATATATTAACCCTCTAGCTCCTCGCGATAAGGGTCTTTTTTGTCCTTCTTTTCAAAAAGAGCAAAAAACACCATTAAAACAGGGATTTAAGGGGTTTAAATGTTCCAAAAAAATATTCGCCGTAAAATTTTACTATAAGTCCTTGAATACACCAAAACGGAAAACTCAACCAGAAAGTCAGAAATAAGACACAACAAAAGAGATCTTAGGGTTAATTTCGCATTTATTAAGAAAATCGAGTAAAGCTTACGTTTAAAGTATATGGTGTATTCAGCAAATTTATGTAAAATGTTACGGAGAATATTTTTGTAGAATATGTTAACCCTCTAACTCCTCAAGATAAGGGTCTTTTTTGTCCTTTTTTTTTCAAACAGAGCAAAAAAAACCATTAAAACAGGGATTTAAGGGGTTTTAATGTTCCGCAAAAATATCCGCCGTAAAATTTTACTATAAGTCCCTGAACACACCAAAACAGAAAACTCAACAAGAAAGTCGATATAAGACACAACAATAGAGAGCTTAGGGTTAATTTCGCATTAATTAAGAAAATCGAGTTAAGCTTACGTTTAAAGTATATAGTGTGTAAAGCAATTTTATGTAAAATGTTACGGAGAACATTTTTGTAGAATATGTTAACCCTCTAGTTGCTCAAGGTAAGGGTCTTTTTTGTCCTTCTTTTGAAAAAGAGCAAAAACACCATTAAAACAGCTGTTTAAAGGGTTAAAATGGTCCGCAAAATTATTTTCCGCGAAAGGGACTTATAGTAAAATTTCACGGCGAATATTTTTGCGGAACATTTTAACCCCTTAAATCCCTGTTTTAGTGGCGTTCTTTGCTCTTTTTTAAAAGAAGGACAAAAAAGACCCTTATCTTGAGGAGTTAGAGGGTTAACATATTCTACAAAAATGTTCTCCGAAATATTTTACATAAATTTCGTGAACACACCATATACTTCAAACTTAAGCTTTACCCGATTTTCTTAATAAATGCGAAATTAACCCTAAGCTCTCTATTGTTGTGTCTTATATCTGACTTTCTTGTTGAGTTTTCTGTTTTGGTGTGTTCAGGGACTTATAGTAAAATTTTTCGGCGGATATTTTTGCGGAACATTAAAACCCCTTAAATCCCTGTTTTAATGGTGTTTTTTGCTCTTTTTGAAAAGAAGGACTAAAAAGACCCTTATCTTGAGGAGTTAGAGGGTTAACATATTCTACAAAAATGTTCTCCGTAACATATTACATAAATTTGCTGAACACACCATATACTTTAAACGTAAGCTTTACTCGATTTTCTTAATAAATGCGAAATTAGCCCTAATAGTGCGTTTACATTGGATTTTTAATCTAGTAAATTGCGATTTTAATCTACTTTGCAATCTGTACCGTTTACATTGGCATTTTTTACATTTGAGAAGATTAGGATTGGCATTTATAACAACAAGTTGGTAATAAATGTGTGTGACTGCGTCAAAAGACAGCGACGGTAATTAGTCGTCGTATGATTAACAAGGACAGTGACGGCGTTTACAAATAACAATGACGGCGGCATACACATACTTGGCGGCGTCATCAAAACGGCAGGCTTTGTGTCGGTGTTTTTCAGTGTTGGAAAATGCAAATAATAGAAATACAGAGTTGTATCTAACTTTACCAGATTGCGTTTGCCGATTAGAGTCTAAACTACTAGATTGAAAAAAATAAATTTGTATGGGCAATCTAATAGATTGAAACTGGATTGGAGCCACAATCTACTTTAAGCTAGCTTAGAGGACCAGTGTAAACGCACTATAAGATCTCTTTTGTTGGGTCTTATTTCTGACCTTCTGGTTGAGTTTTCCGTTTTGGTGTATTCAAGGACTTATAGTAAAATTTTACGGCGGATATTTTTTCGGAACATTTAAACCCCTTAAATCCCTGTTTTAATGGTGTTTTTTGCTCTTTTTGAAAAGAAGGACAAAAAAGACCCTTACCGTGAGGAGCTAGAGGGTTAATATATTCCACAAAAATGTTCTCCGTATCATTTTATATAAATTTGCTGAACACACCATATACTTTAAACGTAAGCTTCACTCGATATTCAAAGACAATTGGCAATACAACATCTGCATTTGGGGGAAACTTTACCTCCCCCTAAAATGAAACCCAGATGTAAACTTTCAAAACGCCGATACACGTGTATTTTTTTTTTGTCTCTTCTATCAAAATTTTTTGGTCTGACCTTGTAATTTTGGAAAAAATTTGATTTTGTTGTGCAGTGTTATTAAACAGAGTATTTCGTTACTAAAGTTCGTTTTAAATTCTTTCTTAGACTAATTGTTCAGAAACCATTCGGAGCTGTGAGGTAGTTTTTCCCAACCTTCAGGATAAAAACTACTGTAGTATCCATGGAATATACATCCTGTTTATGCATGCTGTGTATAGATTGTTAGGTTAAGTTAGGGTGGCGGTGCCAGCACTTCGCATAGACCAATTGGTCCATAGCGATACCACAAAACTTTTTAACATGATAATGTTTTTAGGCTGGTGTCTAATTTTAAAAAAGTTGCAGGACGCCACCTCAGTTTGACTATATAAGCTAACAATTATCGAAAAAGAAAACAAGAATTACTATTTTCATTTTCTTAAAACCAAAAATTTTTACAACTTGGGTTTGTAACTTGGATAATAATTCACCTCGTGGTGAATAAAACCGTTTTTTCACCAGCTGGTGTATAAAAAGTAACATAATTATTTTTCAACAAAAAAAAAATTTTTTTTCATCAAATTTTTTTTTTCATCAATTTTTTTTTATCAATTTTTTTTTTCATAATTTTTTTTTATCAAATTTTTTTTTTCATCAATTTTTTTTTCATCAAATTTTTTTTTCATTCATTTTTACTCGGGTTACTATTTTCATTTCCTTAAAACCAAAAATTTTAATAACTTGGGTTTGTAACTTGGTTAATAATTCACCTCGTGGTGAATAAAACCGTTTTTCACCAGCTAGTGAATAAAAAGTAACATAATTATTTTTCAACAAAAAAAATTTTGTTTATTTTCATCAATTTTTTTTTTCATAAAATTTTTTTTTTCATAATGTTTTTATTTCATTAAAAATTTTTTTTTCATCATTTTTTTTTTATCAAATTTTTTTCTTCATCAAATTTTCTTTTTCTTAATTTTTTTTTTCATCAAACTTTTTTATCATAAAATTTTTTTTGTCATAAAATTTTTTTTTTCATCATTTTTTTTATTTTTTTTTCATAAATTTTTTTGTTTTTTTCATCAATTTTTTTTCATAAATTTTTTTTTTCATTTATTTTTTTTTTTATCAAATTTTTTTTTTATCAAAATTTTTTTTTTCATGAATTTTTTTTTATTATATTTTTTTCATCAAATTTTTTTATCAAATTTTTATTATTTTTTTTCATATTTTTTTTCATCAATTTTTTTTTACATCAAAAAATTTTCTTTTCGTCAAAAACTTTTTTTCATAAACATTTTTTCACCAAAAATTTTGGGTTCATTAAATTTTTTTTAACATAATTTTGTTTTTCGTGAAAAAAAATCATTTTTTTTTACCAAAACTACTTTTCTTAGCTTTTCGCATAAAAATTTTCCATTTGTTTATCAAATGTACAAAAAACAAGTTAGAGTGGTATATTCTTTGGTGCCGAATCTTTTATACTCTCAAAAATTTAAAAACACTTTTTTGCACTCACTTACGAAATGTACAGCTCTTTTGGTTTTTTAATGGGGTCCTCGACTGATATTTCAATTCGTTTTGCATGGAATAGCAAATTAATATAACATTATTTTTTCTAAAAAAACTTTGCTTCGGCAAGTACACCCAAATCTTCCGCAAAACATTATCATGATTTAATGTTTTGGGCAAGAGTACAAAATTCGCAGGCATTTTTCGCTTACTGATGTTAATAAAATACATTGACCTTCATTGCGAATTTCTTTAAACCTTTCAGGTCTATACTAGTAATTTCCTCCAACGTCTCGAACTGTAAACTTCCTATAATTGATGGTCGAATTCGTGCCAAAGCCGGGCAGTGACACAGGATGTGTTTAATGGTCTCCTCGACGCCTGGTGTCTCGCACCTTTTGCAGCTTGCGTCCGTAATAAGATTCATGTTTTTGGCATGTTTCCCGACAAGGCAGTGTCCCGTTATTAAACCTGTTAACATACGACATTCTATCCTCGTAAGTGTAAGTAAGAATTTAGTCCTCCCTAAATCATAGCGTGGCCACAAAATTCTGCTTATACGACTTGCCCCAAGTATAGATTGTTAAGTAACATGACAATCCTGCAGTATCAGCTCACGAACAGCATCAATGTTTTTCGGAACAAAAATCGATTTTGGACAACCTTTAAGAAACTCATCGTTGAGCTTACTACGGCACGATTGAATTTAGTAAACCATGGATAAACGCTGGTCCGTGATGATGCCTCATCGCCAAAAATTGAATTGAGTTCATCGATGCAATGCTGTTGATTTAATACACGTCGAAAATTGTAAAAAATAATTCAACAAAATTCTTCACGACTTAAATCTATTTTTTGGCCGACATAAATTTTCAAGTTACTGTAAATAACACAAATAGCCTTGTCAGAACATCCTGAATACGTATATTATCAAAAATGTCAGACCTTACTATAGGCACGTCAGTTGCCAGATTGTAGCACTAGGGTTGCCCAATCCCGAAATTAAAAAGGCAATCCTTGTATTATGCTTTTTTATAATTATCACGTACAAGTGAATACCTCGAATAAATCACCCACAAAAGATAATCCAGCAACAAACATAAAATGGGCGACAACGTAAAAATCAAATTTCATAAAAATGAAACATACAACAATACTCGACAAATCTTTGACGATGATGTTGACGTTGAAACGCATTGTCAAAACCATACAGCATTTATTTCGCTTTATTTTGGTGAAAAATACTACTACATTGGCATGTTCAAACTTTATCTCAAACATCTATTTATCATATGGCAGTTTGGCTGGCTGGCTGTTGCGCGATTTGATATTTTGCTTATAGCAAAATTTGCAACACCAACCAACTGTTTGCTAGCTGCAACTGATTTTTTGCAAATGCTGCTGCTTATTTTGTTATTCCATTATTTTTCGATATTAGTTTTTTTGTCTTTTAACATCAGAAGCTGTAGCATTAGCGCGCGCGGCTTAGAAAAAAATACTTACGATTTAGACTTAACTAAAACTAATATTTTTTGTCCATCAGTCGTCGCTATGTCTGTTAGAATGTCTGTCAGTTAGACAGTCAGTCTAACTTCGGGTGGATTGTTATGTTTTGAGTAAAAGGAGTGTGTTGTGTTATAAGTAGTGATTTTCCATGGAAAATCTCTTTGGGTGTTTACTGAAAGTCATTTGTTTCCCAGAAGGTGGATGTTTAAAATAGATGCTTGACGTACTAGCTGAATTTTTTTGGTGGCGGCTGTTGTTAAATGTGTATGCGAGTGCATGCTGATTTTGGTAAATTTGTTGTGGTTTTTGCAAAAGAGTGCCGTACATATGATTAGTATTTAATGCATTAATAGCCTTGAAAGGAATTTTTGTTATTTTTTTTGGGATCCGAATATAGCATTAACATTTTATCATTACAACTTAAAACCGGAATTAGAAATGAAAAATTTAGTTTAGAAATTGTACTAAGCGCTCATTTTCCTTCATTTCAGATAAAAGACCTAGTTCGTTCTTCTAGTTCAATCGGTCATTTGTTGTTTTCGTTCAACAGTTCGTAAACGAATCATTTTGAACATGTCTGTAGTTCGTTCTTCTAGTTCAGTCGGTCAATTTTGTTTTCGTTCAACAGTTCGTGAACGTATAGTTTACGTATAGTTCACGTTCGCTCAAGAACGACAGTATCAGAAGGTGAGGTGAGAAGATCATTTGGGTTTTGACAGTGGTCCCTCTTCAGAAAAATCATATTGTTTTTCCTACAAAACTCAATGCAAGGGCTTATGTTGATTTATGAAGATTCATGAGTATTTTTGATAACTTGGTGGTAACACGGTTTCAGAGACTTTTGTCAATTAAGAATACCTACTTGTTCCATACATATTAATTTTATCTAAATTTCAAAGAAAAGAAATCAATTTATTTTATGCTCCTAAAATAACGATCACCTCAATCTTAAATGACAAGTGGGCGTCAACTCTAGAGTTGATTATAAATTAGTAGAATTTTTAAATTGTTTTGTTATATAAAAAGAAAAGTTAATTTAAAATTTAAAACAAAATCATTGACACTGGCTTAGGTTACAGTCACAGAATAAAATACGGTTTAGCCTTAAATGGATGAAAAAAGGAAATAAATTACTTCAAAATTGTTTGGAAATTCAAGAAACAATCTTCAAGATTGTGTATCTGGCCATTTTGCTAAGAATGAACAACATGCCACACATAATAAGTTCTGGCGAGAAACCAACAACAAAATTATGTTCAGCGACAGTTGACGATGATTTTTTTGGTCTTCGTTTAGATTGAGTGCTGTTTTTAGATACTTTTAGTCGTGGTCAACCTACAAACACTATGCGGGAAAAGTATAGGGCAAACACAATTGGATTTTGTGAACTTCAACAATGCATTGCAATGTAACATTTATGACGACATCAAGGCAATAACGTTTTTTTATAAAAGGGCTCAATAAAATTAACTTAACATTTCACTACGTTAAGGAAAGCTAAGTCATTATGGAGAAACACCAAAACGTGCAAGGCGTACCAGTTTAATAGGAAATCATACAATTTTTACCGAAACTTTTCCTTTCAATTACTAGAGTTTTGAGTTTGCAAAGTGTTGGAATCCGGAATTTAATGTTTTAACAACACTTAATTTTTTTATTATTTTTTCTTAATTTGCATATTTTTTTTAAATATTACACCGCTGGTAGTTCCGATGTCAGGATATTATTTTATAAGCTTTCAAAGAGTCAAAAATTTCCATTTTCGGCACTTTAACCGCGAACTACTCAAATTTTTGACATGATAGACCAATTTAAGCTGCGGATTTGAAATCAGCGCAACAATCACTATCTAAATTACTAACGAGAACCCAATACGCGTTTGTTGAGCTGTGTTTTTTACACCATTTTCCATAATTCTTTTTGTTACGCTCTCTATGGTCACTAGGTAACTTAAGGCTAACCAAGTCACGATGGATCGGATTTAGAACTCGGTACTGCAAAATTTCACAAATTAACAATCTGGACATCCTTAAAAAGTTATACAATCCTTGACATGTGGCTAAAAACGTTATAGCTTATTCTTTGCAGACCTGAGCTCTCACGATTAAGAGGAAAGTGTTAGGAAAACACACGTTTCAAAATCTTAAAAAAATCTATGGACTCGGAATTGTGTGGGAAAAATCTGTTATAACAAAGAATGCGATCTCAACCTTTAAGGACGGATCAAAAATGGAGATGGGTACGGGTTCGGTAGTATACTCTGAATGCCTCGAAATCGTGGCCTCATTGAGACTTCCGGATGTTTTCCAGGCTGCGTTACTTGCAATTAATATAGCCGCACAGATGATTATGACAAGGCAGTCAAGCTAATCTGAGTCCCTGGACATGAATGTGCGAGAAATGGCTCGGAATTCGTGGGGGAACGTGTAGAACAGGGATATTAAATGCGGTTTTCAATTTTGTGCCAACTTTCAAAAAAAAATACTTTTTGGACCCTCGCGGTACCATTTTTTTATTTATAAAAACTTAACTAAAACAAATGAGAATGTTAATTCGGTTGTACTGAATCTTGTATGCCCTCCAAAATGCAAACAACCCGAGTAAAAATGTTTAGATAAATCTTATATATCACATCTAATCCGAGATTTAAAAGATCAGTACTGATCATTTTCGGATCTTTCAAATCTCAGATCAGTACTGATCCAAGATTTGAAAGATCAGTACTGATCCGAAAAATGGATCGCTAAGAATAGATAAGTTTTAATCGGAAGGATACAATTTCTTCCGAAAAATTGGATTATAAAATTAGATTATATAATTATATAATAAGATAAACCCATTTTTCGGATGAAATTGTACTGATTCTTTATAACTTTACTTGGGAAATTAAAAAACAAAAACATTTTTCATGGGATTTAAACAATTTCTCATAATCTATTCTCTCGTTACGAAGAAAATCCTAGCTGATCCTGTTTTCGAGTTATTGCTAAATAATTACACTGTTCAACAACAAAAACCTCCCAGTGAAATATCCAACTTATTCTTATAGATTTTGCTCTCCTGATTCTTAATCTGCCTTCCAATTTTTTCTAGCATGTACTGTTTTTGAGGTACTAGCTGTTAAAAAGTAAAAAAAAAAACAATAATTTCGCACTTTTGGTGGTCCTCTGTTTCATAAATAGGACTCGATTTTATATAAAATCGACCTGAATTTAAAACTGCAACCCAAATTTTTCTAGCATGTTCCGTTTTCGAGACATTCGCGTTTAAAAATTTAGTCAAGTGAAAATCTAGACCGCGAATATCTCGAAATTGGAACATGCTAGAAAAATTTGGATTGCAGTTTAATGACCACAGGCAAGTATACTTGCCAAAAAGTTTTTGACGATAATTTTTGTTCAAGAAAAAATTTTAAAATTGTACCAAATGAGTCGCGGTAGTACCACGATACTTTTGAAGGTCAAAATGTACAAAAAAAGTACAATTGTACCAATCCTGGTATAGAACCTGAAAACTCGGTTTCTATAGTAGAATTGATGAACGAAATTTATCGGATATCTGAGAAAAGAATGAAGGGTAGGTGAATATCACTGAATATGTGCAGGGTATCGCGAACCATGTGTCCGCTGCCAAATCCTAAGAGGACAAAAAGTCTTCTTACTTTTGGAAAACTTACGGTTAGCTTATTAGTGGGAGTACTTACAGGACACTGTATAATTGGCCAACTAGCCGTGCGTATGGGAATTTCTGATAGGGACTGTTATAGAAATGTGGGGAAGTGGAGGAGGCGGAGTCAGTGTTTTGTGAATGTCCGGGTCAGACGAGAATCCGCCTTAACCATTTAGGGCAACAATTTTCCGATGACCTAGATGGCCTAAACGGTGTCTCATAGATATGTCAAGCAGAATATTTTAGAGAATCGGGGTTATTCAAGAAGTAAAAAGTTTTTGTATCAGAGGGGAGTAGGAAAATGGCATTTAAGAAATTACACCGTCTGAAAAAAAGTCGTTGAACACGAACTGGATAACAAACGTTTGAAACTAGAGACTATATGTAGTAAAAGTGCACTTACAGTATTTTTTTTTTTTTTTGTGACCATGTTTCCTTTTAAAAGGATTTGAAAGTTTTAGAGGATAAAATTTTATAAATTACTTTTTTTAATATTTGTACTTCTCCTAGGATGCGACTAGTGATATCAAATGAAAGGGGAGGATCTCCACTAAATTTCCTAGTTTATTATTTTTACATATCAGGAAAAAGGAGGTAAGTTACGTCTTTTCAAAAATGTATCCTTCAATATCATTCAAAATTTTTAACAGTTGGCAACGTCCTCGAGCCATCCTCAGTGACGGAGCGATGACATGTCAGAGTCACACCTGACATCCACAAGACATCTCTATGTACTGGGTTGAGGACAGTTTCATAAAAATTTTCAAAATGTCCTCACTCAAAGTCAGCAGTGGTCAGGGCTGACCTTCTGGGGACATGTCACCTAAGACTTCTTTGGGGAAATGTCTGACATAGGTCATGCGAAAATACAAAAAAAAGAATAGATCTACTCCACTGTTCGGAAAGAAACGCCATCAGATCACCTGTAGCACGACCCTTACAAAAACCATACGATCGCTCAACAGGCCATTACCCAGCAGAAATTTTGCTGAACTGACAGCAGCTTTTGGAAAGGAAACTTGAGTCAAGGAGCGCATCCAAACCTGCTGAATTCATGCATGATTCTCTAAGGCGATGTCACACTTTAGAGCTCTAGTTAGATACACCGAAAAAGCGCTCTTAAGATGAACTGAAATCACTTCTATTTAGAGCGCTGATAAAAGCGCTATAAAGATGCAGTGAATTCATGTACCTTTTTACAGCTGATTTAAGCAGAATAATGATGAAACACATTAAACTATTTCTGAAAAACAATTGGAAAATCTGAAATACAATTGACTATATCTGAAATACAATTGGAAAATCTTAAAATATAATTGGAAATTTTTGAATTATAAATGGGAATTTTTGAAATATAATTGGAAATTTTTGAAATGTAATAGAAAATTTTTTGGTTATACATTTCTGAAATACAATTGGAAATTTTAAAAATATAATTGGAAATTTTTGAAATATAATTGGAACTTTTAAAATATGATTGTACATTTTTTGTAATATAATATGTATTTTCTGAAATAAAAGTGGAAATGGTGTAGGTACTCGAAACATTTTTTAAATACTAAAAAATATTTTATAATCTGACCTATTTGTTATCATCATTCAAAATGTGTTAAAGGTATAATGATTGAAGCACTCTTTGCAGCGCCGATAATTGCGAAATAATGATGCAGTCAAATCATGTGTCTTTGTTTAAAACTCATTGTTTTTCATTTAAAAAGTGTTGAATATATTAAAAAAGGAAAGCAAGTGTAAATTTTTATCGAAAAATAATTTATATTATAAGTTTTATATAAAAAATCTTAAGAAAAAATGTAAACTTTTTCCCCATACTTTTACTGCATCCTCAAGAGCGCTCTTTGGATGCGCTTCGGTATGCTATAAAAATGCCGCCAAAATCTCGATTTATTTTTGCTGGGTAAACTCCAAATAGTTCACAAAATGGAAATTTACCATACTCACCATAACCTTTGGGATGGTAGAGCATATTGTAATTGGGCGATAGTTATCAGGGCTCAAGACTTCCCAGCAAAACTTTGGTAATGGGTAGTGATTATATAAGACATTACCAGGTAATGTATATACCTTATTTTTAGCATTATTTTAGGATGTCTTACCAAACATTTGTTCCACAACGTATTATTTTAAATTGAAAAATAATGCATTACTAATAATTTGCTACGTAATGCATGATTATTGAAAAAAATGTATTTCATATTTATTATTTCTAAACATTAAATCATGGATGACTTATATTTGGTTACATTATGTATTATTTCAAAGTTTGAAATAATGCATTATTTATAATTGGATGCATAATGCATTACAATAACATAAAAAATAATTATTTTATAAAAAAATGCATAAGTTTAAACTAGAGATGGGCTCACGACAGGAAATTTCTAACGACACACACTCACGAGCGTATTTTATCTACTTACACTCATTTACAATCACGTGAGTAAATTTAATATAAAATTACTTTTTCACTACTCGTAACACCTTATATATTATCTTCTGGTATGCTATATTATTTCATTTCTCGTAACCTATAAAATATCATATATTTTACACCTTACTCGTATTCTTCGTTATAAATTTATGACTTATTTTATACCTTACTGGTATTCTTTGTGATAATGTAGATGCATTACTTTGAGTCTCATCGCCTGTTAAAATCATCAATGCTGCAATGTATAAAATAAGAGATTCTATACCTTTTTTATACCTTATTTGGTAATCTAAGTTTTGCTGGGTTCTCCTTTTTTGGAATGGTTGGATAATGGTCACTTTCCAGTAAGTGGAAACATACTCTTCCTGCGTAATATTAAATACTGAACAGATTTTGCAATAGCACCTTAACAAGTTTATGAGACTAGCCGGATAAAATCCACATCTCCTTTGTTTTTTTGTGTTGGGATACGTGAATCAATTGCTCTATAGTTTGGCTTAACCGCGGAAAGTTTGGTTTAATATACATTTCTAAATATCCTCATTCTTTTTTACCAATGTATAGTCAAATACTTTAATACAGCCATTTAAATTGGTTTAAATGGATAAGGATGATCATCATGATGAGGATTTTGGAGATTGGTTGTACCTACATGTTTATTTTGCACCCCATTTTTTTAACATCGTCCAACTAAAACAGATTTCATTTGTGCTTTTTTTATTATTAACGCAATTTTACGTAAAACTATAATTGGCCAGGCTAAGCAACAAAAAAAAAACTTAAAATTGGTTCTAAACAACGACAACAACGAAATTTTAAATTGTTGGTGTATGATATTGTCTGTGTTTGTGTTTTTTGTCTCTAAACATTGAATGGTTGATGCTATATCGTAAGGACGACAGCAGAGCTCCATCACACCAACAAAGATCGTAGTAGTAGTTCGAGTATTATAGTGATATGTGACTTATTGGTTGACCGTTGTTGGCATTATAATAACTTAACCATAGTCTATAGTTCGGACTCACCAACTATAAACTGTCTGTCTGCCGACAAATTGCAGTGAAATATTTACCCAGAGCAATAAGATATGGAAAGATTTGCGTTGACGTCACCTCAAGGTAATTTTAATGTCTCATTGTCAGTGGAAGAATAAAGAAAATAAAAAACAACATATCAACATAGCTGACAGTTTTCTTTCTTATGAAAACCTATTATTAAACCAAACATTTGACAATCTTAAAGAGAACAGATTAACGTGGGGTGTATGATAATGAACTTACCAGAACTTTTGAAATTTTTAAATAAAGTTTTAGTTTTGAGTTATTGTTAAAAAAAGAGTAAATCGATAAAATTTTTTACAAATGATAAAATTGGTTGTTAGGTTAGGTTAGGGTGGCGGTTTCCGATTGACACCTCGCATAGACCTCTTGATTCACAGCGATACCACAAAACCTGGTATCGCTATGATAGAACCCTGACATGATAGAACCCTGACATACCGCCGAATGACTGAAGAGTCTTAAAAGTGTTGAAGCAGAGTTATTAGGTAAAAGTTCATACCTTGATCCTTTTAATTAATATGGAGGCTGAAGAATCCAACGTATGGAAATGTAAATGTTCTACAAAAGTATGAGGTGGAAAGGGACCTTAAGTTTCTAGCCTGAGCTACTAATAACATTAAACTCGATGGGCAGCTTTCACTTAATGGACCCGATATCACGAGTATTGCTACCTCAATTTCAGCTTTGCCTAAAATCAGGTTGCATTGCCTGGTCAATGTTTAACCGCTTCACCCGTATTCGGTTCATCACATCTTCTACAGTTGGAATCAGAGATGATCGTGTTCGCGTGGAAAGCAATAAGACAGTGGCCTGTGACCACTCCCGCGAGTGAACGATATTCCCTTCTGTTAATTACTCGAAGATTTCATTTGTAATTCGAAGATTCCAATCGTAATTCGAAGATTTCAATTGTAATTTGTAAAATATTACTTGTAATTCGTAAAAGATCAACTGTAATTCGTAAAAGATCAATTGTAAAACGTAAAAGATCAATTGAAATTCATAAAATATCAATTGTATTTCGTAAAAGATCAATTCTAATTCGAAAAAGATCAATTGTAATTTGAAAAAGATCAATTATAATTCGTAAAAGATCAATTGTTTTTTGTAAGAGGTCAATTGTAATTCGAAAAAGATCAATTGTAATTCGAAAAGGATCAATTCTAATTCAAAAAAGATAAATTTTTATTCGTTGAAGATCAGTTGTAATTTAAAGATTCCAATTGCAATTCAATAAGATAAATGTCAATTCAGTTGATATTTTTTGAATTACAATTGGAATCTCCGAATTACACTCGATTTTTTACGAATTACAATTGATCTTTTACGAACTGCAATTAATCTTGTTCGAACTACAATTAATATTTTTCGAACTACAATTGATCTTTTACGAATTACAATTAATCTTTTTCGAATTACAATTGATCTTTTACGAATTACAATTGATCTTTTACGAAATACAATTGATCTTTTACGAATTACAATTGGAATCATTGCAAATCTTCGAAATACAAGTACACTCAAAGAAAAATGCTTCATAATATTGATGATACGGTTTCATCACTTGCTGTCAGCAATTTTGATGACAAATTTCTTCATATTGATGAAGCTTTTCTCCAATATGATGAAAAATGTCATCGAAATTGGAAAAACAAGTGATGACACATTTCATCATATCATCAAAAAGTGTCATCAATATGCCTCTCAAATGTTTTTTTTAAATAATTAAAATTATATTAAAATAAATAAAACTATTAAATAAAAATATTAAAAAAATACAAAACGGCTTTTTATTGTTATTATTTGTTGAAGCTCTGTAGACAAGTGATAGAGGACAAGCCCAACAAACAAGAGGTCCGGCGTTCAAATCTTGGTGGATACAAAAAAAAAAGTTGTAAGCTTTTAAAAATTAGAAAATAACAAACAATTATAAGTAAATAAAGAAATAAACTAAATAAAATCAAATAACAAAAACAAAATTTATTTTTTTTCTTATTTTTCAAACAAAAAAATGTTATTGATGATACCGCTTCATCATATTGATTACAAGTTACATTGGACGAACAATGATGTAACATTTCATCATATTGATGTAAATGTCATCAATATGAAGAAGCTTTTTCTTTGAGTGTAGTTTTTACTTACAGAACAAAAATAAATGACTTTAAAAATTTAATGTTAATGAAAGTCTTTATATTTTAGTGTGTTATTTTTGAAACAAAGGACAGAAGTAGTTATTAATAAAAACTGAACATCAAACAAATGTTTTTTCTTTGGAAAACGACTTAACGGAAAACTTTTTAAATAAACTACAAAAAGTTAATGACATTACTTTTCGAGTGCATACATAGGTCCGCTTTATTTTGGAAAATAACTCTAACACCCGTATTGTAATAGATATTTTTTCGAATTTGGCAGGTAATCATCTTTTATATTCAATTATCACCATTCCAAATTTTAAAAGAATCGACCCGTTCTTATTGTAGCCCCTATACAAACCACCATTCTGATATTCACATAAATCTCTCAAATTTCATGAAAATAAAAATATTTTATTGAAATTTTGTTTGTGTGTGTTTAACGCATACTTTAATAACCTTATTAAATCTGCTTATAATCGGACGATTTTTGGACTTAGGCCCCATATCTAAATTTCACCTGAAATTCATTTAAAGAGGGTAAAATGCAACAAATTGAAGACTGTTTCACTCAAATTTGGTTTGTGAGTATTTTTTACACTTAATAAAAATTTGACAAAAGATAGATCCATTTTTGAACTTGGGACCCATTAGGAAACACTAGTTTAAGGAATAATATGGTCGGTCTTGACCGACTATAGTTTTCTTACTTGTTTTTATTGTTGTACTGTGTAATTAAAGATTTCTGTAGATGTTGTTGATATTATTTTATGTTTTTTGGATTAACATTAGTGCGGTATTTAAAGACTTCATATTGGATTTTGCAAGGGTCTTTAATTTTGGAAGCCATAATCTAGCAACAGGGTGGTACTCAAAAAATGTGTTCTGAATAGGAGTCTAAAATGTACAAAATTAGTGAAATCAAAATCGGTTGTCTTTACCAAATGTTATTGTGGCAACTAAATACAGAGGGTAATGCAATTGGAAGTCTAAACACCAATTTCGATTTATTATATGCATTTGGAAAAATCATCGTTATTAAACCGAACTCCGATGTCAATGAAACTTAATTTTTGTCAAAAAAAAATTTAATTTAAACTCTTATTGCATATTAAATCGAACTACGCCACTGTTTTTCATCAGCAGTATTTTTTTATTTTTAATAATGTTAATAATTTTTTTGATACTCCTTCCTCTTCTACCATTATTTTTAATAGCTTTTCAATAGCAATTAATAATCGAAGTGTCATCTTTGACCTTTACAACTGTCAATTGTTTGCCATTATAGTTGTATTGTTGGAATATGCAATCATAACATAACGTCAATATGGGAGTTTTTATTTAATATTTTGTTGCTATAGGTATTCATTGTGATGATTGTAAATGCCGCTTTTGTCTCCATTTTATTTTGCATTTACCGCAATGGCAAGCAAGGTTATTTGTGTTAGTGTTGCTATTGTAATTGTATTTGAATTGAAGTCTCATATTGAAATCACGACGAACAACATAAATGATTACTAAAAGAATTTAAATAACTTAAAGGAAACTTGTCATAACTGTCATAAACTTTGATACCACACGCGTGATGTTGTGGTGGTTGACTGTAAAATTGACAAAGGATTGAGGGCATAACAAAAAATTGAAAATCAATAAAAATTAAAAGTTTTTTCATAACGATTATAGTTTTTCTTGTACTGAAGATTTTTCGGAAAATTAAAAAGACTGGACTTCAAAGTTTAAATGAATGTACTAGATAGCCAAAGTTACACAAAGATAGAATAGTTATTTTCCACTGAAAAGGGAAGTACGTATCTCAACCATTATGAACCGATTTAGTTGAAACTTAAAATATATATACATATGTACTTAAAATATATGGGGGTTTTCGTGTCAACTGACACAACTTTTGAAACCGATGTCTTCCGATCGGGATGAAATTTACACTAAGGTTAGTCCTATTGGATAGTAGTTCAGACACAATTTTTCAACAAGATCGGTCAAGGTCTCTCTGAGTTAGAGAGAAATTTGACATTTTGGCCAAAGAGGTGTTTATTCCAATCAATGTAACTTCTTACCTATTGTTTTTAGCAAAATGTGTCGCAAATAGTTTAAATATCAATTTCTTCAGTATTTCGAAAAAAAATTATAAAAAAATTAAAAAAAAAAATTTTGATTTTTTTTTAAATCCAAAACTATATTGACTTTTTCCTCAAATTGGGCCTTTTTTTTTGTTTGATTCAAAAGAAAGCTTAGGTTATTTCCTTTAAGAGCTATGGGGTCGCTTAGTGGGATGCGAGTGGGATATCTATGAAAAAAAAAAAGATTAACTTTGGATCACAAAAAACGGTTCTTCAATTTGCACTATTAGGCGTGGGATAGCTAACCAGTTTTCGATTTAGATCCGCGATATCCTCTAATTTTTATAGGTTCGAAAAAGAAAGCACGAGCCAAAAAATGAGGGCGGTGGGGTGGGGCCATATGGCCCCTCATCGGGGTCAGAGTTAGGCGTAAAGAGGTAAAAATCCTCAAAAAGCTTCACAACTGCCCTAGAAACGCACCTGGAGGGGTGCAATGTGAGACGAACCTCCAATAATTTTCTGCCCCCAACATTTTTCTTGAACATACCTAACCCCTATTTCCACTTCCTAAGGGGGCTCCCATACAAAACATTTTTAAAATTTTTTTCCTACACTCTAAAAACTCCTTGTAAAAATACTACAATCAAGTGGGTAAATTTTTATGTAAAATAACACACAACGCCTAAAATTGAGCACCAAGTGTTTAAAATTTTAGTTTACACACAAAAATTTTAATATTACGCACATTATATAGTATTTTGTGAGTTTATAAATATATTTTCAAAATTATAAACACAAGAATTTTAAAATTACACATTTAATGTTTATTGTAAACATTTTGTGTTTAATTTTTGATATTAAACATTAAATGCGTAATGTTCAATAATTTTAAAATACAAATTGTCAAAATAAAATAAAAGGAAATTGAATTCAGAAAATTTTGTTATTCTCGCAATTAAATTAAGATAACGCGAAAAAACATAAAAGATAATGTTGTTAAAAAAATTTAAAATATAAAGCAACGATCAATGCAACGTAAAATATCTAAGAGGTGGATTAAAGATACAAAAACAGACCCGGATGTTACAAATTCGCAACATTTAAGAAAAACAGTTTGTTGTTAATTTCATGTTTTTCTTAAATATTTGTATTATAAATCGGAACGGTAAGTACCACAAATGACTTGAATTTTTTGAATAATTCATTACAAAAATATCTCGATATCAGAATCTGGAAATATTTCTTATAAAAAAAGTGTCTCAGATTATGAGAATTTGTCTTTAGAAAAAATGTTTCAGATCCTAATCAGATTCTGGAATTATTGCAATAACAATTCTTAGATTATTATAGATTTTTTCTGCAGAAAAAGTGGATCAGATTGTGAGAATTTTTTTATAGAAAAAATATTTCAGAGTCTGAAAATTATTCTATAGATGAAATATCTTAGATTATGAGAACTTTTCTTTGGAAAAAATATCTCAGATTCTGAGAAGTTTTTTATAAAATATCCCAGATTATGAAATGTCTTAGATTATGAGAACTTTTCTTTAGAAAAAATATCTTATTGTTAGATTATGGGAACTTTCCTTTAGAAAAAATATCTCAGATTCTGAGAAGTTTTTTATAAAATAAAAATATCCCAGATTATGAGAAATTGTCTATAGAAAAATATACCAGACTCTGAGAAATTGTTTATAAAAAAAATATATAATTCTCTGAGAAATTTTCTATAGAAAAAAATTTATCACATTCTGAGAATTTTTCTATAGAAAAATCACCAGATTCTTAAAATTACTATATAGGAAAAATATATCAAATTGTAAGAATTTTCTATAGAAAAAATATCTCAGACTTTGAAAATTGTTCTAAAGAACACATATCTCAGATTCTTATATTTTTTTTATAGAAAAAGTATATCAGACTCTGAGAATTTTTCTATAGAATAACTATTTCAGATTCTGAGAATTTTTCTATAGAAAAAATATCTCAGATTCTAAGAATTTTGCTATAGACAAAATATCTCAGATTCTGAGAATTTTTTAATAGAAAAAATATCTCAGATTCCGAGAATTGTTTATAAAAAAAATATCTCAGATTTTGATCATTTTTCTATAGAAAAAATATATTAGGTTCTTAGAATTTTTCCATAGAAAAAATATTTTAGATTCTGAAAATTATTCCATAGAAGAAAAATATCAGATTCTGAGAACTATTCTGTTGAAAAAATATCTCAGGTTCTGAGAAATTTTCTATAGAAAAATACATCAGATTCTGAAAAATTTTCTAAAGAAAAAATATATCAGATTCTAAGAATTTTTCTATAGGAAAAATATCTTCTATTCTAAAAATTATTTTATAAACAAAATATGTCAGATTCTGAGAATTTTTCTGTAGAAAAATTATTTCAAATTCCGAGAATTTTTCTGCAAATAAACCATTTTAGATTCTGAGCATTTTTCTGTAGAAAAATTATTTCAGATTCTGAGAATTCTTTAATAGAAAAATATTCCAGATTTCGAGAAATTTTCTATAGAAAAAATATCTCACATTCTGAGAATTTTTCTATAGAAAAAATATCTCAGATTATATAGAAAAAATATGTCAGATTCTTATAATTTTTTATAACTTTTCTATAGAAAAAATATCTCAGATTCTGAGAATTTTTCTATAGAAAATATCTTAGATTCGGAGAATTTTTAAATAGAAAATATATTTTATATTCTAAGAATTTTTTATAGAAAAAATATCTCAGATTCTAAGAATTTTTTATAGAAAAAATATCTCAGATTCTAAAATGTTACTATAGAAAACATATCTTAGATTCTGAGAAAATATCCCAGACTCTAAGAATTTTTCTATAGAAAAAATATATCAGATTCTGAAAATTTTTCTATAGAAAAAATATTTCAGATTCTAAGAATTTGTCTATAGAAATAATATCTCAGATTCTGACAAGTTTTCTATAGAAAAAAATCTGAGAGTTTTTCCATAAAAAAACGTATTTCAGACAATTTTTATATAGCAAAATGTCTCAGATTCTGACATATTTTCTATAGAGAAATTTTCATGGATTCTGAGAAGTTTTCTGTAGGAAAAACTATTCAGATTCTGAGAATTTTCTTTAGAGAAATATCTCGGATTATGTGAATTCTGATTTAGATACATATCAGAAATATTTTGTTAACAATTTAAAATTTTTTTATACTTCCAGTTTGGAACAACAAATACTGAAATGAAAAGTCAAGTTCCAACGAATTCTCCATTCATTGCGATTGCTCGTAAGTATTTAATTTCTTTAATAATTGCAATATTGGTTAAAACAATTAAATTTAACTTTTTTATATTTTTAGAAACAGAAGACTCACAAAAAATATATTTTTATTCAAACTTGTCGAGAGAAGAAAGTACTAATGGGCGAAACGGTGGATATAATAGAACAACTGAATCAAGTGTTTCTTTTTCATTTTACATTTAAGATTTTATATCCTGCTGTAATCTGTCAGACGATGAATTTTTATTAATTTTTTTTAATTAGTTCTATCTCCAAAAATTAAGATGTACAAAAAAGTATTATTAATGTTTAAAACATCTATTCTTTAATTTAAAAAATTTCTTCTTTAATGTAATTATGAATATTATATTTAATCATTATACATAATTTCATTTTATTTTAAATAAAAACCAAAAAAAAAAATTAAAATGCATTTTTGATTTTATTTTTTTATAGGAATACAAATTTGTTAAAAATCAAACACTTTAAATGTAAAAGAAAACATTTAAGATGCAATTTTGAACATTTTAAATCTATTTTTGAGCACAAATAAGCTACAATTACACATTTTGTGTGTATTGCCAGAAAATTTCAAAAGCAGGTTTACACACAAAATGTTTATTAGATGTACACACTTTGTGTGCAAATGTTGAAATTTAAACACATTGAGTATTTTTACCCACTTTATTGTAGGAGAACAGTTACCTACAATAAAGTGGGTAAATTTCAACAAAAATTTATAAGAGTGTAACATTCTAACTTACCCTTAAGTGCCCCTAGTGGAGCCAAATGTGGTGACAAGACATAATCCCCATTATCGTTATGAATTTGAATGAATTTGGTCATAATCCCCATAATGGTAGTGGGGACTATGACCGAAAATTATTTGGACATAATCCCAATAAAAAACGGATATAATTCCGAGATTTATGGGGATAATGACCACGTAACAAATGGGCATAATCCCCATTATGGGGATTATGTCTTCTATACTAGTTGGTCATAATCCCCAAAATTAAAAGAACTTTTTTTTACAGAAAAGTTTTTCTTTGTAGCCGGCCATCGGCCGGGCTTAGGGATAACAAACTCCATGCATTAGACCCACCCTCTGTGCAGAAAACGGGGATTATGACCAAAATTGCTTTGGACTTACTACCCATAATGTAAACGGGGGTTATAACCGAAAAAAGTTCGGTCGTAATCCCAACAAGGAACGGACATAATCCCCATTGGGATTGTTACCGTTTTGGAAACGGTCATAGTCCCCACAACTATTATGGGGATTATGACCGAAATGAATTCGGTCATAATCCCCATTTCCGTTATGGGGGTAATGTCCGTGGGGATTATGTCCTGTCACCGCCAAATATATGACCGACCTCCATTATTTTATTAATTCCAACATTTTTTGCAAACATACCTACAATGTATCTTTAACCCATAAGGTGGTCCCCATACATTTCTTTTATTTTTTATAAATTTGTTTTATTAAACCAGCTCCTACCGCCCCTACCGTGCCTCCTAGAGAGGCAAAAATTACGACAACCCCCATTATTTTTTAGTTACCAACATTTTGTCCAAACATAATAAAACCCTATCTCCACTCTCTAAGGGGGCTCCCATACATTATAAAAATATGTATTTTTAAAAACTAAAAAAAAAAAACAAGTGAGAGTGCTAAATTCGGCTGTAAAGGTCACTGGGGGGACACATAAAACCATGCGGTAAATGTTTAAAAATTCATTTATTATGCTTTTTGAGCTTAAGTTATACTACTACTATTTTATCATTATTTAAAAACATTTTTAATATCCACGCCCACAAAAGGGGGGCGGGGAATAAAAAACGATTTTTCTATTATCTAAGTCCAAGTGCAAGACCTTGAACTTTTTCTAACATCAAATTGTTTCATTTGGTTAACAAAAATATAAAAAAAAAAAAAACCTTGAAAATATTGCGGGGAACTTTTTCCCCTTGCCCGATTTTGCCTATTTACGAACTTAAACTGCCTAGGAGCAAAATACACATTCCTGCCAAACTTAACGAGTATATCTCTTTTATTTTGGACTGCATCGTGTCTTATACGGACAGACGGACGGACATTCTAGAAAAGTCTTAGAATTAATCATAGATCAATAATTATGGGGTCCCCGACCGATATTTCGATGCGTTACAAACGGAATGGCAAAGTGAGTATACCCCCATACTGTAGTTGGAGGGTATAAAAACAAAAATTTGCAATTTGGACCATTATTGAAAAAGTTATGAGTAAAAGAAGTTTTGTAAAGGACCAAACTACCAATTTTTAAAAATTCGAGATCTTTTGAACGGGTCATCAAAATAATCTGGAAATTTACCACGAAAGAGTTTTCGAAGGGTACTAAAACTGTCAACAAATTGGGAAAATCTAAAAAAAAAAATTATTCAAAGTGTCCGATTTGACATGGAATATAAAAGAGGCGATTTTAAGGTTGGGGTGTCTCGGCTTATTGGTCATATTAGTGTTAAAAAGATTCGTTGACCCCTTATAAAACAATGTGGACCTTCGGGAAAATTTCGATAACTCCCGAACTAACAGGAATATCGTCTAGTGCAAACATACGTGTCGACTTAAATTTAACAAAGATTTTTTCGTATTCAGTTTTTACAAAGTTATGCCAAAGTTATGGAAACATCATATGGTTTTTTTAAAAAGAAATGGCTGAAAAATCCGAAAAGGGATTTTATAACCATAAAAATTTCTGGTTTACACATCTAATACCTTGGCTTATTATTATTTTATGATCAATTTCGTCTCAACTGTTATTAAACAAAATTCACACAACCTGTTCTTTGGATTTGGTGACTTCTCAAAAATTATTATGAAAAATTCATTGAATTTACTTAATATTCATTCTTATGCAAAAAAGGTGCTCACATTAAAAGTAATAAAAAAATCAAAACTAATAAGCAAATGTAAGTACACATTACAGGTATTCAAAAAAAATTACAAAATTAAAATTTTCTACCTAAACAAAAAAAAAAAATCCTCAATTGTGGTTAATCAACCTAAACAAAAAATCTTGAGATTTTGTACAAAATTTATTGTATTCATAATAAATTCCAAGGATTAAAACTATCCAAAATAAATGTAAAAGCGACAAATTAAAAGTAATCATATGTTAAAATATTAAATCTAGAGCAGTTTTTTTTCTACAAAACAGTCTAATGATTTAAAACTTTGTTAATCATACATTAGGTTCAAGTTCGACTACGGGTTATTTTGTTATTAAAGTAGAAGTACGTAAGTATTTGTTGTAATCTAGTATGATTAACTTGTGAAAAAGGTAAAACTTGGTATTAAGATTTTAAAAAGATTTAAGTATGAATTAAAAAATATATAAACCACTACTCAATACTTAAAATTACATATAAAAACACTTGCAAACATGAAAATTAAATATTGAACTAATTTTTGTAAAAATGAGATTTCAACAACATTCCATTATAATGACTAAAAACATGAGCGGATACCTGAAAGGGGTACAAACCGAGTAAAAATTCTAAATAGAAAAATAAACGGTCTGGTATATAGACAACGTCTTGCCATACACAGAAAAAAATATGGAGGAAACAAATTTGAGTAATCACTTGTTTAAATTTAAAAACAAAAATTGAGTAATTTTTTAATTGACGCAATTAAAAATTTACTTAAAAATTTTAAAAACAATTTAAGTAAATTATTTAATAAAAATTTAATAGTTTTTTTTTATTTTTTTAAACTCTCATAGTTTTTTGAATTCTCGTTTAGTTTATAGTTTTTTGTGTATGTATATGAAAGTTTATAATCGTCGTTATAAAATTTTCCTATGTTTTTGAGACATAAATATGTTTGGTAAAGTTTGAAAAAACAAGTCTTTTTTTTTGTAGAAAAATTTAAAACTTTTTTAAAAAAATAAATAGATAAATTTTGAGTAAAGTTTTAATTGTGACAATTAAAAATTTACTAAATTTGTTTTTTTCAAACATTTAATAAATTTTTATTAAAAATTTACTCAATATTATTTAATCGTTTACTGGTGCAAAATTGAGTAATTTTTTACTCAATAGTATTAAAAATTTACTCAAATATTTTTTTATTATTTTTTTTTCTGTGCATAGAATATATTTTAGGATCTATTGCAATACCATTCTGTTCAAAAATTTTTCCTTGTAAAAAAACGAAAACATTCAGATTTTTGAAAAATATATTAAGTAAAGCAAATCCTCTCACAAAAAAACATGCACACGACTCTGGCACAACAATAGTTTTGTGGTAACGTGCAAAAACATTTTTTTTTTCTTCAGACGTCACCTTTAAAGTTAACGAATCACATACTAAAGATCAACTTGAGAAAATAATTTTAGTTTAATTTTATAATGATCGTCGTTTTCAATAAAGATCAGGTTATAATGGCTATTCTTGTTTTTTTTTTTTGTAAGAGACATCTCTGAGACACGCATTCAAATTATGGTTCGTTATTTTTAAAAAGATAATTACCTCCCGCATATGAATTATTATTGTGATTCCATAATTTCATATCTAGAGGGTCCTATACACTTGCTTTAAGTGTTTTTATATACTCTGTACTATAGTGGTAACAGAAAATATTAGTTAGTCATTCTGTTTGTTATATAAAAGATGAAAAATAAAACAGTTTCAGAGTTTCGGAACTGTTTTAAAATAAGGAATCCTAGCAGAAATTTTGCTGAATTAGCTTTTGGTAAGGAATCATGAGTCAAAGAGCGCATTGAAACCACCTCAAATCATGAACGATTCCTGTGTGCACTAGTTGGTGGCAAAATAATTTCATTGTTGATACAACAATGAATTTAATTGACAAAAATAAGTTGATATTTTTTTTAAAGTTACAAAAGTCAATGTTGTATTGACAAAATCCATTGTAGGCTCAGTTTCAATTAAATGTTTAATTGTATTAACAATGAAATTAATTGTATTGACAATTTTTTTTTTTCTGTGTAGTGTACACTAAGGGTGTTCTTAACAGTAAGGGAAAATTTTAAAATGTTTTAATTGCTTGGCACTGGGCAGAATTTTGTTCCTTTGTACTAAAAAGTGAATAATAAAAAATTTGAAGGTAATCCGATAACTTTAAGTGGACGCGGAAACGACCTGAAGTTTGAATAACGGATTACAAGGGGAAAAAATTACTTTTTACTCATTTTCTCAATTTTTTCGATATTTTAAGTTAAGTTTAAAATCAAATGGTTACAGAATTGTGATGTGGAGTACATTACCTTTGTAATAAGGCAACAAAAAGCAAAATCGGTTAAAAAACAGCCAAGTTATACAACTAGAGTGTGGCAGACCACTTGATCAAAGATTTCGAGGTTAATTTTTGAAATTGATTGAAATTATCTACTATAGCAACATTTTTTTATTCTTTACTTCCCAATGTACTAAGGTGATAGGTATTTTTCATATTGTGTTATGCTAACTTGTTTTAAATTAATGTTAAAAAGGTCTAAATTTTTCAGCCCTGTTTTCAAATCTCCAATTTTAACTTTTAATTTTTTTAGGCAAATAAAATTTAAAAAATCGACCATTGGACCATAGGATTTTGTTAAGCACATATAAGGGAATAAAAATTACAAAAATTGTAGACATTCCTTTTTTCATTCGGCTAGTTTAGCGATTTTATTTCGGCGGATTTCGAGATAATAGTGATTTTGGTAACTTTTTTAGCTTTTAGTTAATTTTTTTATTTTTTTTTAACAAATTTCATATGTTTTCTACCGAATTACTACAGAATAATATAGAATACTTCAATTCCTTTAATCAGGGCAAAATTGAGATGTGAAAAATTGACCCAGTTAAGGGTCAAAGGTCAAATTTGAGAAAAATTTTAATTTTTAAAGATTAACAATTTTTTTGAGCGGATATTTATGAAACTCCTTTATGTTATTTTAATATGACTAAACATAAATGGTTTATTATTAAAAATCGGAAAATTAACCCATAAGTGCTATTGGGGTCTATATTTTTTTTTTTTCATTTAATGGAGAAAATATAAGTATATTATTTCATAGGGTCATATAGACCCTAACAGCACTTAAGGGTTAATGTTCTGAATTTTAATAATAAACCATTATTTTTAGACATATTAAAATAACATCAAGGATTTTCATTAATATCCGCTCGAAAAATCTATTAATCTCTAAAAATTCAAATTCTTCTAAAATTTGACCTTTGACCGTTAACTGGGTCAATTTTTCATATCTCAATGTTGCCCTTATTAAAGGAATTGAAGTATTCTATATTATCCTGCAATAGTTCGGTAGAAAACATATGAAGTTTGTTTTAAAAAAATAAAAAAATTAACTTAAAGCTAAAAAAGTTACCAAAATCACTATTATCTCGAAATCCGCCAAAATAAAATCGCTGAACTAGCCTAATGAAAAAAGGAATATTTACAATTTTTTTAGTTTTTATTCCCTTATATGTGCTTAACAAAATCCTATAGTCCAATGGTCGATTTTTTAAATTTTATTTGCCAAAAAAAATAAAAATTTAAAATTGGAGATTTGAAAACAGGGTTAAAAAATGAAGACTTTTTTACAATTAATTTAAAACAAGTTAGCATCACTCAATATGAAAAATACCTATAACGTTAGAATATTGGAACTTAAAGAATAAGAAAATGTTTCTATAGTAGATAATTTCAATCAATTTCAAAAATGGAACTCGAAATCTTTGATCAAGTGGTCTGCCACACGCTAGTTGCCTGGGGCAGTTGTAATAACTTGGCGGATTTTTAACCGATTTTAGTTTTTATTGCCTTATTACAAAGGCAATGTACTCTAGATCGCAATTCCGTAACCATTTGAATTCAAACTTTACTTTAAATATCAAAAAAAATGAGAAAATTAGTAAAAAGTCATTTTTTCCCCTTGTAATCCGTTTTCCAAACTTCATGTCATTTCCGCGTCCACTTAAAGTTATCGGATTAACACCAAATTTTTTATTATTAAGTTTTTAGTACAAAGGAACAAAATTTAGCCCAGTGAAACACAAAAATCCGAAATAAAAAAATAAGGACACCCCTAGTGTACACGTAGTCTCACTGTTAACTGCAGAGTATTTTAAATTCGTTTTTACTTTAATTTTTTCAATCTTTAACTATGTGCTTAATACCAAAATGAAAACAGAAAAAAACTAATGATATCTTAAGTTTACCACCATTGCCCACGATTATGTGAAAAAAAGACTCCAAACAAGAAGACATCATTGATGATGATCACACAACTTCGTCAACAGCATCAAGAAACAACATAAAAAAATATGAAATATGCTTTAATCGGATGTGTCGACTTTATGAACACCCTTTACGATTTTTCAGAATTTTTTTATTGTTATTTTTCTTAATGTTACTTATTTGTATACCTTCTAACTACAGTATGGGGCGTAGAATGACATTTTGTATGGAAAAAAAATGTTCCTTCTAAAACTGATGTGGTAAAAATTTGAAGTCAATTGGATTAAATTAACCCGTGGCGTCCGGCGACAAATGTTTTGGATTTTTGAAAATTAACAAAATAAAAACAATATTTTCTGCAACACTTAAAATTTTTTAATTTTAATGCACTGAACACGAATATAAAAAAAAAATAAAATCGGTCGAACGGTTTTCGAGATATCGTTATATTGGTTTTCCTCCGTTCTAGAAGTTTAAAAAAAATCTCAAATTTCTTTCCCTTGACCCTTTCATAAAGCTTGAGTCAGTATTTTATTTAAGCTTTATTTGAGAAAATACAATCATTTTAACTAATGACCCTTCGATCAAAATTTTGGATTTTTGGAAAATTTCCACAAATATTTTGGATTTTTGAAAAATAATATAAACTAACAAAGTGGAAAGGGTGAAATTTTACAATGTGTTGGTGCATATCAATGTCCCTAACATATATTTTTTCCGGAAGAAATAACTGGAAATTCTAAAGGATATTAAAGGACAAAGTTTTGAAAGGACCTTAATGATATCCTTTTGACCTGATATGAGAAAACAAACATATTTAAAAAATCGAGGAGAATATACTCCTTTATTTGCTTTTTATTTTAGCACCGTAGGATAAGTATAAATATTTTTTTTTACTTTAAAGATCCTTCAAATCTTTAAAGTCCTCTAAGAAGCACAAATGATCACCGAATGAAAAACTGTAAATGCAGTTTTACTCCAGAGGGGCTCTGCTATCAAGTGTATAAGGTCTTGTTTTGGTGTTAAAAGTAGTGTTGTACGGTGTATTCCCTCAAAGTTTATTGTGGAATATTTAAAATTTATGGGTGGTCTAAAACGAATACTTCCAAGTGTTACAAAGGGAATGAGAAATACAGAAAACCCTTTATCTGGACATAGGGTATACAAAAAAAAGTCAAAATAATGGTTGATATGTAGCATAGTTTCGTATGAACATATGAACAGATCTCTATGTATGGATGATTTGAAATCGCCTCAAGCTAAATTATGATCGTTTGTCATGCGCCGCAAAGACTTGATCTTATTTATGGTTTAAAACAACGATTTACATGTTAAGAAGAGGGGGATTTATAAATGATTTAACTGCATTTTCTACATAGTTGGAGTTACCAAAAAAAAAAAAGCAGGTACCCAATTGAGTACGAGTGTAGCTGACTGTCTGACTAACAAAAAGATTTTGAAGCTTAATTAACGTGTCGCCGAAATTTTTAAATTTGGGAGTTGCGTGTGCTTAAGGCAAACAAAATATTTTTATTTCATAAATACATATTATTCATCAACAATGTTGACTTAATGATTTAGTTAAAGACAAAAAAAAAGAATTTTTTTGTTATGATGTTTTTATTTTTGTCTTAAAAAACCACGACAAATAATTAAAATGACATTATGGCTCGAGGCATTAAGAAAATTTTTAAAACAAAAATTTCTCCATTTTCAAAAAAAAAGACTTAAAAAAACACGTGCTAATGCATATTTTTCTTTAAATTCATCTTTTCCGTTTCCTAACTCAATTAACTGTGTTGCAAAATTTTAAACAAAAAATTTTTATAAGTTTTTAAATTAATTTTATAGTTTTTTCTAAATGACATTATCTTATGATTGAAATCACATAAATCATTTTTTCTCTCTCACTTTTTTTATATTTTTGTTAAAAAAATATTAATTATTATTTAAGGCAAATTGCCTTAAATCGTTGTATTGTCTAAAATTGAAGTGAAGGTTATTTGTTGGTACCGCGAATTTATTTTGGTGGCGTACAACCAGCAGGGCTACTCATCATTATAATCGCAATTTGCCAATAGTGTTTGTTAAATTATTTTGTTTTTACAATTATTAAAGTCTGTGTTTTTTTTTGCGATTTTACCATTTTTTTCCTACAAGTAGTTAAGCACTTTGAAATCTGCCTTAATCAAGCTTACTTTGTTATAAACCTTGTGGTAGTTTGTTTTTAAAACAATAGCATTTTTAAGTCTAGTCATTTTAAGTCTCAGAGACTTTAAGTTAAAGTACGTTGGAAAAAAAGCAAGATTAAGAAAATTAGACATAATTCGTGTTTAAGATTAACACAGTTTGAGAAAGTGCAAGAAATCAAGTGCTCGTAATTGAAACCATGCAACCCGCCCGCACAACCAGTCAACAAACAGTTGCAAATCATACACTAAGGGCACTTTGTTTATTAAGTTTAAAATTAAAAAAAGTGTGATAAAGTCACAGTTCATTTGTTTGATTTAATAATTTATGTATTTGCAAAATTATTAATTTTAAAAGAAAAGGAAAGAGGGGGTAGTGTTTGTGGACACTTAATTTGAATATTTCGAATTTACAGCCGATTGGAAAGACTTTTGCGGGGAGTTTATTCCACATATTGCTAGTTCGACCGATAAACGAATTTTCTCGTTGTGATACATTGGACAGTCGACAACGAATGGATGTAAGCTGCTGGAAAGGCGAGTACTACGGGTATGCATCCACAGACAAGCCGTCTGTGGATCAACATACGGTGGCTCGCAGCTTATTTCGTGTGAAAGATATTAGTTAGCATTCCATTCATTTTTGTAAAAAGTCCTGTCTATGTAATTAATCAAGCCTTAATTAAAGCTTAATGATGTTCAGGTTGTTTAAATATTAAATGTGCTACGAAGGTCGAAATGAAAATTGAAATTATTGAAGGGCGTTTTTTTGAAAATTTCTTAAAAATACTTTTATGTCGATTTTTCCCAAGCTCAAACATTAAAAATTTAAAAAGTAGTCCAATAGTTAATATTTATTTACTTAATAATTTTTCCAAAGACCCAAACAAAAAGCAAAATTTTTAAAACACAGTAGAAGAAATCCGAATTTTTTGACCTCCAATTCTTTTGACCACCAATTGTTGGTAAACAAAGAAAAGATTTAATTGTTTAATAATTTTAGTACACCTAAGTGTGTAGAAATGAGATATAAAAATAATTGAACATTTCCTTTGTTTACAAAAAATTGGTGGTCAAAAGAATTGGAGGTCAAAAAATTCGGATTTTTTCGACTGCATTTTAAAAATTTGATTTTTGTTTGGGTCATTGGAAAAATTATTTAATTAATGACTATATACTATTGGACTATTTTTTAAATTTTTGATGTTTGAGCTTGGGAAAAATCGACCTAAAAGTATTTTTAAGAAATTTTCTAAAAAACGCCTTTCAATAATTTCAATTTCCATCTTGACCCTCGTAGCACGATTAATAGTTATTCAATCTGGACGCCATTAAACTTAAATTAAATCTCGATAAATTACCTACACAGCACTTTTAACAAAAATACTCGTTTGATAATAATTAGGTGTACTTTTGGAAACAATGTCTTAAATGGATTGCTAAGGTGCCTTCAGACTATAATATTTGTAATAATACCTGAAAAAATTTTGTGTAAAATCTATAAAATAGTATGGTGTAAACACAAATCGGTATAAAACCAAGAGAAATACGGATTGAAAAATGACAAGCGGATACGTTTTCTCATTTTTAGAAATTTCTCTAAAAATGAAAAAACGTATACGCTTTTCATAAGATCAGGGTTGTATTTGTTTTGATAATATTTAAGGTGTGATGGTGTAAATACGCAAAGGATTTTTTAAAAGACTTTTTGACAAGCGGAGAAAATATCATATTATTTAAGATAAGTATTTTCTTACGACTCAGTATTATAGTCTGAAGTGGGCTTAACTGATATCTAACACACGAAATAAGCTGCGAGTCACTGTATTTGCGACCATTAAAATCAACCCTATTTACAAGATCCCACTCGGAGATGTTCGAAAGATCTTGAATAAGAGGGTTATTTATGTTCTGCCTCATAGATTCAAGCTCAGTAATGCATAATTAAGTCTATGATGAAACGAAATCTAAGGACACATGTTGCTGAAAAAGAATAAATATGATTGGAAGTTACCCCTACAAGGTCGTTAAGAAAAATAAGAAAAATCCGATTAGAGCCCGTATACAACAACACGTACAGTGCGATCTCTGACAAAGCTCGACATAAATCTAGAGAAATCGCTACCGACACCAAACGCAATAAATTTCGAAACGAGTTCACCGTGCCACACACGATCAAGCGCCTTTAAAATATCAAGAGCAACCACTTTGCCTTCACCGAGTTGGTGAATAGAACGACTCCAACGTTCCGAAAGAAACGCTAACAGGTCACCCGTAAAACTTCCATCATTTGGATTCCAGATAATTAAGCAGATGGTGATCTATCATGACATCCATGTCTTTCGAGAGTACAAAGCTCATTGCTATTATTGCTATATCCCGCAATGGGTTATGGGAGTTGTATTCCATTTTCGGTGGAATATAGGTGGTATAAATAATGAGGAGATCAGACGGAGTGAAATAATTCTTGCACCGTTTTAAGAAACCTAGACACTTGAATGCTTCTTTCGACACTTGAAAAATATGTTGTTTCCAACGAGCATCACATTGGATTTTCATGTCAACATTAGGAGTGACTGATTCCTCAATATTTATACCACCAACGTATACAAATGACGCTAATTCCACAAGCCGTCTGTGGGTCAAAATACAATATTGGGTCTTAAGAGCATTAAAATCGACCTTATTAGCAAGACCCCGCTTAGAGATTGTCATAAGGTCATGATTAAGTGTGTCATTCATGTCCTGCCTCATAGCATAAACCTCAGTAATGCTTGGTATATGATTAAAGGAAAATGAATGACAAATGTTGCTGTCATCTGCGAAAGAATAGATAGGATTGGAAGTTAGACCCAGGAGGTCGTTAAGAAAAATAAGAAAAAGTGTAGGAGAAAGAACAGAGCCTTGCGGTACCCCTGAATTTAAATGAAACTCATCTGATGAGAACCCATCTTTAACAACATGTATAGAACAGTCTCTGAGAAAGCTCGATATAAATCGAAATTACGACCGACTAATTACTACCGACACCAAACGCAATAAGTTTTGAAATGAGTGCACCGTGCCTTACACGATCGAAATCTAAGGAAATATCTAGAGCAACCACTTTGCTTTCACAAAATTGGTGAATAGAACGACTCTAACGTTCCGAAAGAAACACTAACAGGTCCCCCGTAGAACAACTCCCACGAAATCCATATTCTATTTCATAGAATTTTATTCATAGATTTTATTAAATTCATAGAATTAATGAATGTCATTTATAGAAGAAAATGTCATCAATATGCCTTTTAATTTTTTTAATATTTAAAATAATGTTACAATAATTCAAATAGTTGAATAAATATATTAAAAAATATAAAAAAACATAAAAAAACATTATAGCCTCTCTGACCGGGGCTCGAACCCAAGACCTACCGGCTGAAGTGGTAATTGGCAACGCATAACTACACTCAAAAAAAAAAACTTGTAAAACGCCTGGTGAAATGCCTTGTAATCCCGTTCTACCAATATTGAACAATTTTCCTTGTTTTTTAACAAAAATTCTTGTACTTTGCTCAAACGAGAACTACAGTTTTATTGGTAATTTTACAAATTTCTTTTCGTAATTGTATTCTACCATTTTGAAAGGTCATTTTACAAAAAAAAAAATGTAATTTTACAACAAAGTTTTTATTACGAGGATTCTAGTTGATTGACAAAAAAAACTGATATTTTACAAAAATTATGTTATTACAAGGATTTATGTTGTTTAACAAAAAAAAAATTTTTTTTTGGAAATTTTTTATTTTGTTTTTAAAACTGTCCCGGATTTTTTTTTTTTTTATTAACAAGATTTAAAAAAAAATTTGACAAAATTTTGAAAAAAATTTTACGAGGATTCTAGTTGATTTACAAAAAAAACAGTTATTTTACAAAAATGATTTTATTACAAGGATTTATGTTTAACAAAAAAATTTTTTTTTTGTAAATTTACCACTTTGGTTTGTAAATTTACGATTTTTTTTAAACATATTTACCATTTTTTCTTGTAAGTTTACCATTTTTTTTTATTTTTCCGGTTTTAAAACAATATTTTTACCAATAAAATTGATTATATTACTAATTTTTGGCGCATTCAAAATTAAGAGGAAATCCTCGTAATTTTACGAGAATTTTACCTAAAGCAGAATATTAACCAAATTGTTTGCTAAGTGTTTAGAGACTAAGCTTCACAAACAACAGGTTCTGTGTTTGAATCTCGGTGGGGATAAGTTAAAAAAAATATAAATTTTTAAAATGTACGTTTTCATAGCCGTAATGAAAAAAAAATCTTTAAGTGTGTCTATCACGCAAAAGTGTTAGACTCCAGATAATTAACCAAGTGGTGGTTTGATCTTGCTCTCCATGACTTTCGAGGGCCTAAAGCAAATTGCTATTGGGCGGTAGTTTTAAGGGTTTGTAGCCTCACCCTTTTTTGGGATTTGCTGGACGTTGGCCACCTTCCAGTAAGAGGGAAAAACTCCTGCCCGGTACGAGTAGCTAAATAATGTTGCCAAGGGACGTGAGAACGACAATGCATAATTCTTCAGGACTACAGCCGTTACACCATCCGGCCACGAGGACTTATTTATATTGAGATCTTCAAGGACCCTTTTAACTGCACACGTTCGAAAAATATCTTAGAAAAAGTAACGGATACCCTCTCGAGTTCGGGCAAGTGAGAGTGTTAAATTCGGCTGTGCCGAGTCTTTTATACCCTCCAAAATGTAAAACAAATATAAAAAAAAATGTCAGGGCGTTTGTTTTTGGGGGGTGATGGGGGTCAGTGGGGGACGTTGAGAGCACCTTCCCATCCCGATAAATATGACAAATGTTTCATTTATTTAACAAAAACACAAAAAAACATGTAAAAAAAGTGTATTTTTTCAGAGGTTGGTTCAATTCTTCAAGGCGGAACTTTTTTCCCCCTGAGCCGATTTTACCCATTTATGAACGTAACCTGCCTAGGACCATAAGACATATTCATGCCAAATTGCAGGAGGCTAGCTCTTTTATTTTGGACTGTATCGTGGCATCTATAGACGGGCGGATGGACGGACATTCACAGAATGTCTTAGAATCGATCATGGATCAATAAGATATATACTTTATGGAGTCCCCTACCGATATTTCCCCATCGCGATAAATGTTAACTAATTTATTTATTCTCATTATTTAATGATCATTATTTTAATGATTTGTTACAACAACGCCCACAAAAGGGGGCGGGCAGAAAAAAACTAAATTTTCCAGCCCCCAGGGTCTAAGTGCAGGAGTTTAAACCCCTTCTGACATAAAAAGGTTTAATTTGTTTAACAAAAATGTCAAAAAAAATGTAAAAATGTCGTTTTTTAAGAGGTTTTTTTAGTTCGTTAAGGGGGAACTTTTTTCCCCCTAGCCCGATTTTGCCCATTTCCGAACTTAACCGGCCTATGAACATTAGACATATTCTTGCCAATTTTCAGGGGTCTAGCTCTTTTATTTTGGACTGAATCGTGTTTTATACAGACGGACGGACGGACGGACGGACATTCATAGAACGACTTAGAATCGATCATAGATCAATAATATATATACTTTATGGGGTCCCCTACCGATATTTTTATGCGTTACAAACGGAATGACAAAGTGAGTATACCCCCATACTGTGGTTGGAGGGTATTAAAAAGATAAAAGAAAGTATGAGGTGAGGTTGAGATTGCTAGAAATAGAATTGTAGTGTTGGAAACTGTTAAAACTTATTCTGTAGAAACTATAAATATTCACGTATATAAAAAACAATTTTCATCAACAAGCAAACCGTCATTTAAAATCCTTCTGATGATAACACTAAATGGAGTGTTTGAAACCGGTATGGAAATACCAGAAATGTCGATAATTTTTAGAAATTCAATTTTTCTTCTTCATTTGTTCAACTTGAACCCTTATAACAAATATAATTAGAGCCCGAGCTCGATCTGTACTTACAGAAAAAACACAAATTAAATTACTGACTTCTCCGAAACAGACAATGCAAATTCCTTTATTTGTGTTTTCAATTTCAGATCATGTTGGTAACTCTTGAGAAATAATGTAAGAGACAAAAAGAAGATTGAAATTGCTAGAAATAGAATTGTAGTGTTGGACACTGTTAAAATTTATTCTGTAAAAACTATACATTTTCACATATAGAAAAAACAATTTCCATTAACAAGACAAAATTCAGTTTTTCTTCTGCTTTTTTTTAACTTGAATCCTTATATTTTTTTAACTATAATCCTTATAACAAATATAATTAGAGCCCGAGCTCGATCTGTACTTACAGAAAAAAACAAATAGAATAAAAAGAAGTTTTAGTAAAAATATCTATTTAAGCAGAAAAATCTGCTGAAAGTTTGCTAAATCAAATTGAATGTCATTTTACAGATTTTTTGACAGAGTTTTTCTTTTGAGTGTACGCACTACTACACCATCTAGCTACTGAAAATTTAAATAGATCTCAAGGATCTCAAACCAGAGAATAATTTCTAAAGAAAAAATATTTTTAGATGTTTCGATCAAGCACCCAAACTGCTAATACGGCAAGCCTAGATTTCCATAACATTTTGTCTACTTTCCTTTAAATCAAAAATCATGGCAAAAATTTTAAAAATGTTTAACAACATTTTTTTTAACATTCATAGGCAAAAGGTTAATGAATATTATGTTCCGCTGTCTACCAACAATGACTCCCATTACAGCTTCCGACAGAGAATCTGTTTGGTTGCAACTTTTAAAATAAGTATAAGCCTCCGAACAATAAGTTCACATACTCATATAATTTTTTTTTTTTAACTTTTCAACAGATACGAGTAGGGTTGGTTGGCATCATGCTGCAAACGGCAACATGGTGTAGCAAAATAAAAAATAAAAAAAAAACAACAAAATATTAATGTTGAGTGTAGGCGTAATTGTTTTTACGATTATGTTACCGCATTAAAACAAATAATAGCATAAGACGACTGAATTTTTTTAAAGCGATTTACTGACTGTGGAACAAACAGAGCTTAACATGGTATATTTGCCCAAGAAGCAGTGAAAAAGTATTTGGCATCCTTCTTCAGTAGTAGTTGTAGTTAGTAGTAGTAGAAGTAAACTTTGGTTTAAGACGCACCCTTTGAAACCCACACCACACCACAACCATTTATCCAGTTATTCATTCACAAAACTTACTGGAGTGAATGCTGGCTTTTACTGCAAACATTTCTACTTGCGCCAGACGTTATTGCCTTAAATGCAATGAGCGCGTTTTTCAATTTTATGCTAATTAGCATGGAATAAAACTGAGGATCTGTTGTTTTTTTATGAACCACAAAGAATGAGGTAAACATAAACTCATCATGCCGCTGAACGAATATCAACAACATCGCCTTCATTACCATCTTTAAGGTTATGACGACAACGATCAATGTTTATTTGGTTGGCAAGTTTTTAGGTGTTGTAGTTCATAATCTATAGTTTTAGTATTAAGATTATCTGCAGACATTTTTTGTAGATGATGGTGGAATTTATTTGTTGCAGCTTTAGATTTAAAAAAAAAGATTTGTTGCTAAACAAAAGTTATTAAAAATAAAAAACTGACTTCTTCATGTTTAAAACAGTTAAAATATGCTTATAAAGAAAATTTGATGTGTTATTTCATGATTGAAGAGGTTGTGCAGCAGCATGAATTCCAATAATCTGTCTCCAAACATCCTTTACAAAAAAATATTTGACGATAACACTCAGTGGTTCTTCCTGTTGGGAAATGGTTATAACCATCACAAACATTAAAATCCCCTTCTGAGAAGTGGCAGTACCACATGTGTTCAAATCCCAAATGCGACACCAACCTATGACTCTCAGATGTGGTGGACTAAAACGGCAAGGAATATATTGTTGAACAACTATACATAGTCTGAAAGATCCTTTCGAGTTATATTATCCTACTGGCAGCAGAGGGACAGGGGATGTCAGACTGATGAATTTGACACTACACTTACGTCTCGAAAATGTGCAACGACCTGGTGCTCTGATGTCTTCTTTAAGGAACATAATATACTGTGTTCATACCGTCTATCCGACGATGCTAACGTCTTTCAGACAGATATGGTAGCGATTGGGGAAGCTTTGAGAATATCTTACATGAAGGAAAATATCGGGAACACTGGAAATTTTGTGGACATTCTGGCCGTACTTCCGTCTTTGAATAATCTTAACATCTTCTATTCTAGATGGTCGGTACAGGTATGGTACAATGGATGTACAGCACCGTGGTTCGACCAATTTTATCATACAGGGCACTTTTCTGGTGGGAAGCTCTTGGAAAAGCTGATAACAGACTGAGGATGTCTAGAATTCAAAGAACAGCATGCATTGGTTCAAATGGTGCATTAAGATCATGCCCAATGGATGCTTTAAACGTAATGACAAACCTGCTACCAATAGATCTCTTCGTCAAAAGCTGTGCGATGAAAAGTGCGCTGAGACTAAGGGAAATCAAGTGTTGGAAGCCAAGAAACCATGGACAAAGTAACATTTTGAATACTTTTCCAGTTGGCGAACTGCCAAATATGACGGATTATACAACTCCAAGATTGGAATTGTATAGGTCTTTCAAAACGATGATACCTCGTAGAGAAGCATGGGGCACTGTCCAGCTCTACATAGTGACATAGCGGTTTATACTGATGGCTTAAAATTAGCTGTGGAGTAGGATCTGGAGTTCATTGTGAACAGCCAAACATGTCTTTGTCTATAAGACTACCGGACTATAGCAGTGTTTTCCAAGCGGAAGTCTTCGCCATTGGTGAATCATGTCTTCAACTGCTGCGGCAGGAAATACAGGGAAAATCGGTAAACATTTTCTCGGACAGTCAGGCCGCAATAAAAGCACTCTCATTAGATTATATCAAATCAAATCTAGTAACACAATGCAGGAGTACATTGAATGAATTGGGTACAGCAACGCGAGTCACCCTAGTATGGGTATCGGGACATTGCAATATACCGGGAAATGAAGCAGCTGACGAACTTGCGAGAACGGGCTCTAGCTTGGATGTCAGCTTGTCGATGGACATTAAAATGCCCTTGAGGATGGCTGGTCATTAATAGACCAACACCTCCTAGAAAAAGCCAACAAGCACTGGAGGGAACTCGGGACGTGTAAGATAGCTCGTAGTATGTGGCCAAGCTACAATAGGCAACGTACAGAGGACCTTTTATCTAATAATATGGTAAATATATCGGAACTTACAGCAGTAATAACGGGACATTGGCCAATTGGTGAGCATGCATCTAGGCTTGGCATACCATACCGAAGATATTGTCGCAGTTGTGATGACGAACTTCAGGAGGAAAGCATAGAGCACTACCTATTTTACTGCCCAGCTCTTGCCACTTACAGAATGAAAATTCTTGGCAAACCTTTTATCGATAACCTTAAAGAAATCGGTAACCTAAGTATTGATTGCATTTTGAAATATATAATTAAAACCAACTGGCTATAGCCTTGATTCTAAAACCAAATGATGGTTCGTGGTTTCAAAACGGCATTTTTCGCTAATTGGGTGCTGCCTCTGGAGGACTCACAACCACTCTAACCTAACCTAACCTGGTCGGTACAAGAAATAATTGTGTAGTGTTGGTCGACTGTACACAATCTCCCTATGATAGGTCCCAGGTCATAAAGATTTTAACGCAAATAAAAGGATGGATGATTTGACTAGATCATACTCTGCTTTTGATGTTAAGACAGTGGCGTGCGTCGCAACAGTGATATTTAAAGTGGCTTGTTCGGGCAATTCCTTGAGAAGTTAATAAATATATGTCTTAATTTGGATACTTGTAGGTTCGAAAGATAAAAATTGGAGAAACTTCTAGAGGTAATTTGCTTTGATAATGGGTCACTAAAAGATCAGTGAGCACACGCGAAGACTCGTACTTCAACAGACCCAGCCTAAGTTGGCGTACTTCTGAGAAATTAAGAGTCTATCGTCGCCTTTGCGAATATCCAGCACTTCACAACCCTAGACATTGAATCTTAGGTTCGCAAACCTTTCTTAGATGCACAACCTATTCAGGATACGGAATATGAGGTTTGGAGATCTAATGAGTTAGCTCTCCTTGTAGCCGCAGGAGTCTGCCACCACTTAAACCAAAAATACAACCAGAATAAAAGGATTGTGGAACCGCCACGGACCAAGTGGTATCTGGCACCAAGAATTCAACACTACTTATTTCAATCTCCTCTGACAATGAACTGATACCCAATTTTTTTATGGATATGGCCAAAATTAATCTATAAAAAATATGTTAAAGAATAATGAGAGAGTCTACAAACCAGACATAATTCGACCTGCTCTAATTAGACTTTGAGTTGACATTGATAATTTTGTTTTTATTTGCATTTGTACAAGTTGCATTGGCCCTGATGCAGTGTGCTTTTCTCGTCCTTAAGCAGCATTGCTCGTACCGGGTAAGAAATTTTCCCTATTGCTGAAAAGTAGCCAATGTCCAGCCAATCCTACAAAAGAATGATATGATGCTACAAACCGTGAAAACTACCGCCCAATAGCAATAAGCTCTGCGTTCTCTAAGGTCATGGAAAGCATCACAATCAGCTTAATTATCTGGATTCCATATAACGGAAGTTCTAAGGGAGATCTATACCTTCGGAACGTTAAAGTCGTTCAAGTCACCTCTTTGGCGAAAGCAAAGTGGTTGCTCCAAAGCGCTTAATCGTGTGTGGCAGGGTGCAATCGTTCGAAACTTATTGTGATGGTGTCGGTAGCGATTTCTCGCTCTATACGTGTTGTTGTATACTGGTTCTAATTAGATGCGTTTCATTTGACTTCAAGGGTACTACAAGGCTCTGTTCATTCTCCTACAGTTTTTTTTATTTTTCTTAACGGCCGTTTAGGGGTATCTTCTAATCCTATTTATTCTTTTGCAGATTACAGCAACATTTGTCATTAATTTTCCATTCGTGATAGACTAAGCCTTCCTTACTGAGGTTGAAGTTATGAGGCAGAACATAAATAACACATTCATGATCTTTCGACTATCTCCCAATGGGATCTTGTGAATACAGTCGATTTTAATACTCGCGTGTATAATGACCCACAGACGGCTGGTCTGTGGGTCAAGTGTCAAAAGAAGCATTCAACTGTTTTGGTTTCTTGAAACAATGTAAGAATTACTTCACTCCGTCTGATCTTCTCATTATTAACACCGCGTATATCCGACCTAAAATGGAATACAATACAAAGGTCTATCTTGAAGCTTCTAGATTGGTTGCAAAGGCTTGCGTTGAAGCTTATTAATGACAGTAGGGTATCCAGCTCTATTGACTTGTTGGAGCATCGTCGGAATGCGAGTTGTGTGTTATTGATATATCTATTTTACCACGGGAAGTGTTTAGCTGAGATAGGCGAACTCATTCCTGAGACGCGGGTGCATCCCTAACCAGCAGGACACATCCCTTCTTTGTCGACTGTCCATGTTTCGCACAAAGCATTACAGAGAAAATTCGTTTCTAGATTGAACTAACCGTATGTGGAATAAACTCCCCGCAGAAGTCTTTCCAGCCAGTTCCAATTTTGAACAATTCAAACAAAAGGTCCACAAAGAATTAGTCACTCTTTCCGTCTCCTCATAACATATTAGGGTTGTGTCGTTCACGAACGAACTAGTTCAATTGAACTATTCACTTAACTGAGCGGTTTATCTAGTTCGTTCATTTCCGCTCTTTTAGGTCTTTTCGTTCATTCAGCTCAATTGGTCATTATTTCATTTTGATCTTTCAGTTCGGTCGTTCAATTTTTTTTTTTGAATTTTGTCATGAGGCGTTTGTTTTATCTTCTCTTTTGGCACGCTTTCTCAGCATTTATGTTTTTTTTTTACAAAAATTGCATGTTTCTTTTTTAAATTCATGTTTTTATTCAACATTTTTGTAATTTTTGAACGAAAGCCAAAACAAAAGACATGATCAAAATGATTCGTTCAAGAACTGTTGAACGAAAACAAAAACTGAACGATTTGAACTAGGTGAACGACCAACAGACATGATCAAAATGATTTGTTCACGAACTGTTGAACGAAGACCACAAAAGAGCGATTGAACTAGATGAACGAACTAGGTCTTTTATCTGAAATGAACGAAAATGAGCGCTCACTCAATTGAACGATTAAGCACAAGTCTATAACATATTTTCCTAATACCAACACAATGCATTGCATTAGTAGGGGGTATTCGCTGAGTGTTTGCTAAAAGTAAATAAAAGAAACTTTCAACATCTACACATACAAATTTTGTGGTGTTGAAACCCAGGGTCGTCCTGTGCCTACAATTGATTCCATGCTCTGCGTGGTTTTAAGTCCAATTGTCAACGTTTAATTTGAATTAGTGCAAACTTAATTTAGGAGACCCTAAAAACTACTTATTGCTAAAAATTTATGAAGCATCTTCTTCTTACTAGACAATGATCATTACCTTATTCCAAGTCCAGCAAGATAAAGTTTTTCGTACATCAAAGAAGATTGAGACCATAATCTTGGCAGGAATATGGGCCATATCGGTTCTGGGGGAAAAGGACCACCTTCTTAAACTGAAAAAAAAAAAAAACAGTCAGATGAGCTTCAGCGTGTGGTTAGCCAAAAAATCAGTTGACTTTTTTGAATAAAAAACTTTGGGTAATTGATACATAGTATCTGCAACATAAAAAACTCAATTGATTTTTCATTGTGTTTTAACGATATTTTTTGGTTTAAGATTTACGCACGACTTTTGACAATTCAGATGATTGTAGCCACAAATAATTACAAGAAATAAATCAAGACATCACAAATAATAAACAATTGATGGCATAATGATGGATTAAAGTAAAACTGTAATAATGATGATAAAAGGAGGCAATATTGAGGGCTTAATCAAGACAATGAAACAATGTATTATCATAATCAAAAACACAACTCAAACATACGATGGGTTTGTAGTTATGGTTTTCTTTAAAACATTAAACCATAATAACGAATTGATTGAAAAGTATAGTGTGGTAGAAACTACACCGTTTTCAATTTTAATTTAGAGTGTAATGGAAGTATAATTTCCTGCATTTCACTTTGGAGTTTAGAACTCAAATTCAAATTTTAAAACGGGATATTAATCCATCAACCAAAAAATATCTTCAAATCTGCCATCAGAATCAAAGACAACCATAAAATCTAAAGCAGTTCGGGTTTGGTAGCACACAGTTAGAGTGGTATGGGTTCCAGGTCCTCACATCTGTTGGGTCTACGATCCGGGATCAATGCGGTAATAACAACGCCATCCAAGGACTGAAAACCATCGGACACCCCAAATCCTATCCCTCCAAATCCCTCCATTTATCCCAACTGAACAGACAGTACCGGCATGCCTGTTCAAACTATTAACACTCTTAGCCGGTGACATTAAACAGAACCCTGGTCGAATGACCAACATGTGTAACAGTTGTGGAAGGTCGTTTACTGGTAAGCCACGCACATCAGATGTGCTGAGTGCGAAGCCAACCACAACCTGTTCTTGACTTCAAGATATTACAGTGGAACTTCAACGGTTACGAGATTACGGACTTCGTGGACAAGAGACGCATGCCAAACGCGGCTCTCCAAGGGACTAAGCTGACGGGTAGGAATCCCATCTCCTGCTCCTCGAGCTATAGTATCATAAGGCAGGACCGTGAGAGAGCACAAGGGAGAAGGCGTTACTTTTTTGTCCATGACTCTGTTAACGTCCGCAGCTGTCCATCACATCGAACGACGATCTCTAGGAACTCCAAGGGATCGCCGTTCGATCTGAAGAGATTGTTAATACCTATATAACTCCAATAACGCCCTTTCATTGAATTCTTAATGAAGGGTGACAACAGAGTCATACTCGGTGACCTCAATGCTCATCAAGATAGCTGGCAAATGAGAGGTAACATCTTCGCCAAAAAAATTGACAACATAAATTACTGTGTTGTCAATGAGAGGCACACTACTCGCATCACCGGACACTGTTGTAGCTTACCAGATCTTTCTATAGTCAGCCCGGACCTTGTAGCCTTCACCACCTGGCATACCGACCTCCCTCTAAGCTCTGATCACATCCCGATAACCGTCAAGATGCCAAAGAGTCCGGTCGTTATATCTGCTAAAGAAAGGACTTTCGTGAACTTTCGGAAATCAGATTAGGTCAGATTTGAGAACTACAATTCGTTAATCTGACTTCTCCCTCGACAACTTCAGAGGAAGAAGGAACAACAGAAATATTTTGGATGATGCGAAAAACCGATACGTCCGAATTTTCCACCGGAGGCATGTCACCTAGCAGAGAGACGAGATGCCGTCCGGAGGGAAAATGCAGTGCACCCACGTTTAAGTCAACTGAGCGTTGAACTTAATGCTCTTGTCACTGCTCACTGCAAAGATCTGTGGTTACGGCACCTAGAAGAATCGGATAAAGTTTATAAACGTCTCTGGTCGACGATAAAGAACCTTTCGAATCCCGCAGAAGCGGAAGACCGACTTTCACTTTCGAGAGTGGCACTCCGTTTGACTCCTAAAGGTGATGTTCCGCCTTAAACTGACAGTTTGTCGAGCATCCAGCCAAACCAAACAGAGACCACCGAAGCATCCGTATGAAAATTAGATGTCTACCTCTAACAGATGATGTAGAGATCACATGTCTCTAAAGCTATCAGGGAAGCGAAAGCCTCCACAGCAATAGGCCCCGATGGACTTGCAATGATTATGCAAAAACGCGTTGTGGAAAAAGGGTTGGCATATATGGCAGAAACATTTAGCATGTGTGTCAGCACCTTGGAGATTCCAGGTATGTGGAGGCTCGGAAAGATTATTACCGTTCTCAAACCTGGGAGACCCATTAACTTAGGAAGCTCCTACGGACATATAACCGTAATGTCCCCAGTGGTTGGATGGAATCTGTGCCCATGTCAGACCATTAATATTTGCTTTCGTTCTTGGCACAGCAAAACGTGTGCCCTACACGAAATTACTAACGCCATAGACGGAAGCCTTAAAAGTAAGCGCCCATACAAGAGAACAATAGCGGTCGCTCTCGATCTGTCTTCGACACGGTCTGTCACACGAAGCTTTTGCAACCCCTATATGACTCCTCGCACCCAAACACCCACAAAAAATGGTTGCCAAACTAAATGGCTGGGAGGCAGTCATATGTAAAGTTCAGAGGTTATAGGTCGGGATTTAGGACAAATGAACAGGGTGTGGTCCTATCTCCCAACCTGTTTAATACCTACATCTCCAAAATCCCGACCCCACTTCCAGGGCTGAAACTGATAGCCTATGCCGATTCCATCAAAATTTTGGAAATGGTGTATTATGATTACAAATAAAATTATTGTTATACCACAAGTATTTAATAAGAAATGAAGAACTGTAACTGGCCACAAAATAAAGTACTTGTAACATTAAAGGTGTCCTTCGATATTGTATTGTTTTCTACGTTGGTTTTATATGGTTTTCAAACCCAGCCATACATACTGAAACACCATGGGTAATTTGCTACAATTTATTATTGTACAATAAATATACATATTGATGGTGTGAAACAAATTGCTTTGGTGGTTTGTTTTTTCATTGTGGAGAAAAACTAAAATTTTGTTAGATTTGAAATCTTAGCGGGATATAAAAAAATTTTCGATCATTATTATTTGAACAAAAAAAAAATAATATTTAACTAAATAAATAAAAAAATTAAATAAATTGTAATAAACAAATGAAAAAAAAAACTATCATCATTTATTTGAAGAGTTTTTTCTCTCATATGGTAAATGTAAGTAACTTTGTAATTTTGTGTATCACAATAAGAGTCATCTTCATCATTATCTCAATCATAAGCATCATGGACTTTACTTCATTTGCACACCGACTGTGCATTACCCATGATCAATACTGATGACTTTTTGTTATTATTAGTCTTATATACGCAATTAACTCTACAATGGCTCCAATGAAAGTTACATACATTTTTTTCAAACGCAACGTGTCATCAAAATGATGAAGAGTTTCATCTATTTCATAAGGGTTTCAGTAATACGATGAACTATTTAATTAATGTTATGAAAATTTTCATCGGTGACATGTCATAATTAAACTGGGATTGTCTCGTGCACAAAAAAAAATCGCCATTTCCATTATGGGAAAGAATGGACTGATTTTTATGAAATTTTCACCACAGATATTACTAATACGGGCCGTATTAGACTACGATCGGACCAAGGGGCTTAAAACTCTTCTCCACTTGAGTTATTTAAAAGTTATTTCTGCCTGCTCCGCAATCGTGCAAAAACGGCTGATTCTATTTAAATAAGATTTTTATTACAAATAGTGCTTACTTATAGCGGAATAATAGGACATACAACAACACGATTGGACAAGGAAGCCACGCACCTTTGTGCTATACAAAACAGTGAAATTTGTTGGCGGTTCATTACTTAAAACATATTAACCCGTTATCTCCTGTTTTGGGGGAACATTTTAGTAATTTTTCTCAAATATCATCAGTAAAATGTTAAAAAATAATTTTTAGCATTGAATTTCAATGAAGTTGTAGTCCCAAACTGATGGCTTTTAAAAATCCCTAGTAAAAATTTGAAGCAAAAAATATTTGTAGAATATTTTAACCCTTTAAACGCAGGTTTTATTGGTTTTCTTTAAGAATATTTGAAAAAGAAACTAAAACGACCCCTTAAAATGGGAGATAAAAGGTTAATATGTTCTAAGAAAAGAACCGCAATTAAATTTTATTGAAGACATGTATAAACAATATCTAGCTCAGATTTTATAAATTTAAATTTTAAAATTTTTGGACTATTTTACGCTGCTTTGGTAAAACATAATTTTACAATATATCGTCACCTAATATGCAAAAGGCCTTAACTAACAAAAAATTCAAAATCAGTTTTTTTATGGGTTTCGGATTGTTTTATCTACATACACGTCTCCACAAAAAATTAGGGCTGCATTATTAAAATTAGCGATTTTATAGCCAAAATTAAAAAAACATGTGGTTTGGTCAATCGCCAATGGTCGTAGCTAAACAAACAAACTTTTTTAATATTTTTTGATTTATTTTGATTCATATTTATTTAAATAACGTCAACACCAGATTTTAACCAAATTCATTAAAAAACAACAAAGTTATTAAAAAATTTAAAATATCATTCAATATTGTTTTTTGCTTCTCCTGTAAAATTAATAAAATGTTAGTTAGGGCTTTTTGCATTTTAGGTGACGATATGGTACTTTGCAATTTAAAATTTTTACGCCTTTGGCTTACATCCCACGGATTTAAACCCTTTAAACGCACGTCTTAGTAACGTGGTATGACGATATTTAAAAAAAGGGACTAATATGACCCCAAAAAGCAGGAGATGAAGGGTTAATATGTTCTAAGAAAAGAACCGGCATAAAATTTAACTGAAGACATGTGGAAACTAGAGATGGACACATGAGCAGATTAGTGCGTGATTCAAGCCGGATCACGTGTGGGTTTGACTGAACTCAATTTTACTTACGTGATAGCGAGTGAGTGTGACTATAAAAAAACTTGCGAGATTTGGTGTGCGTGAGTATGATTTTTGCGTGAGTGAGTGAGTGAGTGTGCGTGATTCATTTTTTTTGCGAGAGTTTGTGTGATTTGTTTTCTCTTCATATTTCTTTTCGTCCAGAAAAATAGCAAAAAACAATGTTAAATTAAGCTGAATTTTTATTTTTTTTCCCGAAAAAGCAAACAATTTTTGGAAAAATTGGAACAAACTTAAAATTTTGCTTAAAATCTTATTAGATTATTGAAATTTTAATTTATTTTGTATAAATAAAAGTATCGTGAGTGTAAGTTAAGTTGAGTGTGAGTGAAGCTTGTGTGAGTGCACGTGAGTAGTCTTAAATTTACTTACGTGATATATATTTTTACTGAATGGGTCATTTTTGACCCCCTACCAAGAAAGGTATGATTTTTAAAAGATAATATATCACATTTTGAGTAGGTTTTTTCCTGCTCGAGGTCATTATTTCCTTTACTAATTAAAACTATGATATTCTCATAGAATAATTTTCAAGAAAATTACTTTTCTGTTTTAAATTTATTTATGTTGATAATTTTTGGCAATTTTTTTTTTGTAGGGCTTCAGGCCCTGCCGAAGCCCTAGAAATCGGCAGGGCCTGATGGTATTTTTCCGGCACTCTTGCAGGAGTCCCTCGGGATAATCATGCCGTGACTACTGCGTATCTTTACGGGGAGCCTGGCATCGGGATATATACCCTCCGAATGGAGGGAGGTTAGGGTGGTCTTTATTCCCAAAGCGGGAAAAATAAACCACAATACCGCAAAGGATTACAGACCTATCAGTCTGTCATCGTTTCTATTGAAAACACTGGAAAGACTGGTAGATGTATATGTGAGAAGTATCCTCACATCAGACAACTTCAGCGAGGCCCAACACGCCTATCTTAAGGGTAGGTCTGTTGAGACGGCTTTGAGTGATGTTGTCGGTTTGATTGAGGATACTCTTCACAAAAAAGAGAACGTTTTGGCATCATTTCTGGACGTGGAAGGCGCGTTCAACAATGTCAAAATATCGTCAATTCTTAATGCCCTACGGAAGACGGGCACGGACACACAGATTACTCTATGGACGGGCAACATGCTGAAAAGCAGGGCGATTAACTCGAAGATAGGTAATGGTGAAGCGAGGAAAGTAGTTACAAGGGGCACACCACAGGGGGGGGGGTGATCTCTCCTCTTCTGTGGAATCTTGTAATAAATGAAATCCTCGAGTCACTCAACGAAATGGGTATTAAGGTGGTTGCCTATGCTGATGACGTTGTGATCCTAATCAGAGGTAAGGTTTTACCAACGATTAGTGAACTCATGGAATCAGCACTTAAGATACTCTTGACGTGGGCAAGGAACAACGGTCTGGGAGTCAACCCCTCAAAAACCGAACTAGTCTTGTTCACGAAAAAGACTAAGATAGACAGGTTTGTTCTTCCCAAAATAGATGGAATCACCCTAGAACTATCTAATGAGGCGAAATACCTGGGTGTAATCCTGGACTCAAAGCTTTCCTGGAAAAGGAATACGGAGGAAAGGATGAAAAAGTGGTTATGTGCTTTTTACACCAGCAGAAGAACTTTCGGAAGAAGGTGGGGTCTAAAACCGTAAATTATCCACTGGATGTACGGTGCGATAATTAGACCAATACTTACCTATGGAGCCCTTGTGTGGTGGAAAGCAGCGGATAAGAAATCATATTTCTGCAACCTACAGAAGGTACAGCGACTGGCGTGCGTGGGTATCACTGGTGCTATTAGATCAGCACCCCAGGCCGGCCTGGAAGTGATACTAAACATTCAGCCCGTAGATATCTACATCAAGAGCACAGCAACAAAATCGGCTCTTAGGTTAAGAGAGTCACAAATGCTTAAGCAACGCTCTTGGGGACACTCGACCATATTAAGTACGGTGGGCGGGTCGGCATTGGAAGGGAAAACCGACTATATCTCACCGCAGACGAACTTTAATAGGAACTTCGAAATCAGAATACCAACTAGGGAAGACTGGGCGGCAAACTCTGTTATAACGGGGAATGCGATCTCAATTTTCACGGACGGATCGAAGATGGAGATGGGTACGGGTTCGGGGGTATACTCTGAATGCCTCGGAATCAGGGCCTCAGTGAGGCTCCCGGACAAGTGTAGCGTTTTCCAGGCCGAGGTTTTTGCAATTGACAGGGCCGCGCAGATGATTATGGCAAAGGACCTAAGTCCTTGCGCCATCAACATTTTTGTGGACAGTCTCGCAGCTCTGAAGGCCTTAGGGTCACACACTGTGAAATCGAGAATTGTTAGTAATTGTATACAATCCCTTCATCGAATCAGTCAGCACACAGTCGAGCTAATTTGGGTCCCTGGACATAGTGGGGTCGATGGTAACGAATTAGCTGATGAGTGTGCAAGAGGTGGCTCCGAGTCGGTGGGGGAACGTGTCGAACCGGATATCTCGGTTCCTATAGTGGAGTTGATGAACGAAATTGATAGGATATCGAAGAATATGATGAGGGATAGGTGGATATCGCTGACCACGTGCAGGATATCGCGGACCATGTGGCCACTGCCAAATCCTAAGAGGACAGAAAGTCTTCTTACCTTTGGCACACGGACGGTTAGCCTATTAGTAGGAGTACTGACGGGACACTGTATAATCGGCCAAATGGCCGTTCGTATGGGAATTTCTGACAGGGACTTTTGCAGAAGTTGTGGAGAGGTGGAGGAGGAGGAGTCAGTGAGGCACTTGTTGTGTGAATGTCCGGGTCTGATGAAACGTCGTCTTAAGTATTTGGGGCAACGATTTTTTGATGACTTAGATTGCCTAAACAGTGTCCCATTGACGTCTCTAGCAGAATACCTTAGGGAATCGGGGTGGTTTGAGAGGTAGAATTTTGTATATCATGGGAGTAGGGAGACAACTTTAGGGGAATCACAATGGGCCTTATGGCCTCCGAGTGAATTCGCCAAATCGGCGGACGCCCATCCAACCTAACCTAACCTAACCTAACCTAACCTAACCTAACCTAACCTAATATGTCCTTGAAATCCGCTAAATTCCCCCCGCAATTCCCGAAATGTGGCCCGACGGATATCCGCCATATTTCACATTTTTCTTCTAAAAGGTGTTCTTAATGAATTCAGAAAGAAAAAAATATATATTTTAAATTTTTTTTACGTAAAATTTTCAAATTTTGAAAAAAGGTGTTTAGAGAACACCCCCAAAATCTTGCCATTTTTATACCCTCCACTCTAGTGATAGAGGGTATATATAAGTTTGTCATTCCGTTTGTAACACCTCGAGATATTGGTCTAGGACCCCATAAGGTATATATATTCATGATCCTCGATCGATTTTAAGACAATTAAGCGATGTCCGTCCGCCCGTCTGTCTGTTGAAAACACGCTAACTTTACGGAGGCTCTTGAAGTTTGGCATATATGTTGGGCATTTACCGGGTTAGGTTGGCATTGCAATCCAGCGAAATCGGTCCAGTGGTTCAAAAGTTATGAGCAAAAGACTGAATTTCGGGAAGGGTTTTTCGTGAATTTATGAGGTAAAAAACACGTTTACTTTCGAAAGACAATCCTGAGGATGTTGAAGCTTACATATATATTAAACGTTCCCCTGGCCTGGTTCGTATTGAATTTCAGCCAAATCGGTTTTGTGGTTTTAAAGTTATTAGCAACTTCAGATTAGTTTCACCTTAATTTCACGTGTTAGAAACCCGTTAGACATGTTTTAAAAACATTTGTAAGTCACACAAATATTTTACAACGCATTTTTGTCACTCAAAAATATTTTTATACTAAAAAAAAAAGTACACTCGAAAAAAATTTTACACTCAAACACAAATTTAGTAAATTATTTTCAAAAATTACTTTAAAAAAAAGTTATCTTACACAAAATAAAATATTTCCAATCATAAATGTTTTTTTTTTCACGTTAGAAAATTTACTATCACTTAAAAGGGGCATTGTGTAGGGTATTCATAGATTCGGCCAAGTCGAATTTAACTTTTCTACTTGTTTTTTGTTTTTTTGTTATTTTTTATTCACCTCAGTCTCATTTAAATTGACCACTCTTATTTAAAATAAACATTTAGAGTAAAATTACTCAATTTATAGTAGGAGTCTAGTTTCCTACAATAAATTGGCTAAATTTCAGCAAATTTTGATGAGAGTGTAGGTATTATTAAAATCTCATGATACACATTAAAATATTTGCAGGATCGCCCCAAATTAAAGTCAGAGAAAAACACCCTCAATAGTATGACAATTTTTTCTTGTCCATTAGTGGGTTAAATTAACAAAACGATACTATTTATTGTATAAAATTTAGGCCTACCCTACTAACGTAACGTTCATACCATCCAGCCAACTTTCCAAACATTTGGAAAAAGATTGCCACCTCGTGGTGTTGGACCATCATAATGTAATTCGTCACAGCTTTAAGTGGTATACATTTTGTAAGAGTGTTTGTTAGTTTCTTTCATATATTTTTTTCCTGTGCTCACAATTCCCAATATGTTACTTTGATTGGCTTTTTGACAAACGTTCCATTACGTGAAATTTAAAAAAAATGGAATGTTATGTTCCATACATTTGGTCATTATTAGTGATTGAGCGTCAATCTTTTACATGGCGGTTCGTCATTTATGTTGTTTTATATATTGAATGTGTTGGTAAGTGTTTACCCCTTTTCAGTTGGCCCTTTTGTGTATGTGTGTGCTGTTGATCTTGGCATGATCTTTGATTAAGTTTTGTTATCGACATACGCATACGTATTTGATTTCGTTTTCCTTTAATATTGGTTGGTATGTCTTTGGCAGCCAACCTCTTAAAGTTGGCGACGATCATGACGACCAATACTTTACATGACGATGACGACGATACTGATGACGATGATGATGATGAACAGCAGGCGCTCGGTGTGATAAATTACTTTCTTAAGATATCTTAGGCCTAAATATTTTTTTTTTTTGATTTGTTGGTATCTCTCTTGCTGTTCGATTTTTGATATGATGGATAATTATTTTAGAATGACTCGTCACAAGTTTTGTAAAATGAATAATAGTACGCATTTAAATAGTGCGTGTGATTGGTTGGATTTTTTTTTTTTTTAATTTGAATGTTTTTTACAGTTTTTTTTTCTTTGAGGTTTAATTAAAATTGGGTTTTTGTTTTACATAGAAAGCATTTGTGAAAGCTTGTAATTTGGTTTTTATAAAAATTTTAATTGAAAACTAATTTAAATTATGTGCGAAAATTAGAATGGCATAATAATATAAATTAGGTTAGAGGTGAAAGATTAGTAGATTTCCAATATTGGTAAAAAAAAAAGAAAATTTTATTCGACAAAATCAAGAAAGAGTGATAAATTCGGCAGTGTCGAAACTTTTATACCATTAACTACACCATTTACATATGTATTTCGAAAAAGATCAATTGTTATTCGAAAATTTTTCTAGAAATTTGAAGATTCCATTTGTAATTCATAGATTCCATTTATAATTCGATGATTTTACTTGTAATTATAAAATTCATTTGTATTTTGAAAATTCCTTTTTTTAAATAATATCCTTTTTTAATTTGGAAAAAAACGTTGATCCGCCCGTCACTTGAAACAATTTCAAAATTGAACGAATTTAAATTAATATGTTATTGATTTTTTTTTCTTGCATTAATTAATTAATTCCCCCATTTTCTACTAATTAAAAAATTAAAAGAGTTTCATTTATGTTGATGTATTGTCTAGTAAAGATCAGCTAACTTTTTACGCCTCGGCCGAACCAACTTTAACCTCTAGTTGCGAACACTGTAAATATATTTCTTAATTATGAATCTGGGGTGCCCCAATAATATATTTCAACGAAAATCAAAATCTTCGTCAGAGCCGTTTTAAAAAAAATTGCTGTCATTTTTTTTAAAATAATAATTTTGATCATGCGTCATTTTTTGATATCTTGCTTCGTGTTCAAGTTATTAAAACATAAAGTTGCAGTTAAACATTTATAAAAAAACATATTGCAAAAATATTGCAAAAAAAAAAAAAACGAGAAGTTTTAAGCTTGGAATGTAAAAGTGCAATTTTTGGCTACAAAAACATTGCAATTGCAAAATGTGAATTTACAGTTTTGTTGCATTTGTCCCGAGGAATAGTTTTTGTCTTTAGTATTGTTTTCATATTTCTCATTGTTTTCGAGATAATCTTAAAATGTAATTTTTTTTAAGTTTGACCGATTGCTCAAAAACGGCACTGACATTTAACCGTTTGTTTAAAAACGGCTCTGGCGAAGATTTTGATTTTCGTCGAACCATAGTAGTAGGGCACTCCAGATTCATATTCAAGAATGACATTAACAGTGTTCGCAACTTGAGGTTAAATTTGGTTCGTCCGAGGAGTGTTTTGTTTATTAAATTTGATTTTTGTCCGAAACAAATGTCAAAAATCATTTTTTATTTTGTATTTTTAAAATACATTAATGAATTTTTACTATTTCTTTGTTGTTTTAAATAAAACAAGTGAGAGTGTTAAATTCGGCTGGGCCGAATTTTTTATACCCTCCAAAATGTAAAAAAAAAATCAGGGGCGTTTCTTTTTTTTGGGGGGGAAGGGTTGATGGGGTCAGTGGGGACGTTGAGAGCACCTTCCTATCGCGATAAATATACCAAATGTTTCATTTATTTTACAAAAATACAAAATGGCCCCATTTTGCCCATTCACGAACATAACCTGCCTATGAATATAAGACATATTTTTGACAAACTTCAGCAGTCTAGCTGTTTTATTTTGGACTGCATTGTGTTATCTACAGACAGACGGACGGACGGAAGACGGACGGATGGACAGACGGACATTCATAGAATGTCTTAGAATCGATCATGGATCAATAATATATAAAATTTATGGGGTCCCCGACATATATTTCGATGCGTTACCAATGGAATGACAAAGTGAGTAAACCCCCATACTGTGGTTGGAGGCTATAATAAAATAAGAACCTTGAGGGTCAAAAAGTACAATTTAAAATCCTTTTTGATACCATGCCTGCAGCAGACATCTATCAACGTTATTTAGCTCAGTAGCAGATTTATAACATTTTTTCGACTTATTTCACATGACTTTGTTGAAAAACAATTTAACTGTATTATTTAAAATTTTATTTCATTAAGCATTTTGCACTTTTCGCACGAACTTTTGGGCTCTGATAACACCTAGTGAAATTTGATGCAGAAAATTTTTATAGATCATTTAAACCCTTTAAACGCACGTTGTAGTGGTTTCCTATAAGGATATTTAAAAAAAAAAGGATCAAAATGACCCCACAAATGGGATATAGAGGGTTAATATGTTCTAAGAAAAGATTAAAAGAAAATCATTAAATTTCATTGAAGACTTCTTTTAACATTATTTGCTCCAGAATTAGACTTAACACTTTTTTTGGACTTGTTCCAAACTGGAGTTTTTGTATAAAGGGCCAGGCACTTGAGCGCTACTGTAGCGGTGCTGTAGCGTGACGGGCTGTTGTATCGTTTTAAAGTTCGGCCGCTTACCACCGTCACGTATTCGTTTAAGTACCTATTTCCATTTATTTTAATACAAGCTAACGTATCAGCTGACACGTCTCCGAACCGTATTCGCTCAAGTAATTATGCCTTAACAGGTAAATTAAGTGACCGCGGCTTCGGTTTTCAAAAATTGAATAACCGATCGGTTTCGGTTATTTTCGGTTTTGAGTAAAAAAATTTTTATACAGTTCGATCTTGGTTAACCGTAATTCGATTAACCGTCGCACTGTGGTCAATATTTTGAGATAGCGGCCAAAACTCCTTTTGGTTTTTGTTCTCCGATTTTAAAGTTATTAGACTCATATGAAAGTAGACAGTAGTAAACCTCGGGAGCCAAAAAATTAGAACTCTATTTCAATTATTTCACTGAGAACAGGGTGGTCCAAAATGGGATTTTTCAGAATTTAGTAAATTTATGATATTTTTAGTTAATTTTTAAAGTTTAAATGATCATAACTTTTTTGTTTTTCAAGATTTTTGGACGAAATAAATTTTGTGTTGTAACTTAACTTATTTCCTATTACTGGTAAAAAAATTGAAGCTCTACTGTTTTCAGAACAATTTAAATATTTTTTTTAAAAAAGGTCAAATTTCTCATAAATTTCCTACTTCATAGAGCACAACTCCTGTGAGTCAAGCTGAGTCAAAACACATATTTACTATTTTGTAGTCCTAACTCTCCCCTACATTCCTATATATACATGTCCATGCATCGGGGCTGCACTTTTTGAGCTACAGCAATTTTTCTGACCCAAGGTAAGATATTCGGTACAAATGCACGTCATATTTTTTGAGAAGTTATTTTTATGTGAAAGTGGCTATTATGCATATATTTTGATGAAATTTTGAACAAGAGTTCTTATTGACCCAAAAAATAATTATGTTGAAATTAGGAGAAGTTGGCCCATATTTGGACCTAGTCCACATAGAAGGGTGTATCAAAATTTTGACAAAAATGACAATAGAACTCTCAAATTATGTGGTATCTGGCAATTCATTTGGAAAAGGTAAAAAATGATTTTATTACCATCTAATATTACATAACTTAAATACCTGATAATTGCAAATAAATTTAAAACCAATGGAAAAAACCTGTGGATCCTTGGACCTATCAAAAAGACCTATCCTTGGACCTATCAAAAGGACCTATCCTTTTACATATCAAAAGGACCTATCCTTGAACCTATCAAAAGGATCTATCCTTGGTCCTATCAAAAGGACCTATCAGAAGGACCTATCCTTGGACCTATCAAAAGGACCTATCCTTTGATCTATCAAAAGGACCTATCCTTGGACCTATCAAATGGACCTATACTAGGACCCATCAAAAGGACCTATCCTTGGACCTATCAAAATGACCTATCCTAGGACCAGTCAAAAGGACCTATCCTTGAACCTATCAAAAGGACCTATCCTTGGACCTATCAAAAAGACTTATCCTTGGACCTATTAAAAGGACCTATCCTTTTACATATCAAAAGGACCTATCAAAAGGACCTATCCTTTTACATATCAAAAGGACCTATCCTTGAACCTATCAAATGGATCTATCCTTGGTCCTAGCAAAAGAACCTATCAGAAGGACCTATCAAAAGGACCTATCCTAGGACCTATCAAAAGGACCTATCCTTGGACTTATGAAAAGGACCTATCCTTGGACCAATCAAAAGGACCTATCCTAGGACCTATCAAAATTACCTATCAAAAGGACCTACACTCAAAATATTTTGTAAGTAAATTCAACTGAAAAAACGTTTAAAACAATCGTTTTTCCTTTTAAAAAACGGACTACTTATATTTCATTTAAAACAACATAATTTTTCAGTTATTTTTAAACGTTAATAAATGACTAGACATTCCGTAAAAACAAACGATATTTCAGTTATTTTAACTGTTTACATTTTTTTATTTTGTGAAGTAAAAATACAATTTTTTGAATAACAAACTACAAAAACCGTACTTCTATAAAATTATACGGAATAATCAGTCACAAATAATTTAACTGATAAAAATATTTTTCCGTAACTTTTGTAGTTTATTGTTTTTTTAACTGTATAAAACATTCAATATTTTATTTTCTTTGAAAAACAAACGATAAAACGTTTAAAACAACTTTAACTAAAAACTTTTTGAATAACCGTAAATAGTTACTGTAAAACTTTTCTGGGTGTATCAAAAGGACCTATCAAAAGGACCTATCCTAGGACCTATCAAAAGGACATATCCCTGAACCTATCAAAAGCACCTATCCTAGGACCTATCAAAAGGACAAAGGACCTGTGAATATTGAGACTAAATAAATGTCAGTGGCCAAATGTTGGCATTTTCTGACCAAAATTAAGTTTAGGAATAATAAATAAGTATTGGTTGTAAAATACAATTGAAGAAAATAAGAAATTATAAAAAAAATACCTATTTAAAATGTCAAAATATTCAACTTTTACATGGAAACTCAACAAAAAATTAAAATGCATTTTTAACTCCACATTACTTACGTTCCTATCAGTCGATTTTTACGTTTGAACGCGCAAATTGAAGCTTAAAGTCCCTCCTATTGAACAAAACAAATTGCGTAAAAAAATACCAATCCGGTCAAAAGTTATAGAGTTTTGACCGCTATCTCGCGAAATTGACCACTGTGCGTCGACCTTAGTTATCCGGAAAAGAAAAATAATTTTTTTTTTGTTTTTTATTGCATCGATTAACCGGGAAATAAACCGAAAATTATTTGTTTGCATGGATTTAAATTTGTTTGCACCGATTAATCGTGATTACCTATATTATCCGGAATTACAAGTATATATTTTTTCGATTATGTTTTAAATAAACTACTCAAAATTGTTCCCAATTAACCGTGAAAATCGATTATCCGGAATACTTCCGGTCCCGACCATCACGGATAACTGAGGTTCAACTGAAATTAATTTCTAATGGTTTTTTATTAGATTTGAATTCAGTTACATTTTTTCTAGAAATAATAATTTTAATTTTAAAAAAGTTATGTTTATAGGTTATTATTTAAATCATAAAACTTTATCATTTAATGAGGAATCGTTTAATGGGGATCCTAAATTTGTGCAGAATTTATCCGCTATTGCAAATTCTCTTTCACACTCAATGTCAGTGTGATGCCTGACGCCATCTTGTCATACGGTTCGACATTTGAATAAATATTTTCTTTACTTTCTTAACCCTGCAATGTTTTTTTTTTTTTATTCTCTTAAGGCATAATTACTTGAGCGAATACGGTTCGGAGACGTGTCAGCTGATACGTTAGCTTGTATTAAAATAAATAGAAATAGGTACTTAAACGAATACGTGACGGTGCTGTAGCGGCCGAACCTAAAAAATTTTGATTTTCCATACGTTTTACGTGTCAGCTGATTTTATTTTTTAATTTTGTGTTGAAATTTTTTCATTTGTGTGGCAGAATTGAAAAATAAATATAAATAAACGGGAAAAAAATGTTTTTCTGTAAATATAAATTAAAAAAAATCACAAATAACCACTTTTTAAAATAAAATTTGTAAATTAATATGACACGTTGAAACGGAATCAGCAATTGCTAAAACGATACAACAGCCCGTCACGCTACAGCACCGCTACAGTAGCGCTCAAGTGCCTAGGCCTTTACTCTCTGCTTAAAATGGTTTCAGTTTCCTAATACGAATTAGGTAAATTTACACAAATTGCTTAGTTCTATTTAAAATTATTATTGAAAATTTACACAATTTATAGTGGTACATTTTTTGAATGGACTAATTTTTTTAGAGTGTAAATTTGATTTGATTTTCAATTGTCGATATAATTTTTTCATTTTCAATATTTTTCTTTGGTATTAGCCTGTTTTCAGTTGAAAATTTGATAAAATGTCAATCAGTTTGTAATGATAACACGACAAAATGTTATGGAGATGGCACTATAAACTGTTACACACAAAAAAATCCTTGTCGAATTACTAGAAAAAGTCTAGTAATCGCATTTTACCAATATTTTACAGTTTTCCTTGTTTTTTAATAAAAAATGTTCGATCAAAATTTACATTTTTTTTTGAAATTTTACAAATTTCCAAGAATTAAAAAAAAAAAAAAAATCTAGTAAATTCACGAGATTATTTTTTTTTTTACTGTGCCAAAAAAAGTTGTAAATTTAAAATTTAATTGGTAAACAGCTCGTAAAATTACAAAAAATCTCGTAATTTTTACTAGGAATTCTCGTAAAATAGGAGGTATCAAAAATCTAGTAAAGTTACGAAACCTCCTTGTAAGTTTTATCACGTTAAAAAATTGTAAATTTACAATTTTATTGGTAAAAAGCTTGTAATATTACAAAATTATTGGTTAAAAGCTCGTAAAATTACAACCCGAGTAAAAATTTTTATATAGTGCAATATATAATGATATATAACACAATATATATTTATACGCAATTTAATCCGAATAATGGTGGATGTTTTTGCATTAAAAAAGATCAACGTGTATCAAATATGATTCGATTTCATCCGAGTTTTGACCAGACATTGCCATATTTCAGTGGATCCAATTAGATCTAATTGTATAAAAAACATATAAAATCTTGATGGTTTTTTGGTTTGGATTAGATACACCACAGGTCAACGATATATTCACCAAACATATAATTTTCTAAACAAGAAAACTGTTTGGGTACGCTTCGAACCAGACAGGTGATATACATAACCCTAACAAGAAAATGTTTAGGAACATTTAAAAAGTTTCTTATACTTTGCCTTAAAAACTTAGAAAATTTTGGGTTAATTGGAAACATTTAAAGTTCTATGAAACAGAAGAAGATATATATTATTTTATATTAAATTATACAGAAAAACAAATTTTGTATTGACCCTCATATTATTTCATAAAGTTATATTAATCGTACACCATTTTATCCGAATCATGATTAAATTATATATTACTACATATGACTGCGTTAGAAAAATTTAGAAAATATCTCACGGATGTATAATCATATAAAATTTGTTATGTTTGTATCAAGTTATGTATTGTAATATATGTTTATTTTTACTCGGGAAGGAATTCTTGTCAAATAGGAGGCAGCAAAAAAAAGTTACAAACTTTTCTTGTAATTTTACAAGGTTTTTTTTAATGTAGTTTTTGCTTTATTTAAATTTAAATAGGGTTTTTGTAATCACAAAAATATAGTGCTTATAACCGGAAAAAAATGTGTCGGTTTCGTTTTTTGGCTTATATCACCGCGGTTTCGGTTACGGTTTTAACCGAAATAGAAACTCTATTCCAAACGCCTTTGAAAAAATATTAAAAATTTCAATGGGCTATCAAACAAGAACTGAAGCTAAGTTTTCAAAACCCTTCGTGCATTTTTATCTACTATTGGTAATACCAATTAGGTATGCCATCATTTTTTTTGGTCCAAGCTAAGTTTTGAAAAGCTTTCGGTGGTTTTGGTCTTCTTTTCGTATTCTTTCTTTTATTTTGCCCCATTCAAGATACACTTGGTGGCCCCAAATTTGTTGATATTGAATGAAGCTGTCAAATTACATGTCCTCGTTTTTGTTAAAGTGCACTCCAAAAAAAGAGTTAACTTAAACTTTGGAAAAATGTTCTTCAAAATAGTTTATAAATTTTTCACAATTTAGGTAAATTTAACTAAAAGTTGGGAAATTTTTTTAACTGGACAAATTTAAGTTCATGTACTGTTAAATAGTCCATAATTTTCCTTAAATAAAACTCCCTAATACGTGGAAAAAATTTAAAGAAATTTCCCTGAATATATGAAAAAAAAAATATTTTTAAGACATACTTCTTAAAAAAAACTAAGTTCAAAAAATTGAGTTAAAAAAATTATTAAAAAATTAAATTAACAGATTTTTAGGAAAAATGTTTTCATCATTTTCTAGTTCAAATTGGTAGAAATACATGGCAATGGAGCTAAATCGTTATAAATTTTCCTTGGATTTATTTAATTTTCCTATTTTTTAGTCAGTTTTTTTTTGATTGTGCATGGTATTTGATTGTCATTTTTAAACAATCACTACAAATTCCAGGAAACTAATATATTATTCATAAAAACACCACCCAAATTAACTTAAAAGTGTTAGAATATAAATAAAAACTCCCCGAAAAAAATAATCGCGTGATTTTAAATAATTTTGGAAAAAAAAATCAACAACTGCTTTTAAAACTTTAAGAAACGGCAAGGATTGATAAATGACAAAACATTTAAATTCAGTTATGCACCGAAATTAACAGCAACTATAATGGCTAAAACAAAAAAATAATAAAATAAAGTGAAATCGGCCTGAAGTCGGCATAAATAAAACAATAATAAAAAAAAAATAATTTGAATATTACAACAATTCAAATGAAATATATAAAGTTTTGTATATTATTGCATACAAGACATGAACTAAAAGAAGTCGTTACAATTGAACAAATATGAAAAAAAACTAAAAGAAACTTAACATTAAAGTCAAAATCATACACGTATAGAGTACGTCGAGTGTAGGATAGAACATCATTTTGGTAACAGTAACAGTTCAATAATAAATAAAATCCATAATTTACATACACTCACATGTTGCAAGTTGTACGTTTTTTTTTTGTTTGGTACATTTTGTAGCCAGAAGGAAATTTAAACATTATCACCAACCGAAAACAACAAACCACTTCAGTAGACCCTTTACTAACTGAATGGTACTGAATGGTTATAGTGTCTTGTTTCTTAGTGCCCGTCTCCTAAACAGGGTCACATACATGTTTGTAATGTTTTCAGTTTTTTTTTTGTATTTACCAATATTGAGTCGCTCCTGATTTAAAGAGGTTTTTTTTTGTTTGTAGCTTTGAAATACTTGGGAGAATAAAAGCGTTGCCAGATTGATTTTCGTATTACATTAAAAAAGATTATTTGTTGTGGCAACAACAGAGTTTCTTTTGGTTAATGTTGGTTAAACTTTGCCAACGAATTGCAAATTTTTACGAATTAAAATTGAATTTTTACAAATTATAATTGATTTATATGGAATTTCAACTAATCCTTAATAAATTAATAACACTTTTGGACAAATTTATAAAAATTCGCACTTTCATGAATCACCATACTAAAATTAGGATAATTTTGACCTCATGGAAGTTTTTACAAACACATATAAAAAACAAGTAAGAAAATTATAGTCGGTCAAGACCGACCATATAATACCCTACACCAAGGTTTCCCGGAAAATGGGTCCCATGGATCGATTAGATCTATATGTTGTAAAACCTTTAATAAGTGAAGAAAACACTCACAAATCAAATTTGAGTGAAATAGGCTTCTATTTGTTGACAATAAACCGCTTTAACTGAATATCGGGCGAAATTTTCACAAGGGGCCTGAGTCCAAAACTGGTCCGATGATTATCAGGTTTGATAAGGTTATTTAAGTACGCGTTTAACATACACAAACAAAATTTTAATTAAATATTTTCTATTTTCATGAAATTTGAGACATTTATGTGAAAATCGGGAAGGTGGTTTGTATGGGGGCTACAAGAAGAACTGGTCCGATTTCTTTGAAATTCGGAATGATGATATGTGAAGACAAAACATGTTTACCATCCAAATTTCAAAGCGATACCTTCTATAATACGGTTATTAGAGTCATTTGAGCCAAAACTAAAGTGGACCTTTGTATGGGGGCTAGGTCTAAATATTGACCGATTTTTTCCAATTTCAATAGGCTTCGTCCTTGGGCCAAGAGAGACTTAAGTTTCAAATTTCAAGTCAATTGATTAAAAATTGCGACCTGTATCGTGTTTACACCGTTTACATGGACAGACAGACAGACAGACAGACAGACAGACAGACAGACAGACAGACAGACAGACAGACAGACAGACAGACAGACAGACAGACAGACAGACAGACAGACAGACAGACAGACAGACAGACAGACAGACAGACAGACAGACAGACAGACAGACAGACAGACAGACAGACAGACAGACAGACAGACAGACAGACAGACAGACAGACAGACAGACAGACAGACAGACAGACAGACAGACAGACAGACAGACAGACAGACAGACAGACAGACAGACAGACAGACAGACAGACAGACAGACAGACAGACAGACAGACAGACAGACAGACAGACAG